>CM017194.1:15310801-15910801 GCA_004837865.1 Musa balbisiana | reverse complement strand
CATCCCCTTCAAGATGTATAATTGCAATTTCCACCATAGATGCATCTGCAGTTTTGTGGTACCGAAAATATCGCTCCGCGCGCGAGATCCAACCAATCAGGTCTCCTTCTTCTCATCTAGGGAAGTCCACCCTCATGCGTGGATAGTTGGGTTCGGTCATAAAGCCTCCCCTCCCTTGGAAGTCATCTCTTCGGGCTTGGTACGATTGGGCAGAGCTCTCTCCTTGATGTGATTTCTTCAGGCTTGGTGGTCGGCCCAATCTGAGTTCGGTAAAGAGCATCCGAATCTTATCCTCCATTCGTGCCTCGAAAGCTTCGAATTTAGCATTAATTGCCTCCTCAGATGCCATAGTACATGCCTCCAAATCTGTGATGTTAAGATCTCTCTTTTGTTGTCAGGTTAAAGACATGTATAGGTTGAGAGAAGTGGTGGTCGAAAGGGTTGGTGGATTGGTGGATGTAGGCTGCGGTTTAGGCTTGTTTTGTGGCTGTTTTGCATGGAGTTTGATGGTGTGGTTTAGTAGAGTTTTAGGGCTGTGGATGAAAGTTTTAGATCTATGGTAGATGGCAGCAAAGGTTTGGTAGAAATCAGTGGAAGTTGCTGCAGGTATGTGTTGTCTTGTAAGAGCATAATTGTCGTCGAAGAAACAACGATTTCTCGATAAAATTTCCACCAAAAACTTGAGAGATTTGAGGAGGGAATTGACAGTAAATCTCAGTTTATATGACAGTAAGGATATCCAATTTAATTAAGAAAATTTTGGCAGTATAACAGCAAGGAAATTGGTGCAAGTTGCGATAGCAGAATTCTTGTCGAAAAATTTCAGTAGCTTGCGATGAAAATTTGCAGCAACACAAAATTGTTTTTAGAGATGAATTCTTTAATAGATCAATTTTAGATGGAAGTCAAGATGATCTATGAAGTGTATAAGAAATTTTGTTCAAAAAAGATTGCAAATAGATCGATTAAGGCAACAATATGCGGTTGAAATTTTCTGCAGCACAGATTTTCAAGTGTAGCAGATTGGACGTAAAAGATTAATAGGACTCCTATTCAAGTAAGACTTCTACTCAAGACTCCTAATAGGACTCCTATTCAAGTAAGACTTCTACTCAAGACTCCTAATAGGACTCCTATTCAAGTAAGACTTCTACTCAAGACTCCTAATAGGACTCCTATTCAAGTAAGACTTCTACTCAAGACTCCTAATAGGACTCCTATTCAAGTAAGACTTCTACTCAAGACTCCTAATAGGACTCCTATTCAAGTAAGACTTCTACTCAAGACTCCTAATAGGACTCCTATTCAAGTAAGACTTCTACTCAAGACTCCTAATAGGACTCCTATTCAAGTAAGACTTCTACTCAAGACTCCTAATAGGACTCCTATTCAAGTAAGACTTCTACTCAAGACTCCTAATAGGACTCCTATTCAAGTAAGACTTCTACTCAAGACTCCTAATAGGACTCCTATTCAAGTAAGACTTCTACTCAAGACTCCTAATAGGACTCCTATTCAAGTAAGACTTCTACTCAAGACTCCTAATAGGACTCCTATTCAAGTAAGACTTCTACTCAAGACTCCTAATAGGACTCCTATTCAAGTAAGACTTCTACTCAAGACTCCTAATAGGACTCCTATTCAAGTAAGACTTCTACTCAAGACTCCTAATAGGACTCCTATTCAAGTAAGACTTCTACTCAAGACTCCTAATAGGACTCCTATTCAAGTAAGACTTCTACTCAAGACTCCTAATAGGACTCCTATTCAAGTAAGACTTCTACTCAAGACTCCTAATAGGACTCCTATTCAAGTAAGACTTCTACTCAAGACTCCTAATAGGACTCCTATTCAAGTAAGACTTCTACTCAAGACTCCTAATAGGACTCCTATTCAAGTAAGACTTCTACTCAAGACTCCTAATAGGACTCCTATTCAAGTAAGACTTCTACTCAAGACTCCTAATAGGACTCCTATTCAAGTAAGACTTCTACTCAAGACTCCTAATAGGACTCCTATTCAAGTAAGACTTCTACTCAAGACTCCTAATAGGACTCCTATTCAAGTAAGACTTCTACTCAAGACTCCTAATAGGACTCCTATTCAAGTAAGACTTCTACTCAAGACTCCTAATAGGACTCCTATTCAAGTAAGACTTCTACTCAAGACTCCTAATAGGACTCCTATTCAAGTAAGACTTCTACTCAAGACTCCTAATAGGACTCCTATTCAAGTAAGACTTCTACTCAAGACTCCTAATAGGACTCCTATTCAAGTAAGACTTCTACTCAAGACTCCTAATAGGACTCCTATTCAAGTAAGACTTCTACTCAAGACTCCTAATAGGACTCCTATTCAAGTAAGACTTCTACTCAAGACTCCTAATAGGACTCCTATTCAAGTAAGACTTCTACTCAAGACTCCTAATAGGACTCCTATTCAAGTAAGACTTCTACTCAAGACTCCTAATAGGACTCCTATTCAAGTAAGACTTCTACTCAAGACTCCTAATAGGACTCCTATTCAAGTAAGACTTCTACTCAAGACTCCTAATAGGACTCCTATTCAAGTAAGACTTCTACTCAAGACTCCTAATAGGACTCCTATTCAAGTAAGACTTCTACTCAAGACTCCTAATAGGACTCCTATTCAAGTAAGACTTCTACTCAAGACTCCTAATAGGACTCCTATTCAAGTAAGACTTCTACTCAAGACTCCTAATAGGACTCCTATTCAAGTAAGACTTCTACTCAAGACTCCTAATAGGACTCCTATTCAAGTAAGACTTCTACTCAAGACTCCTAATAGGACTCCTATTCAAGTAAGACTTCTACTCAAGACTCCTAATAGGACTCCTATTCAAGTAAGACTTCTACTCAAGACTCCTAATAGGACTCCTATTCAAGTAAGACTTCTACTCAAGACTCCTAATAGGACTCCTATTCAAGTAAGACTTCTACTCAAGACTCCTAATAGGACTCCTATTCAAGTAAGACTTCTACTCAAGACTCCTAATAGGACTCCTATTCAAGTAAGACTTCTACTCAAGACTCCTAATAGGACTCCTATTCAAGTAAGACTTCTACTCAAGACTCCTAATAGGACTCCTATTCAAGTAAGACTTCTACTCAAGACTCCTAATAGGACTCCTATTCAAGTAAGACTTCTACTCAAGACTCCTAATAGGACTCCTATTCAAGTAAGACTTCTACTCAAGACTCCTAATAGGACTCCTATTCAAGTAAGACTTCTACTCAAGACTCCTAATAGGACTCCTATTCAAGTAAGACTTCTACTCAAGACTCCTAATAGGACTCCTATTCAAGTAAGACTTCTACTCAAGACTCCTAATAGGACTCCTATTCAAGTAAGACTTCTACTCAAGACTCCTAATAGGACTCCTATTCAAGTAAGACTTCTACTCAAGACTCCTAATAGGACTCCTATTCAAGTAAGACTTCTACTCAAGACTCCTAATAGGACTCCTATTCAAGTAAGACTTCTACTCAAGACTCCTAATAGGACTCCTATTCAAGTAAGACTTCTACTCAAGACTCCTAATAGGACTCCTATTCAAGTAAGACTTCTACTCAAGACTCCTAATAGGACTCCTATTCAAGTAAGACTTCTACTCAAGACTCCTAATAGGACTCCTATTCAAGTAAGACTTCTACTCAAGACTCCTAATAGGACTCCTATTCAAGTAAGACTTCTACTCAAGACTCCTAATAGGACTCCTATTCAAGTAAGACTTCTACTCAAGACTCCTAATAGGACTCCTATTCAAGTAAGACTTCTACTCAAGACTCCTAATAGGACTCCTATTCAAGTAAGACTTCTACTCAAGACTCCTAATAGGACTCCTATTCAAGTAAGACTTCTACTCAAGACTCCTAATAGGACTCCTATTCAAGTAAGACTTCTACTCAAGACTCCTAATAGGACTCCTATTCAAGTAAGACTTCTACTCAAGACTCCTAATAGGACTCCTATTCAAGTAAGACTTCTACTCAAGACTCCTAATAGGACTCCTATTCAAGTAAGACTTCTACTCAAGACTCCTAATAGGACTCCTATTCAAGTAAGACTTCTACTCAAGACTCCTAATAGGACTCCTATTCAAGTAAGACTTCTACTCAAGACTCCTAATAGGACTCCTATTCAAGTAAGACTTCTACTCAAGACTCCTAATAGGACTCCTATTCAAGTAAGACTTCTACTCAAGACTCCTAATAGGACTCCTATTCAAGTAAGACTTCTACTCAAGACTCCTAATAGGACTCCTATTCAAGTAAGACTTCTACTCAAGACTCCTAATAGGACTCCTATTCAAGTAAGACTTCTACTCAAGACTCCTAATAGGACTCCTATTCAAGTAAGACTTCTACTCAAGACTCCTAATAGGACTCCTATTCAAGTAAGACTTCTACTCAAGACTCCTAATAGGACTCCTATTCAAGTAAGACTTCTACTCAAGACTCCTAATAGGACTCCTATTCAAGTAAGACTTCTACTCAAGACTCCTAATAGGACTCCTATTCAAGTAAGACTTCTACTCAAGACTCCTAATAGGACTCCTATTCAAGTAAGACTTCTACTCAAGACTCCTAATAGGACTCCTATTCAAGTAAGACTTCTACTCAAGACTCCTAATAGGACTCCTATTCAAGTAAGACTTCTACTCAAGACTCCTAATAGGACTCCTATTCAAGTAAGACTTCTACTCAAGACTCCTAATAGGACTCCTATTCAAGTAAGACTTCTACTCAAGACTCCTAATAGGACTCCTATTCAAGTAAGACTTCTACTCAAGACTCCTAATAGGACTCCTATTCAAGTAAGACTTCTACTCAAGACTCCTAATAGGACTCCTATTCAAGTAAGACTTCTACTCAAGACTCCTAATAGGACTCCTATTCAAGTAAGACTTCTACTCAAGACTCCTAATAGGACTCCTATTCAAGTAAGACTTCTACTCAAGACTCCTAATAGGACTCCTATTCAAGTAAGACTTCTACTCAAGACTCCTAATAGGACTCCTACTTAAGACTCCTATTCCTTTACAACTCCTAATTCTTCTTTAAGAAATAACCTCCAAACCCTAGTCGACCTCTTCACTTCTTTAATAAGGGTCGGCTTAGGTAGGTTTTATATGAATGCCCTTATCAATTAGGACTCTCCTAGCTAGAGTCTTTGTTAGGATCGGAGCGGCACTAAGAGGGGGGGTGAATTAGTGCAGCGGTAAAGAACGATAAACTTTTGATGATTTAAACACTTTCGGAAACTTCGTACGATAAAAGCAACATTTCGTTTGACACCGTTCGATTGCGTTTTAACTTGAGGCATACGTATGAAGGAGACAAATAAGTAGAGCATCAAAGTGAAGATGGTTTGCAGTAATGTAAATGACAATATGAAAACGCAAACCGATTTATAGTGGTTCGGTCATGCGACCTACATCCACTGCGAAGCCTTCTTCGATGAGGCTCCCAACTTCCACTAGTAAATCACTTTGAAGGGGAAGGACAAATACCCCTCTTACAACTTTTTACAAGTGGTTCACACTCTTACAAAGTTTCAACGAGAAAGAAGGAGGTGAAACTCAAGCAATTGAAAACAAGACTTGCTAAAGACTTTGCTAAGGCTTTTATCTACAATCTATTGCTTCTCAAAAGTTGTTATCTCAGCTGAGAATAGAGGGGTATTTATAGGCCTCAAGAGGATTCAAATTTGGGCTCCAAAATTTGAATTCTCTTCGGTTCCCGAAGCTAGCGGTGCCACCGCTCTGTCAGTGGCGGTGCCACCACCTGTCAGTGGCGGTGCCACCGCCTGTCAGTTTTGACACTAACAGTGTACTGGGCGGTGCCACCGCTTGGCTCTCGGGTGCTGGGCGGTGCCACCGCCCTACACTATTTCAGCCCACTAGTTGGGCTCCAAACTTGGCCCAAACTAGTCCAAACTTGGGCCCAATTGGCCCCTACTTGGGTTATAAGATTAATACCTAATCCTAACCCTAATTAACATGCTAACTATGAATTTAAGACATTTTCCTAAGCTATTACAAAGTTCGCAAGTCAAGATTTCTTCCGGCGAGCTTCCGGCGAACTTTCGACGGTCTTCCAATAAACTCTCGGAAACCATTCTACGAACTCCCGACAAGCTCCGAAACTTCACGATTTGATCTTGGCGAGTTTCAACGAGCTTCTTCGGCAAGCTATGATCTTTCTCGGTGAGCTCCGCGAACTTCCGACGAACCTTCCGGCGAGCTTCCGAAAACCCATCGGCAAGCTCCCTACTCATTCTCGGCTAGTTCCGACAGCATTCCCGACGAACCTTCAGACTTCCGTCGAACTCTCGAACTCCCAACGAATCCTTCGCATTTGACTCCGGCACTTTGTTTCACTTTATGTCTTCATCGTTATCGTAGTTAATCCTGCACACACAAGCCAAAACTCTACTCCGATCTAGACAATTATTACAACGCGAATTGACATTCTGTTGCCCGGCACGTCATTGGTTGGCGCTTCGTCCGATTCTTCAGCGCATCGTTCTCTCTTGCGGCTTATTGCCCAATCGGTGGTTGACCTCTGCAACCCCGATATCCTTGGTGCAATTTCTGCTCTCCTTGGCCCGATGCCCAACGTCCGAAGCATTCTGCCGTCCAATATCCTAACGTGATCTCCTCCGGTGCACGTCAATCCTCCTGCGTCAACTGTCTAATCCTGATCGAGTAGACCTGCATCACTCAAAATGCAGTTAAACATCTAAACACAATCAATTAGTTTCATCATCAAAATCCGAGACTCAACAATCTCCCCCTTTTTGATGATGACAACGAATTGATGACTACCGGAGTTAACCTTAACTCCCCGGAGTTTAACCAAACTCCCGAATTTAACCAAACTCCCCCTATCAATATGCCATTGATAGAACACTTGGATTATCCCAAATCCAAGCAACATTCATCACATATTATGAAAAACATTTAAACCATCATGCAAATATATAAAGTATTTAATTCAATGCATGAAGTCATCAATATACTTCTCCCCCTATGTCATCAACAAAAAGGAGAAGTAGCTCTAGCTATTTTAAAAGATATTCAAGTTTTTGTAACGTGAAGCTAGATTTTCATCACAACATATAAGCACAAAAGCATAGTAAGATTCTTAAGTTCAATCATGGCAATTCAACACTTGCTTCTTGTGCAAGATTGCACTTTACTTTTCTTTGCATGTTCTAACTAGCAAAAGCTTTCTCCCCTTTGTTTTTGTCGAAAAGAGGGATGAGTACAAGCTAGCCAACATTTGCCTTGAGCTAGCAATCTTTCTCCCCCATGTCATTGCCGAAAAGAAGGAGAGGAACCAATGATAAATTATCAATTTGCAATCAATCAATATTTCAATCATCACATGATACATACAAGACAAAAATGTAAAGAAATCATGTCATGAAAAACATCAATTGTTAAACATGATATGATAATAGTCTCATAATTTCAATTTGCAATACATGTGATACATTGCGATACTAAAAAATTTAATGCGATGCTTTTAAGGATATCAACCTATTTTTGATACAAAGCATGGCAAGAGCAATTATATTGCAAGTTTTCTAAGTTTTACAATTTTTGCTTCTTTTGATAAAGCAATTCTTGCTTCTCTACAAGCTAGCAACTTTTACGATATGCAAGTTTTACTACATACAAGCTAGCAAATTTTACAATATTTTTAGAAAATGCAAGGCTAGCAATCTTTCTCCCCCATGTCATTGCCGAAAAGAAGGGATGAGTACAAGCTAGCCAACATTTGCCTTGAGCTAGCAATCTTTCTCCCCCATGTCATTGCCGAAAAGAAGGGATGAGTACAAGCTAGCCAACATTTGCCTTGAGCTAGCAATCTTTCTCCCCCATGTCATTGCCGAAAAGAAGGGATGAGTACAAGCTAGCCAACATTTGCCTTGAGCTAGCAATCTTTCTCCCCCATGTCATTGCCGAAAAGAAGGGATGAGTACAAGCTAGCCAACATTTGCCTTGAGCTAGCAATCTTTCTCCCCCATGTCATTGCCGAAAAGAAGGGATGAGTACAAGCTAGCCAACATTTGCCTTGAGCTAGCAATCTTTCTCCCCCATGTCATTGCCGAAAAGAAGGGATGAGTACAAGCTAGCCAACATTTGCCTTGAGCTAGCAATCTTTCTCCCCCATGTCATTGCCGAAAAGAAGGGATGAGTACAAGCTAGCCAACATTTGCCTTGAGCTAGCAATCTTTCTCCCCCATGTCATTGCCGAAAAGAAGGGATGAGTACAAGCTAGCCAACATTTGCCTTGAGCTAGCAATCTTTCTCCCCCATGTCATTGCCGAAAAGAAGGGATGAGTACAAGCTAGCCAACATTTGCCTTGAGCTAGCAATCTTTCTCCCCCATGTCATTGCCGAAAAGAAGGGATGAGTACAAGCTAGCCAACATTTGCCTTGAGCTAGCAATCTTTCTCCCCCATGTCATTGCCGAAAAGAAGGGATGAGTACAAGCTAGCCAACATTTGCCTTGAGCTAGCAATCTTTCTCCCCCATGTCATTGCCGAAATAATAAGTCTAAGAGTATTTCATGCATATTATCAAATCATCATTATAATTACATTAATATTTCAATCATTATTTCAGTTTACACATCATGAGATTAATAATTTGCATTATAGACAATCTCATGTTTTATCATTCATATTATTTCAATCATCACTATAACTCATAATGCACAAAATATAAAATCATCTAACATGATTCAAATATTTATTTTGAAAATATTTATCACTATTTTCATGTATGATAATAAAGTATTCATGATACCGACATTAAATCAACATTTTAAGTATTAATCTCTTCATGATTGTTTGGTACCAAACATTTATCATTTAAAGCATTCATGATACACAGTATATGCAATACATCACATATATCATCATAATAAAAGCATATGCATCATTTCAAATCATAACATTTCAATCATCATGGTATTAATCTGTCAAATTGCATCTTGCCATGTATGATCATAACTTTTTCAAATGATAGTATCTAAATGTCAATATTCATTACATCCTATCATGCATGATAATTAACTTCTCATTTGTATTTCATGCATAATTTCATTCATCACATTAGGAATATCAAGAAGAATTAATTGGGTGATGAGATGAATATTTTCATGAATACAAGCAATTGCATAAAAATCATATCATGAAGGATTAGAATATGTGTATACCAAAAGGCATGATTTCTTTTGAAAAACCTCCTCTAAAATAATCAAAAGAAAATCTTAGGAGATCAAATAATAAAAGATATTCAAAAGAAATTTTAAGTCATGAATTTTGAAAAAGGTATTCTCTTTAGTAAATCATAAAAGAACCTTAGGAGAAAAAGATTTCAATTCAAGCATATAAAATCTTGACTTAAGCATAAGAAATCTCAATTTACAAATTTTGAGAAATCAAGATAAAGCTCATTTAAATTTAAATCATCAAATCAAGATCATTTTCAAGAGATTCACAAAAGTGATACAAATAGATTCATGATTTTAATTCCCATGATAATATATTTTCCTTTTAAAGTGTTTCTATTCATGTGATTTATTTCATTTATGTCAAAAAAAAAAATATGCATCAATGTTCAAAAACCGAAAAAGCCATTTTCATTACGGTAAAAATCGATAATCCATAAGTCTCAAGAATCATCATGCATAATTTCGAAATCTATTAAGCATGATCATTATGCATGACATCAAGACATGGTTTCAAAATATTTAATATTTTCATTACATAATTACATTATTATGCATCATCGAAATTGATTTCATAAAGTATTTTCCATCAAGATCATTTTGTTTGTTGTAGTCATGCATTTTTCTTTTTAGGTGAATCTAACTTTTCAAGCTTAGTTTTTAATACAAAATCCATACATCATCATTAAACATGATATCAAACTTCTTTATATTTTCATTAAGACATCAAGCATGGTTTCAATCAAAATTGGAAATCATTAAAATACATATTATTTCTTCTTGAAAAACATTTATCATCATTTAAACCAAAAAAAAAAAACTTTCATTACGGCAAATATCACTAATTCATAAATCAAAAAATTATCATGTATAACTTTAAAATCTCATGCATAAAATCATTAATTATGGTATCAAAACATTTAATATTTTCATTACATCATTATGCATTACTTCAATCAAACATGATTTCATTTAATCAAAATCGAGAAATAACAATGGAAATCAACATGATACACATTATTACTTCTTAACCACATATAGCATAATTTCATAAGGCATTTTTAATCAAAATCATTTTGTTTATCATAAACATGCAATTTTCATGATTATTTTTAAAATTACTAGAATCATAAGCATGATTCCTAATTTTTGCATTTCCATTATTAAATTATTAGACATGCAATTTTTAAGAAAATGAATTCTAAACTAAATAAAAGAGGAAAATGCATCATAAAAGCATCACGTAATTTCAAAATAAATTAAGGGAGTTGAGTTACTTACCTTGTAGTCGAAACCGTCAAAGCCTAATTCGCCGTTTCACCTTTGGAAGTTCTTGATTCATCCTTGGTTGCCTTCCTCTTCTTTGGCCTCTTCCTCCGTTCAAGTTCATTGTTTATTTTAGATTTTTGTTTAATGAACTTATTAAGATTTAGTGTTCGAAGTTCAAGTTCATCATTGTCCTCATCACTTGAGTCATCGCTCAAGTGGTATTCATTTGTTCGGAATTCCAAATCCTTCCTATTCTTGAAAGGTGGTTCAAGTGCTCATCGGGTTCAAAATGTTCCAAAAGTGTCATTTCATAAGTCATTAATGACCCGATTAATTCTTCTAATGGAAAATCATTTAAATTTTTTGTCTCTTGTATTGTGGTTATTTTAGCATCCCACCTTTTTGGAAGGGATCTTAAGATCTTACTTACGAGGTCAAAATTCGAAAAAGATTTACCAAGAACTCTTAGATTATTGACGACATCCGTGAAATGGGTGTACATGTCGCCTATAGTCTCGCTTGGTTGCATTTGAAAAAGCTCAAAATCATGCAATAAAATGTTAACTTTCGAGTCTTTGACTGTACTAGTTCCCTCGTGCGTGATTTCAAGTGTTCGCCAAATATCAAAAGCCGTTTCGCACATAGAAATCCGATTAAACTCATTTTTGTCCAAAGCGCAAAATAAGGCATTCATAGCCTTTGCGTTTAAAGAAAAATACTTCTTCTCCAAATCCGACCATTCGTTCATCGGTTTAGAGGGAAGTTGAAAATCATTTTCAATAATATTTCATAATCCAAATTCATAGAAATCAAGAAAACTCTCATTCGAGTTTTCCAATAAGTGTAGTCCAATCCGTTAAACAACGGTGGACGAAAAACCGAAAAGCCCTCTTGAAAGCCATGAAGAGCCATTTCTCTCGGGTGTAAATCCGAATGAGAAATACCGGGCTCTGATACCAATTGTTAGGATCGGAGCGGCACTAAGAGGGGGGGGTGAATTAGTGCAGCGGTAAAGAACGATAAACTTTCGATGATTTAAACACTTTCGGAAACTTCGTACGATAAAAGCAACGTTTCGCTTGAAACCGTTTCGATTGCGTTTTAACTTGAAGGCATACGTATGAAGGAGACAAAGAAGTAGAGCATCAAAGTGAAGATGGTTTGCAGTAATGTAAATGACAATATGAAAAACGCAAACCGATTTATAGTGGTTCGGTCATGCGACCTACATCCACTTGCGAAGCCTTCTTCGATGAGGCTCCCAACTTCCACTAGCAAATCACTTTGAAGGGGAAGGACAAATACCCCTCTTACAACTTTTTACAAGTGGTTCACACTCTTACAAAGTTTCAACGAGAAAGAAGGAGGTGAACACTCAAGCAATTGAAAACAAGACTTGCTAAAGACTTTGCTAAGGCTTTTATCTCAATCTATTGCCTCTCAAAAGTTGTTATCTCAGCTAAGAATAGAGGGGTATTTATAGGCCTCAAGAGGATTCAAATTTGGGCTCCAAAATTTGAATTCTCTTCGGTTCCCGAAGCTAGCGGTGCCACCGCCTGTCAGTGGCGGTGTCACCGCCTATCAGTTTTGACACTGACAGTGTACTGGGCGGTGCCACCGCCCAGTCCTGCGGTGCCACCGCTTGGCTCTCGGGTGCTGGACGGTGCCACCGCCCAGATCGGCGGTGCCACCGCCTAGCTCTCGGGCTCTGGGCGGTGCCACCGCCTAATCTGGCGGTGCCACGCCTACACTATTTCAGCCCACTAGTTGGCTCCAAACTTGGCCCAAACTAGTCCAAACTTGGGCCCAATTGGCCCCTACTTGGGTTATAAGATTAATACCTAATCCTAACCCTAATTAACATGCTAACTACGAATTTAAAGACATTTCATAAGATATTACAAAGTCCGCAAGTCAAGATTTCTTCCGGCAAGCTTCCAGCGAACTTTCGACGGTCTTCCGATAAACTCTCGGAAACCATTCTACGGACTCCCGACAAGCTTCGAAACTTCACGATTTGATCTTGGCGAGTTTCAACGAGCTTCTTCGGCAAGCTTCCAGCGAACTTTCGACGGTCTTCCGATAAACTCTCGGAAACCATTCTACGGACTCCCGACAAGCTTCGAAACTTCACGATTTGATCTTGGCGAGTTTCAACGAGCTTCTTCGGCAAGCTTCCAGCGAACTTTCGACGGTCTTCCGATAAACTCTCGGAAACCATTCTACGGACTCCCGACAAGCTTCGAAACTTCACGATTTGATCTTGGCGAGTTTCAACGAGCTTCTTCGGCAAGCTTCCAGCGAACTTTCGACGGTCTTCCGATAAACTCTCGGAAACCATTCTACGGACTCCCGACAAGCTTCGAAACTTCACGATTTGATCTTGGCGAGTTTCAACGAGCTTCTTCGGCAAGCTTCCAGCGAACTTTCGACGGTCTTCCGATAAACTCTCGGAAACCATTCTACGGACTCCCGACAAGCTTCGAAACTTCACGATTTGATCTTGGCGAGTTTCAACGAGCTTCTTCGGCAAGCTTCCAGCGAACTTTCGACGGTCTTCCGATAAACTCTCGGAAACCATTCTACGGACTCCCGACAAGCTTCGAAACTTCACGATTTGATCTTGGCGAGTTTCAACGAGCTTCTTCGGCAAGCTTCCAGCGAACTTTCGACGGTCTTCCGATAAACTCTCGGAAACCATTCTACGGACTCCCGACAAGCTTCGAAACTTCACGATTTGATCTTGGCGAGTTTCAACGAGCTTCTTCGGCAAGCTTCCAGCGAACTTTCGACGGTCTTCCGATAAACTCTCGGAAACCATTCTACGGACTCCCGACAAGCTTCGAAACTTCACGATTTGATCTTGGCGAGTTTCAACGAGCTTCTTCGGCAAGCTTCCAGCGAACTTTCGACGGTCTTCCGATAAACTCTCGGAAACCATTCTACGGACTCCCGACAAGCTTCGAAACTTCACGATTTGATCGTAGCTCTTCGGCAAGCTATGATCTTTCTCGGTGAGCTCCGCGAACTTCCGACGAACCTTCCGGTGAGCTTACGAAAACCCATCAGCAAGCTCCCTACTCATTCTCGGCTAGTTCCGACAGCATTCCCGATGAACCTTCAGACTTCCGTCGAACTCTCGAACTCCCAACGAATCCTTCGCATTTGACTCCGGCACTTTGTTTCACTTTATGTCTTCATCGTTATCATAGTTAATCCTGCACACACAAGCCAAAACTCTACTCCGATCTAGACAATTATTACAACGCGAATTGACATTCTGTTGCTCGGCACGTCATTGGTTGGCGCTTCGTCCGATTCTTCAGCGCATCGTTCTCTCTTGCGGCTTATTGCCCAATCAGTGGTTGACCTCTGCAACCCCGATATCCTTGGTGCAATTCTGCTCTCCTTGGCCCGATGCCCAACGTCTGAAGCATTCTGCCGTCCAATATCCTAACGTGACCTCCTCTGGCGCAACGTCAATTCCTCCTGCATCAACTGTCTAATCTGATCGAGTAGACCTGCATCACTCAAAATGTAGTTAAACATCTAAACACAATCAATTAGTTTCATCATCAAAATCGAGACTCAACAATCCGAAGCGTTCTACCGTCCAAAATCGTAACGTGATCTCCTCCGGCGCAACGTCAATTCCTCTTGCGTCATCTGTCTAATCCTGATCGAGTAGACCTGCATCACTCAAAATGCAGTTAACATCTAAACACATCAATTAGTTCATCATCAAAATCAACAATTCTCCCCTTTTTATGATAACAACTAATTGATGACTACCGGAGTAACCTTAACTCCCCGGAGTTTAAACAAACTCCCCCTATCAATATGCCATTCATAGAACACTTAGATTATCCCAACTCCAAGCAACATCATCACATGTTATGAAAAACATTTAACCATCATGCAAATATATAAAATATTCAATGTCAATGCATGAAGTCATCAATTATCCTTCTCCCCATGTCATCAACAAAAAGGAGAAGTAGCTAGCTATTTTAAAGATATTCAAGTTTTTATAACGTGAAGCTAGATTTTCCTCACAACATATAAGCACAAAAGCATAGTAAGATTTCTAAGTTCAATCATGGCAATTCAATACTTGCTTCTGGTGTAAGATTGCACTTGCTTTTCTTTACATGTTTTAACCAGCAAAAGCTTTCTCTCCTTTATTTTTGTTGAAAGTGGGGAAGAGTACAAGCTAGCCAGCATTTGCCTTGAGCAATCTTTCTCCCCCTATGTCATCAACAAAAAGGAGAAGTAGCTCTAGCTATTTTAAAAGATATTCAAGTTTTTATAACGTGAAGCTAGATTTTCATCACAACATATAAGCACAAAAG
Organism: Musa balbisiana; assembly: GCA_004837865.1. Lineage (NCBI taxonomy): Eukaryota > Viridiplantae > Streptophyta > Magnoliopsida > Zingiberales > Musaceae > Musa > Musa balbisiana. Next base: position 15,895,911 of record CM017194.1, on the reverse strand, counting down.
CATAGTAAGATTCTTAAGTTCAATCATGGCAATTCAATACTTGCTTCTTGTGTAAGATTGCACTTTGCTTTTCTTTACATGTTTTAACCAGCAAAAGCTTTCTCTCCTTTATTTTTGTTGAAAGTGGGGAAGAGTACAAGCTAGCCAGCATTTGCCTTGAGCAATCTTTCTCCCCCTATGTCATCAACAAAAAGGAGAAGTAGCTCTAGCTATTTTAAAAGATATTCAAGTTTTTATAACGTGAAGCTAGATTTTCATCACAACATATAAGCACAAAAGCATAGTAAGATTCTTAAGTTCAATCATGGCAATTCAATACTTGCTTCTTGTGTAAGATTGCACTTTGCTTTTCTTTACATGTTTTAACCAGCAAAAGCTTTCTCTCCTTTATTTTTGTTGAAAGTGGGGAAGAGTACAAGCTAGCCAGCATTTGCCTTGAGCAATCTTTCTCCCCCTATGTCATCAACAAAAAGGAGAAGTAGCTCTAGCTATTTTAAAAGATATTCAAGTTTTTATAACGTGAAGCTAGATTTTCATCACAACATATAAGCACAAAAGCATAGTAAGATTCTTAAGTTCAATCATGGCAATTCAATACTTGCTTCTTGTGTAAGATTGCACTTTGCTTTTCTTTACATGTTTTAACCAGCAAAAGCTTTCTCTCCTTTATTTTTGTTGAAAGTGGGGAAGAGTACAAGCTAGCCAGCATTTGCCTTGAGCAATCTTTCTCCCCCTATGTCATCAACAAAAAGGAGAAGTAGCTCTAGCTATTTTAAAAGATATTCAAGTTTTTATAACGTGAAGCTCATTCTCCCCTCGTCATTGCCTAAAGGAGAGGAACATATGATAAATATGAATTTGCATCAATCAATATTTCAATCATCGCATGATAATACAAGACAAAATGCAAAGAAATCATGTCATGAAAGACATCAATGGTTAAAATGATATGATGTTAGTCTCAAAAATTTCAATTTGCGATACATGTGATACATTGCGATACTAAAAATTAATGCGATGCTTTTAAGGATATCAACCTATTTTGATACAAAGCATGGCACGAGCAATTATATTGCAAGTTTTCTAAGTTTTACAATTTTGCTTCTTTGAGATAGCAATTCATTGCTTATTGAGATAGGCAAGATAGTGATGTTTAAGAAGATAACTTTTGCTTCTTGAAATAAGCAAGTCAGCAATCTTTGCTACTTAAGATAGGCAAGCTAGCAATCAAGTTTTTGCATCTTCTTGACTTGTGCAAATTAGCTATCTCCCCCTTTGTCATTGTCAAAAAGAAGGGAAGACCCTTTACATCAATTATGACAAAGGTAAGTATCAATCTTATTTGTATATCATTATATTTTCAAATTAGAATATGCACATTTTCAAAAACCTTATATTTCATTCATGCACGATATTGAATAAATCGATCAACATTATGAGGATATCATACATGATACTAAAATTTTTAACTATTTATAAACATTTTGATCATGATACCAAACATTCATCATTTAGAGCATTCATGACACAAAACATTAAATCAACATTTATAATACATCATTTTAGCAACAATTCATAGTATTTTAAATCATGATTTACATCATATGCAATACATCACATCATAATTAGAAAGCACAAGTATTGCATGGATCATTGTAAATCATAAATGTTTCATATCATGATGGTATCAACTTGTCAAATTATATCCTACCATGCATGATCAAAACTTTTCATTTGTATGCATCAAAATAATATCAAGAGTATTTCATGCATATTATCAAATCATCATTTATAATTACATCAATATTCCAATCATTATTTCAGTCTACACATCATGAGATCAATAAGATAGAGAAAAATATTTTTTTTTAAGAAAAAAAAATATTTTCCTCTTTTTAGTTGTTTCAATTCATATGATTTTATTTCATTTATGCCAAATAAAAAACATGTATCATATTTAAAACCGAAAGTGTAAGATTTATTACAATAAAGATCAATAAGGCACTTTCATTTTGATAAAAATCAATAATACGTAAATCACAAGATTCATCATCATATTTTCAAATTGCACAATTTCAAAACTATACCTTTCATTTTTCATGCATGATACAAATAAATCAATCATCATTATGAGCATATTATACATGATATTCAAGCATTCATGATACATTATTTTGGCAACATGATCATAGCTTTTCAAATGATGGTATCTAAATGTTAAAGTTCATTACATCCTATCATGCATGATAATTAACTTCTCATTTGTATTTCATGCATAATTTCATTTCATCATATTAGGAATATCAAGAAGAATTAATTGGGTGATGAGATGAATATTTTCATGAACACAAGCAATTGCATAAAAATCATATCATGAAGGATTAGAATATGTGTATACCAAAAGGCATGATTTCTTTTTAAAGAACCTCCTCATAAATAATCAAAAGAAAATCTTAGGAGATTGATTAAAGAAAAATCTTGATTCATTATAAAATTTCATATATCAAATATCGAGAAATCAAGATAATGATTCATAAAAAATATCACAAGTAATATTCAAGAGAAAATTCATCATTCATTTTCAATTCATTCAATTTGTCAAATCAACATTTCTTGGGTATGCATGATATCAAAACATGGTTTCAAATCTTCTACATGTAACATGTATAAATTTAAAAATCGAAGGGAGAAGGGAAAGAATTCAAAGGTACAAAGATTTCAACCATCTCATAAACAAATGAAGGATCAATTCATGAATCCAAAATTCCATGAATCATTTCGACAAATTTTCTTTTAAATAATCAAAATGATCGTCAAAGGAAATCTCATGTTATTCCAAGAAATCAAGATCATGATTTTGATAAAACTCATTTCAAATTTAAATCATCAAAATCATTTTTAAGGTTCACAAAATTCATAACATAAATAGATTCATGATTTCATTGATAATATATTTTCCCTTTTTTAAGTGTTTCATTTTAAGTGATTGATTTCATGTTAGCATGCTTTTTCATTTATGTCAAATAAAAACATGCATCAACGTTTAGGATCGAAAAATGAATTTTGTCATAAAACCATCAAGACCAATAAATCACAAAAATCATCATGTATAACTTTAAAATTTTATGCATAAAATCGTTATATCATGGTATCAAAACTTTAATATTTTCATTACAACATTAAGCAAGGTTTCATTGAACATAATTTTGAATGATTCTTATAGATACCTAAAACTTCTTTAGTTTTAATTTATATAATTGATTTTATAATAGCATGCTCAAATTTTTGTTCTTATGTCAAAACCATACATCATGTTTGAAAAACAAAGATAATGTACATAAAAAAATATCAAGCCTTTCATACAAAAGTCATGCATCTTCATTGAAAAGCAATATGAAAATCATCAAAATACATATTCTTGCTTCTCAAGCACATATATAAGATTAATCTCACTAGGTTTACAATCATTAGATTTATATCTAACTTTTTATTCCATTAACATAAAACATGCAATTTTCAAGAAAAATAATTATTCAAAAAAAGAAAATGCATCATGGAAAACATCAAGTAATTTCAAAATAAATTAAGGGAGTTGAGTTACTTACCTTGTAGTTGAAGCCCGTCGAAGCCCAATTCGCTGTTTCACCTTTGGAAGTTCTTGATTCATCCTTGGTTGCCTTCCTCTTCTTTGGCCTCTTCCTTCGTTCAAGTTCATTGTTTATTTTAGATTTTTGTTTAATGAACTTATTAAGATTTAGTGTTCGAAGTTCAAGTTCATCATTGTCCTCATCACTTGAGTCATCGCTCATGTGGTATTCATTTGTCCGGAGTTTCAAATCCTTCCTATTCTTTGGAAGGTGGTTCAAGTGCTCATTGGGTTCAAAATGTTCCAAAAGTGTCATTTCATAGGTCATTAGTGACCCGATTAATTCTTCTAATGGAAAATCATTTAAATTTTTTGTCTCTTGTATTGCGGTTATTTTAGGATCCCACCTTTTTGGAAGGGATCTTAAGATCTTACTTACGAGATCAAAATTTGAAAAAGATTTACCAAGAACTCTTAGATTATTGACGACATCCATGAAACGGGTGTACATGTCGCCTATAGTATCGCTTGGTTGCATTCGAAAAAGCTCAAAATCATGCAATAAAATGTTAACTTTTGAGTCTTTGACTCTACTAGTTCCCTCGTGTGTGATTTCAAGTGTTCGCCAAATATCAAAAACCGTTTCGCACATAGAAATCCGATTGAACTCATTTTTGTCCAAAGCGCAAAATAAGGCATTCATAGCCTTTGCGTTTAAAGAAAAATACTTCTTTTCCAAATCCGACCATTCGTTCATCGGTTTAGAAGGAAGTTGAAAACCATTTTCAACAATATTCCATAAATCCAAATTCATAGAAATCAAGAAAACTCTCATTCGAGTTTTCCAATAAGTGTAGTCCAATCCGTTAAACAACGGTGGACGAAAAACTGAAAAGCCCTCTTGAAAGCCATGAAGAGCCATTTCTCTTGGGTGTAAATCCAAAATGAGAAATACCGAGCTCTGATACCAATTGTTAGGATCGGAGCGGCACTAAGAGGGGGGGGTGAATTAGTGCAGCGGTAAAAACTACGTCGATTTCTGAAATTTCTTTGTATGTTGAAAACCGATTCCGAAAATATGGTTAGATTGAAAGCGTAGGGAAAAGTATTGAAGGCAGTAAGCTATTGAAGGGGTTTACAGTAAGGTAATAGCAGGAAGTAAATGCAAACCAGAGAAGACGGTAGTTTATAGTGGTTCGGTCAATCGTGACCTACATCCACTCCTCCGATTCCTCTTCCGTCGAGGCCACCGGCATCCACTAACGATCTTCCTTTACTAGGCGAAGATCAACCTCCTTCTTACACCCCTCTTACAACCTCTTACAAGTGGTTCACCCTTTTACAAAGATTTCAATGAAAAGAAAGGAGGTGAACACTCAAGCTATTGAAAACAAGACTTTTCCTAAAGATTTTCTCAACTTCTAGCTTCTCAAAAGGTTGTTATCTCAGCTGAGAATAGAGGGGTATTTATAGGCCTCAAGAGGATTCAAATTTGGTCTCCAAAATTTGAATTCTCTTCGGTTCCCGAAGCTAGCGGTGCCACCGCCTGTCAGTGGCAGTGCCACCGCCTGTCAGTTGTGACACTGACAGTGTACTGGGCAGTGCCACCGCCCAGTCCAGCGGTGCCACCGCCTGGCTCTCGGGTGCTGGGTGGTGCCACCGCCCAGACCGGCGGTGCCACCGCCTGGCTATTTCAGCTCATTGGTTGGGCTCCAAATTTGGCCCAAACCAGTCCGAACTCGGGCCCAATTGGCCCCTACTTGGGTTATAAGATTAACACCTAATTCTAACCCTAATTAACATGCTAACTATGAATTTAAAGACATTTCCTAAACTATTACAAAGTCCACAAGTCAAGACTTCTTCCGGCGAACTTCCGGCGATCTTCCGAGAAACTCTCGGAAACCATTCTGCGGACTCCCGACAAGCTCCTAGACTTCACGATTTCATCTTGGCGAGTTTCGATGAGCTTCTTCGGCAAGCTACGATCTTTTTGGGTGAGCTCTGTGAACTTCCGATGTACATTCTGGCGAGCTTCTGAAAACCCTTCGGCAAGCTCCCTACTCATTCTCGGCTAGTTCCGGCAGCATTCCCGACGAACCTTCAGACTTCCGTCGGACTCTCGAACTCCCAACGAATCCTTCACGCTTGACTCCGGCACTTTGTTTCGCTTCATGTCTTCATCATTATCGTAGTTAATCCTGCACACACAAGCCAAAACTCTACTCCGATCTAGACAATTATTACAACGCGAATTGACATTCTGTTGCCCGGCACGTCATTGGTTGGCGCTTCGTCCGATTCTTCAGTGCATCATCCACTCTTGCGGGTTGTTGCCCAATCGGCGGTTGACCTCCGCAACCCCGATATCCTTGGTGCAATTCCGCTCTCCTTGGCTCGATGCCCGATGTCCGAAGCGTTCTACCGTCCAATATCCTAACGTGATCTCCTCCGGCGCAACGTCAATTCCTCCTGCGTCAACTGTCTAATCCTGATCGAGTAGACCTGCATCACTCAAAATGCAGTTAAACATCTAAACACAATCAATTAGTTTCATCATCAAAATCCGAGATTCAACAGTCTTAACATGGTGCTTGAGCTAGGTTCTCCAACCTCGCTCAACTATATCATGCTCCCACTGTCTCCGCTAAAAAAGTGTTCCTTCTCAGGGAACATTGTTCTCTTGACTACAAAGATCTTTTGGTACTTGAAATAATAGAAATAATACCCATAAGTTTCCTTGGGATATCCCACGAACTTGCACTGCACCGTTCTCAATTCCAACTTATCGGGGTTATGTCTTTTAACGTGGGCAGGGCAACCCCAAATCTTAACAACCTTAAGATTGAGCTTCTTCCCTTTTCATATCTCATATAGTATAGACACTACCGACTTAGTTGGAACTCTGTTCAGAAAATAATATGCGGTTTCTAGAGCATATCTCTAGAATGAGATGGGTAGGTCAACGAAACTTATCATGGACTACACCATGTCTAATTGTGTACGATTCATCCTTTCAGATACACCATTGAGCTGAGGTACATAAGGAGGTGTCCATTGAGATAAAATCTCATAGTCCTTGAGGAACTAGGTAAACTCTATACTCAAGTATTCACCTCCTCGATCTGATCGAATAGTCTTAATACTCTTTCCAGTTTGATTCTCCACTTCATTATTATACTTTTTGAATTTCTTAAACGCCTCGGACTTGTACTTTATTAAGTACACGTGTCTATACTTTGAGAAATTATCAATAAAAGTAAAGAAGTATGAGTAACCACCTATGGCATGAGTTGACATGGGTCCACATACATGAGTTCCAGTAGTTCAGTGGCTCACTCTCTAGTTCCATTGAATGGAGAGTTGATTAGTTTTCTACAAAGGCAAGGCTCGCAAGTTGCATACAACTCATAGTCGAATGAATCTAGATGTCCATCCTTTAGCAACTTTTGAATCCTTCCCTTATGGATGTGACCTAGCCTACAATGCCACAGGTATGTATTATTCACCTCCTCTCGTTTTCTCTTACACACACTTATATTCATGATGTAGAGTAGTGTCTAGCATAAAAAAACGATTATATAATATTCCTCTCGCCAATCTCTAAGGTCTTGCTAGAATCTACAGCAAATTGTAGATGTGATAAGCAATACTAGTATCTAATATCAAAGCACTATCACAAAAATTTAACAATTAGAGATTGATCATGAATGTACCTGAAGCTTCTCTAAGCTTCTATTTTGCCCACTCTATAAAATACTATTTGCAATTCCTCTTCCAGTTCCCATCTTTGCCATAGTGGAAGCACTAGCCTTTCTCCTTTGTCGAGTTTTTCTTAACAACCTTTGCTTTACCTAGTCTACTCTTACCCTTGCCCTTCTTAAGGGACTTTTCTGTCTTCCTTTTCTCTCTGGTCTCACCAGTGTAGAGAATTAGCTTCTCTTTCTTGATAGTACTCTCTGCCTCCCTCAACATATTGAGGAGTTCATGGAAAGTCACCTTAAGCTTATTCATATTAAAATTCATTATGAACTGTGAAAAGAAATCTGGTAGGGACTGAAGTACAAGATCCACGCATAGGTTATCCTCTAGGACCATTCCTAGACCTATGAGTTTTTCTATCTACTCAATTATCTTTAGAACATAGTTCTGAACTGGTGTCCCCTCAATTATCTTAGCGCAGAAGAGACACTTGGATATCTCATATCGTTGAGTCCTTCCTTGTTCCTCAAACAATTTACAGATATGTAGGAGAATGGATCTGACAACCATCTTTTCATGTTGTCTATGTAACTCAGGAGCTATAATGTAATTACCGATAATTTTTCCCTTAACATAAATTAATTACTATAAATGATGTGTTACTTTGTTATTAACTTCTATGTTTGTGTACTATAGTTATGGAAATGATTAAACTTGGTTTCTTTAATCATGTAGATAAGTTAGGAATTCTACTAATCAAGTAAATTATTAATTGATTTATTTCCTAATGAGTGATTTGATTTTTAGGAAGTAAATAGTTTACGTTCTATTTTTGTGTGTGAACTATAAGAAATAAATATTATATTACTTTCTTTGTGTGTGAAAGCAAAAGAAAAATAAATTAAAAATAAAAATTAAATTATTACTTACCTTTCGTGGAGATCTCATCTTCTCCTATATAAAGGGGCTACTCCTCCTTCATTCTCCACCAAGCGTAACAATGGGAGGATTGAGGAGAGGACTTCCTAGGGAGATGATATCGAGAAAAGGATAATCGAAGAGAGATAGGATCCTTTCTTTTTAATTAGATTTAATTTATATTTTGAAATCTTGATATTGATGTACAATCATTTCTTTTTAACTAGCTTTGATCTATATTTTGAAATCTTGATTTGAGGTAGGATCTTTCTTTTTAATTAGATTTAATTTATATTTTGAAATTTTGATATTGATATACAATCCTTTCTTTTTAACTAGGATTGATTTATATTTTGAAATCTTGATTTGAGGTAGGATCCTTTCTTTTTAATTAGATTTAATTTATATTTTGAAATCTTGATGTTAACATACAATCCTTTCTTTTTAACTAGCTTTGATCTATGTTTTGAAATCTTCATTTGAGGTAGGATACTTTCTTTTTAATTAGATTTAATTTATATTTTGAAATCTTGATGTTGATGTATAATCATTTCTTTTTAACTAGTTTTGATTTATATTTTGAAATCTTGATGTTAAGATTATTATAATTTTTGATGCATAATGATGTTTTAATTTTGAAATTTCATGATATATAAATAATAATAATTGATTTGTGCTGTTAGAATGATTATTTGATTTATATTGATCATTTAAGCTTAAGTACATTTTAATATTGATTTAGTTATTAAAATTCTTATTTTTGGATTAGCATAATAGTTCTAATTTATTTAATTTGATATATCTATGTTTCAAGAATTATATGTGAATTTCTATAATGTAATTAGTTTTAAAATTAAGATTATGAATTTAAAGTTTTTATTAATGGATTTGAGTCCTTTAATAATTTTAAATGTTGAAATCTAATTTGATAAGAGGAGTCTAATTGGGGTCTGACTTGGATCAAGTTGATCGATCAGATCGAATCGACTCAGCCCATGTGATCATGTACGACCTAGCTCATGTGACCAAGTATAACCTAGCCCATGTGACTCAACATGACCCAAGCTATGTGGCCAGGTAGGAGTCAGCTCATATGACAAGGTACGACCCAATCATATGGTTAGGCATGACCCAACCCATATGGCTAGGTACGATCTAGTCCATGTGGCCATGTATGACCCAGCCCATGTGGTAAGGTACGACCTAACCATGTGGCTAGGCATGGGCCAGCTCATGTGACTAGGTACGATCCAGTCCATGTGGCCATGTATGACCCAACTTATATGGTAAGATATGACCCAACTATGTGGCCATACATCAGCTAGCTCATGCGGCTAGGTACGACTCAATCCATGTGGTTAGATATGACCTCAACTTATGTGTCTAGGACCAACTTGCGAGCTAAGCAAGGCCTAGTTCAATGGCAAGACTTAGCCTAACTTATAAGTGAGGCTTAGCCTAGCCTATGAAGTTAAGTCTGCTCAGCTATGCGATTGGCATTAAACATATCGTCGCTCCTTTTATTATAGCCCGTCATACCTCAACTAAACCTAGTACTTGGAATAGGTATATGCAGTGTATGCAACCCGCCTAAGACTCAGGTGGGTTGGTTCGGTTTGGGTTAGCACTATACGACATAGTCCAATTTCCTCCCTTTCTATTGGTTTGAGCTCATTAATTGACTAAATCAAATAGGTTTGATCAGTTAAAGCCGGTTTAGGGTGATTCCAAACTAACTTGACTAGTTCAAACCTATTTGACCTAATCGAGATTAATTAAATCTAAATTAGACCAATCTAGGGTGATTCCAGACCGGTTCTATAAGGATTTGATTCCGTTAGATCATAATCGAATTGAGTTTGGTTTAGGTCAATTGAGCTATTCCAATTAGGGTTTTGGTTGATTGAGGACTATTGAGATATTAATGTTTCATGCTTTGATGATTTGATGAATTTAAAGGTTTTATATGAAGATGTCATTTGAAAATGATTATTAGTTTTCTATTTTCTTATGCTTATGATATTGATATGATGAGTATCATATAGTAGATGTGACTAGACTAGTAGTTCACATTGGGAGTGTAACCTGTGAAAGGAGCTACGGGCCCATCACAATACGGAGCCATCAATGAACATACTCTAACAGATTTACATCAAGTATGGTCTCTCATAATATTTAATCATATTGATTTCTTGATGTATGCATGAGTGATTGGATGAGTGTGAATGAATGATCATGGATGTTTATATATCCCTGCCGAGGGCAGGTATGGCGATTCCCTTCGGGGATTAGCGGGTCGTCAAATGTGATGTTTAGACGGTTCCTCCATCCGTTGTTGGGAGGAATGTGTCCCTACTTGGGCAGGTGAGGGATACCACTCCATCCACTATTGGGAGTGCGATATAGACATCCACTATTGGGAGGAATCTGGGAATATGCCTCTCCGTTCGCTGTTGGGAGAGTGCACCATCGGGTGATGTACGCCTTTGTTATCATATATATGTTGCATGTGGCTGATGCATGATTTTGTTTATTATGTAAGAAATTATCATCATTTTTCTGATGCATTAGTTTTGTGACGAATCGATATATTTTCTTATTAAATTATTGATATTTATTTATATTTCATGAATATTGAAGATTATTTTTATGATTTTTCTGAGGTTCCTACCAACATGTGTGGTTGCTAATATATTTTCATTTTATATTTATTTTCAGAGTAATCTACTATTGTGTAATAGATCTAAAGCATAGGTGGAAGAGACTTGTGACCCTACTAAGAAGATGTTGTCATTTTTTTAGTTTAATAGAATATTTACTACTTTAAAGATAAGGATTTGAATTCAAAGACGAATGAGAAAAAAATGAGGGAATTTATTTTATAAATTATGGATAATAAAATACTGATTTATTATTCTTTTTATAAATATAGGATGTGACACATAGAGCTCAACATGTAACACTGAGCAAGAGTAGAGTCATCTATCTACTTCACGTAGTGAGCGATCTCATCCTTGCTTACTCCTTCCTTGGGTGTATGCATCATTATATTAAGGACGTATGTGATTTTCTCCGCTGTGAGAACAATTCTCAAGTTTGCGAAGACAATCCATATAATTTGGACCAGTGAGGCGGTTGATATCAAGTATGCCATGTAAGGGATTTGAAAGCGATATTTTCTGAAAATAAAGATGTAGCAGAAATAAATAACATGTAAATTTTGTAAAAATAAACAATCAAGATATAGACTTCTATCTTAATATGCTCCCACTATTTTATTGGTGAGTCACGCGACACCCTCAGTACGAAAAACGTGTTAGGAAAGTAATCAACACTAAGAGAGGGGGGTGAATTAGTACAGCGGTAAAATCACGTTGGTTTGGAAAAATTCTTTCGTACGTTGAAAACTGATTTCGGAAATGCTAAACTTTAAACTTGAAAACTTTTGTGCAAAATGTAAAGAGAAGCTTGAGGAGGTTTGTAGTAATGTAAATTATACAATTGAAAAGCAAACAAGATTTTTAGAGTGGTTCGGTCGTCATGACCTACTGACACGGGAGTGTCTAATTTGCTATAATCTATTCATATGGACTATGCTGATAATATGATATTTTTTTACAATATTGCCCCATAATCTTCAACTCAGTCAACTCAGATAAGACATCTCATCAGCATATTCCTTGTACAAAGGTAAAGCTATGTCATGGTGCTTTTCTTCATGACTAAGGAACACATTAAAGGATGTTAGAAAGGGTTGGCAGTTGTAAAGCACTTAATTTCAAAATTCCCTATGCATGAAGGGTTGTTTCATGCACTAGTATTTATTTTCATGTTTAGGGCTTAGAAAGGGTTTTAGAAACGGAGGATATTGGCAGAAGCTCTATTGGAGTGCTCTTTTGAACTTTGTATCTCTTGGATACGTCCTTAAGTGGTGAGTATTTTGCTTTCAGTTCTATATCCTTGTTTATTATCATTAGGGTGGTGATCTTTCTGTATCCCTTTTGATTTTAAACTTGGTGGTGAGCTATTTTTTATTTTTATCAAAGTTTCGTCAAAAGTTCGTTCCTTGTCTTCTGTGACATTTTCTATCTGAACAACTGTTCTATCGGTTTTCTTTCGAAATCCATTCTGCATTTTTACCCTCCCCGGTATTAGTTTGGTATCAGAGCTAAAGGCTAGAGATCATGGCAAGGCGGAATGGAAAAGATGTAGTTGGTGAAGGTAGCGACCATGAAGATGATGTTGAGTCATTGAGGCTGCAGCTACGAAAATTGCTACGTAGTCTACAAGAAAAGAATGAAATAATCGACGAACTTCAAAGTAGACACAATCAGTATGAAAATGATGTTTGAGAGTTTACTTCTGATGATGATATACCTCATCCTCTAACGGAGTCGAGAAGATGTCGGAGAAGAAATGAAGTCCAAGACGAGTGGCAGAATAAATATAACCCCAGATTAGATATTTCAAAATTTGAAGGTAAAATAAATGTTGATGATTTTATCGATTGGCTTAATACAGTAGAAAGAATTTTTGATTTTCATGAACCAATAGAACAAAAGAAGGTCAAACTTGTGGCACTCAAACTCAGACGGAATATATCTTTTTGGTGGGAAAATATGAAGAAACAAAGAGAACGTGAGGGGAAGAGTAAGATTGTTACATGGGAGAAAATGAAAAGGGAGCTAAAGAAAAAATATTTACCTCAAAATACACGAATTCAAGCAAAAAGATCTTAGTGTGGAGGAGTACATTGCAGAATTCGATAATTTGATGTTGAAAGGAGAGCTTGTGGAACCGGAAGAACAAATAATTGCAAGATACTTAGGAGGTCTGAAGTATGAGATTGCTAAAGTTATTCAACTACAACCATATTGGTCTTTAAATGATATGAGCAAGCTGGCATTAAAAGTTGAAAAGCAACAGAAGTTTGAAAAGAGTTTTCAGTACGGCTCAAAAGAAGGCTATTCAAAAGGAGGAAGTTCCAAGCCTACTGTCCAAAGCAAGGTGATATCGAAGGTGCAAGAAAAGGGTGAAGAATCTATTGGCAACAAAATAAAACCTAATTCTTCTACCCAAGTGGTCGAAAATGCTTCAAATGTCATAGTTTTGGGCATATTGCTTCAAATTGTCCAAATAGAAGTATTGTAACTTTGGTTGAAGATCATAGTGATGGAGGAGAGGATGAAGCTGAGGACGAACCAAAATACGATGATGATGAGGAAGAGATTACTTATGCTGATCATGGTTTGTCTATTGTATTGCAACATAGTTTACAAGTGTCCTATGTGGCTGATGATGAAAGTTGGTAGAGAAAAAATGTGTTTCACACTAAATGCACTTCTCTTGGCAAGGTGTGCTTGGTGATCATCGACAGCGACAACTTTGAGAATGTGGTATCTTTGGAGATGGTGCAGAAGCTAAAGTTGGACACCGTCCCTCATCTACATCCATACCAGTTATGTTGGCTACAGAAAGGAAATGACATCAATGTAACTAAAAGATATTTAGTTTCATTTTCTATTGGCAACTATTATAAAGATGAAGTATGGTGTGATGTTGCTCTTATGGATGCTTGTCATTTGCTATTGGGAAGACCTTGGCATTATGATAGAAGGGTGTTGTATGACGGCTACAAACATACTTATTCTTTTAAGGTGAATGAAAAGAAGATTATCTTAGCTCAATTACAACCATCCGAAATCAGTATACCAAAGAAGAAAGTTAGCGCTTTTATGTCATATGGTGAATGCAAAGGTGAATTAGACAAGGGTGGTCATGTTATGGCTCTAGTAGTAGTAGAGGAAAATGAACAACACAAGGAGACACCAGCAATCATGAAACAAATCTTGGAAGAATTTGAAGATGTTATACCAGAAGAGATTCCATATGGCCTTGTACCCTTGAGAGACATCCAACATCACATTGATCTCATTCCAGGGGCTATTCTACCTAATAAGGCAGCATATAGAATGAGTCCCAATGAGCATAAAGAACTTCAAAGGTAAGTTGATGAATTGGTGAAAAAAGGGTTAATTCGGGAGAGCATGAGTCCTTGTGTGGTTCCAGCCTTATTAGTGTCTAAGAAGGATGGTTCTTGGAGAATGTGCATAGACAGTTGCACCATCAACAAAATCACAATGGACTATCACTTTCCTATTCTAAGGTTAGATGATTTACTCGATCAATTATGTGGTGCTTATATTTTCTCTAAAATTGATTTGAGGAGTGGCTATCACCAAATAAGAATGAGGCCCAGAGATAAGTGGAAAACAACATTTAAAACTAGAGAAGGCTTATATGAATGGTTGGTTATGCCATTTGGGTTATCTAATGCTCCTAGCACCTTCATGAGATTTATGAATCATATACTTAAGCTATGCATTGGAATATTTGTTATAGTTTATTTTGATGATATATTGGTGTACAACAAGAGCAAAGAGGAGCATATGAATCATCTGAAAGAGATCTTTCTTATTTTGAGACAGCAAAAGCTTTATGCTAATATAAAGAAGTGTGATTTCTTTACTTCTAGTGTGGTGTTTTTGGGGTATGTTATTTAAAAAGATGGCATCATGATGGATCAAAGTAAGGTAGAGGCTATTCTCAATTGGCCGATACCTGCTTCATTGCATGATGTGAGGAGTTTCCATGGCTTAACTTTATTTTATAAAAGATTTATCAAGGGTTTCAGCTCTATTGTTGCTCCAATCATCGAATGTCTGAAATGTGATAAATTTAAATGGACTAGTGAAGCTAATGATGCTTTTGAGCTTTTAAAAAGAAAGGTGACCGAAGCTTCTATCTTAGTTCTACCAAATTTTGACAATATGTTTGAAGTTGAATGTGATGTATCTAATATGGGAATTGGTGCTGTTTTGAGTCAAGATGGAAAGCCCATTGCATTTTTTAGTGAAAAACTAAATGATATAAGAAAGAAATACTCTACTTATGATAAGGAGTTTTATGCGATTTATCGAGCTTTGTCTCATTGGAGTCAATATCTTCTTGCCAAGCCATTTGTTCTATATTCTGATCATGAGCCATTAAAGTCCATTAATTACTAGCACAAGCTAAACAAGAGGCATGCAGCTTGGGTGGAGTTTTACAATCTTACAACTTTACAACCAAGCACAAATCTGGTAATCAAAATGTAGTTGCTGACGCATTGAGTAGAAAACATTCTTATTATCAGCAATGGAAGTCAAAGTGGTTGGATTTGAAACATTCAAAGATCTCTATGAGAATGATGTGGATTTCGGCTCAATATGGCAGAATTGTAAATCAGGTTCCTTTCAATAATTTTTTATCTTTGATGGTTTTCTTTTTTGAGCTAATGCTTTGTATGTTCCATCTTGTCTTTAGACAAGTAATTCTAGTTGAAGCTCATGGTGGTGTTTTGGGACGACATTTCGGTTGGGACAAGACTCTAGCTTCATTTTGTACACTCCATTGCCAATGCCAAATGCTCCATGGGAGGATGTGAGTCTTGATTTCATTTTGGAACTGCCAAGAACTCAAAGGAACAAGGATTCTATCATGGTTGTTGTTGACAGATTTTTAAAAATGTCTCACTTTGTTCCTTGCAATAAATCAAATGATGTATCTAATATGG
Source organism: Musa balbisiana (assembly GCA_004837865.1). Lineage (NCBI taxonomy): Eukaryota > Viridiplantae > Streptophyta > Magnoliopsida > Zingiberales > Musaceae > Musa > Musa balbisiana. Next base: position 15,880,090 of record CM017194.1, on the reverse strand, counting down.
GAATTGGTGCTGTTTTGAGTCAAGATGGAAAGCCCATTGCATTTTTTAGTGAAAAACTAAATGATATAAGAAAGAAATACTCTACTTATGATAAGGAGTTTTATGCGATTTATCGAGCTTTGTCTCATTGGAGTCAATATCTTCTTGCCAAGCCATTTGTTCTATATTCTGATCATGAGCCATTAAAGTCCATTAATTACTAGCACAAGCTAAACAAGAGGCATGCAGCTTGGGTGGAGTTTTTACAATCTTACAACTTTACAACCAAGCACAAATCTGGTAATCAAAATGTAGTTGCTGACGCATTGAGTAGAAAACATTCTTTATTATCAGCAATGGAAGTCAAAGTGGTTGGATTTGAAACATTCAAAGATCTCTATGAGAATGATGTGGATTTCGGCTCAATATGGCAGAATTGTAAATCAGGTTCCTTTCAATAATTTTTTATCTTTGATGGTTTTCTTTTTTGAGCTAATGCTTTGTATGTTCCATCTTGTTCTTTGAGACAAGTAATTCTAGTTGAAGCTCATGGTGGTGTTTTGGGACGACATTTCGGTTGGGACAAGACTCTAGCTCTTGTTCAATCAAATTTCTATTAGCATAAAATGTTCAAAGATGTGGATAGACATGTGAAACAATGTCGATTGTGTCATTTGGCAAAAACAAAAAGTCCAAATTCTGGTTTGTACACTCCATTGCCAATGCCAAATGCTCCATGGGAGGATGTGAGTCTTGATTTCATTTTGGAACTGCCAAGAACTCAAAGGAACAAGGATTCTATCATGGTTGTTGTTGACAGATTTTTAAAAATGTCTCACTTTGTTCCTTGCAATAAATCAAATGATGTATCTCATATTGCTGATTTATATTTTAAGGAGATTGTTAAATTGCATGGTATTCCAAGAACTATGGTGTCTGATCAAAATTCAAAATTTATAAGTCATTTTTGGAGAACTCTTTGGAGGAAGTTGGGTACTTCTTTGAATTTTAGCAGCTCGCATCATCCACAAACTGATGGGAAAACTGAGGTAACAAATAGAAGCTTGGGAAATTTGCTTAGAAGCTATGTTGGCAAGAATATTAAGCAATGTGATATCATTCTTCCATAAATTGAGTTTGCCTATAATCATTCTATGCATCATAGTATTGGTAAGAGTCCTTTTAAGGTAGTTTATGGTGCTAATCCTGCTGGTCCTTTGGACTTAATCCCTTATTGTACAACAAAGTAATTTAATGGAGATGCTGATGAAAGAGCTAAGCAGATAAAGAAGCTACATGAGAGTGTGAAAGCAACCATTGAGAAGCAAAATGAGAGGTACATGCAAGCTGCCAACAAACACAAAAAATATGTGGAGTTTAATGCAGGTGATTTGGTCTGGATTCATCTAAGGAAGGAGAGGTTTCCGCCGAGCAAATTTGGAAAACTGAAACCAAAGGCTAATGGTCCATTCAAGGTGCTTAAGAGAATTGGCAAAAATGCTTATGAGATTGAGCTACCTAAAGATTACGGAGTATCCCCAACATTTAATGTAGCTGATTTAAGTTCTTTTCATAATCTTATTGATGAAACAAACAAGGACTTGAGGACAAGTCTTGTTCAACCAGGGGAGATTGACACAAGAGTGTCTAATTTGCTACAATCTGTTCATATGGACTATGTTGATAATATATGCTGATAATATGATATTTTTTTAGCCAACAATATTGCCCCATAATCTTCAACTTAGTCAACTCAGATAAGACAGCTTATCAGCATATTCCTTGCATAAAGGTAAAGCTATGTCATGGTGCTTTTCTTCATGACTAAGGAACACATTAAAGGAGGTGGTTGGCAGTTGTAAAGTACTTAATTTCAAAATTCCCTATGCATGAAGGGTTGTTTCATGTACTAGTATTTATTTCATATTTAGGGCTTAGAAAAGGTTTAGAAATGGAGGATATTGGCAGAAGCTCTCTTGGAGTACTCTTTTGAACTTTGTATCTCTTGGATGCGTCCTTGAGTGGTGAGTCTTTTGCTTTCAGTTCTGTATCCTTGTTTATTATCATTAGGGTAGTGATTTTCTGTATCCCTTTTGATTTTAAACTTGGTGGTGAGCTATTTTTCATTTTTATCAAAGTTTCGTCAAGAGTTCGTTCTTGTCTTCTACGACATTTCTATCTGATTAAAAATGTCTCACTTTGTTCCTTGCAATAAATCAAATGATGTATCTCATATTGCTGATTTATATTTTAAGGAGATTGTTAAATTGCATGGTATTCCAAGAACTATGGTGTCTGATCAAAATTCAAAATTTATAAGTCATTTTTGGAGAACTCTTTGGAGGAAGTTGGGTACTTCTTTGAATTTTAGCAGCTCGCATCATCCACAAACTGATGGGAAAACTGAGGTAACAAATAGAAGCTTGGGAAATTTGCTTAGAAGCTATGTTGGCAAGAATATTAAGCAATGTGATATCATTCTTCCATAAATTGAGTTTGCCTATAATCATTCTATGCATCATAGTATTGGTAAGAGTCCTTTTAAGGTAGTTTATGGTGCTAATCCTGCTGGTCCTTTGGACTTAATCCCTTATTGTACAACAAAGTAATTTAATGGAGATGCTGATGAAAGAGCTAAGCAGATAAAGAAGCTACATGAGAGTGTGAAAGCAACCATTGAGAAGCAAAATGAGAGGTACATGCAAGCTGCCAACAAACACAAAAAATATGTGGAGTTTAATGCAGGTGATTTGGTCTGGATTCATCTAAGGAAGGAGAGGTTTCCGCCGAGCAAATTTGGAAAACTGAAACCAAAGGCTAATGGTCCATTCAAGGTGCTTAAGAGAATTGGCAAAAATGCTTATGAGATTGAGCTACCTAAAGATTACGGAGTATCCCCAACATTTAATGTAGCTGATTTAAGTTCTTTTCATAATCTTATTGATGAAACAAACAAGGACTTGAGGACAAGTCTTGTTCAACTAGGGGAGATTGACACGGGAGTGTCTAATTTGCTACAATCTGTTCATATGGACTATGCTGATAATATGATTTTTTTTAGCCAACAATGTTGCCCCATAATCTTCAACTCAGTCAACTCAGATAAGATAGCTCATCAGCATATTCCCTACACAAAGGTAAAGCTGTGTCATGGTGCTTTTCTTCATGGCTAAGGAATACATTAAAGGAGGTGGTTGGTAGTTGTAAAGTACTTAATTTCGAAATTCCCTATGCATGAAGGGTTGTTTCATGCACTAATATTTATTTTCATGTTTAGGGCTTAGATAGGGTTTTAGAAATGGAGGATATTGGCAGAAGCTCTATTGGAGTGCTCTTTTGAACTTTGTATCTCTTGGATGCGTCCTTGAGTATAGAGTCTTTTGCTTTCAGTTCTATATCCTTGTTTATTATCATTAGAGTAATGATTTTTCTGTATCCCTTTTGATTTTAAACTTAGTAGTGAGCTATTTTTCATTTTTATCAAAGTTTCGTCAAGAGTTCGTTCCTTGTCTTCTGTGACATTTTCTATTTGAACAACTGTTCTATCGGTTTTCTTTCGAAATCCATTCTGCATTTTTTCAACTAGGGGAGATTGACACGGGAGTGTCTAATTTGCTACAATCTGTTCATATGGACTATGCTGATAATATATGCTGATAATATGATTTTTTTTAGCCAACAATGAAGGTTTTAGAAATGGAGGATATTGGCAGAAGCTCTCTTGGAGTACTCTTTTGAACTTTGTATCTCTTGGATGCGTCCTTGAGTGGTGAGTCTTTTGCTTTCAGTTCTGTATCCTTGTTTATTATCATTAGGGTAGTGATTTTTCTGTATCCCTTTTGATTTTAAACTTGGTGGTGAGCTATTTTTCATTTTTATCAAAGTTTCGTCAAGAGTTCGTTCTTGTCTTCTACGACATTTTCTATCTGAACAATTGTTCTATCGGTTTCTTTCGAAATCTATTCTGCATTTTTTCAACTAGAGGAGATTGACACGGGAGTGTCTAATTTGTTACAATCTGTTTATATGGACTATGCTGATAATATATGCTGATAATATGATTTTTTTTAGCCAATAATATTGCCTCATAATCTTCAACTCAGTCAACTCAGATAAGACAGCTCATCAGCATATTCCCTGCACAAAGGTAAAGTTGTGTCATGGTGCTTTTCTTCATGGCTAAGGAATACATTAAAGGAGGTGGTTGGTAGTTGTAAAGTACTTAATTTTGAAATTCCCAATGCATGAAGGGTTGTTTCCTACACTATTATTTATTTTCATGTTTAGGGCTTAGAAAGGGTTTTAGAAACGGAGGATATTGGCAGAAGCTCTATTGGAGTGCTCTTTTGAACTTTGTATCTCTTGGATACGTCCTTAAGTGGTGAGTATTTTGCTTTCAGTTATGTATCCTTGTTTATTATCATTAGGGTGGTGTGGTGATTTTTCTGCATCCCTTTTGATTTTAAACTTTGTGGTGAGCTATTTTCATTTTTATCAAAGTTTTATCAAGAGTTCATTCCTTGTCTTCTGTGACATTTTCTATTTGAACAACTGTTCTATTGGTCTTCTTTCGAAATCCATTCTGCATTTTTTCAACTAGGGGAGATTGATACGAGAGTGTCTAATTTGCTACAATCTGTTCATATGGACTATGCTGATAATATATGCTAATAATATGATTTTTTTTAGCCAACAATATTACCCCATAATCTTCAACTCAGTCAACTCAGATAAGATAGCTCATCAGCATATTCCCTACACAAAGGTAAAGCTGTGTCATGGTGCTTTTCTTCATGGCTGAGGAATACATTAAAGGAGGTGGTTGGCAGTTGTAAAGTACTTAATTTCGAAATTCCCTATGCATGAAGGGTTGTTTCATGCACTAATATTTATTTTCATGTTTAGGGCTTAGATAGGGTTTTAGAAATGGAGGATATTGGCAGAAGCTCTCTTGGAGTGCTCTTTTGAACTCTGTATCTCTTGGATGCGTCCTTGAGTATAGAGTCTTTTGCTTTCAGTTCTATATCCTTGTTTATTATCATTAGAGTAATGATTTTTCTGTATCCCTTTTGATTTTAAACTTAGTAGTGAGCTATTTTTCATTTTTATCAAAGTTTCGTCAAGAGTTCGTTCCTTGTCTTCTGCGACATTTTCTATTTGAACAACTGTTCTATCGGTTTTCTTTCGAAATCCATTATGTATTTTTTCAACTAGGGGAGATTGACACGGGAGTGTCTAATTTGCTACAATCTATTCATATGGACTATGCTAATAATATATACTGATAATATGGTTTTTTTTAGCCAACAATGTTGCCCCATAATCTTCAACTCAGTCAACTTAGATAAGACAGCTCATCAGTATATTCCCTACACGACGGTAAAGTTGTGTCATGGTGCTTTTCTTCATGGCTAAGGAATACATTAAAGGAGGTGGTTGGCAGTTGTAAAGCACTTAATTTCGAAATTCCCTATGCATAAAGGGTTGTTTCATGCACTAATATTTATTTTCATGTTTAGGGCATAGAAAGGGTTTTAGAAACAGAGGATATTGGCAGAAGCTCTCTTGGAGTGCTCTTTTGAACTTTGTATCTCTTGGATGCGTCCTTAAGTTGTGAGTCTTTTGCTTTCAGTTCTGTATCCTTGTTTATTATCATTAGGGTGGTGATCTTTCTGTATCCCTTTTGATTTTAAACTTGGTGGTGAGCTATTTTTCATTTTTTATCAAAGTTTCGTCAAGAGTTTGTTCCTTGTCTTCTGTGACATTTTCTAAACCAATCGACTAGTTGACTCCACAACTTCGATATCCTTGGTGCAATATCCGCTCTTCTTAGTCCGATGCCTGAATCCATGGCTCGACATCCAATCTTTTGACAGGTTCCACCAGCCCAACATGATTCTTTCTGCTTTAATTGTCTCATCCTGATCGAAGCTTCTTGCGTCACTCAAAATGCATATGAAATCATAAACATTTATCAATTGGTTTCATCATCAAAATCCGAGATTCAACAATCTCCCCCGTTTTGATGATGACAACCAATTGATGACGGAGTTAATCTTAACTCCCGGAGTTTAAACAAAACTCCTCCTATCAATATAAAATCCAAGCAATATGTTATCATAAAACTTATACATAACATCAACATACTTCTCCCCCTTTGTCATCAACAAAAAGGAGAAATACAACTTATAAAGTGTTTTAGACATCCAAGTTCAAATCGTTGCATAATAAACATAATCTCCATTTTTATCATTATGCAAGCTAGCAATAATTAAAGATATGCAAGTTTAGCATGTTTGTTTTTATTGAGATAGCAACTTTTTGCTTCTCTTTAGATTACAAGCCAGCAATTTTTACGATGTTCAAGAAAGCAACTCTTGCTTTTTGAAATATGCAAGTTTATAAATTTTACTAGATGTGCAAGTTAGCACTTCCTTTTCCATGCAATTTGCAAGCTGGCAAATTTTTGCTTCCTTTGCAATGTTTGAGCTAGCAATATTTCTCCCCCTTTGTCATTGTCAAAAAGAAGGGAAGAATACAATGTTTGTAATTCTTTTCCCTTTACAACAATTTTCAAATCATGACAAAGGTAAAGTATCAATCTTATTTGTGCATCATTATATTTTCAATTTACAACATGCACAATTTTAAAACTTTACATGTGATTTTTTATGCATGATACCAAAAAAAATAAATAAATCATCATTATGAGCATATCATACATGATACTAAGACATTAAAATTTTTAAGCATTTATCAACATTTTGATCATGATACCAAACATTCATCATTTAAAGTATTCATGATACCAAACATTAAATCAACATTTTAAAGCATTTATGATTGTTGGTACCAAATATTCAACATCAAATAATCAAGATCATCAAAATCATTTACAAGAGATTCAAAATGAAATAAATAAATTTATCAATCTCTTGAAATACTAGTGATTTCTTTTCTCCCATTTTATCATTGTAAATAAGAATGAAGAAGAAGGGAATAATGCATAACAAAACTCAAGTCATAAATTATCAAGATGTCAAGTAGCATATCATGGTTAATTTGAATACATCCTATTTTAGTGAATACCAAGAAGAATCATAGTATGAAAAATCTTGATTCATAGAAAAATCTTATATATTGAATATCGAGAAATCAAGATAATGATTCATAAAAAAAAGATATCACAAGTTATATTCAAGAGAAAAATCATTATTCATTTTCATTTCATTCAATTTGTCAATGTTGAATCTCGGATTTTGATGATGAAGTCAATTGTCATTTGTTTATATAATCTATATGTTGAGATAAGTGTGCAGGATTAACTACGATGGCAGTAAGACATGCAGCAGGTGTTGAGCCGAAGTCAAGACCAAGATCACGTTGGGGGTTCGAGAGTTCGTCGGAAGTCCGGACGGTCGTCGGAAGTTCTGTAGGAACAATTCGAGAAGTCTAGGAGCTTGCCAAAGAAGCTCATCGAAACTCACCAAGAGGATCATCGTGAAGTCTAGGAGTTTGCCGGAGCATCCCCGAGGGTTCGTCAGATGTTTGCCCAAAGTTCACCGGAAGAAGTGATTGACACATCGGAACATAATTTGCAGTATTGATATCTTAATTATCATAGTTAGCATGTAGATTAAGTTAGGATTGGGAGGTGATCCCATTAACTTAATCTGGGGCCAATTGGGCCCTTAATAGACCCAAATTGGGCCGAATGGAATAGCCCATTTGGACCCAGAATTCCTAGTCGGTGGTGGCACCGCCCAGGAGACTCGGTCTCCCAGGAATTCTGGGCTGTGAAATGGTGGTTGGCCTTCGCCTATTGAAGGAAGGTCTTTAGTGGACATTGGTGACCTCCTCGGAGGAGGAAGCCAAAAGTGGATGTAGGTCAAGATTGACCGAACCACTCTAAATCTCAGTTTTCATTTATATTCTGCTCTTTATCTTAACTACAAACTACCTTCATTGATTTACATCAACTATACTTCTGCTTACTCTTAACTTTAAAGATCTTTCCGAAACGGTTTTCGTACGAAAGTCTTTTTAACCGACGGAAGTTTTCCGCTGCACTAATTCACCCCCCCCTCTTAGTGCTCTTGATCCTAACAATTGGTATCAGAGCGGGTTCACTCTTAGTTATATTAAAACCTAAGAGAGATGACATATGCCAGAAACTAAGAGGGTCACTCTATTACACGTCCGCTCATATTCAATGAGACAGATTACACCTATTGGAAGACCCAAATGAGGATCTTCCTTATTTCCATGGATTTTGAACTTTGGAATATTGTTGAAAATAGATTTTCAAAGTCTTCTCTTCCAATGATCGATTGGAATGAATTGGAGAAGAAGACTTTCGCTCTAAATGCAAAGGCTATGAATGCCTTATTTTGTGCACTTGATAAAAACAAGTTCAATCGTGTTTCGATTTGTGAAACTGCATTTGATATTTGGCATATACTCGAAGTGACTCATGAAGGCACAAGTAAAGTGAAAGAGTCAAAAATCAATCTTTTAGTACATTCTTATGAACTTTTTCGTATGAAACCGAGTGAGACCATAGGTGACATGTACACCCGCTTTACGGATGTCATCAATGGACTAAAAGGATTCGGTAAAAGTTTTTTGAATTTTGAGCTCATTAATAAAATTCTAAGATCCCTTCTAAAGAGTTGGGACCCTAAATTCACTGCTATTTAAGAGGTTTAAGATTTAAACAACTTCCCTCTTGAAGAATTAATCGAGTCATTAATGACCTATGAAATGACTTACAAAGCTTATGAAGAGCATGAGGATACCCTTCCAAAGAACAGGAAGGATATGATACTTAGAATTCAAGAAGACCACTTGAGAGAAAACTCAAGTGATGAGGACTTTGATGATGACTTGGCACTTTTAACAAGAAAATTTAAAAAATTCATTAAAAGAAACATATTTAAAAATGACACTAAAAATAAATTTGAACCCAAAAAGGACCAAGTTATTTGCTACAAATGCAAGAAGCCGGGACATTATAAAAGTGAATGTCCCCAAGCCAAGAAGAGAACATCAAAGAAGAAGGCGCTCAAAGCAACATAGGATGACTCAAGCGAATCCGAAGAAGAGGAGTCCAACACCGAGCAAGTTGCTCATTATGCACTTATGGCCATTGGAAAGGAGGTATCAAATTTAATTGATGCAGATTTATCATTTGATGAATTATTAAATGCTTTCCATGACTTATTTGATGAATACAAAACAATTAGTAAAAAATATAAATTGTTAAAAAAGGAGCATGATACTCTTGCTAGTAAATTCGATAAATTACAAATTGAGCATAATGATAGTTTAGTTCTATGTACGAAATGCTATTACTTAGAAATACTTCAAAAGGAGAACTTGCTACTCAAGGGCACCTTGAAGAAATTCGAGGTTTGTAGCAAGTCCTTGAACATGATCCTTACCAATAAGGGTCATGCTCATAAAAAAAGTGGAATCGAATTTATGAGAAGCTCTCACCAAAATCCAACCACCTTCATTTAAGGCCATATCTTGCATATTTCGCACCAAAACAAATGCAACTTTTGTTGCAAACATGGACATAGAACTTATCATTGTCCATTCAAGAAGATTAGTCCTAACACATTGATTTGGGTTCCTAAAGAAACTGCAATAAATTTCATGCAACATGACAAATAATTTAGATCGGTTTTTAAGGCACCCAAGATTAAATAGGTACCTAAAAATCATCCTTTTTTGTAGAAACATATATCACCACAAGCTAGGAGCAAGAGATGGTACCTTGATAGTGGATGCTTAAGGCATATGACCGGAGATCCATTGCAATTCTCTAAGCTCACTAGCATAGATGAAGGCTATGTCACCTTCAGAGACAACAACAAGGGTAAAATCATTGGCAAAGGAACCATAGGTAACAAATCCAACTTTTTTATTAAAGATGTTTTGTTAGTTGATGGTTTAAAATATAACCTCTTGAGCATTAGTTAATTGTGTGATAAAAGATATATTGTCAGATTCGAATCTAATGCTTGCATCATTGAAAAACCACACAAAAACATATCTATGATTGCATTAAAACAAAATAACATATACACCATTAACATCAATCTTTGTAATGAAATGTGTTTCTTGGTTTTGAATGATGATGCTTGGCTTTGGCATAGGAGATTAGGTCGTGCTAGCATGAAACTAATCATCCAAATTTCATCCAAAGAACTTGTAAGAGAAATTCCTCATATCAAGTTCATCAAAGATAATGTGTGTGATGCTTGTCAATTAGGAAAACAAATAAAGGGTAGCTTCAAATCAAAGAATCAAATAAGCACCTCTAGACCTTTGCAATTGATCCATATTGGCTTATTCGAACCAATCTCTACATCAAGCTTAGGAGGTAGCAAATACGTTTTTGTTATTGTAGATGATTATAATAGATACACATGGACTTATTTCTTGAAACACAAAAATGAATGCTTTAGATATTTCACCAAGTTTTGTAAACTTGTTCAAAATAAAAAATGTTTCATGATTTCATCAATTCGAAGTAATCACAGTGGTGAATTTCAAAACTATGATTTTCAAGAATTTTGTGAATCTAATGGATACAACTACAACTTCTCTACTCCAAGAAATCCTCAATAAAATGGAATAGTAGAAAGAAAGAATAGAAATTTACAAGAAATGACAAGAACCATGTTGAATAAACTTAGGCTACCCAAATATTTTTTGATCGAAGCCATAAACACTACATGTTATATTATGAATAGAGTTCTAGTAAGACCCTTACTCACCAAAACTCCCTATGAGTTGTGGAACAACAAAAAACCCAATGTTTTATATTTTAATGTTTTTGGGTGTAAATGTTTTATCTTGAATGAAAAAGATGCCTTAGGAAAATTTGATGCTAAATCTGATGAAGGAATTTTTCTTAGTTATTCTTCGATTTCTACAACATTTCGTATCTTCAATAAAAGAACTTTGATTATAGAAGAATCCATTCATGTTATTTTCAATGAGATTTTTGAAATCAAGAAAAATGATTTTGATGATGATATCAATTTCGATTCTTTGAATTTAAATGAAACCCCTTCTCCAACTAGCAACTTAGATGCATCCAGTTCCAAAACATTCTTACCCAATGATTGGAAGTATGTAGATGCTCATCCTAAGGAGCTAATCATAGGAGACACATCTAAGGGGGTTCAAACACATTCTTCTCTTAAAAATTTTTGTGCCAACGCCGCTTTTCTCTCCCAAATTGAACCTAAATGTATTGATAAAGGCATGAAAGATGATTCATGGATTATCACAATGGAAGATGAGTTAAATCAATTTAACAGAAATGAGGTATGGAAGCTTGTTCCTAGGCCAAATGACCATTTAGTTATTGGTACTAAATGGATCTTTAGAAACAAGCAAGATGAATCTAATATCATGGTTAGAAACAAGGCTAGATTAGTGAACAAAGGTTTCAACAAAGAAGAAGGTATTGATTACGAAGAAACCTTCGCTCTTGTGGCTCGATTAGAAGCCATAAGGATGTTCCTTGCTTATGCTAGTAGTAATAATTTTAAGTTGTTTCTAATGGATGTTAAAAGCGCTTTTCATAATGGCTTTATTTCCGAAGAAGTTTATGTTGAACAACCTCCGGATTTGAGAACAATAGTTTCCCTAATCATTTATTTAAATGAACTAAAGCTCTCTATGGTTTAAAACAAGCCCCAAGAGCTTGGTATGAGAGACTTAGTTCTTTTCTTATTGAAAATAATTTTTCTAAAGACAAGGTCGATACTACATTGTTTATCAAAAAATTTAAAAATAATTTTCTCATTGTTCAGATTTATGTTGATGATATTATCTTCGGTTCTACGAAAAAATCTCTTTGTGAATCTTTTGCTAAAACTATGAGCCTTGAGTTTGAAATGAGTTTGATGGGAGAATTAACCTTCTTTTTAGGCTTAAAAATTAAGCAACTAAGCAATGCCATCTTTATTATTCAAACTAAATACACTTTAGATTTGCTAAAAAGATTTAATATGGATAGCTCAAAAGCTATTAACACTCCTATGAGCACCTCTACTAAGTTAGAAATTGATGAAAGTGGAGAAAGCTTTGATCAAAAAACTTATAGGGGTATGATAGGAAGTTTACTTTACCTCACTACAACTAGACCGGATATCATGTTCAGTGTAGGACTTTGTGCTAAGTTTCAATCGAATCCTAAGATATCTCATCTCAAAGTAGTTAAAAGAATACTTAGATATCTTAAAGGTACCACAAATCTAGGATTATGATATCCAAAATCTGAGAATTTTGAACTAATTGCTCATGCTGATGTGGATTTTTCTAGGTGTAAACTAGATAGAAAAAGCATATCAGGAACATATCAATTTTTGGGACATGCACTTGTTTCTTAGTCATTCAAGAAATAAAACTCAGTTGTATTATCTACAATCGAAGCTGAGTACATTGCAGCTAGTGCATGCTGTGCACAAGTTGTGTGGATGAAAAACACCTTAAAAGATTAAAAAGTTCATCTTAAAAATATTCCCATTAAATGTGATAACATAAGTGCAATATGTTTAACAAAGAATTCCATTCAACACTCAAGAACAAAACATATTGATATTAGACATGACTTTATATGAGATCATGTCACTAATCATGATGTAATCCTAGGGTTCATTGATACTAAACATCAAGTAGCTGATATTTTTACAAAGCCTTTAAGGTGAAGAATAATTTGATTTCATTAGAAGAAAATTAGGAATGCTGATTTGTCCGAATGTATGAATTTGTTAAATTTCGTTCTTTGATCAATCACTTAAATTCAATGCTGAAAATTTTATGATACAAGTTTGACATGATGATAAGATTGTGTGCTTCAATAACATGTTTGCTTTAATGTTGGAAATTGTGTGTCTTGATGCTAAAAGTTTCCATGACGATGAACATGTTTACCTTCATGATTGTGATTGAAAAGCTATGCTAAAACATTGTCCGAATGTATGATTTTGTACTTCTCTTCTCGACTTAATGTATTTCTTGAATGGAGCTTTCATGAGCCTATGTCATATCAAGTTTATTTCATATCAATAGTCCATGATTTTTGACATATGAAAATAATTAACAAATGCATCTTTTATAGATTTATCTTTTGAATTTTTAATCAAGAAATGGATTTAATGTAATGATTGTTTCACATGAATTCCTTTTTGATGAAGGTAGATTTTTTTTTTGAGATGAACACTTGCAAGGATTTGATTTCATATGTATATCTTGATCCTTGTAAAAATGAAGCATGATTTAATCTCTTATCGTTTTTAACTTCATTCAAAGTTATTACTATGCTTAAATATGCTTGAATCGTTTTTTTATGTATCTTGATCCTTGTAAAAATGAAGCATGATTTATCTTCTTATCGTTTTTAACTGCATTCAAAGTTATACTATGCTTAAAATATGCTTGAATCGTTTTCCGTTTTGTTGATGACAAAGGGGGAGGAAATATGTGGTAAAGTGATGATAGAATGAATTGCTATACACTTGAAATATTTGCATAATGATAAGATATCTAGAGCTTACATTGCAATTTTATGAATTGATATCTTATCATATGATGAATTGCTATGATTGCAATATTTACATTATGTTAAGATATCTAGAGCTTAATTTGTAATTTTTACAAATTGATTGCTATGATTGCCATATTTGCATTATGTTAAGATATCTAGAGCTCAATTTGTAATTTTACAAATTGATATCTTACCATATGATGAATTGCTATGATTGCTATCCTTCAAATTTGAAATATAAGACTTGAAAATGGATGTCTTGCCTTGACATCAGTTTTCAGAAAGATACATCATGATAGGAATCATGATGGGGGTATTGATAAGTTTAAATGAACTTAACTTATCAATATGTCTCTTGAATTCAAAGGCTTTGAATTCAAGAATGACTTATCTCAAGTATGGCATATAGATAGGGGGAGTTAAGGTTAACTCCGTCATCAATTGATTGTCATCATCAAAAAGGGGGAGATTGTTGAATCTCGGATTTTGATGATGAAGTCAATTGTCATTTGTTTATCTAATCTATATGTTGAGATAAGTGTGCAGAATTAACTATAATGGCAGTAAGAGATGCAGCAAGTGTTGAGCCGGAGTCAAGACCAAGATCACATTGGGGGTTCGAGAGTTTGTCGGAAGTTTGGACGGTCATCGGAAGTTCTGCGGGAACAATCCGAGAAGTCCAAGAGCTTGCCAAAGAAGCTCATCGGAACTCGCTAAGAGGATCGTCACGAAGTCTAGGAGTTTGCCGAGAGTCCACCGGAGCATCACCGAGGGTTCGTCGGTTGTTCTCTAGAAGTTCGCCGGAAGCTCGCTAGAAGAAGCGATTGATGCACCGGAACACAATTTGCCGTATTGATGTCTTAATTATTGTAGTTAGCATGTAGTTTAAGTTAGGATTGGGAGGCGATCCCATTAACTTAATCTGGGGCCAACTAGGCCCTTAATAGACCCAAATTGGGTCGAATGAAATAGCCCATTTAGACCCAGAATTCTTGGCCGATGGTGGCACCACCTAGGAGACTCGGTCTCCCAGGAATTCTGGGCTATGGTACCGCCCCTGTCAGGTGGTGGTACCGCCCAGACTGAGTGGTAGTACCACTTAGTGACACATGACAAGCAGTAGTACCGCCCAATTATGGCGGTGGTACCGCCAGGACCTCAGAAATCCGGGAATGGACACTTTTAAGCTCCAATTTCAAACTAATTGAGGCCTATATAAACCCCACCCTTTCCTGCATGAAATGGTACCAAAAGCTTACCTTTATTCTGAGTATTTGAGAGCTCAAAGTGTTGTAAAAGGCTAGAGTTCTTCTCCCTCTTTTCTTTCTAAGTGTTAATCATTCAAGAGAGGAGTGAAAACTTCTAAGGGTTGTCTCCTAAGCCCGTCAAAAGGAGAAAAGCTGTAAAAGGGTGGTTGACCTTCACCTACTGAAGGAAGGCCTCTAGTAGACGTTGCTGACCTCGTCGGAGGAGGAAGCCAAAAGCCAAAAGTCGAGGAGGAAGCCAAAAGCCAAAAGACGTTGCTGTTCTCTAGAAGTTCGCCGGAAGCTCGCTAGAAGAAGCGATTGATGCACCGGAAGCCCATTAGACAAGAATTCTTGGCCGATGGTGGCACCAACCTAGGAGACTCGGTCTCCCAGGAATTCCTGGGCCTATGGTACCGCCCCTGTCAGGTGGTGGTGGTTACCGCCCAGACTGAGTGGTAGTACCACTTAGTGACACATGCAAGCAGTAGTACCGCCCAATTATGGCGGTGGTACCGCCAGGACCTCAGAAATCCGGGAAGGGACACTTTTAAGCTCCAATTTCAACTAATTGAGGCCTATATAAACCCCACCTTTCCTGCATGAAATGGTACCAAAGCTTACCTTTATTCTGAGTATTTGAGAGCTCAAAAGTGTTGTAAAAGGCTAGAGTTCTTCTCCCTCTTTTCTTTCCTAAGTGTTAATCATTCAAGAGAGGAGTGAAAACTTCTAAGGGTTGTCTCCTAAGCCCGTCAAAAGGAGAAAAGCTGTAAAAGGGTGGTTGACCTTCACCTACTGAAGGAAGGCCTCTAGTAGACGTTGCTGACCTCGTCGGAGGAGGAAGCCAAAAGCCAAAAGTCGAGGAGGAAGCCAAAAGCCAAAAGACGTTGCTGTTCTCTAGAAGTTCGCCGGAAGCTCGCTAGAAGAAGCGATTGATGCACCGGAACATGATTTGCCGTATTGATGTCTTAATTATTGTAGTTAGCATGTAGTTTAAGTTAGGATTGGGAGGCGATCCCATTAACTTAATCTGGGGCCAACTAGGCCCTTAATAGACCCAAATTGGGTCGAATGAAATAGCCCATTTAGACCCAGAATTCTTGGCCGATGGTGGCACCACCTAGGAGACTCGGTCTCCCAGGAATTCTGGGCTATGGTACCGCCCCTGTCAGGTGGTGGTACCGCCCAGACTGAGTGGTAGTACCACTTAGTGACACATGACAAGCAGTAGTACCGCCCAATTATGGCGGTGGTACCGCCAGGACCTCAGAAATCCGGGAATGGACACTTTTAAGCTCCAATTTCAAACTAATTGAGGCCTATATAAACCCCACCCTTTCCTGCATGAAATGGTACCAAAAGCTTACCTTTATTCTGAGTATTTGAGAGCTCAAAAGTGTTGTAAAAGGCTAGAGTTCTTCTCCCTCTTTTCTTTCTAAGTGTTAATCATTCAAGAGAGGAGTGAAAACTTCTAAGGGTTGTCTCCTAAGCCCGTCAAAAGGAGAAAAGCTGTAAAAGGGTGGTTGACCTTCACCTACTGAAGGAAGGCCTCTAGTAGACGTTGCTGACCTCGTCGGAGGAGGAAGCCAAAAGTCGATGTAGGTCAAGATTGATCGAACCACTCTAAATCTCGGTTTGCATTTACATTCTGCTCTTTATCTTAACTGCAAACTGCCTTCATTGATTTACATCAACTACACTTCTGCTTACTCTTAACTTTAAAGATCTTTCCGAAATAGTTTTTATATGAAAGTCTTTTTAACCGATGAAAGTTTTCTTCTGCACTAATTCACCCCCCCCCCCCCGGCTCCCCCTCTTAGTGCTCTTGATCCTAACAATCAAAACAACATTTCTTGGGTATACATGATATCAAAACATGGTTTCAAATCTTTAACATATAACATGCATAATTTCAAACCATTATCAAGTTCATAGTTTATTTGCATTAGTCTCTTCTTTAGTAAATAATAAAAAGAAATAATCGAAGATAGAAAAATTTTTATTCTCATAAACGATAGCTCAAGTAGAGAAATAAAAAAGAAGACTTGTGATTCGGTTGAGAATTTTTCATTCAAATTCAAATTATCAAAATCACTTTTCAGAAAATTCAATGAAGGTAACATAAATAGATTCACATGATTCATGCATAATGTCTCAATTTTTCATGAATGCCACGAGACATGATTTATTTCAACAAATCTCTTCTTTTATAAATGGATAAAAGAAACATAGGAGATCAAATGATATAATATCTTGATTTATGCATAAGAAATCTCTAGTTATAAATCTCGAATCAAATTTAAATCATCAAATCAAAATTATTTTCAAGAGATTCATAAAAGTGATACAAATAGATTTATTAATCTCCTTTTTGGAAAACTCAATAAAGTAGAAAAAAAAGAAATCTTTCAAGGAAAAACCTATCCTCTTTTTAGTTGTTTCAATTCATGTGATTTATTTCATTTATGCCAAATAAATACATGCATCAATGTTTAAAACCGAAAGTGTAAAATTTATTACGTTAAAGATCAATAAGGCATAAATCACAAAAATCATCATGTATCATTTCTAAATCTCATGCATAGTATAAAATCACCAAGCGTGGTACCAAAACTTTTAATATTTTCATTACATAATTACATCATTATGCATTATCGAAATTAATTTCATCAAACATAAAGCATTTTCCATCAAGATCATTTTGTTTGTTGTAGTCATGTAATTTTCTTGTTAGGTGAATCTAACTTTTTATGCTTAGTTTTTTATACAAAAGCCATGCATCATCATTTATAATTGGAAGGCAATATGAAAATCATTAAGATACACATTATTACATTATTAAAACATTTAGTATGATTTCATAAAGCATTTTCAATCAAAATCGGAAAGCAATATAGAGATCAACATGATACACCTTAATGCTTCTTAAAAACATACGTAAGATTTATCTTAAGCATTAGATTTAAGTCTAACATTTTGTTACTTTATCATAAAGTATGCAATTTTTATGATTATTTTTAAAATCACTAGTTTATTTTTACATTTTCATTACTTCATATGCAATTCAAAAAATATATATATAATTTTCTTAAACTAAAAAATAATTCATGAAAAGCATTATGTAATGTCAAAATAAACTAAGGGCATTTTGATTACCTCATTGTCGAAAGCTGTTAAGGAGTAGTTTGTCACCTCGCCTTTATTGATTTTCTTCTCATCTTCGGAGGAGCTCGATTCATCCCAAAGTGTTTCCCTCTTCTTGCGTTCATAGCAAGTAGTTGCGTTCTTTTTGTTCTTTAATTTTTGTTTCATGAACTTTTTAAATTTCATAGTGAGGAGTTCAAGTTCACAATCACTTGAGCTTATGTTCGAGTGGTCTTCGATTGTTCTAATTCCTAAATCCTTCCTGTTCTTTGGAAGGTGGTTCTCATATTCGTCAAGTTCCACATTAGTCATTTCATAGTTTATTAAAGACCTAATTAGTTTTTCGAGAGGGAAATAGTTTAAGTTTTTTTATTCTTGAATAGCCATTACTTTTGAATCCCAAGTTTTAGAAAGTAAGCATAAAACTTTATTCACAAGTTCAAGATTCGAAAAACATTTGCCAAGAGCTTTTAAATTATTGACGACACCCGTAAAGCGGGTGTATATGTCAACTAGTTTCGCTTGGCTTCATTTAAAACAGCTCGAAATCATGCATTAAAAAATTAATCTTCGAAACTTTTACTCTACTAGTGCCTTCGTGTGTGATTTTAAGAGTGTGCCATATATCGAAAGCCGTTTCGCAAGTAGAAACTTGATTAAACTTAGTTTTATTCAAAGCGCAAAATAAGGCATTCATAACCTTTGCATTTAAAGAGAAAGTCTTCTTCTCTAAATCATTCTAATGGTTCATTGGAAGAGAAGACCTCCGAAAACCGTTTTCGATAATATTCCATAAATTCAAATCCAAAGAAAGTAAGAAAACTCTCATTCTAGTTTTCCAATATAAGTAGTCCGTCCCATTGAACAAGGGAGGACGAATGAGAGAAAGTCCCTCTGGAAAGTCGAAAGAGTCATTTCTCTTGGGTGTTAAATGAAATGAAAAATCATAAGGCTATGATACCAATTGTCAGGAAAGCAATCGACACGGGGGGGGGGGGGGGAGTTGTTGGTGAATTAGTGTAGCGGTAAAATCATACTTTGAACTCGAAAACTTTCATACAAAATGTAAAGAGAAGTTTGAGGAGGTTTGCAGTAATGTAAATTGCACAATTGAAAAGCAAATCAGATTTTTAGAGTGGTTCGGTCGTCGTGATCTACATCCACTTCATCGATTCCTCTTCCGTCGAGGCCATCGGTATCCATTATCAATCTTCTTTAAACGGGTGAAGATCAACTACCCTTTTACACCCCTCCTCTCCTTTTCACGGGTTTAGGAGACAACCCTTACAAGCACTCACTCCTCTCTTAAACAAAAATATAAACTTAGAGTGGAGGAGGGAATTTTTCAAGAGATTGCAGTAGCGTTTTCTCACTTTTAAATTCTCTGTGCTTGTATATCTTAACCAGGGATGAGAGGGGTATTTATAGGCTTTAAGTGGATTCAAACTTAGAGCCTAAAACCATCTCATCCCGAGTCTCCTGGGTATGGGTGGTACCACCGCCTGTGCTAGGCGGTACCACCGCTAGTGTCAGTCTAACACTGACACTGCACTGGACTAGCGGTACCACCGTCCAAACTAGCGATACCACCGCTTGGGAGGCTATGCTGGGTGGTACCATTGCCTGCAGCCTCTCGGAGGCTATGTTTGGGTGGTACCACCGCCTAACACAGTCTCGGAGATTGTGCCATGATGGTGTCACCTCTTGGGTCACTATTTGGGCCTTTTATTGGGCCCAACACAGTCCTTACATGGGCCTAACTGGCCGCTAATTGAGTTGGCCCAAATCCAATCCCAATTATGTGCTAACTACGAATTCTATGACATACTTAAGCTAAACAAGTATGTAAGTCTTGGTTTCTTCCGGCGAGCTTTCGACGATCTCTCAGTAATATTGTAGCGGACTTTCGGCAAGCTCCTGGACTTCACGACGATCTTCTTGGCGAGTGCCGATGAGCTTCTTTGGCAAGCTCTAGGACTTCTTGGTTGGTATTGGTAGAACTTTCGACGAACTCTCAAACTCCCAATGAAATCGCGTTCTTGACTCCGGGACTTCATTTTGCTTTATGACTTGCTATCATAGTTAATCCTGCACATGTAAAAACACACTTCGATCTAGACAATTAATACTAAGCATGAATCATGTTGTCCAGCATGTCATTGGTCCATCGACGCTTCGTTTGATTCTTCGGCGCATCGCCCTCTCTTGCGGCCTATTGCCCAATCGGCCAGTTGACTCCGCAACTCCGATATCCTTGGCGCAATATCCGATCTTCTTGGTCTGATGCCTGAATCCATGGCCCAAAGCCTTCTGTCGATACGTCAACTGATCCTTTGGCTCGACGTCCAATCTTCTGACATGTTCTACCGGCCCAACATGATTCTTCCTGCTTTAATTGTCTCATCCTGATCGAAGCTTCCTACTCACTCAAAACACATATCAAATCATAAATACTTATCAATTGGTTTCATCATCAAAATCTGAGATTCAACAAAACGGAAGTCTTCGGTAGACTTCTAGTGGGGATCGAGATCCAATAAGCATCTTAGTGTAACCTCGAGGGACTCGACCAATTATATTAAGCCCAAAAGGTTGGCAACTCTTGCCGATCATAACTCCTTATGATTCTTGTCTTGTTTGACCCCCGAATCACCATGGTCTTGAGGGACTCGACCAATAATGATATTCGATTAAGTCAACACCTTTGTTACAAGATGAGTCTGATTTGATGATATGCCCTCGAAGGACTCAATCAAGCATAACATGTCCTCAAGTCACCGGTGACATCTCTATGTCATAGGCAAGATAGCGAATCGCGATATAGGTGAGCCTCGAGGGACTCGACTGACTCAAGTTACCGACATCGAGAATCGATCCGTACTTATAACGATGGAAGGCCACGTGGGTCAATCTAATTGTCTCACATTTACTGACTTAATATTATTGAGAGAGGGGATTTTAATTTGGTCTCATAATGTAACATGTCACACACATACAGATTTAATATATATCTTCATCGCATGTAAATATATATATATATATATATATATATATATATATATACATATCTAGTAAGTATATAAACAGTCACACATCACATGAGCAATTACACCAAATGATTATGGTCCACAGTCTATTGTGATTAGGCCTGAGCCAGTGGGCCTAATCACTCACATTGAGATCTATGTGTGCTACAGTACATCTCTATGCCTTATGATCGTCTATCTCATCCTCGTTGGTTCCGTTAGCATCTCGATGCATCTCCATGCATCGCAATCGTTCATCTTGTGTGTCCCGCTATCGCTTCCACACTCCTACTATGCCTCTTCGTATAATTACAACTTAATCATAGACACGTGGGCCTAATAATAAATGAGAAATAAAATAGAGGCTCGCAAGCCCCAATAATAATAATCATAAGTACACACATCACACGATTCATGATCATCCGTTCATATATCATACATCACTTGTACACATAATCATTGAGTAGGAGTACTAGATAATAATAAAAAATAATCAATTAAAAATTTTAATTAATTAATATTTTATGAAATCAGGGACATGTAGGAATTTTTTTGAATTTTGAGGGGTATTTTTATAATTTAGATAAAAGACAAAACTTAGAATTTCTAGAATTCTAAGGGGAAAAACTATCTTTTGCCCAAAAATGCCCTAATCCATTTCTCCCTTGTTTTCTACGACTATCGCCACCCTACCGGTGGTGCCTTGTACGACGGGGGGGGCGGGGGCGTTACCCCTACCTACGGGCGGCTCTCCCATGGGTGGAGTTGCCCTTGCAAGTGGGCGCCCCCCTAGCGGGTGCCCCTGCGGGTGGCACTGCTCCTGCAGGCGTCGTGCCTACGGGCGGTGCCCTTGCGGGTGGTGTTGTGCCAGCGGGTGTAGTGCCCATAGGTGGTGTCGTGCCTGCGGGTAATGCCCCCTCTTGCAAGCGTTGTGCCGCCCGTAGGTGCCACCCTTACTAGCAGGCGGCTCGCAGGCGGCGCCGCCCCTACGGGCACTGTGCCCACAGGCTACCAGCCCCTCCTTGCTAGACGTAGTGCCAATGTGTGCGCCGACGCTATGCTGCCTGCCTACAATCGCAATTGCAGCAACTGCACACATATAGATGGCAGCAAGGGCAACAACGATTTTGACATCAAAAACTTCTCCAAAATACAACACACATAATTAAAAATTAATTTTTTGCATGAACAACTTGGCTCTGATACCACTGTTGGGAAATCTTTGGGGGTGACATCATATGCTCAGTGGAAGAATAGAAAAATAAAATCCCCAATTTCTCAAAGATATGTTCATCATTGTGTGAAGATTGATGCACAAAATCTACGAAACTAAACACTACGTATAAGATAGATTGTGTTATTTTGGGAGATCGTATATCTCTGAATTATTGTAGATTTCTAGGAGAGGGTGAAGGAGGTCAAGTGCCCTCCTCTCTTGTGATGATCCACACAGTAGAGCTGCGACGATGTTCTTCAAAACTCGAGGCTTGCTTTGAGGAGGAGAAGGGGAGGAGAATAGGAGAGGCAAATTAAAAAGGCTCTAGCCTATAAACCACTAATTTCCTCCTATTTATAGAGGTCCTATGTCAACTTAACCCTAATGGATCTTACCCTATTGGGTATTGGATCTCCATCCAACTACCCAAGACTCTTAGATTAGTGGATCTCTATCGGATAATCTCTCATGGGCTCTTATTGGATCTCATCTATATGATTCGATAATTCCAGGGCTTATTGTATATCCAATAAGATAGGGGCTCCAATGGATATCTCACATTCGAACCTCTACTCATCATAATGCCTACCATATGTGTGTAACCCTCTAGGCTCAATATCGAGTTGGTTGTGAGTCATACCTATCAGAACTCCTTCTAGCTCAGTGAATTATTATCTCCATGATAATTTACTCAACTCATCGACTATGGAAGTATTAGGCCATACGCCTAGTCCCCAGACGATACAGGGGAATATAATCCATTGGACCTGTCTGTCCTTAATTACTATGTACCTATAGTCCCTCATCCATCTAATATCCCAAAGACTATATATCGGGCATAGTGCTATTAGAGCCATACGATTTCTACTCGAGTCTCGCTCTAATCGGATTCTCCCAGAGAACTCTTTCTCTCTCAATCCAAATAACCCTAGCTAGGGATTTGTCTAAGCAAGAACACATTAGATATTCCTCTCATGATACCGAGAGTGGATGATCCTCTATCGACACTCAATAGTCTTCATAAGATTGGCTACCACTCATGATGACCGGCTATGCTAGATCTGGAACCTCTAGACCCACAAGTCCAGTATCAAAGAATGGAGTACTCATATAGGATATCCTTGATGTATCAAGTCTAATGACCAGATACACCATTGGGACTATAGAATCGTTGTCTGACAATAAGGCATCATCAACCATCCAACATTCCAAAAGCAGATCAAACAGTAAACTTATTCTCCAATGAGCACTTGTACTGTATCCCAAGTGTTCCCACATAAGCAACTATGAGATCAGTTGCATCTATCATATGAACGGGTATATAGCACACCAATCTGTCCGGTTATCTCGATGTCCCTCTCGAGTAACCTATGATTGAGATTATTTAGTATTTGTGTTTAAAGGTAAACTGATCTCATTATTGTTATCTCATCACGATCCGATTCCCAGTGCACAAATCCAAGGACATCACAATATATACATGTGTATATGCGACAATCAATATAAAGTGATAAAATGCTAAAATATAATAAACAAAAAGACTATGTGTCAAGTCACATATGCCATCACTCACGTGATTGGCTTGCAGGGCACCTATGACTAGCACTTGTAGAGTTGCCTAATTAAGTAAATGCTATTGGCTGCAAATGAGTTTTTAAAACCAAGAAAAATTCATTAGGCAACATTGAGAGATACAAAGCAAGACTTGTTGCAAAGGGATTTACTCAAAAAGAGAGAATCAATTATTTGAAGATGCTTTCTCTTGTATCTAAGAAAGATTCTCTTCGTATTATGTTGGCATTGGTTACTCATTTTGATCTTGAGTTACAACGAATAGATGTGAAAACCACATTTCTTAATGGAGATCTGATAGGACCCTAGTAGGGTTGGGTCCTACTCAACCAAGAAGCAGCTAATAAAACCTTGTGAGATTGTAATAAACCCCACCAAGCCACCTCTATCCTATAAAGAAGAGTGGCTAGGGTTTATATTTGGGCGTTTGGGCTTCTTAGCCGTCGCCCCCTTTTATTGGGTTGGTTGGTTAGGGTTAAGGGAAAAAGGGGTAACTCACTTAGGAAGCAGCTCCTAGGGCTAGGGTTTGGAGCCCTATATAAGCATATCGCTTTCATCTCTTTGGGAATAAAATCTATCTATTATTGCAACCATTTGGCCAACTTCAAGGAGGGTGGAACCCCTATAGCGTTCCAAGGAGTGATCTCCCTCAAAGATCAATCTACATAAAATTCATCTGGGGTTCTATCATCTGGTATGAGAGCAGCGATCTTGCTGCTTTTGCTACCATCCTTGCCACCCACCACTAGCCAAGCAATTCCCACAATTGCTCTTGACGTCGCCATCTTCACCATCATCTTCTGTCGTAGATCAAATGAATTTACTGTCGTCACCTCCAATTGCATCAAAGATATGATATTCTCCTATCACCAATACCTTTTGCTATTGCAATTTTCCATTCCAAATACTAAGAAGAAGTCTTTTATCCATCCTATGTTGCGAACTCCTTTCATCGTAAAAGTTATCATCTTTATGAATGAAGGATTGCTGTAGAAAATTTCAGCCGCATATTGTTGCCTTTTACCAATCTATTTGCTATCTTTTTTGAACAAAATTTATTATATGCTTTATAGATTATCTTGGCTTCCATATAATATTGATCTACTGAGGAATTCATCTCTAGAAACATTCTTGTGTTGTTGCAAATTTTCATCGAAAACCGTTGGAATTTTTCGACGAGAATTCTGCTATCACAACTTGCACCAATTTCATTACTATTATACTACCGAAATTTTCTTGATTAAATTTGTCATCATTACTATTATCTAAACCAAGATTTTGCTATCAAATTCCCTCCTCAAATCTCTCAGTTTTTGCTGAAAATTTCATCGAGAAATCGCTGTTTCTTTGACGATAATTCTGCTCATTCAAGACAACACATATCTGTAGTAACTTCCACTGATTTCTATCAAACCATTGCTATCATCTACCATAGATCTAAAACTTTTTCCTAACCTTCATCCACTACCATCATAGCCCTAAAACTCTACTAAACCACACCCTCAAACTACACCTAAAATAGCCCCAAAACAAGCCTAAAACCATAGCCTACATCCATCAATCCACCATCCCTTTCATCCACCACTTCTCTCAACAGATACATGCCTATAACCCGACAACAAAGGAGAGATCTTAACATTACAAATTTAGAGGCATATACTATGGCATCTGAGGAGGCAATCAATGCTAAATTTAAAGCCTTTGAGACGCGAATAGAGGATAAGATTCAGACTCTCTTTACCGAACTTAGTTTGGGCCAACCACCAAGCTTGAAAAAATCACATCAAGGGGAGAGCTCTGACCAATCACACTACGCCCGAAGAGATTACTTTTAAGAAAGGGGAGGCTCTATGACTGATCTCTACTATCCACGCATGAGGGTGGACTTCCCTAGATGGGAAGAAGGAGACCCGATTGGTTGGATCTTGTGTGCGGAGCGATATTTTCGGTACCACAAAACTACGGATGCATCTATGGTAGAAATTGTAGCTATACATCTTGAAGGGGATGCCATATAGCAGTTTGACTGATTTGAACACACTCATGGAGTCCTCTCATGGTGACAATTCAAAGGACTACTGATCCGCTTCAGACCAACTGATTACAAGAACATTGACGGACAACTAGCAAAGATTCGACAAACCTCTACTATTTAGGAGTACCAAACTAGGTTTGAAATGTTATCTAATTAAACTCATGATTACTCTAAAAAATAGCTATTAGGGACCTTCATTGAGAGCTTGAAGCTGGAGATCCGGGGAGAAGTTAAAGCGCGACAACCGTACACGCTTATGGCAGCCATCTCTTTCGCATGACTTCAAGAGGAGCGATTGAACCATGAAGCCCGGAGGACTAGGGTCACTCCTTGACCAGTAATACTGAGCCCTCAACCCCCCCACTATCAACTAAGCCCCTACATCAAAAAGGTTGACAAGAGAAGAGCTTCATAAGCGATATGCGAAGGGGTTATGTTGGCATTGCGACAAACCGTGGAGCCACGAACATCGCTGTAAAAAAGGGAGACTTCTTATGATTGAACCAGTAGAAGAAGAGGTCATTGAATATCTAAAAGAGAGCCTTGAACATAAAGAAGAAGATGTGGAAGAAGAGCCACAACCAACCGACTTTATAGTACATGCGCTAGCCGCTACTTAAACTCGCAAACGATGAAAGTTGGAGGCCTTATCAAATAACAACCGATGACTATTCTCATCGACACGGGCAGCACTAATAACTTCTTAAATAGTAAAGTTGCTACTCAGATGGTGTTCCACATCAAAGGTTACAGTAATTTTGATGTAAAGGTCACCGACGGCATAATCCTAGAGTGCGACCAAAGATGCTCACAAGTGAAACTATTACTGCAAGACCAAGAAATTATCACCGACTTCTTCCTCCTACCAATTGATGACTATGAGGTTGTGCTTGGCATAGAATGGCTGACTATGCTAGGTGATGTCTTTTAGAACTATTCCAAGTTAGTTATGAAATTCTACTGCAAAGGCAAATAGATCATCCTACGCGGGAAGCGTGAAAGTAACGTAACCACCGTTTCGACCCAACGAATGGAGAAAGTTTTACATAAGGTAAATGGTGGCTTTTTAATATATCTCTAGCAGCAACCAAAGGGGAAGAAAATAGAAATTGAAGATCAAAATCTCGCCTACTTGCTTGCTGAATTTGTTGATATTTTTGCTGAGTCACGCGGTCTTCCTCTTACTCGGCAACATGACCATCACATTCCAATCCTTCTAGGTAAGCCACCAGCGAACACTCAGCCGTACCATTATCCTCATCTTTAGAAGGATAAAATTGAAAAGATTGTAAAGGAAATGCTTGAAATAGGGGTGATTCGGGCAAGTTGCAGCCCCTATTCCTCACTAGTGCTACTTGTACGCTAGAAGGACGGAACTTGGTGGATGTGCATCGGCTACTAAGTTTTAAATGGCATCACCATCAAAGGCAAGTATCCAATACCAATGGTGGATGAACTTCTTGATGAGTTAAAAAGAGCTCGAGTATTCACAAAGTTGGACTTCTGATCCGGTTACCACCAAATTCGGGTATGTGAAGACGATATTCCAAAAACTACATTTTGCATACATGACGACCATTATGAATTCTTGGTAATACCTTTTGAACTCACTAATGCTCCTTTAACCTTCCAAAGTCTCATGAACGATATTTTTCAGAGCTTTCTTTGCAAATTTGTGCTGGTATTTTTTGATGATATTCTTATTTATAACCCTTCTCTTGAGACTTACTTTCAGTATGTATGGGTTGTTTTGATGATCCTTTAGGAGAATACTCTTTTTGTTAAGCAGCCAAAGTGTAACTTTCTCTAGCAAAAAGTAGAGTATCTTGGGCATATAATATCAGAAGGAGTGGCGGTAGACCCAACAAAAATTGAAGCAATACAAGGTTGGCCAAAACCTACAAACGTGAATTTATTACATGGGTTCCTTGGACTAACGGGCTACTACCGAAAATTTGTCAAGGACTATGGGAGGATCAGTGCACCCCTCACTTCTCTATTGAAAAAAGATGCTTTCCAATGGTCAAACAAAGCCTCTGTTGCCTTCGACAAACTTAAGGCAGCCATGATGACAACGCTGGTGCTAGCGCTACCAGATTTCAACAAATGGTCGACCACTCGCATACACCAGCAAGGCATTATCTCCCTCCCATCAAAATATGTCAATATATGATAAGGAGATGCTCGCCATTATGCATATAGTAACGAGGTGGAGACCCTACCTGATTGGCCTATGATTTCAAATTAAAACTGACTATAGAAGCCTCAAGTACTTTTTAGAGCAGAAAATATCATCCCCTAAGCAACAAAAATGGGTAACTAAACTTTTAGGATTTGATTATGAAATTATTTACAAGAAGGAGAAAGAAAACGTTGTTGTATATGCACTTTCATGGCTACCTGAGCAAGCTAAATTTTCAGCCATCTCCCTTCCTACCACCAGCTTTCTCAAGGACATTAGGGAAGAATGGAAGAAGTTTCCAAAGATTAGCAACATCATAAAAAAATTAGAGGAGGATCCAAGTGCAATAGCTCACTACACTTGGGATTCGAGGGATCTACGCTACAAAGGTCACATTATGCTTATACCCGACTCCCCTTACATCAAAATCATCTTACACGAAATGCACTCCACACCTTCAGTAGGACACTCCGAATTTTTTAGAACCTATAAAAGAGTGAAGCAAAATTTTTATTTGAGAGTGATGAAAAAGATTATTTCTGAATATGTGGCACAATGTGATGTATGTCAATAGTAAAAGGGTGAAACAATGGCGAGTCCAGGAAAGCTACAACCACTACCCATATAGGACTCGGTGTGGACTAACATCTCCATAGACTTCATCGAAGGGCTGCCACCTTCCAAAGGTGAAAGCACAATCCTCATGGTAGTCGATCGACTTACAAAATATGCTCATTTTTGTGCTGTGCGAAATCTCTACACTATTGCTAGTATTGCTCATATTTTCATAGAAAATATTGTTAAATTGCAAGGGATGCCAAGGTCCATTGTAAGTGATTATGATAGAATCTTCACCAGTAAATTTTGGATTGAGTTATTTCAGTTATAGGGCACCAAACTCAAAATGAGCACAACATATCATCCACAAACTGATGGCCAAACATAAGTGGTGAATAGGTGTTTAGAGACGTACCTTTAGTATTTCGCTAGTGAAC
Source organism: Musa balbisiana (assembly GCA_004837865.1). Classification (NCBI taxonomy): domain Eukaryota; kingdom Viridiplantae; phylum Streptophyta; class Magnoliopsida; order Zingiberales; family Musaceae; genus Musa; species Musa balbisiana. The sequence continues at coordinate 15,851,127 of CM017194.1, read as the reverse complement.
GGCCAAAGGAGTGGGCGAAATGGCTTCCCTAGGTCAAATGGTGGTATAATACTATATATCATTCATCTACAAAATGTGCCCCTTATGAAGCACTGTATGGTCTGCCGGCTCTTGTGATTCTAAAGTATGTAATTGGCTCGGCCAAGGTAGATCATATCGATTAAGAATTGATTGATAGGGACAAACTCCTACAACTGCTAAAGGATAATCTCTCTACCGCTTAAGCTAGAATGAAGCAGCAAGTCGATACATGATAAAGTGAAAGAGAAGTTTTAGTAGGAGATTGGGTTTATCTTCGCCTACAGCCATATAAGCAACTCTCCATCAACACACGAGCCTCCATGAAGCTATCCCCATGTTTTTATGGGCCCTATCAGATCATTGAGCATGTTGGAGCCATGGCGTACATATTTAAATTACTTGAGGATGCCAAAATTCACCCTATCTTTCATGTGTCATGCCTCAAGCCCAAGTTGGGAGAACACGAGTCACCCTAAATCCAACTGCCCAACACCATTGATGATGGAGACATTCAAGCCCAACCACAAGCCATCCTCGACCGCAGAATCGTGATGTAGTGCCGACATCTCTATACTAAAGTACTAGTGCATTAGAATAATTTACCACTTGAAGACGCCACATGGGAATCACATGAGGAGTTGAAGACCCAATTCCCTAAGTTCATGGAACCTCAACCTTAAGGACAAGGCTGCTTTGGAGAGGGCAAACTTAATAGGACCCTAGTAGGGTTAGAACCTACTCAACCAAGAAGCAACTAATAAAACCTTGTGAGATTGTAATAAATCCCACCTAGCCACCTCTATCCTATAAAGAAGAGTAGCTAGGGTTTATATTTGGGCCATTGAGCTTCCTAGTTGCCACCCCCTTTTATTAGGTTAGTTAGTTAGGGTTAAGGGCAAAAGGGGTAACTCACTTAGGAAGTAGCCCTTAGGGCTAGGGTTTGGAGCCCTATATAAGCATGTAGCTTCCATCTCTTTGGGAATAAGATCTATCTATTATTGCAGCCATTTGGCCGACTTCAAGGAAGGTGAAACCCAAATAGTGTTCCAAGGAGTGATCTCCCTCAAAGATCAATCTATATAAAATTCCTTTGGGGTTCTATCAAGATCTAGAGGAAGAGGTTTATATGAAATAACATGAAGGTTTCTCCTTTAGTGTTGGTGAACACTTGGTTTATAAGCTTAAGAAGTCTATATACAGTTTAAAACAAACCTCTTGTTAATGGTATTTTAAATTATATGAAGTGATTTCTTCATTCGGATTTGTTGAAAATCCCATGGATCAATGTATATACCAGAAGGTCAGTGAGAATAAAATATGTTTTCTTATTTTATATATAGATAATATTTTGCTTGCAACCAATGATAAGGGTTTGCTACATGAGGTGAAACAATTCCTTTCTAAAAATTTTGACATAAAGGATATGGGTAAAGCATCTTATGTTATTGGTATTAAGATCCATAAAGATAGACCTTGAGGCATTTTAGGTCTATCACAAGAAACCTATATCAATAAACTTTTAGAAAGATTTCAGATGAAGGATTGTTCACTAAGTATTGCTCCCATTGTGAAAGGTGATAGGTTCAATTTGAACTAATGCCCAAAGAACAACCTTGAGAGAGAATCAATAAAAAACATCTCATATGCTTTTGTCGTTGGAAGCTTTATGTATGCTCAAGTCTATACTAGACCTGATATTGCATTTATTATGGGGATGCTAGGTTGATTTTAGAGTAATCCAGATATGGACCATTGGAGAGCTACAAAGAAAGTGATGAGGTATCTACAAAGAACTAAAGATTACATGCTTATGTATAGACATATAGACAATTTGGATATGATTAGTTACACAAATTTAAACTTCGTTGGTTATGTTAATTCTCATAAATCAACATCATGATATATTTTTATGATGATTGGTGGAGCTATTTCTTGGAGAAGCACCAAGCAGACCTTGATTGCTACTTCTACCATGGAAGTTGAGTTTGTCTCATGTTTTGAGGCTACTTCACATGGTGCATGGCTTAAGAGTTTCATTTATGGGTTTAGAATCATAGATTCTATTTCTAGAGTATTAAGAATTTTCTGCGATAATTTAGCTGCTATCTTTATGGCTAAAAACAATAAAAGTGGAAGTCAAAGTAAACACTATTAAATCTCAAATTTTGATGATGAAACCAATTAATAGTGTTTATGATCTAATCTACATTTTGAGTGACATAGGAAGCTTCGATTAGGGAGAGACAATTAAAGTAGGAAGAATCATGTTGGGTCAGAGTAGAACATGTCAAAAGATTGGACGTCGAGTCGGAGGATCGGTCGACGTATTAGCAGAAGGCTTCAGGTCAAGAAGATTAGAAATTACACTAAGGAAATCAGAGTTGTGGAGGTCAATTGGCTGATTGGCAATAAGCCGCAAGAGAGGACAATGCGCCGAAGAATCAAACGAAGCGTCGATGAACCAATGACATGCCAGACAACATTTGATTCAAGCTTTGTAATAATTGTCTAGATCGAAGTATGTTTTAGGCATAATTGAGTTGGAATTGGGCCAACTCAACTAATTGGGCCCAAGTTTAGGTTGTGTTGGGCCAAGTGAAAGGCCCAAACAATGACCCAACAGGTGGAATCGTCATGGCACAATCTCCGAGACTATGTCAAGCGGTGGTACCACCCAGTGGCAGGATGCTAGGTGGTGGTACCGCTAGACTAGGTGGTGATACCACCAAGTGTTAGTGTTGTAGGCGATGGTACTACCTAACACAAGCGGTGGTATCGCCAATACCCCGAAAACTGGGGATGAGACACTTTTAGGCTCCAAGTTTGAATCCACTTGAGGCCTATAAATACCCCTCTCATCACAGGTTAACATACGCAAGCACAAAGAACTTAAAAGTGGAAAAATGCTATAGCAATCACTTGAGAGATCCCCTCCTCTATGTTCTAAAGTTTAGAATTCTGTTTAGGTAGGATCAAATGCTTGTAAAAGGTTATCTCCTAAACCTGTGAAAAGGAGAAGGGGGGTGTAAAAGGGTAGTTGATCTTTGCCCGTTGAAAGAAGATCGGTAATGGAAGCCGGTGGCCTCAACAGAAGAGAAATCAAGAGCGGATGTAGGTCACGACGACCGAACAATTATAAAAATCTGGTTTGCATTTACTTCTTGCTATTTACCTTTATTACAAATTGAATTCTTACTTACACTCCACTTTCGTTAGCTTTCAAATTAATATCTTTTCGATATGGTTTTTTATCGAACGAAAGATTTTTGAATTTTTATCTACTACACTAATTCAACCCCCTCTTGTTGAATCTCGAATTTTGATGATGAAGTCAATTGTCATTTGTTTATCTAATCTATATGTTGAGATAAGTGTGTAGGATTAACTTCGATGGCAGTAAGACATACAGTAGGTGTTGAGCCAAAGTCAAGACCAAGATCACATTGGGAGTTCGAGAGTTCGTCGGAAGTCCGGACGGTCATCGGAAGTTCTACGGGAACAATCCGAGAAGTCAAGGAGCTTGCCAAAGAAGCTTGTTGGAACTCACCAAGAGGATCGTCATGAAGTCCAGGAGTTTGCCGGGAGTTTGCTGGAGCATCGTCGAGGGTTCGTCGGATGTTCGCCGGAAGTTCGTTAGAAGCTCACCGAAAGAAGCGATTGACGCACTAGAACATAATTTGCAGTATTGATATCTTAATTATCATAGTTAGCATGTAGATTAAGTTAGGATTGGGAGGTGATTTTATTAACTTAATCTGGGGCCAATTGGGCCCTTAACAGACCCAAACTAGGTCGAATGGAACAGCCCATTCGGACCCAGAATTCCTGGTCGACGGTGGCACCGCCCAAGAGACTCGGTCTCCTAGGAATTCTGGGTGATGGCACCACCCAAACTGGGCAGTGGTGCCACCCCTATCAGACGGTGGTACCACACAGACTGAGCGGTAGTACCGCTCAATGACAGATGACAGGCGATAGTATTGCCAGGACCCCGAAAATCCGGGAATGAACACTTTTGAGCTCCAATTTCAAACTTATTGGGGCCTATATAAACCCCACCCTTTCTTGCATGAAAGGTAACAAAAAAAACTTGCTTTTATTCTGAGTATTTGAGAGCTTAAAAGTTTTGTAAAAGGCTAGAAGTTCTTCTCCCTCATTCCTTTTAAGTATTGATCATTCAAGAGAGGAGTGAAAATCGGTAAGGGTTGTCTTCTAAGCCTGTCAAAAGGAGAAAAGCTATAAAAGGGTGGTTGGCATTCGCCTATTGATGGAAAGCCTCTAGTGAATGTCAGTGATCTCGTCGGAGGAGGAAGCCGAAAGTGGATGTAGGTCAAGATTGACCGAACCACTCTAAATCTCGGTTTGCATTTACTTCTTGCTATTTACCTTTATTACAAATTGAATTCTTACTTACACTCCACTTTCGTTAGCTTTCAAATTAATATCTTTTCGATATGGTTTTTTATCGAACGAAAGATTTTTGAATTTTTATCTACTACACTAATTCAACCCCCTCTTGTTGAATCTCGAATTTTGATGATGAAGTCAATTGTCATTTGTTTATCTAATCTATATGTTGAGATAAGTGTGTAGGATTAACTTCGATGGCAGTAAGACATACAGTAGGTGTTGAGCCAAAGTCAAGACCAAGATCACATTGGGAGTTCGAGAGTTCGTCGGAAGTCCGGACGGTCATCGGAAGTTCTACGGGAACAATCCGAGAAGTCAAGGAGCTTGCCAAAGAAGCTTGTTGGAACTCACCAAGAGGATCGTCATGAAGTCCAGGAGTTTGCCGGGAGTTTGCTGGAGCATCGTCGAGGGTTCGTCGGATGTTCGCCGGAAGTTCGTTAGAAGCTCACCGAAAGAAGCGATTGACGCACTAGAACATAATTTGCAGTATTGATATCTTAATTATCATAGTTAGCATGTAGATTAAGTTAGGATTGGGAGGTGATTTTATTAACTTAATCTGGGGCCAATTGGGCCCTTAACAGACCCAAACTAGGTCGAATGGAACAGCCCATTCGGACCCAGAATTCCTGGTCGACGGTGGCACCGCCCAAGAGACTCGGTCTCCTAGGAATTCTGGGTGATGGCACCACCCAAACTGGGCAGTGGTGCCACCCCTATCAGACGGTGGTACCACACAGACTGAGCGGTAGTACCGCTCAATGACAGATGACAGGCGATAGTATTGCCAGGACCCCGAAAATCCGGGAATGAACACTTTTGAGCTCCAATTTCAAACTTATTGGGGCCTATATAAACCCCACCCTTTCTTGCATGAAAGGTAACAAAAAAAACTTGCTTTTATTCTGAGTATTTGAGAGCTTAAAAGTTTTGTAAAAGGCTAGAAGTTCTTCTCCCTCATTCCTTTTAAGTATTGATCATTCAAGAGAGGAGTGAAAATCGGTAAGGGTTGTCTTCTAAGCCTGTCAAAAGGAGAAAAGCTATAAAAGGGTGGTTGGCATTCGCCTATTGATGGAAAGCCTCTAGTGAATGTCAGTGATCTCGTCGGAGGAGGAAGCCGAAAGTGGATGTAGGTCAAGATTGACCGAACCACTCTAAATCTCGGTTTGCATTTACATTCTGCTCTTTATCTTAACTACAAACTGCCTCTGTTGCTTTACATCAACTATACTTCTGTTTTGATCTTAAGTTAAAGTTCTTTCTAAAATGGTTTTCATAGAAAATAGATTTCATCATACGAAAGTCATTTTAATCGACGAATGTTTTCCACTGCACTGATTCACCGCCCCCCCCCCTCTTAGTGCTCTTGATCCTAATAATTGGTATCAGAGCGGGTTCACTCTCAATTGGATTAAAACCCAAGAGAGATAGTATATGCCGGAAACCAAGAGGGTCACTCTATTACACGCCTGCCCATGTTTAATAGCACGGATTACACTTATTGGAAGACCCAAATGAGGATCTTTCCTATTTCCATGGATTTTGAACTTTGGAATATTATCGAAAATGGATTTTCTAAGTCTTCTCTTCCAATGATCGATTGGAATGAATTAGAGAAGAAGACTTTCGCTCTAAATGCAAAGGCTATGAATGCCTTATTTTGTGCACTTGATAAAAATGAGTTTAGTCGTGTTTCGATTTGTGAAACTGCATTTGATATTTGGTATACACTCGAAGTGACTCACAAAGGCATGAGTAGAGTGAAGGAGTCAAAAATCAATCTTTTAGTACATTCTTATGAACTTTTTCGAATAAAACCGAGTGAGACCATAGGTGACATGTACACTCACTTTATGGATGTTGTCAATGGTCTAAAAGGACTCGGTAAAAGTTTTTCAGATTTCGAGCTTGTTAATAAAATTCTAAGATCCCTTCCAAAGAGTTGGGATCCTAAAGTCACTATCATTCAAGAGGCTAAAGATTTAAACAACTTCCCTCTTGAAGAATTAATTAGGTCATTAATGACCTACGAAATGACTTGCAAAGCTCATGAAGAGCATGAGGACATCCTTCCAAAGAATAGGAAGGATATGACACTTAGAACTCAAGAAGACCACTTGAGAGAAAACTCAAATGATGAGGACTTTGACGATGACTTGGCACTTTTAACAAGGAAATTTAAAAAATTCATTAAAAGGAACAAATTTAAAAATGACACTAAAAATAAATTTGAACCCAAAACGGACCAAGTTATTTGCTATGAATGCAAGAAGCCGGGACACTATATAAGTGATTGTCCCCAAGCCAAGAAGAGAACACCAAAGAAGAAGGCGCTTAAAGCAACGTGAGATAACTCAAGCGCATCTGAAGAAGAGGAGACCAATACCGAGCAAGTTGCTCATTACGCCCTAATGGCCATTGGAGAGGAGGTATCAAATTTAATTGATGCAGATTTATCATTTGATGAATTGTTAAATGCTTTCCATGATTTATTTGATGAATGCAAAACAATTAGTAGAAAATATAAATTGTTAAAAAAAGTGCATGATACTCTTGTTAGTAATTTCGATAAATTAAAAATTAAACATAATGATAGTTTAGTTCCATGTACGAAATGCCATGATTTAGAAATTCTCCAAAAGGAGAACTTGCTACTCAAGGACACCTTGAAGAAATTCAAGGTTGGTAGCAAGTCCTTGAACATGATCTTTACCAGTAAAGGTCACGTTCCTAAAAGAAGAAATTCGGACTAATCTCTACATCAAGCCTAGGAGGTAGTAAAGACGCTTTTGTTATTGTAGATGATTATAGTAGATACACATGGACTTATTTCTTGAAACACAAAAGTGAATGCTTTAGATATTTCACCAAGTTTTGTAAATTTGTTCAAAATGAAAAAGGTTCCGTGATTTCATCAATTCGAAGTGATCACGGTGATGAATTTCAAAACCATGATTTCCAAGAATTTTGTGAATCTAATGGATACAACCACAACTTCTCAACTCCAAGAAATCGTCAACAAAATGGAGTAGTAGAAAGAAAGAATAGAAATTTACAAGAAATGGCAGGAACCATGTTGAATGAACATAGGCTACACAAATATTTTTTGGTCGAAGCCATAAACACTACATGCTATATTATGAAAAGAGTTCTAGTAAGACCCTTACTCACCAAAACTCCCTATGAGTTATGGAACAACAAAAAACCCAATGTTTTATATTTTAAAGTTTTTGGGTGTAAGTGTTTTATCTTGAATGAAAAAGATTCCCTAGAAAAATTTGATGCTAAATCCGATGAAGGAATTTTTCTTAGTTATTCTTCGATTTCTAAAGCTTTTCATATCTTCAATAAGAGAACTTTAATTATAGAAAAATCCATTCACATTATTTTCAATGAGATTTTTGAAATTAAGAAAAATGATTTTGATGATGATGTTAATTTCGATACTTTGAATTTAAATGAAACCCCTTCTCCAACTAGTAACTTGGATGCATCCACTTCCGAAACATTCTTACCCAAGGATTGGAAGTATGTAGATGCTCATCCTAAGGAGCTAATCATAGGAGACACATCTAAGTAGGTTCAAACGGTTCTTTTCTTAAAAATTTTTGTGCCAACGCCGCTTTTCTCTCCCAAATTGAACCTAAATGTATTGACGATGAAAGATGATTCATGGATTATTGCAATGCAAGATGAGTTAAATCAATTTGAGAGAAATGAGGTGTGGAATCTTGTTCCTAGGCCAAATGACCATTTAGTTATTGGTACTAAATGAGTCTTTAGAAACAAGCAAGATGAATATGGTATCATGGTTAGAAACAAGGCTAGATTAGTGGCCAAAGGTTTTGACCAAGAAGAAGGTATCGATTACGAAGAAATCTTCACCCCTATAGCTTAATTAGAAGCCATAAGGATGCTCCTTGTCTATGCTAGTAGTAATAATTTTAAGTTGTTTCAAATGGATATTAAAAGTGCTTTTCTTAATGGCTTTATTTTCGAAAAAGTTTATGTTGAACAACCTCCGGATTTGAGAATAATAGTTTCCCTAATCATGTGTTTAAATTAACTAAAGCTCTCTATGGTTTAAAACAAGTCCCAAGAGCTTGGTATGAGAGACTTAGTTCTTTTCTTATTGAAAATAATTTCTCTAAAGGCAAGGTCGATACTACATTGCTTATCAAAAATTTTGAAAATAATTTTCTCATTGTTCAGATTTATGTTGATGATATTATCTTAGATTCTACGAATGAATTTCTTTGTGAATCTTTTGCTAAAACTATGAGCCTTGAGATTGAAATGAGTTTGATGGGAGAATTAACCTTCTTTTTAGGCTTATAAATTAAGCAACTAAGCAATGACATCTTTATTAGTCAAACTAAATACACTTTAGATTTGCTAAAAAAAATTAATATGGATAGCTCAAAAGCTATCAACACTCCTATGTGCACCTCCACTAAGTTAGAAATTGATGAAAGTGGAGAAAGCTTTTATCAAAAAACTTATAGGGGTATGATAGGAAGTTTACTTTACCTCATTGCAACTAGACCGGATATCATGTTCAGTATAGGACTTTGTGCTAGGTTCCAATCGAATCCTTAGATATTTAGATATCTAAATATTTTAAAGGTACGACAAATATAGGATTATGGTATCCAAAATCCGAGAATTTTGAACTAATTGCTTATGTTGATACGGATTTTGTTGGGTGTAAACTAGATAGAAAAAGCATATCAGGAACATGTCAATTTTTGGGACATGCACTTATTTCTTGGTCATCCAAGAAACAAAACTCAGTTGCACTATCTACAACCGAATCTGTGTACATTGCAGCTGGTGCATACTGTGCACAAGTTGTGTGGATGAAAAACACATTAAAAGATTATAAAGTTCATCTTAAAAATATTCCTATTAAATGTGATAACACAAGTGCACTATGTTTAACAAAGAATTCCATTCAACACTCAAGAACAAAACATATTGATATTAGACATCACTTTATACGAGATCATATTACTAATCATGATGTAATCCAAGAGTTCATTAATACTAAACATCAATTAGTTGATAATTTTACAAAGCCTTTAAGTGAACAACAATTTAATTTCATTAGAAGAGAATTAGGAATGTTGATTTATCCGAATGCATGAATTTGTTAAATTTCATTTTCGAACTTTCTTGATCCTTGATCAATCACTTAGAAACTCAATGCTGAAAATCTCATAATACAAAATTTACATGATTATATGCTTCAATAACATGTTGGAAATTGTATCTTGATGCCAAAAATTTTCATGATGATAAGCATGTTTTACCTTTATGATTGTGTTTGAAAAGCTTCTGCATTTGAATTTGTTAAATTTCATTTTCGGACTTTCTTGATCCTAATAATACATGATTTTATATTTCTCTTCCGGACTTAATGTATTTTGTATTTCTTGAATGGAGCTTTCATGAGCCTATGTTATATCAAGTTTGTTTCATATCAATGCTCCATGATTTTTGACATATGAAATTAATTAACAAATGCATCTCTCATGGATTTATCTTTTGAATTTTTAATTAAGAAATAGATTTAATGTAATGATTCTTTCACATGAATTCCTTCTTGATGAAGGAAGATTTCTTTTGAGATGAACCTTGCAAGGATTTAATTTCACATGTATATCTTGATCCTTGTGAAAATGAAGCATGATTTAATCTCTTATCGTTTTTAAAACTTTATTCAAAGTTAGTTGTCAATGGTTTTCCACCTTCATACAAAATGTCAATGACAAATAAAAAGGGAAGTAATGAAAGCTATCTCCTTAATGGACTTTTGAATAATACCATGTCATGATTGCTTAAAAATTAATTTGTATGAATGGTATCTTATCACTTATTGTTGAAAAATGACATGAATCTTTCTATGACACAAATCTTTACCACACTTATTGCTATGCTTGAAATATGCTTGAATCGTTTTCTTTTTTGTTTATGACAAAGGGGGAGAAATATATGGTAAATTGATGATAGAATGAATTGCTATACACTTGAAATATTTGCATTAATGATAAGATATCTAGAGCTTACATTTGCATTATGTTAAGATATCTAGAGCTCAATTTGTAATTTTACAAATTGATATCTTACCTATGATGAATTGCTATGATTGCCATATTTGCATTATGTTAAGATATCTAGAGCTCAATTTGTAATTTTACAAATTGATATCTTACCATATGATGAATTGCTATGATTGTAGCTCAATTTGTAATTTTACAAATTGATATCTTACATATGATGAATTGCTATGATTGCTATCCTTCACATTTGAAATATAAGACTGAAAATGGATGTCTTGCCTTGACATCGTTTTTCAGAAAGATACATCATGATAGGAATCATGTTGGGGGTATTGATAAGTTTAAATTAACTTAACTTATCAATATGTCTCTTGAATTCAAAGGCTTTGAATTCAAGAATGACTTATCTCAAGTATGGCATATAGATAGGGGGAGTTAAGGTTAACTCCGTCATCAATTGATTGTCATCATCAAAAGGGGGAGATTGTTGAATCTCATATTTTGATGATGAAGTCAATTGTCATTATTTATCTAATCTATATGTTGAGATAAGTGTGCAGGATTAACTACGATGGCAGTAAGACATGCAACAGGTGTTGAGTCGGAGTCAAGACCAGATCACATTGGGGGTTTGAGAGTTTGTCGGAAGTCCGGACAGTCATCGGAAGTTCTGCAGGAATAATCCGAGAAGTCTAGGAGCTTGCCAAAGAAGCTTGTCGGAACTCGCCAAGAGGATTGTCATGAAGTCCAGGAGTTTGCCGGGAGTCCGTCGGAGCATCACCGAGGGTTCGTCAGATATTCGCCGGAAGCTCACCGGAAGAAGCGATTGATGCATCAGAACACGATTTATAGTATTGATGTCTTCATTATCAGAGTTAGCATGTAGATTAAGTTAGGATTGGGAGATGATCCCATTAACTTAATCTGGGGCCAATTGGGCCCTTAACAGACCCAAATTGGGCTGAATGGAACAGCCATTTGGATCTACAATTCTTGGCCGGCGGTGGCACTGCCCAGGAGACTCGATCTCCTAGGAATTCTAGGTGGTGGTACCGCCAGAGCTCGGTCTCCGAGCTCTACCATGCAGTGGTACCACCAGACTGAGTGGTAGTATCGCTAAGTGATAGATGATAGGCGGTAGTACTGCCCAGTTATGGCATTGGTACCGTCAGGACCCCGGAAATCCAGGAATTGATACTTTTGAGCTCCAATTTCAAACTGATTGGGGCCTATATAAACCCCACCCTTTCCTGCATGAAAGGTAACAAAAAAAGCTTGCTTTTATTCTGAGTATTTGAGAGCTTAAAAGTGTTATAAAAGGCTAGAAGTTCTTCTCCCTCTTTCCTTCTAAGTATTGATCATTCAAGAGAGGAGTGAAAATCTGTAAAGGTTATCTCCTAAGCCCGTCAAAAGGAGAAAAGCTGTAAAAGGGTGGTTAGCCTTCGCCTATTGAAAGAAGGCCTCTAGTGGACATCGGTGACCTCGTCGGAGGAGGAAGCCAAAAGTGGATGTAGGTCAAGATTGACCGAACCACTCTACATCTCGGTTTGCATTTACATTCTGCTCTTTATCTTAATTGCAAACTGCCTCCATTACTTTACATCAACTATACTTCCATTTTGATCTTAAGTTAAAGTTCTTTGCAAAATGGTTTTCATCGAAAATAGATTTCATTGTACGAAAATCGTTTTAACCGATGAAAGTTTTCCGCTGCACTAATTCACTCCCCCCCCCCTCTTAGTGCCATTGATCCTAACACCCTCTTAGTGCCATTCTTGATCCTAACAAACACATCGACATTAAGTATTTAGCCATAAGAGAACGTGTAAAACAAAAGAAAGTGGTTATTGAGCATATTAGCACTGAATTGATGATTGCTGATCCTTTAACTAAAGGCATGCCACCTCTTAAATTCAAGGATCATGTAGAAAAAATGGGACTTGGTTCCACTTTGTAATAATTTATTGAAATTCTTATATATATTATGATATTTTCTCATTCATGTGTATATTAATTTGAGAAAATATATTGGTACTAGACCAAGAATAAACATAAGGTTTATTCATTAAGTAATATTACTACATTAAGATTAAGAAACTAAATATATCATGATATATGGATGATAATACTCACTCTTAAAGTACTCATTACTATGATTCATGTATTTATTTCTTAAAAAAGTTATTTGATAAAGATTAATTTAAATTATTAAGCTAAATGTATGGACCAAGTCAGAGAATGTAACTGTTCTCATTAAGTTATTCATCAATTTCTTTATTTATTATGGTTAAAATATTTTAATTTTTCATTCATTATAAATGTAATCGTTATTATTAAATATTTTATTTATTATCATTAAAATTCTTTATTATGGTCCAAACATTATAAATTTGAATTAATTCTTGAATATTATGAAGTTGGTAATAATAAATATTCTTGATGGGAGAATGTCTATATAAATGAGGGTTTGTTAGGACTCTAGCTAGGAGAGTCCTAATTGATAGGGGCAATCATGTAAAACCTACCTAAGCCGACCCTTATTAAAGAAGTGAAGAGGCCAGCTAGGGTTTGGAGGTTATTTCTTAGAGAAGAATTAGAAGTTATAAAGGAATATGAGTCTTGAGTAGGAGTCCTATTAAGAGTCTTGAGTAGAAGTCTTAATTGAGTAGGAGTCCTATTAGGAGTTAGGGTTTAGAAACCCTATAAATAGTCATGTATTCATCCTCTTTTAACAAGCAATAGACAAATATTTTCTATAGCCTTTGAGCAGCAACTTGGAGGAAGGAACCCTTATAGAGTTCCAAGGAGGCCGATCCCCTAAAAAGATTAACCCTAAGCTTAGAATCTGCAAGGGTTCTAACACTTGGTATTAGAGCAGCATTCTTGGCATCTTGTTGCCCTTTCATAGCCATCCATCATCACTTCACAGCTGCCCAAAGCAATTCCCACAATTGCTTAAAAGATCATCGCCAAATTCCGCCATCATCTCCACCACCGTGGATCATTCTTTGATCTCCCCGTGAATTGCAATAGGTTCTAGTTTCATACCTTACTACTGCTACAATTTAGTTATCCTTATTCAAAAATCCAAAAAAAAATTATTCATATATTGCTGCATAAACTTTTCATCGCAAAGTTTTTATCTCTACGACGAAAGATATATTGCAGAATTCCAACCGCATAGCAAAGTCTATTCGATCTTGCTACTGCATTTTTTCTATCCAAATCTCTACAAAATTTTTATGATACCTTTGACACTTCTTAACAGTAGATTTCCCTTTGGTTTTGTCAAAAAAATTCTCAATATAAACTATTGATCTTTTATGTCTAAACTGCTATACTTAAAAATCTGCACTGTAAAATTCCAACCGCATAGCACATCTTGTTTGATCTTGCTACTACATTTTTTCTATCCAAATCTCTACAAAATTTTTATGACAGCTTTGACACTTCCTAATAACAGATTTTCCTTTGGTTTTGTCAAAAAATTCTCAATATAAACCATTGATCTTTTACATCTAAGCTGCTATATTTGAAAATCTGCACTATAAAATTCCAGCCATATAGCACAGTTTGTTTGATCTTGGTACTATATTTTTTCTGTCCAAATTTCTATGAAATTTTTATGATAGCTTTGACGCTTCTAATAGTGGATTTTCCTTTGGTTTCGTTAAAAAATTCTCAATATAAACTACTGATCTTTTACGTCTAATCTGCTATACTTTTAAATCTGTGCTGTAGAAAATTTCAGCGGCATATTGTTGCCTTAACCGATCTATTTGCAATATTTTTTGAACAAAATTTCTTATACACTTCATAGATTATCTTGGCTTCCATCTAATATTGATCTATTGAGGAATTTATCTCTAAAAATGATTTTGTGTTACTGCAAATTTTCGTCGCAAACCGCTGAAATTTTTCAACGAGAATTCTGTTATCGCAACTTGCACCAATTTCCTTGCTGTTATACTACCAAAATTCTTTTGATTAAATTGCATATACTTGCTATCATATAAACTGAGATTTTGCTATCAATTTTCTCCTCAAATCTCTCAAGTTTTTGGTGGAAATTTTGTCGAGAAACCGCTATTTCTTTGATGACAATTCTACTCTTACAAGACAACAAATACCTGCAGCAACTTCCACTGATTTCTATCAGACCTTTGCTGCCATCTACTACAGATCTAAAACTTTCATCGACAGCCCTAAAACTTCACAAAACCAAACCCTCAAACTATACCCAAAATAGCCACAAAACAAGCCTAAACCATAGCCTACATCCACTAATCCACCAACCCTTTCGACCATCACTTCTCTCAACCTATACATACCTTTAACCCGATAATAAAAGAGAGATCTTAACATCATAGATTTGGAGACATATACTATGGCATCTAAGGAGACATATACAGTGATCTTAACAACCGATCACTATTCTCATCGACACGGGCAGCACTAATAACTTCTTAAACAGTAAGATTATAGCTCGGATGACACTCTACATCGAAGGTTGTAGTAAGTCTAATGTAAAGGTTGCCGACGGTAGAACCCTAAAGTGCGACCAAAGATGCCCACGGGAGAAACTATTACTACAGGACCAAGAGATAATTGCAGATTTCTTCCTCCTCTCTCTTGATGATCATGAGGCCATGCTCAGAATTGAATGGTTGATGACATCAGGTGATGTTTCCTTAAATTTTATGAAACTAATTGTGAAATTTTACAGTAAAGGGAAACAAGTGATACTACACGGGAAATGTGGGGGAGACGTAACGACGATTTGCGCACAACAAATGGAGAAGGTTTTGCATAAAGCATGCAGCGGCTTTTTGGTACAACTTGAGTAACAAATTAAGGGAGAGCCAATAGAATTTGAAGATCTAAATCAACTTCCTTTGCTTGCTGAATTTTCAGATATATTTGACGAATAGCGCAACATACCTCTTGCTCGTCGGCATGATCATTGTATACCGATTCTTTTGGGCAGACCTCTTGCAAATACTTGGCTATATCAGCATTCATATATGCAAAAGAATGAAATAGAAAGGATTGTAAAAAAGATGCCCGAAACAGGAGTTATTCGGCCAAGTTGCAGCCCCTACTCTTTACCGATGCTCTTCGTACGAAAGAAGGATGAAACATGGCGAATGTGCATTGATTACTGATCCCTCAATGGCGTAACCCTCATGGACAAATACCCTATTCTAATAGTAGATGAATTGCTAGATGAAAGGGAGCACAAATCTTCACAAAGCTGGACCTTCGATCCGAGTATCATCAAATATGAGTGTGCAAAGAAGACATACCGAAAACCGCCTTTCGAACACACAACGACCACTACGAATTTTTTCTTTTTTCACCAAAACATAGAATATCTTGGGCATATCATATCAGAGGAAGGTGTGGCGGTGGACCCCTCCAAAATTGGAGCAATGCAGAATTGACCGACCTCGAGGAACATAAAATTGCTACGTAGCTTTCTCGGTTTAATAGGCTACAATCACAAGTTCATAAAAAAATATGGAAACATCAGTACATCACTTACTTCCTTGTTGAAAAAAGATGCTTTCCAATAGTCAGATAAAGCCACCATTGCCTTCGACGAACATAAAGCCGCAGTGATAACAACGCTCGACTTCGACAGGACTTTTGTTATTGAAGCTATGCCTTCGGAGTCGGAATTGGTGTTATACTAATGCAAGATGGCCACCCTCTCACTTATACTAGTAAGACATTATCTCCTTCCCATCTCAAAATGACTATTTATGATAAGGAGATGCTTGTGATTGTGTATGCGATGGCCAAATGGAGATCGTACTTGATCGGGCGATGATTTCAAATAAAGATCGATCATAAAAGCCTAAAATATTTCTTGGAGCAGAAGATATCTTCCCCCGAGTAGCAAAAATGGGTAAGAAAGTTTCTTGGATATGATTATGAAATAACTTACAAAAAGGGGAAAGAGAATGTTGTTGTAGATGTGCTTTCAAGGCTACCCAAGCAAGCTGAATTTTCGGCCATTTCACTTTCGACTTGTGACTTCCTTAAGGATATTAAGAGGGAATGGTAGAAAGATCCAGAGACTAGTAAGATTATAAAAAAATTGGAGGAAGCACCAAACTCCATGACTCATTACAATTGAGACTCAAAAGAATTACGCTATAAGTGACGCATTGTGCTTGTGCTAAATTCTACTTGCATCTTCATGAGCAGATTTTGGATAGAGTTATTCTATATGCAGGGCACTAAATTGAAAAGGAGTATGGTGTATCACCTATAAACCGATGGCGAGATGGAAGTGGTAAACAGGTGCTTGGAGATAGCCCAAAGCCACCCACCAAATATGACGACCCAAGGAGAACTCCAGACCCAATCGAGTGCCATTATTGATCGATGGATCATGACTCAACAACGACAACCCATTACTGAAGTGCTAATACAATGAACGAACTTACCAATAGAAGGTGCCACTTAAGAGAACTATGACGATTTGAAGATCAAATTCCTATAATTTATGGATTATCAACCTCGAGGATAAGGCTGATTTGAAGAGGGCGGGTCTGTTAGGACTCTAGCTATGAGAGTCCTAATTGATAGGGGCATTTATGTAAAATCTACCTAAGCCGAACCTTATTAAAGAGGTAAAGAGGCTGACTAGGGTTTGGAGGTTATTTCTTAGAGAAGAATTAGGAGTTGTAAAGGAATAGAAGTCTTGAGTAGGAGTCCTATTAGGAGTCTTGAGTAGAAGTCTTAATTGAGTAAGAGTCTTGAGTAGGAGTCCTATAACGAGTCAAGGTTTAGAAATCCTATAAATAGTCATGTATTCATCCTCTTTTGATAAGCAATAGATGAATATTTTATGCAGCCTTTGAGCAGCAACTTGGAGGAAGGAACCCCTATAGAGTTCTAAGGAGGCTAATCCCCTAAAGAGATCAACCCCAAGCTTAGAATCTGCAAGGGTTCTAATAGGGTTTTGGTCCCTAGGCTCATCATCTCTCTCAAGTCTAAAGAATTTCCTATACAATCTAAAGCGAGAGTCCTATGCCAAAAAGTGCCAAAATATAAAGAGAAACTACTGTTGAAATTCTTGACAACAATGGTTGGAGGTACGTAATTTTCGTTTTCGCATAAGATTTCTTATGTTTCTATTATAATAGTTTAGAAACACATTTTAGTATCAAATTTTCTAATATATACAACTTTGTATGATCATCTATTGAATCCTTTGCATCCTTAAAACCTAACATGTAATGAGATAGAAAGCTCAAATTGGATCTTGGACAACCAAATGTAACATCTTAATGAACCAAAATGTCAAGTATATATTTTTTCACAACAATAGGTCAAGAATGGCATGATGAATCCGATCTAAGATTTTCAACCTTAGGTGGTGATGGTGGTGACGAGTGATCAATGTTTCATGTCTTGGCTTCACGAGAAAGAAACCTGACACACTTGGATATGATTGAAGTAAAAAACATATGATATTTGATCCAATTCATTTCACCATGTATTTAAGTCACCATATGTGATACCGGAGAGTAATGCATAATAGATTTCGGAAGAAAGCCAATAGTAGAAAATATGAATAAACTCACGATAAAACATTAATAAGATCGAAAAGAAAGCTCACTATCAAGTTTAAAATCACAAAGGTATATAGAAAGATCACCATACCAAGGATAATAAATAAGAATACAGAACTGAAAATAAAAGACTCACTACTCAAGGATATATCCAAGAGATAAAGTTTAAGAGAGCACTTCAAGAGAGCTTATGCCAATATCATCAATTTCCAAAGTTCTTTCTAACCCCTAAACATCAAAATAAGTACTAATGCATAAAACAATCCATCATGCATAGGGAATTTTGAAATTAAGTATTTTACAACTGGTAACTAATTTCTTTATTGTATTCCTTAGTTATAAAGAAAAGCACCTTAAAATAGCTATAACTTTATCCATAGAATATGCTCATGAGCTGTCATATTTGAATGGGCTGAGTTGAAAATTGTAAGATAATATTGTGGGCTAAAATATATACCATAACATCAGCAAAGTCCATATAGCAGATTGTAGCAAATTAGGCACTTTCGTATTAATCTCTTATGACTAAAAAAGACTTGTCCTTAAGTCTTTATTTGTTTCATCAATATGATTATGAAAAGGACTTAAATCAACTACATTAAATGTTGGGGACACTCCATAATCTTCAGGTAGCTCAATCTCATAAGTATTTTTGTCAATTCTCTTAAGCACCTTGAATGGACTATCAGCCTTTTGTTTCAATTTTTTAAAATTTTCCAATAGAAATCTCTCCCTCCTTAGATGAATCTATACTAAATCATTTGCATTAAACTCCACATGTTTTCTATGTTTGTTGGCAGCTTGCATGTATCTCTCAATTTGTTTTTCTATGGTTGCTTTATCTGCTTCTTTATCTGCTTAACTCTCTCATCAGCATCTCTACTAAATTGCTTAGTTGTCGAATGAGGGTCCAAGTCTAAAGGACTAATAGAATTAGTACCATAAACAACCCCCAAAGGACTCTTACCAATGCTATGATGCATGGAACGATTGTAGGCAAACTCAATTTGTAGAAGAATGAGATCTCATTGCTTAATATTCTTGCCAACATAACTTCCAAATAAGTTTCCCAAGCTTCTATCTGTTACCTTAGTTTGTCCATCGATTTGTGGATGATGCGAGCTGTTGAAATTTAAAGTACCTAGCTTCCTCCAAAGAGTTCTCTAAAAATGACTAAGAAATTTAGAGTCTTGATCAAACACCATAGTTCTTGGAATACCATACAATTTAATAATTTTCTTAAAATACAAATTAGCAATATGAGATGCATCATTTGATTTATTGCAGGAAATAAAGTGAGACATTTTTGAAAATATATCAACACCAACTATGATAGAATTCTTATTCCTTTGAGTTCTCGGCAGTCCTAAAATGAAATCAAGACTCACATCGTCCCATGGAATATTTGGCACTGGTAATGGAGTGTATAAACTAGAATTTTGACTTCTTATTTTTGCCAAATGATATACTCAACATTGCTTTACATGTCTCTTAATATCTTTGAACATCTTAGGCTAATAGAAATTTGATTGAACAAGAACTAGAGTCTTGTCCCTATTGAAATATCTTCTAAAAACACCACTATGAGCTTAAGCTAGAATTACTTGTCTCAAAGAATAAGATGAAACACATAATGTATTAACTCAAAAAAAAAAATTAAAGATAGAAAATTGTTGAAAGGAACTTGATTTGCAATTATGCTATATTGAGCTGTAATCAACATCATTCTTATAGAGTATGTTTTAAACACTAGATTTATATTTGATTGTAAAATTATAAGATTACAAAAACTATACCCAAGCTGCATGCCCCTTGTTTAGCTTATGTTGTTGATTAATGAACTTTAATTCCTCATGATCATAATATAAGACAAATGGCTTGACAAGAAGATACTAACTCCAATGAGATAAAACTCGATAAATAGCATAAAACTCCTTGTCATAGGTAGAATATTTCTTTCTTATATCATTTAGCTTCTCGCTAAAAAAAGTAATGAGCTTTTTGTCTTGACTCAAAATAGCTCCAATTCCCATATTAGATGCATCACATTCAACTTCAAACACCTTGTCAAAATTAGGTAGTACTAAGAGAGGAGCTTTGGTCACCTTTCTTTTTAAAAACTTAAAAGCATCATTAGCCTTACTAGTCCATTTGAATTTATCACATTTTAGGTATTCAGTAATTGGAGTGATAATAGAGTTGAAACACTTCATGAATATTTTGTAAAATGAAGTTAAGCCATGTAAACTCCTCACATCATGCAATGAAGCAGGTGTTAGCTAATTGAGAATAGCTTCTGCCTTGCTTTGATCCATCATGATTCCATTTTTCCAAACAACATACCCCTAAAACATCACACCATGAGTAAAAAAATCATACCTTTTCATATTAGTATAAAGCATTTGCTGTCTCAAAATAAAAAATATCTCTTTAAGATGATTCATATGCTCCTCTTCGCTATTGTTGTACACCAATATATTGTCAAAATAAACCACAATAAAAGTCCCAATGCAAGGCTTAAAAGTGCTAGGAGCACTAAATAACCCAAATGGGATAACCAACCATTCATATAAGCCTTCTCTAGTTTTAAATGTTATTTTCCACTCATCTCCAAGCCTTATTCTTATTTGGTGATAGCCACTCCTCAAATCAATTTTAGAGAAAATAGAAGCACTATATAATTGATCAAGTAAATCAGCTAACTTTAGAATAGAAAAATAATAATCCACTGTGATTTTGTTGATGGTGCGGTTGTCTACACATATTCTCCAAGAATCATCCTTCTTAGGCACAAACAAGATTGGAACTGCACAAGGACTCATGCTCTCCTGAATTAACACTTTTTTCATTAATTCATCCACTTGCCTTTGAAGTTCTTCATGTTCCTTGGGACTCATTCTGTAGGCAGCCTTATTAGGTAGAATAGCTCTCAGAATAAGATCAATATGATGCTAGATGTCTCTTAAAGGTGGAAGGCTATGTGGAATCTCTTCCGGTATAATATATTGAAACTCTTCCAAGATTGGTTTTATGATTGCTGGTGTCTCCTTGTATTGTTCATTCTCCTCTACTATCACTAGAGCCAAAACATGACCACCCCTATCTAATTCACCTTTGTATTCACCATAGGACATAAAAGCATTAACTTTCTTCCTTGGTGCATTGATTTCAAAAGGTTGTAATGGAGCTAAAATAATCTTCTTTCCATTTATCTTAAAAGAATAAGTATGTTTATAGCCATCATACAACACCCTTCTATCATAGTGCCAAGGTCTACCCAACAATGAATGAAAAGCGTCCATAGGAGCAACATCACACCATACTTCATCTTTATAATACTCACTAATAGAAAATGAAACTAAACATCTTTTAGTTACCTTGATGTTATTTTCTTTTTGCAACCAACATAATTGGTAAGGATGTAGATGAGGGATTGTGTCCAACTTTAGTTTTTGTACCATCTCCAAAGATACCATATTCTTAAAGCTACCACTATCGATGATCATCAAGCACACCTTGTCATGAGAAGTGCATTTAGTGTGAAACATGTTCTTTCTCACCCAGCTTTCATCCTCGGTTACATAAGATACTTGTAAGCTACATTACAATACAATAGACAAACTATGATCAGCATAAGTAACCTCTTCCTCATCATCATCGTATTTTAGTTCGTCATCGGCTTCATCTTCTCCTCCATCACTAAGATCTTCAACCAAAATAACAATTCTTCTATTAGGACAATTTGAAGCAATATGTCCAAAACCATGACATTTGAAGCATTTTTAGCCACTTCGAGTAGAAGAATTAGGTGTTTTTTTATTGATAGCAGATTCTTCACCCTTATCTTGCACCTTCGATATCACCTCATTTTGGACAATAGGCTTGGAACTTCCTCCTTTTGTATATCATTTTTTTGAACCATACTAAGAACTCTTTTCAAACTTCTATTGCTTTTCAACTTTTAATGCCAACTTGCTCACATCATTTAAAGACTAATACAACTACAATTGAACAACCTTAGCAATCTCATACTTTAGACCTCCTAAGTGTCTTACAATGGTTTGCTCTTCTAATTCCTCAAGCTCTCCTTTTAACATGAGATTATCGAATTCTGCTGTGTACTCCTCTATACTAAGATCTTTTTGCTTAAAATAATGGATTTTGAGAAAGATCTCTTGTCTATAATTGTCAAGTAAATATTTTCTCTTCAGCTCCATTTTCATTTTCTCCCATGTCATGATCTTATTCTTCCCCTTACGTTCTTTTTATTTCTTTAGATTTTCCTGTAGAAAAATCTAGAGGCGACATCATATGAGCAGTGGAAGAACAGAAAAAAATAAATACCCCAAATTTTTCAAAAAGGTGTTCATCGTCGTGAGAAGATTAGTGCATAAAAATCGTAAAATTAAAACCATGCATGAGATTGTTGTATTACCTAGGGAGATCGTATATCACTAAATCCTTACAGATCTGCAGGAGAGGATGAAGGAGGTCAAACATCCTCCTCTATAGTGGTGATCCACACAGCAAGGCTACAACAATACTCCTCAAATCGCTAATTAAATCTCCACACTTACTATCTGAGGAGGAGAAGGGGAGAGGAGAATAGGAGATGGCAACCAAGAAACCTCTGGCCTATGGGTGTTTGGTTCCCTCCTATTTAGAGAGGTCCCTATTGAATCTCGAATTTTGATGATGACATCAATTGGTGAATTAATGATCTAATCTATGTATTGAGATAAGTGATGTAGGACGAACTACGATCATGAGAAAGGAAAAATGATTAAAGAAGAATCAAAGTTGAGTCGGAGTTAATGTTCGGGCATCAGGTCGGATGAATTCGGGGATACACCGAAGGATCAGATGATGTAGTGAAAGCTCGCTAGAGGTTCACTAGGAGTTCACCGAAAGCTCATTGGAGGTTCGTCGAGTGTTCGCCAAAAGCTCATTGAAAGATTATCAGGTGTTCATCAGAAGTTCACCGAGAGTTCGATTAAACCATTGATGTGTAGGACAACTCAAATTGCAAGTAGAATAATTGTTTTAGCCTTAACTATCATAGGTAGGACTTTGAATTGAGTTAGTTTTAGGAGAAATCCTACTAGCTCAATTAGGGGTCAATTAGACCATTAACAGGGCTGAATTGAGCTGGTTGGATGGCCCATTTAGCCACTTGGAGCCATGTCAAGTGGTGGAACTGCTTTGGGCTTAGCCTCCCAAGTGGGCTTGGCGGTGGTACCGCCCAGATTAGGCAGTGTGGTACCACCTATAGTTATTGCTATCAAGCGGTGGTACTGCTAGAGCCTAGTCTTTGAGGCTCTATCAAGTAGTAGTACCATTAAATTGAGTGGTGGTACCATCTAGTGTTAATCTGCAAGCGATGGATCACCTAATAATGGCGGTGGTACCACTAGTACCTCGAAAACTCAGGATGAGATACTTTTTGGCTTTGTTTTTGAAGCCATTGGAATCTATAAATATCCCACTCTTTCCTGCATGAAAGAGCAATCAAAGTGTGAACATAAATCTTGAGATTTTGGGTTATAAAATTGCTAAGTATTCTCCTCCTCCCTTTCTAGTTTTGTGATCATTCAAGAGAGGTGTGAGGCTTGTAAAGGTTATCTTCGAAGCTCATAAAAAGGAGAAAGTATTGTAAAAGGGTGGTTGGTCTTTACCTATTGAAGGAAGACTATTAGTGGATGTCGGTGGCCTCAACAAGGAGGAATCGAGAGTGGACATAGGTCACGATGACTGAACCACTATAAATCCGGTATGATCTCTTCCTTGTCATCTCTATTCTGCTTTTTCTTTATATTGCCTATTGACTTGGCCACTTACTACATATCACACCTTCATTTTGTTAAACACATTTTCAATACTCTTTTAATCGAAATAAAGTTTTTTGACTCGATGTAATTTTTAGAAAAATAATAATTCACCCCCGCTTTTAGTGCTAACTTGATCCTAATAGTTGGTATCAGAGTGGGGTTACTCTTGATTTGGTTTAAAACCTAAGAGAGATGGCTTTTGCTGGTAATTATGAGGGACTTTCTATCACTCATCCTCTTATGTTCAATGGGACAAACTATACTTATTGGAAAACTAGGATATGAATTTTCTTACTTTCTATGGATTTCAAATTGTGGAACATTGTTGAAAGTAGTTTTGAGAATCTTCCAAACTAATGAACAAATGGAATAATTTGCAAAAGAAGATCTTCTCCTTCAATGCTAAAGCGATGAACACTTTATTTTGTGCTCTTGATAAAAACAAAATTAATCGGGTTTCCATATGCGAAACTATACATGAAATTTGGCACACACTCGAGTCATATATGAAGGCATAAGTAAGGTTAAAGAGTCAAAAATTAATCTTTTGATGCATAATTTTGAGTATTTCAAATGAAACCAAGTAAAATCATTGGAGACATGGACACCCATTTTATGGATGTTGTCAATGGTTTGAAATTGCACTTGGTAAAGGTTTTTCTAATATTAAACTTATCAATAAAATACTAAGATCCTTTTTGAAAGTTGGGATCCAAAAGTGCGGCAAAACAAGAAGCAAAGGGCTTGAACAACTTTGCTCTTGAAGAACTTATTGGGTCACTAATGACCTACGAAATGACATGCAAGATACATGATGAACATAAGAACTACCTTCCAAAGAATAGAAATGATATGACACATAGAATTATAGAAGAGCACTTGAGCGAAAGCTCAAGTGATGATGAGGTCTTGACACTTCTAACATGAAAATTCAAAAGATTCATAAGAAGAAACATAAAAATTTTATGAAACAAGATACTAATAAAAAAAATAAATTCAAAAAGGACACAATCATATGCTACGAATGCAAGAAGTTAGGGCACTTCAAAAATAAATGTCCCCAAGTGAAGAAGAAGCTACCAAAGAAAAAAAAAAAAAAAAAAAAAAAAAAAAAAAAAAAAAAAAAAAAAAAAAAAAAAAAAAAAAAAAAAATACTCAAAGCAACTTGGGATGATTTGAGTGCATCCGAAGATGAGGAGCCAACCAACAAAGGAGAAATTGCTAACTATGCTCTAATGGTGCTTAATGACGAGGTAAGTGACTCAATCAAATCTCATTTAGCTTATGATGATTTACTTATTGCTTTTAATGATTTATATGATGAATGTAAGCTAGTTGGTAAAAAATATAAGTTGTTAAAAAAGGAGAATGCTTATCTTGTTAGTGATTTTAATAAATTAAAAATTGAGCATAATGATAGTATGTTAGTTTCTTGCACTAAGTGCGATAAGATAGATTCACTTAGGAAAGAAAATTTATTGCTACAAGAAACATTAGAAAAATTTAAAATAATACATAAATCTCTAAACATAATCCTTACCAATAGGGGTCATGTTCATAGAAAGGAACGAATTGGCTTTGTGAGTAACATAATACATAAATCTCCTAAAATAATCCTTACCATAGGGGTCATGTTCATAGAAAGGAACGAATTGGCTTTGTGAGTAACACTAACAAAAGCCAACTATCTTCATTAAAGGACCTACATTGCATGTCTCACATAGAGAAAATATAATTTTTTATAAAAAATATAGTCATTTACCTAGTCCATTTAAAAGGTATAGTCTATACAAATTAGTTTGGGTTCCCAAAGGAAACCATACATAGATCTCTTTATGAGAGACCCAAGATTAAATGGGTACCTAAAAGAAAACCCCATTATTTGTAGATATGTCTACAATCACTAGCTAGGAGCAAGAGATGAAACCTTAATAGTGGATGCTCAAGACATATTGTTGAATCTCGGATTTTGATGATGAAGTCAATTGTCATGTTTTATCTAATCCATATGTTGAGATAAGTATGCAGGATTAACTACGAAAGCTTGAAGACATAAAGCGAGTCTATCGGAATCAAGTTCGATGGGTGTTTGAGAGTCCGAAGATTCATCGGAGATGCTGCCGGAACCAATCGAGAAGAAATCGGGGACTTGTCGGAGTTTTCAGAAGTCCGCCGAAGAGATCATCGGAGGTTCGCAGAGATCACCGAGAAGGCTCGGCTACTCGTTGATTTCACCACAAGATCGGGAACCAACTGGGAGTCCATCGGAAGAAATCCAAGGGCGTATCGGAAGTCCGCCGGAAGATCGCCGGAAAGCTCGCCGGAACAAGACTTCAAGTTCGCCGGTTAAAAACTTACTTAGGATTATGTTTTTTTAGTTACGTAGTTTGCATGTAATTAAGGTTAGGATTAAGAAATAATCCTATATCTTGATTAGGGGCCAATTGGGCCCAAAATGAAACCTGGTTTGAGCTAGACTTAAAGCCCAACCAGTAACCAATAATGCTGGGTGGTGGCACCACCCAGCACCCGAGAGCCAGGCAGTGTCACAACTGACAGGCGGTGGCACCGCCACTAACAGGCGGTGGCACCGCTAGCTTCGGGAACCGAAGAGAATTCAAATTTTGGAGCCCAAATTTGAATCCTCTTGAGGCCTATAAATACCCTTCTATACTCAGCTGAGATTACAACTTTTTGAGAAGCAATAGAGTAAAAAAAAGGGTCTTAGCAAAGCCTTAGCAAGTCTTACTTTCAAATTGCTTGAGTGTTCACCTCCCTTTCTTTCTTGCTGAAATTTTGTAAGAGTGTGAACTACTTGTAAAGGTTGTAAGAGGGGTGTTTGTCCTTCCCCTTCAAAGTGATTTGCTAGTAGAAGTTGGAGGCCTCATCGAAGAAGGCTTTGCAAGTGGATGTAGGTCATTTTGACCGAACCATTTTAAATCTGCGTGTTCCTTGAATGTGTGAGTTGTTATTTTTCTGCAATCATTATCTACATAGAAGCAAGTTTTTGTTCTTCACTTTACTCTAGTTACTATCGAACGAAATATCCTAGCATTTTACGGAATCAGTTTCAAACCTACTAGTTTTAATCCGCTGCACTAATTCACCCCCCCCCTCTTAGTGCCGCTCCGATCCTAACAATTGGTATCAGAGCAAGGCTCACTCTCATATTTGGTTTAATACCCAAGAGAGATGGCTTACTCCGGCATACATGAGGGACACTCCATTACACGTCCACCTATGTTTAATGGGTCGGATTACACGTATTGGAAGACACGTATGAGAATCTTCCTAATTTCCATGGATTTCGAGCTTTGGACTATTGTTGAAAATGGATTTCAAAAATCTTCTCTTCCGATGAGCGAATGGAATGAATCGGAGAAGAAAGTTTTTGCTTTAAACGCAAAGGCTATGAATGCCTTGTTTTGTGCACTAGACAAAAATGAATTTAATCGCGTTTCAATTTGTGATTCTGCTTTTGATATTTGGAGAACTCTTGAGGTCACTCATGAAGGCACTAGCCGAGTGAAAGAGTCCAAAATCAACATTCTTGTGTACTCTTATGAACTTTTCCGAATGAAACCAAGTGAGTCCATTGGAGACATGTACACCCGTTTCACGGATGTCATCAATGGACTCAAAGCTCTTGGTAAAGATTTTTCTAACTTTGAATTAGAAACTAAAATCTTAAGATCCCTTCCTAAAAGTTGGGATCCAAAAGTTACTGCCATTCAAGAGGCCAAGGACCTTAAAACATTCCCTCTTGAAGAACTTATTGGGTCTCTAATGACCTACAAAATGACATGTTAAGCTCATGACGAGCTCGAGAACCCTCTTCCAAAGAACAGGAAGGATATGGCACTCAAATCACAAGAAGACCACTTGAAAGGAACATCAAGTGATGAGGACAGTGACAATGATATTGCACTTTTGACTCAAAAATTTAAAAAATTTATAAGAAAGAACAAATTTAAAAATAACACCAAAAACAAACTTGAACATAAAAAGGACCAAGTGATATGCTATGAATGCAAGAAGCCGAGGCATTTCAAAAATGAATGTCCCTAAGCCAAAAAGAGAACATCAAAGAAGAAGGCGCTCAAAGCAACGTGGGATGATTCAAGCACATCCGAAGAAGAGGAGTCCAACACCGAGCAAGTTGCTCATTACGCCCTAATGGCCATCGGAGAGGAGGTAACGAATTTAATTGATGCAGATTTATCTTATCATGAATTATTAAATGCCTTCCATGAGTTATTTGATGAATGCAAAACAATTAGTAGAAAATATAAATTGTTAAAAAAGGAGCATGATAGTCTTACTTGTAATTTTGATAAATTAAAAACTGAATATCATGATAGTTTAGCTCCATGTATAAAATGTCATGATCTAGAAACTCTCCAAAAGGAGAACTTGCTACTTCAGGACACCTTGAAGAAATTCGAGGTCGGTAGCAAGTCTTTGAACATGATATTTACAAATAAGGGTCACGTTCCTAAAAGAAGTGGAATCGGATTTGTGAGAAGTTCTCACCAAAATCCAACCACCTTCATTAAAGGTCCTATCTTACATGTTCAACACCAAAGCAATTGCAACTTTTGTTGCAAATATGGACATAAAACTTATCAATGTCCATTCAAGAAAATTAGTCCGAACAAATTGATTTGGGTTCCTAAAGGAACCATGATCAAGTCTATGTAACATGATAAACAAGTTAGATCAGTTTTTGAGGCACCCAAAAGTAAATGGGTACCTAAAAATAATCCCTTCTTGTAGAAACATACACCATCACAAGCTAGGAGCAAGAGATGGTACCTTGATAGTGATTGCTCAAGGCATATGACCGGAGATCCATCCCAATTCTCCAAGCTCACTAGCATAGACGAAGGCTATGTCACCTTCGGAGACAATAACAAAGGCAAAATCATTGGCAAGGGAACCATAGGTAACAAATTAAACTTTTCTATTGATAATGTATTACTAGTTGATGGATTGAAACATAATCTCTTGAGTATTAGTCAATTATGTGATAAAGGTTATATCGTTAGATTTGAATCAAATGTGTGTATTATTGAAAAACCAAACAATAACATGACTATGATTGCATTAAAACAAAATAATGTCTACACCATCAATCTTGATGAACTAGGTAATGAAATGTGCCTCTCCGCTTTAAAAGATGATGCTTGGCTTTGGCATAGGAGATTAGGCCATGCAAGCATGAAACTAATATCTAAGATCTCCTCTAGAGAATTAGTACGAGGGATTCCCAATATGAAGTTTGTTAAGGACAAAGTATGCGATGCGTGTCAACTAGGTAAACAAATAAAAACTAGTTTCAAACCAAAAAATCAAATTAGCACCACTAGACCATTATAATTGATCCATTTGGACTTATTTGGACCAATTGACACGACAAGTCTAGGAGGAAGCAAATACGTTTTTGTGATTGTAGATGATTATACTAGATACACTTGGACCTATTTCTTGGCTCACAAAAGTAATTGTTTCAAATGTTTCTCTAAATTTTGTAAACTCACTTAAAACGAAAAAGGATTCATGATTTCATCAATTCGGAGTGATCACGGTGGCGAATTTCAAAACCGTGATTTCCAAAATTTTTGTGAAGTTAACGGATATAACCACAACTTCTCTACTCCAAGAAACCCTCAACAAAATGGAGTAGTAGAAAGAAAAAATAGAAATCTACAAGAAATGGCAAGAACTATGTTGAATGAACATAGTCTACCCAAGTACTTTTGGGCCGAAGCCGTGAATACGGCTTGCTACATCATGAATAGGGTTTTAATAAGACCATCTCTATCAAAAACTCCCTATGAATTATGAAATAACAAAACACCAAATGTTTCTTATTTTAAAGTTTTCAGTTGTAAATGCTTTATTTTAAATGAAAAGGATGCCTTAGGAAAATTTGATGTTAAATCCGATGAAGGCATCTTTCTTGGTTACTCTTCCGTTTCTAAGGCTTTTCGTGTTTTTAACAAAAGAACCTTAGTTATAGAAGAGTCTATTCATGTAATTTTTAATGAAATTTCCGAGTTAAAGAAAAATGATTTTGATGATGATATTGGTTTTGAAAATTTGGATTTAACGGAACCCCCTCCTCAAAATAGCAACTTGGATGCATCTTCTTCCAAAATCTCCTTACCCAAGGAATGGAAGTATGTAGATGCTCATCCAAAAGAGCAAATTATAGGAGATACATCACAAGGGGTTCAAACTCATTCTTCTTTCAAGAATTTTTGTGCTAATGCTGCCTTTCTCTCTCAAATCGAACCTAAATGCATTGACGAGGCCTTGAAAGATGATTCTTGGGTCATTACAATGCAAGAGGAATTGAATCAATTTGAGAGGAATGAGGTATGGAAGCTTATTCCTCGACCTAGTGACCATTTAGTCGTTGGTACTAAATGGGTCTTTAGAAACAAGCAAGATGAATGTGGTATCGT
The DNA here is from genome assembly GCA_004837865.1 of Musa balbisiana. Lineage (NCBI taxonomy): Eukaryota > Viridiplantae > Streptophyta > Magnoliopsida > Zingiberales > Musaceae > Musa > Musa balbisiana. The sequence continues at coordinate 15,820,750 of CM017194.1, read as the reverse complement.
GGTTAGAAACAAGGCTAGATTAGTGGCCAAAGGTTTCAACCAAGAAGAAGGTATCGACCACGAAGAAACCTTCGCTCTTGTGACAAGATTAGAAGCCATTAGGATGCTCCTTGCCTATGCTAGTAGTAATAATTTTAAACTATTTCAAATGGACGTCAAAAGTGCCTTCTTGAATGGTTTTATTTCGGAAGAAGTATATGTCGAACAACCTCCTGGATTTGAAAATTCTCTTCTTCCTAATCATGTATTCAAATTGACTAAGGCTCTCTAATTGGTACGAAAGGCTTAGTTCCTTTCTTATTTTAAATAATTTTACCAAAGGCAAGGTTGATACTACATTGTTTATCAAACATTTGAAAATAATTTTCTTATTGTGCAAATTTATGTTGATGATATTATTTTTGGTTCTTCGGATGAATCACTATGTGAATCATTTGCCAAAAATATGAGTCATGAATTTGAAATGAGTTTAATGGGTGAATTAACATTCTTTTAGGATTGCAAATCAAACAACTTAATGATGGTATATTTCTTAACCAATCTAAATATACATTAGAATTGTTAAAAACGATTTAACATGGATAATTCAAAAGCAACAAACACCCCTATGAGTACTTCGACTAAGTTAGATATGGATGAAAACAACGAAAATTTCGATCAAAAAACGTATAGGGGAATGATAGGTAGTCTACTCTACCTCACCGCGACTAGACCGGATATTATGTTTAGTGTGGGACTTTGTGCTAGGTTTCAATCTAATCCTAAATTATCTCATCTCAAGAGTGTTAAAAGAATATTTAGATATCTTAAAGGAACTCCAAATTTAGGACTTTGGTATTCGAAATCAGAAAAATTCGATTTAATAGCTTATGCAGATGCCGATTTTGGCGGATGTAGGATAGATAGAAAAAGTACATCCGGCACATGCTAATTTTTAGGATATGCACTTGTTTCTTGGACTTCCAAGAAACAAAATTCAGTTGCACTATCTACGGCGGAAGCCGAATACATCGCTGCAAGTGCATGCTGTGCACAAATTGTTTGGATGAAAAATACATTAGAAGATTATGAAATTCACTTGAAAAACATTCCCATAAAATGTGATAATACAAGTGCCATAAGTCTTACCAAAAATCCAATTCAGCACTCTAGAACTAAGCATATCGACGTTAGGCATTATTTCATATGCGATCATGTCCTTAACAATAATGTTGTTCTAGAATTCATTGACACAAAGTATCAATTGGCAGACATCTTTACAAAAGCTTTAAATGAAGACCAATTTGAATTTATTAGAAGGGAACTAGGCATGTTAAATTGTCCCTAAGAATGTACTTTCCGAAAAGTTTTTCATCCTCTTTCCGTTCCTCGGTAGATTTGATCATTTTCTTTCAATTCCAAAAGAAATGTTTATCCTAACATCTCTGAAAAATAAAAAAATAAAAAAAAATAATAATAATAAAAAGGGGACGGGAAGGAATGAAAATTTTTTTCGTGGCATGCCAGCGGTGGCACCGCCAGAACCAGCGGTAGCACCGCCTGAGCATTCGGTCGTTAGGCGGTTGCACCACCCGAGAGCCCCTATATAAATCTTAAGGGTTAGGGCCGGCGGTGACACCGCCCGCAACCCGTGAGAACCTGCCTCAACCCTCTCTCAACCTCTCTAAAGCCTCATTCCAACATTTAGAAGCCTTAGAAAGGGATTTTTGTTGGTCCAAGCTCTCCATCTTTCAAGAAATTCTCCATAAGGTAAAATCTGAAATTTTCTTCTTCCTCTTTTCATTATTTTCCCTACCCTTTACAGTTTAATATTTTTGATCCATCATCTTGTCTAGATAATGGCTCCTAAGAGATCAAAAGGAAAAAGGATTGTAGGAGATTCATATGACCAAAATCTTTTTAAATCTAAAGAAGTAGCACTTAAATTTCCAAATTTCGAAACAAGAACTATACATAAGGGTAAACACGTTGATCTAAATGAACTAGGAAACCTAGAACCCATTAGGTGGTTTGCACATTTAGATGCCTTACCTCTCCTACAAATCAATGAACCAATTTATCCTAGGTTACTTAGGCTATTTTATGCAAACTTGTGTGTGGACAACGAAAGCCTAAGTACTTACCTTTTAGGAACACAGATTAGAATCTTTGACAGCACTATTTGTGAATTAATTGGACTCATTGAAAAAGATAGGGGCTATTATTTTAGAGGTAAATGGGATGTAAATGTAATCAGAGCAACTTACTTCGAAGCCATAGAAACTATTTTTGCAATCCGAACCTTGGCATACTACCCAAGAGCTGCGAACACTTACTACCCTTTAACTCTAAAATTCTTCATCACATCATAACAAGCATCGTATTTCCTAAACAATTTCATCTTGATGAAATAAGTCAAATAGAGATGAGCACAATGTATTGGATTATGACCGGTCAACATAACTGCTTTGGATACTCAATCCGGCAACACATGAAGGATATTATAGCTAAAGACGGTATGTTATCATATGGGGGGTTAATCACACGACTTATACTTGCCCATGACATTTGTATCCCACCCGATGAAGAGACAATTCAAAGTGATCGATATAACATCATCAACATAAATCTATTGAAAAGACTTAGGTGCACTTTTAGCAACGGTATATGGGTGAGGCAACCTAGAAGGACTGATCCAATTCCTCCATCAGTAGAATACCCTGAAACACCAATTCTTAGGGGAAATGAATCTCCTCCTCCTAGTCCTTTTGGCGCAACACCTTCAGCTCCTGCTTCATCCTCTGAAGAACTCATTTTGGCAGAATTGTATCAGATCAAATCACAACAAGACCAACTCAAAACACAACAAGAGCAGATTCAAACTCAGCAATTTGAAATTTTGCAGGAACTACGGCAAATGAATCAAAAAATAGATGTCTTGTATCAGCACTATACATTTCCTCCTAAAGATTAATCGATGTATCTTTTATCTTGACATGCGATCTTTGTCATCTTCTTTCCTTGAATGATGTTGAACCTTCTTTTGCAATGTATTTTGAATGATGTTGAACCTTCTTTTGTGATGCATTTTGAATGAAAGATAAAGTTTTAATTCTGGATTTTTTTTTAACTAAATTCTATAGTAGTGTTGAATTCCTTTGCTTTAATAATCACAAATTATACGCTTAAAGACACTCTCCTTTTTGTTGATGACAAAGGGGGAGAAATATGGTAAATTGATAATTGCTATGCTATGATTGCCATATTTTCACTAAGAAATGTTTGCATTATATGTTGATATCTTGCTATGATCACTATCATTCACGTTTGAAATATAAAACATGAAAATGGTTCTCAAGTCTTGACATCATTTTCAGAAAGATACATCATGATAGGAATCATGATGGGAGTATTGATAAGGTTTGACTTATCAATATGTCTCTTGAATTCAAAGGCTTTGAATTCAAGAATGACTTATCTCAAGTATGGCATATAGATGGGGGAGTTAATGTTAACTCCATTATCAATTGATTATCATCATCAAAAAGGGGAGATTGTTGAATCTCGGATTTTGATGATGAAGTCAATTGTCATGTTTATCTAATCCATATGTTGAGATAAGTATTCAGATTAACTACGAAAGCTTGAAGACATAAAGCGAGTCTACCGGAATCAAGTTCGATGGGTGTTTGAGAGTCCGAAGATTCATTGGAGATGCTGCCGGAACCAATGGAGAAGAAATCGGGGACTTGTCGGAGTTTTCGGAAGTCCGCCGAAGAGATCATCGGAGGTTCGCAGAGATCACCGAGAAGGCTCGGCTACTCGTTGATTTCACCATAAGATCGGGAGCCAGTTGGGAGTCCGTCAAAAGAAATCCAAGGGCGTATCGGAAGTCCGCCGGAAGATCGCCGGAAAGCTCGCCGGAACAAGACTTGAAGTTCGCCGGTTAAAAACTTGCTTAGGATTATGTTTTTTTAGTTACGTAGTTTGCATGTAATTAGGTTAGGATTAAGAAATAATCCATTCTTGATATTGGCCAACTGGGCCCAAAATGAAACCTGGTTTGGGCCGGACTTAAAGCCCACCAGTAACCAATAATGTTGGGCGTGGCACCGCCCAGCACTCGAGAGCCAGCGGTGGCACCGCCCAGCACCGAGAGCCTGGCCGGTGGCACCGCTGGACTGGGCGATGACACCGCCCAGTACACTGGCAGTGTCACAACTGACAGTGTCACAACTGACAGTGTCACAACTGACAGTGTCACAACTGACAGTGTCACAACTGACAGTGTCACAACTGACAGTGTCACAACTGACAGTGTCACAACTGACAGTGTCACAACTGACAGTGTCACAACTGACAGTGTCACAACTGACAGTGTCACAACTGACAGTGTCACAACTGACAGTGTCACAACTGACAGTGTCACAACTGACAGTGTCACAACTGACAGTGTCACAACTGACAGTGTCACAACTGACAGTGTCACAACTGACAGTGTCACAACTGACAGTGTCACAACTGACAGTGTCACAACTGACAGTGTCACAACTGACAGTGTCACAACTGACAGTGTCACAACTGACAGTGTCACAACTGACAGTGTCACAACTGACAGTGTCACAACTGACAGTGTCACAACTGACAGTGTCACAACTGACAGTGTCACAACTGACAGTGTCACAACTGACAGTGTCACAACTGACAGTGTCACAACTGACAACATGAAAATGGTTCTCAAGTCTTGACATCATTTTCAGAAAGATACATCATGATAGGAATCATGATGGGAGTATTGATAAGGTTTGACTTATCAATATGTCTCTGAATCAAAGGCTTTGAATTCAAGAATGACTTATCTCATCAAAGGCTTGAATTCAAGAATGGACTATCTCAAGTATGGCATATAGATAGGGGGAGTTAATGTTAACTCCATTATCAATTGATTATCATCATCAAAAAGGGGAGATTGTGAATCTCGGATTTTGATGATGAAGTCAATTGTCATGTTTTATCTAATCCATATGTTGAGATAAGTATGCAGGATTAACTACGAAAGCTTGAAGACATAAAGCGAGTCTACCGGAATCAAGTTCGATGGGTGTTTGAGAGTCCGAAGATTCATTGGAGATGCTGCCGGAACCAATGGAGAAGAAATCGGGGACTTGTCGGAGTTTCGGAAGTCCGCCGAAGAGATCATCGGAGGTTCGCAGAGATCACCGAGAAGGCTCGGCTACTCGTTGATTTCACCATAAGATCGGGAGCAGTGGAGTCCGTCAAAGTGGGTCAAAGAAATCCAAGGGCGTATCGGAAGTCCGCCGGAAGATCGCCGGAAAGCTCGCCGGAACAAGACTTGAAGTTCGCCGGTTAAAAACTTGCTTAGGATTATGTTTTTTTAGTTACGTAGTTTGCATGTAATTAAGGTTAGGATTAAGAAATAATCCTATATCTTGATTAGGGGCCAACTGGGCCCAAAATGAAACCTGGTTTGGGCCGGACTTAAAGCCCAACCAGTAACCAATAATGTTGGGCGGTGGCACCGCCCAGCACTCGAGAGCCAGGCGGTGGCACCGCCCAGCACCCGAGAGCCTGGCCGGTGGCACCGCTGGACTGGGCGATGACACCGCCCAGTACACTGTCAGTGTCACAACTGACAGTGTCACAACTGACAGGTGGTGGCACCGCCACTGACAGGCAGTAGCACCGCTAGCTTCGGGAACCGAAGAGAATTCAAATTTTGGAGCCCAAATTTGAATCCTCTTGAGGCCTATAAATACCCCTCTATTCTCAGCTGAGATTACAACTTTTTGAGAAGCAATAGAGTAAAAAAAAGGGTCTTAGCAAAGCCTTAGCCAGTCTTACTTTCAAATTGCTTGAGTGTTCACCTCCCTTTCTTTCTTGCTGAAATTTTGTAAGGGTGTGAACTACTTGTAAAGGTTGTAAGAGGGGTGTTTGTCCTTCCCCTTCAAAGTGATTTGCTAGTGGAAGTTGGAGGCCTTATCGAAGAAGGCTTCGCAAGTGGATGTAGGTCATTTTGACCGAACCACTTTAAATCTGCGTGTTCCTTGAATGTGTGAGTTGTTATTTTTCTGCAATCATTATCTACATAGAAGCAAGTTTTTGTTCTTCACTTTATTCTAGTTATTGTCGAACGAAATATCCTCGCATTTTACGGAATCAGTTTCAAACCTACTAGTTTTAATCCGCTGCACTAATTCACCCCCCCCCTCTTAGTGCCGCTCCGATCCTAACACATATGATCGGAGATCCAACATACTTCTCTAAGCTCACTAGCCAAGACGAAAGATTTGTCACCTTCGAAGAAAGCAACAAAGAAAAAATTATTGCAAAGGAAATATATGTAACAAATCAAACCTTTTAAATGAAGATGTGTTATTAGTAGATAGTTTAAAACACAATTTACTAAGCATTAGTCAATTATGTGATAAAGGATATACCATCAAATTTGAATCTAATGCTTATATAATTGAAATACCACACAAAAATAAATCTATGATTGCCTTAAAAAATAATAATGTGTATACTATTGATATTGATGATTTTTATGATGAAATGTGTTTTTCAGCTTTAGACAATGATGCATGGCTATGGCATAGGAGATTAGGTCATGCTAGCATGAAACTTATCTCTCAAATTTTAACTAGAGAACTTATGAAAGGAATGCTTGGCATCAAGTTTGTCAAAGACAAAGTTTGTGATATATGTCAACTAGGAAAATAAGTAAAAAATACTTTTAAATTAAATAATTAAATAAGTACCTTTAGACCACTACAATTGATCTATATAGATTTATTTGGATCAATTGATATAATAAGCCTAGGAGGTAGTAAATATGCATTTTTAATTATTGATGATTATAGTAGATGCACTTGGACAAACTTCTTAGCACATAAAAGTGATTACTTAAAATATTTTTAAAATTTTATAAATTAATTCAAAATGAAAAGGGTTTTATGATTGCTTCTATTCGAAGTGATTATGGTGGTAAATTTTAAAATCATGATTTTTAAAATTTTTGTGAGTCAAATGGGTATAACTATAATTTCTCTACTCCGAGAAATCCATAACAAAATGAAGTAATTAAAAGAAAAAATAGGAGCTTACAAGAAATGGTAAGAATTATGTTAAATGATCATAGCCTACCTAAATATTTTTGGGCCGAATTAATACGACATACTATGTTATGAACGAGGTTATCGTAAGATCATTACTTTCTAAAACTTCTTATGAATTGTGAAATAACAAAAGACCTAATATTTTATATTTTAAAGTTTTCGAGTGTAAATGCTTTATTTTAAACCAAAAAGATGTATTAGAAAAATTTAATGCTAAACCCGATGAAGGTATTTTCTTGGTTATTCCTCTATGTCTAAAGCTTTTTGTGTCTTTAATAAAAAGAACTTTGGTTATATAGAAATCCATTCATGTTATTTTTAATGAGCTTCTCGAATTAAGAAAACTAATTTTGATGATGATTTTGATTTTGATGCTTTAAAATTGAATAAACACTCTCCTATAAGTAACTTAGATGCATCTTCTTCCAAAGAATCCTTACCTAAGGATTGAAAGTATGTAGATGCTCATCCTATGGAGCTAATAATTAAAGACACATCAAAAGTTGTTCAAACTCGTTCTTCTCTTAAAAATTGTGTGAATGCAACCTTCTTATCTCAAATCTCAAATTAAACTTAAATGCATTGATGAAGCCCTAAAAGATGATTTATGGATCTTTGCAATGCATAAGGAATTAAATCAATTTGAGAGAAATGAGGTGTGGAAGCTTATTCCTATACCTATTGACCATTTGGTAATTGGTACCAAATGGGTCTTTAGAAACAAGCAAGATTAACTTGGTATCATGGTTAGAAATAAGGCTAGATTAGTGGCCAAAGGTTTTAACCAAGAAGAAGATATCGATTATGAAGAAACTTTCGCTCTTGTAGCTAGACTTGAACCTAGAATAATTCTCCTTACCTATGCTAGTTATAATAAATTTAATTTATTTCAAATGGATGTTAAAAGTGCTTTTCTTAATAGCTTCATTTTTTAAGAAGTTTATGTTAAACAACTACCCAGATTTGAGAATACCACTTTTCTAAATCATGTTTTAAAATTGTCTAAAGCTCTCTATGGTTTGAAACAAGCCCTAAGGGCTTGGGAGACTTAGTTCCTTTCTAATTAAGAATAATTTTATGAAAGGAAAGGTTGATACTACATTATTTATTAAATATTTTAAAAATAATTTTCTTATAGTTTAAATTTATGTTGATGAGTCTCTTTGTGAGTCTTTTGCCAAATGTATAAGCCAAGAGTTCGAAATGAGTTTAATGGAGGAATTAACCTTTTTCCTAGGTTTACAAATCAAACAATTTAGTGATAAAACTTTTGTTAGTCAAACTAAGTATGCATTAGATCTATTAAAATGGTTTAATATAGATAGTGCCAAGGCTATAAATACACTAGTGAGCACATCTATAAAATTAGATATAGACATTAATGAAGAATGTTTTGATCAAAAGACTTATAAGGGTATGATAGGTAGTTTATTATACCTTATAACAACTAGACCTGATATTATATTTAGTGTTGGACTATGTGCTAGATTTCAGTCAAATCCCAAGTAATCTCACTTAAAAGCTGTTAAAAGGATATTTAGATACTTAAAAGGAACTCATAATTTAGGATTATGGTAACCAAAAACTAAAAATAATGAATTGATTGCTTATGCTGATGCTAATTTTGTTGGTTGTCAAATAGATAGAAAAAGCACATCCGGAACATATCAACTGTTAGGTCATGCACTTGTCTCTTGGTCTTCCAAGAAACAAAACTTGATTACATTATCTATAATCGAAGTTGAGTATATAACAGTATGTGTATGTTGTACACAAGTTATATAGATGAAAAACACATTAGAAAATTATGAAATTCACTTGAAAAATATACCTATAAAATGTGATAACACTAGTACAATATGTGTAACAAAAAATCTCATTCAACACTCTAGTACTAAACATATTAACATTAGGCATCATTTTATTAGAAATCATGTTAATAACTATGATATATCTTTAGAATTTATTGATACAAAATATCAATTAGTTGATACTTTTATAAAACCATTGAATGAGGAACAATTTGATTTTATTAGAAGAGAATTAGGCATATTAAATCTTCCAAATGCGTGAATTCCTTTATATATTTTTTGGATTTCTCAACTTTTGGAAATTGAGTTTTCTCTTTATCAAGATCATTTCCCATCACATTCTTAAAGTTTTATTTATGGATTTTTTGCTATACTTGATCTTTTATGCAATAATCATTTCCTATGAATCATTCTTCCTTCTATTTACAAGAAAAGGGATTTGATTCATAAATTTTTAGTATGCACATTTTGATCTTTTATGATGAATCCTTTCTCTTTGTGAAAGAAGAAGCTTGATTCAATAAAACTAATTTTTTTTGTGGATTTAATTTGGTTCATGGATTTGATATGGTTCAAATCCTTTCATAGATTTTCTTCTTATAACTTGATTTTTTTTATAATGAATGAATTCCTCCCTTACTCTTCTTCCTCTTCTTCTTATTCTTATGATGAAAGGAAGAAAGAAACTTGCGCCAAAAAGTGCTTGCACATTTAAAGCAATAATGCTAGCTTGCCCTTTCAAAAAGCAAAAGGAGTTATCTTGTAAAGTTTTACTTAACTTCTCATTTCACAAATTTGCTAGCTTGCATAAATTGAAGTAAAACTTGAATAGTTTAAAATACTTGCATAAATTGTTAAATGATTCTCCTTTTTGTTAATGACAAAGGAGGAGAAATGATGAATGTTGTTGAATGCAGTATCATGCATAAAGTAATAAATGGTTAAAAATGTTATAGTATTATTTATGTTATGTTAAATTTGGTATCATGCTTAAAGTGATAAATGATGCTTTAATATCATATATGTTATGCCAAAAATGATTGAAAATATGAATGCTTTAGTATCATGAAGTTATGCTCAAGATGATGTTAATTTTGATATCATGCATGCAATAATAAATGCTTTAGTATCATGTAAGTAATGCTCAAAGTGATTTAGTATCATGCATGAAGTGATGAAATTATGCATGTTATACTTGGATGATTTTAATCTATGATGATACACAATGTATGAAATGTTGATATATTGTATTCGATCATAGTGATCGAAATTGTTTCACTTGAATTCAAAGGTCATGATTCCTTTTGAATTCAAGGTTGCTTTATCTTAATATGACATATAGATAGGGGGAGTTAGGGTTAACTCTGTCATCAATTAGTTATCATCATAAAAAAGGGAGAGATTGTTAAATCTCGGATTTTGATGATAACATCAATTGGTGAATTAATGATTTAATCCATGTGTTGAGATAAGTGATGTAGGACTAACTATGATCATGAGAAAGACAAAATGATTAAAGAAGAATCGGAGTTGGGTCAGAGTCAATGTTCGAGCATCGGGTTGGATAAATTGGAGGATACACCGAAGGATTAGATGATGCAGTGAAAGCTCGCCGGAGGTTCATCGGGAGTTTGCTGAAAGCTCTCCAAAGGTTCATCGGGAGTTTGCCGAAAGCTCGCCGGAGGTTCATCGGGAGTTTGCCGAAGTTCACTAGAAGTTCACCGAGAGTTTGGTTGAATCATTGACGTGTAGGACAACTCATATCGTAAGTAGAATAATTGTTTTAGCCTTAACTATCGTAGTTAGGAATTTGAATTGAGTTAGTTTTGGATAAAATCCTACTAACTCAATTACGGGCTAACTAGGCCTTTAACAAGGCTAAATTTGGTCGGTTTGATGGCCTATTCAGCCACTTGGAGCTACGTCAGATGGTGGCACCTACTAGACTGGCGGGTGGAATCGCTTGGTACTGTCCAAATTGAGCGATGGTACTATCGATAATTAATGCTGTCAAGTGATGATACTGCTAGAGCCCAGTCTCCGAGGCTCTATTAGGTGGTAGTACCACCAGACTAAGCAATGGTACCGTCCAATGTTAGTCTGTAAGCGGTGGTACCGCCAATACCCCGAAAACCCAAGATAAGACACTTTTTGGCTCCATTTTTGAAGCCATTGGGGCCTATAAATACCCCACTCTTTCTTGCATGAAAGTGCAATGAAAGTGTGAACAAAAATCTTGAGATTTTGAGTTGTAAAATTGCTAAGTATCCTCTTCCTCCCTTTCTAGTTTTGCGATCGTTCAAGAAGTGTGAGGCTTGTAAGAGTTGTCTCCTAAGCTCGTAAAAAGGAGAAAGTGTTGTAAAAGGGTGGTTGGTATTCACCCATTGAAGGAAGACCATTAGTAGACATCGGTGGCCTCAATGAGGAGGAATCAAGAGTGGACGTAGGTCATGACGACCAAACCACTATAAATCCGGTGTGATATCTTCCTTGTTATCTCTATTCTGTTTTTCTTTATATTGCCTATCGACTTGGTCGCTTACTCCACTTTACACCTTCTTTATGTTAAACACACTTTCGATATGCTTTTAATCGAAACGAAGTTTTTTGACTCGATGTAATTTTTAGAAAATCACTAATTCACCCCTCCTCTTAGTGCCGACTTGATCTTAACAGCCCCCTATCAACTTAACCATAATGGATCTTGCCCTATTGGGTATTGGATCTCCATTCAACTACCAAAATCTCTTAGATTAGTGGATCTCTATCCAATAATCTCTCATTGGCTCTTATTGGATCTCATCCATATGATCCAATAATTCAGGTGCTTATTGGATATCCAATAAGATAAGGGCTCCGATGGATATATCATATTCGAACCACTACTCATCGTAATGCCTACTATACGTGTGTGATCCTCTAGGCCTAATATCGAGCTGGCCATTAGTCATATCTATCAAAACTCTTTTGGCTCAATGAATTATTATCTATATAATAATTCACTCATCGACTACGAACTTACTAGGCCACTATGCCATAGTCCCCAGATGATACAAGGGAATCCAATCCTTTGGACTTATCTGTCCTCAATTATTACGTACCTATAGTCCCTCATTCATCTAATATCCTAAAGACTATATATTGGGCATTGTGTTGTCAAACCCATACGATTTTTACTCGAGTTGCTCTAATCGGATTGTCTCGGAGAACTCTTTCTCTCTCAATCTGAATGACCCTAGCTAGGGATTTGTCTGAGCAATAATGCATGAGATATTTCTCTTATGACATCAAGAGTGGATGATCCTCTATCGATACTTAATGGTCCTCATAAGATTGGCTACCACTCCTGATAACCGACTATGCTAATGATACTTAATGATACTTAATCGCTATCTGACAATGAGGTATCATTAACTATTTAACATTCCATAAGCGGATCGATCAGTAAACTCATTCTCCAATGAGCACCTGCACTATAGCCCTAATGTCCCCACATGAGTAGCTATTAGATTAACAACCTCCATTATATGGATGAGTATACAATATACCAGTTTATTTGATTATCTCGATGTCCCTTTCAAGTAACCTATGATCAGGATTATTTAGGGTCTATGTTTAAAGGTGAATCGGTCTCATTTTTGCAAGAAAATTTAGGAGTGACATCACATGCATAGCGGAAGAATTGAAAATAAATTTTTTTAAATTTCTCATATATTGTGTTCATCATCATACAAAGATTAGTGCTCAAAATCTGCAAAATCAAAAACTGTGTATGTGAAAGATTATGTTTTACCTAGGGAGATTGTATATCCATGAATCTCTACGGATCTGTAGAAGAGAATGAAGGAGGTCAAGCATCCTACTCTCTAGTGGTAATCCACATAGTAAGGCTTAGACGATGCTCCTCAAATCTCCTGGCCTACTATCCGAGGAGGAGAAGGAGAGACGAGAATAGGAAATGACAACCATATGAAGCTCTAGCTTATGAATCTTTGGTTCCCTATTATTTATAGAGGCCCCCTATCAACTTAACCCTAATAGATCATATCCTATTGGGTACTAGATCTCCATCCAACTACCTAAGCCTCTTAGGTTAGTGAATCTCTATCCAATAATCTCTCATTGGTTCTTGTTGAATCTCATCCATAGGTTCCAATAATTCAGGGACTTATTGGATATCCAATAATATAGGAGCTCCGATGGATATCTCATATCTGAACCTCTACTCGTCGCAATGCCTACCATATGTGTGTGACCCTATAGGCCCAATATCGAGTTGGCCGCGAGTCAAACCTATCAAACTCCTTCTGGCTCAACAAATTATTATCTCAATAATAATTCACTCGACTCATCAACTACGGACGTACTAGGCTACTACACCGTAGTCGTCAGACGATACAAGGGAATCCAATCCGTTGGACCTATCTATCCCTAGTTACCATGTATCTATAGTCCTTTATCTATCTAATATCCCAGAGACCGTATACCAGGCATGGTACTGTTAGGCCCATATAGTTTATACTCGAGTCTCGCTCTAATCGGATTCTCCTGAAGAACTCTTTCTCTCTCAATTCGAATGACCATAACTAGGGATTTGTTTGAGTAAGAACATATGAGATATTCCTCTCATGACATTAAGAGTGGATGATCCTCTATCTAGAACTTCCAGACCTATAAGTCTAATATCAAAGAGTGGAGTACTCATATAGGTCATCCTTAGTGTCTCACATCTAAGGACCAAGTACACCACTGAGATAATAGAATCGCTATTTGACAAGGAGGTATCATTAACTATTTAACATTCCGTAAGCGGATCGATCAGTAAACTCATTCTCCAATGAGCACCTGCACTATAGCCCTAATGTCCCCGCATGAGTAGCTATTAGATCAACAACCTCCATCATATGGATGAGTATACAATATACAAATTTGTTTGATTATCTCGATGTCCCTTTCGAGTAACCTATGATCAGGATTATTTAGGGTCTATGTTTAAAGGTGAATCGGTCTCATTATTGCATGAAAATTTAGGAGTAACATCACATGCATAGCGAAAGAATAGAAATTAAAAATTTTTAAATTTCTCATATATTGTGTTCATCATCATGCAAAGATTGGTGCTCAAAATCTGCAAAACCAAAAACTGTGTATGTGAAAGATTATGTTTTACCTAGGGAGATTGTATATCCCTGAATCCCTATGGATCTGTAGAAGAGAATGAAGGAGATCAAGCGTCTTACTCTCTAGTGGTAATCCACACAGTAAGGCTTAGACGATGCTCCTCAAATCTCTCGGCCTGCTATCCGAGGAGGAGAAGGAGAGACGAGAATAGGAAATGACAACTATATGAAGCTCTAGCTTATGAATCTTTGGTTCCCTATTATTTATAGAGGCCCCCTATCAACTTAACCCTAATAGATCATATCCTATTGGGTATTGGATCTCCATCCAACTACCCAAGCCTCTTAGATTAGTGAATCTCTATCCAATATCTCTCATTGGTTCTTATTGGATCTCATCCATAGGATCCAATAATTCAGGGACTTATTGGATATCCAATAATATAGGAGCTCCGATGGATATCTCATATCTGAACCTTTACTCGTCGCAATGCCTATCATATGTGTGTGACCCTATAGGCCCAATATCGAGTTGGCCGTGAGTCAAACCTATCAAACTCCTTCTGGCTCAACAAATTATTATCTCATAATAATTCACTCGACTCATCAACTGCGGACGTACTAGCCACTACACCGTAGTCGTTAGACGATACAAGGGAATCCAATCCGTTAGACCTATCTGTCCCTAGTTACCATGTATCTATAGTCCTTTATCTATCTAATATCCCAGAGACCGTATATTGGGCATGGTACTGTTAGGCCCATATAGTTTATACTCGAGTCTCGCTCTAATCAGATTCTCCTGAAGAACTCTTTCTCTCTCAATTCGAATGACCATGACTAGGGATTTGTTTGAGCAAGAACATATGAGATATTCCTCTCATGACATTGAGAGTAAATGATCCTCTATTGACACTCAATATCCTTTGCAAGGTTGGCTACCACTCCCGATGACTTGCTGTGCTAGACTTGGAACCTCCAAAATCTATAAGTATGGTAGCAAAGAGCATAGTAACTCATACAAACATCCTGGGGTGTCTCAACTGGATCACTATTTGACAATAAGGCATATCCCCATCCAACATTTTATGAGCGATCAATCAGTGAACCATTCTCCAATGAGCACCTGCACTATAGCCCTAATGTCCCCACATGAGTAGCTATTAGATTAACAACCTCCATTATATGGATGAGTATACAATATACCAGTTTATTTGATTATCTCGATGTCCCTTTCAAGTAACCTATGATCAGGATTATTTAGGGTCTATGTTTAAAGGTGAATCGGTCTCATTTTTGCAAGAAAATTTAGGAGTGACATCACATGCATAGCGGAAGAATTGAAAATAAATTTTTTTAAATTTCTCATATATTGTGTTCATCATCATACAAAGATTAGTGCTCAAAATCTGCAAAATCAAAAACTGTGTATGTGAAAGATTATGTTTTACCTAGGGAGATTGTATATCCATGAATCTCTACGGATCTGTAGAAGAGAATGAAGGAGGTCAAGCATCCTACTCTCTAGTGGTAATCCACATAGTAAGGCTTAGACGATGCTCCTCAAATCTCCTGGCCTACTATCCGAGGAGGAGAAGGAGAGACGAGAATAGGAAATGACAACCATATGAAGCTCTAGCTTATGAATCTTTGGTTCCCTATTATTTATAGAGGCCCCCTATCAACTTAACCCTAATAGATCATATCCTATTGGGTACTAGATCTCCATCCAACTACCTAAGCCTCTTAGGTTAGTGAATCTCTATCCAATAATCTCTCATTGGTTCTTGTTGAATCTCATCCATAGGTTCCAATAATTCAGGGACTTATTGGATATCCAATAATATAGGAGCTCCGATGGATATCTCATATCTGAACCTCTACTCGTCGCAATGCCTACCATATGTGTGTGACCCTATAGGCCCAATATCGAGTTGGCCGCGAGTCAAACCTATCAAACTCCTTCTGGCTCAACAAATTATTATCTCAATAATAATTCACTCGACTCATCAACTACGGACGTACTAGGCTACTACACCGTAGTCGTCAGACGATACAAGGGAATCCAATCCGTTGGACCTATCTATCCCTAGTTACCATGTATCTATAGTCCTTTATCTATCTAATATCCCAGAGACCGTATACCAGGCATGGTACTGTTAGGCCCATATAGTTTATACTCGAGTCTCGCTCTAATCGGATTCTCCTGAAGAACTCTTTCTCTCTCAATCTGAATGACCCTAGCTAGGGATTTGTTTGAGTAAGAACATATGAGATATTCCTCTCATGACATTAAGAGTGGATGATCCTCTATCTAGAACTTCCAGACCTATAAGTCTAATATCAAAGAGTGGAGTACTCATATAGGTCATCCTTAGTGTCTCACATCTAAGGACCAAGTACACCACTGAGATAATAGAATCGCTATTTGACAAGGAGGTATCATTAACTATTTAACATTCCGTAAGCGGATCGATCAGTAAACTCATTCTCCAATGAGCACCTGCACTATAGCCCTAATGTCCCCGCATGAGTAGCTATTAGATCAACAACCTCCATCATATGGATGAGTATACAATATACAAATTTGTTTGATTATCTCGATGTCCCTTTCGAGTAACCTATGATCAGGATTATTTAGGGTCTATGTTTAAAGGTGAATCGGTCTCATTATTGCATGAAAATTTAGGAGTAACATCACATGCATAGCGAAAGAATAGAAATTAAAAATTTTTAAATTTCTCATATATTGTGTTCATCATCATGCAAAGATTGGTGCTCAAAATCTGCAAAACCAAAAACTGTGTATGTGAAAGATTATGTTTTACCTAGGGAGATTGTATATCCCTGAATCCCTATGGATCTGTAGAAGAGAATGAAGGAGATCAAGCGTCTTACTCTCTAGTGGTAATCCACACAGTAAGGCTTAGACGATGCTCCTCAAATCTCTCGGCCTGCTATCCGAGGAGGAGAAGGAGAGACGAGAATAGGAAATGACAACTATATGAAGCTCTAGCTTATGAATCTTTGGTTCCCTATTATTTATAGAGGCCCCCTATCAACTTAACCCTAATAGATCATATCCTATTGGGTATTGGATCTCCATCCAACTACCCAAGCCTCTTAGATTAGTGAATCTCTATCCAATAATCTCTCATTGGTTCTTGTTGAATCTCATCCATAGGATCCAATAATTCAGGGACTTATTGGATATCCAATAATATAGGAGCTCCGATGGATATCTCATATCTGAACCTCTACTCGTCGCAATGCCTACCATATGTGTGTGACCCTATAGGCCCAATATCGAGTTGGCCGCGAGTCAAACCTATCAAACTCCTTCTGGCTCAACAAATTATTATCTCAATAATAATTCACTCGACTCATCAACTGCGGACGTACTAGCCACTACACCGTAGTCGTTAGACGATACAAGGGAATCCAATCCGTTGGACCTATCTATCCCTAGTTACCATGTATCTATAGTCCTTTATCTATCTAATATCCCAGAGACCGTATATTGGGCATGGTACTGTTAGGCCCATATAGTTTATACTCGAGTCTCGCTCTAATCGGATTCTCCTGAAGAACTCTTTCTCTCTCAATTCGAATGACCATGACTAGGGATTTGTTTGAGCAAGAACATATGAGATATTCCTCTCATGACATTAAGAGTGGATGATCCTCTATCTAGAACTTCCAGACCTATAAGTCTAATATCAAAGAGTGGAGTACTCATATAGGTCATCCTTAGTGTCTCACATCTAAGGACCAAGTACACCACTGAGATAATAGAATCGCTATTTGACAAGGAGGTATCATTAACTATTTAACATTCCGTAAGCGGATCGATCAGTAAACTCATTCTCCAATGAGCACCTGCACTATAGCCCTAATGTCCCCGCATGAGTAGCTATTAGATCAACAACCTCCATCATATGGATGAGTATACAATATACAAATTTGTTTGATTATCTCGATGTCCCTTTCGAGTAACCTATGATCAGGATTATTTAGGGTCTATGTTTAAAGGTGAATCGGTCTCATTATTGCATGAAAATTTAGGAGTAACATCACATGCATAGCGAAAGAATAGAAATTAAAAATTTTTAAATTTCTCATATATTGTGTTCATCATCATGCAAAGATTGGTGCTCAAAATCTGCAAAACCAAAAACTGTGTATGTGAAAGATTATGTTTTACCTAGGGAGATTGTATATCCCTGAATCCCTATGGATCTGTAGAAGAGAATGAAGGAGATCAAGCGTCTTACTCTCTAGTGGTAATCCACACAGTAAGGCTTAGACGATGCTCCTCAAATCTCTCGGCCTGCTATCCGAGGAGGAGAAGGAGAGACGAGAATAGGAAATGACAACCATATGAAGCTCTAGCTTATGAATCTTTGGTTCCCTATTATTTATAGAGCCCCCTATCAACTTAACCCTAATAGATCATATCCTATTGGGTACTAGATCCCCATCCAACTACCTAAGCCTCTTAGGTTAGTGAATCTCTATCCAATAATCTCTCATTGTTCTTATTGGATCTCATCCATATGATCCAATAATTCAGGTGCTTATTGGATATCCAATAAGATAAGGGCTCCGATGGATATATCATATTCGAACCACTACTCATCGTAATGCCTACTATACGTGTGTGATCCTCTAGGCCTAATATCGAGCTGGCCATTAGTCATATCTATCAAACCTCTTTTTGGCTCAATGAATTATTATCTATATAATAATTCACTCATCGACTACGAACTTACTAGGCCACTATGCCATAGTCCCCAGATGATACAAGGGAATCCAATCCTTTGGACTTATCTGTCCTCAATTATTACGTACCTATAGTCCCTCATTCATCTAATATCCTAAAGACTATATATTGGGCATTGTGTTGTCAAACCCATACGATTTTTACTCGAGTTGCTCTAATCGGATTGTCTCGGAGAACTCTTTCTCTCTCAATCTGAATGACCCTAGCTAGGGATTTGTCTGAGCAATAATGCATGAGATATTTCTCTTATGACATCAAGAGTGGATGATCCTCTATCGATACTTAATGGTCCTCATAAGATTGGCTACCACTCCTGATAACCGACTATGCTAATGATACTTAATGATACTTAATCGCTATCTGACAATGAGGTATCATTAACTATTTAACATTCCATAAGCGGATCGATCAGTAAACTCATTCTCCAATGAGCACCTGCACTATAGCCCTAATGTCCCCACATGAGTAGCTATTAGATTAACAACCTCCATTATATGGATGAGTATACAATATACCAGTTTATTTGATTATCTCGATGTCCCTTTCAAGTAACCTATGATCAGGATTATTTAGGGTCTATGTTTAAAGGTGAATCGGTCTCATTTTTGCAAGAAAATTTAGGAGTGACATCACATGCATAGCGGAAGAATTGAAAATAAATTTTTTTAAATTTCTCATATATTGTGTTCATCATCATACAAAGATTAGTGCTCAAAATCTGCAAAATCAAAAACTGTGTATGTGAAAGATTATGTTTTACCTAGGGAGATTGTATATCCATGAATCTCTACGGATCTGTAGAAGAGAATGAAGGAGGTCAAGCATCCTACTCTCTAGTGGTAATCCACATAGTAAGGCTTAGACGATGCTCCTCAAATCTCCTGGCCTACTATCCGAGGAGGAGAAGGAGAGACGAGAATAGGAAATGACAACCATATGAAGCTCTAGCTTATGAATCTTTGGTTCCCTATTATTTATAGAGGCCCCCTATCAACTTAACCCTAATAGATCATATCCTATTGGGTACTAGATCTCCATCCAACTACCTAAGCCTCTTAGGTTAGTGAATCTCTATCCAATAATCTCTCATTGGTTCTTGTTGAATCTCATCCATAGGTTCCAATAATTCAGGGACTTATTGGATATCCAATAATATAGGAGCTCCGATGGATATCTCATATCTGAACCTCTACTCGTCGCAATGCCTACCATATGTGTGTGACCCTATAGGCCCAATATCGAGTTGGCCGCGAGTCAAACCTATCAAACTCCTTCTGGCTCAACAAATTATTATCTCAATAATAATTCACTCGACTCATCAACTACGGACGTACTAGGCTACTACACCGTAGTCGTCAGACGATACAAGGGAATCCAATCCGTTGGACCTATCTATCCCTAGTTACCATGTATCTATAGTCCTTTATCTATCTAATATCCCAGAGACCGTATACCAGGCATGGTACTGTTAGGCCCATATAGTTTATACTCGAGTCTCGCTCTAATCGGATTCTCCTGAAGAACTCTTTCTCTCTCAATTCGAATGACCATAACTAGGGATTTGTTTGAGTAAGAACATATGAGATATTCCTCTCATGACATTAAGAGTGGATGATCCTCTATCTAGAACTTCCAGACCTATAAGTCTAATATCAAAGAGTGGATACTCATATAGGTCATCCTTAGTGTCTCACATCTAAGGACCAAGTACACCACTGAGATAATAGAATCGCTATTTGACAAGGAGGTATCATTAACTATTTAACATTCCGTAAGCGGATCGATCAGTAAACTCATTCTCCAATGAGCACCTGCACTATAGCCCTAATGTCCCCGCATGAGTAGCTATTAGATCAACAACCTCCATCATATGGATGAGTATACAATATACAAATTTGTTTGATTATCTCGATGTCCCTTTCGAGTAACCTATGATCAGGATTATTTAGGGTCTATGTTTAAAGGTGAATCGGTCTCATTATTGCATGAAAATTTAGGAGTAACATCACATGCATAGCGAAAGAATAGAAATTAAAAATTTTTAAATTTCTCATATATTGTGTTCATCATCATGCAAAGATTGGTGCTCAAAATCTGCAAAACCAAAAACTGTGTATGTGAAAGATTATGTTTTACCTAGGGAGATTGTATATCCCTGAATCCCTATGGATCTGTAGAAGAGAATGAAGGAGATCAAGCGTCTTACTCTCTAGTGGTAATCCACACAGTAAGGCTTAGACGATGCTCCTCAAATCTCTCGGCCTGCTATCCGAGGAGGAGAAGGAGAGACGAGAATAGGAAATGACAACTATATGAAGCTCTAGCTTATGAATCTTTGGTTCCCTATTATTTATAGAGGCCCCCTATCAACTTAACCCTAATAGATCATATCCTATTGGGTATTGGATCTCCATCCAACTACCCAAGCCTCTTAGATTAGTGAATCTCTATCCAATAATCTCTCATTGGTTCTTATTGGATCTCATCCATAGGATCCAATAATTCAGGGACTTATTGGATATCCAATAATATAGGAGCTCCGATGGATATCTCATATCTGAACCTTTACTCGTCGCAATGCCTATCATATGTGTGTGACCCTATAGGCCCAATATCGAGTTGGCCGTGAGTCAAACCTATCAAACTCCTTCTGGCTCAACAAATTATTATCTCAATAATAATTCACTCGACTCATCAACTGCGGACGTACTAGCCACTACACCGTAGTCGTTAGACGATACAAGGGAATCCAATCCGTTAGACCTATCTGTCCCTAGTTACCATGTATCTATAGTCCTTTATCTATCTAATATCCCAGAGACCGTATATTGGGCATGGTACTGTTAGGCCCATATAGTTTATACTCGAGTCTCGCTCTAATCAGATTCTCCTGAAGAACTCTTTCTCTCTCAATTCGAATGACCATGACTAGGGATTTGTTTGAGCAAGAACATATGAGATATTCCTCTCATGACATTGAGAGTAAATGATCCTCTATTGACACTCAATATCCTTTGCAAGGTTGGCTACCACTCCCGATGACTTGCTGTGCTAGACTTGGAACCTCCAAATCTATAAGTATGGTATCAAAGAGCATAGTACTCATACAAAACATCCTTGGTGTCTCAACTCTAAGGATCAAATACACAACTAGGACTCTGGAATCACTATTTGACAATAAGGCATATCCACCATCCAACATTTTATGAGCGGATCAATCAGTGAACTCATTCTCCAATGAGCACCTGCACTATATCCTTAGTGTCCCCATATAAGCAGCTATGAGACTAGCCACCTCCATCATATGTACAGGTATACAATATATCAGTCTATCCGGTTATTTCGATATCCCTCTCGAACAACCTTTGATCGGGATTATTTAGAATCTGTGTTTAAAGCGAATCGGCCTCATTATCGTGAGCTCATCACGATTCGATTCCCATTGCATATATCCATAGACATTACAATGTATTCACGCAATAGGCAAGATAAAGTGATAAAATACCAAATAATATAATAAGCAGAAAGAATGCATATCATGTCACACGTGTCATCACTCATGTGATTTGCTTGCAGGGCACCTATGACTAGCAATTATCATAATCTCATCACGATCCGATTCCCATTGTATAGATCTATGAACATCACAATATATATGCATATATGCAACAAGCAATATAAAGTGATAAAATACCAAAATATAATAAGTAATCTCCCACTTGACCTAAAGCTAATCACCTATGTGTTTGATCCCCATCAGACCCCTATGATGCTCAAAGACAATATGAAACAACGACTTTATTAGTAGATCTACGATGTTATCTTTAGATGGAACTCTTTCCACTTCTACATCTCCTTGGGTCATGATCTCTCTGATCAGGTGGAATCTCCTCATAATGTGCTTTGACTTCTGATGAGACTTGGGCTCCTTCGCTAGAGTAATCACCCTATTGTTGTCGCAATATAAGGGAATCAGCTCCTCGTTACCTGGCATGACTCTTAAATCTATGATAAACTTCTTTATCTAGACTCCCTCCTTTGCTACCTCTACTATAATAATGTACTTCGCCTCTATGGTTGACTCAATAGTAGATCCTGTTTAGAACTCTTCTAGCATACTACTCCTTCATTCAAGGTGAAGACATATTCTGAATTAGACTTGCTATTTGTTAGAACCCTTGCGGATTCTAAGCTTGGGGTTGATCTCTTTAGGGGATCGGCCTCCTTGGAACTCTATAGGGGTTCCTTCCTCCAAGTTGCTCCTCAAAGGCTGCTAAATGGATTAATCTATTTCTTATCAAAAGAGGATGAATACATGACTATTTATAGGACTTCTAAGACCCAACTCCTAATAGGACTCCTACTCAAGACTCCTAGTCAAGACTCTTAATAGGACTCCTACTCAAGACTCCTACTTCTATTCATCTCGTAATGCTTCTCTAAGAAGTGACCTCCACACTAATCTTATCCCTAGCCAGCCTTTTTATGATCTTTAATCGAGGTCGGCTTGGTAGGTTTTACATGAATGCCCCTTTCAATGAAACTCAATTAGGACTCTTCTAACTAGAGTCCTAATAGACCCCACCCTCTTCAAATCAGCCTTGTCCTCGAGACTGACGATCCATGAATTCTGAAAATTTGATCTTTAAGTCGTCATATTTCTCCCAAGTGGTATCTTTTGCTAGTAGGTTTGCCTACTGTATTAGCACTTCAATAGTGGGTCGTCATCGTCGAGTCATGATCCGTCGATCAATAATGACACTTAGCTGAGTCTAGAGTTCTCCTTGTGTAGTCATATTTGATAGATGGCTTTGGGCTGTCTCGTTTTGTCCTAGCTTGAGCTTTAAACATGACACATGGAAGATTGATTGGATTCGGGAGCTGGCGGGTAAGTCCAATCTGTATGCTATTGCTCCGATACGCTCTAAAATTTGATAGGGTCCATAGAACCGAGGTGAAAGCTTCATAGATGCTCTAGTCTGGATTGATATTTGCTTGTATGGTTGGAGTCATAGGAAGACCCAATCCTATTGAAAATTCTCTTTCGCTTTTGTGTTGATCATATTATTGTTTTATCCTTGCTTGAACTATAGTGAGAGTATCTTTTAGCAACTTTAGCATTTTGTCTTTGTTTTGTAGTTCCCTATCTACTTGTTCTACTTTAGAGGTGCTCAATACATATTTTAGGATCACAGGAGGAGGTCGGCCATACATAGCCTCATAGGGAGTATATTTTGTGAATGAATGATAAGTTGTATTATACTACCACTTGGCCCAGGGAAGCTACTTTGTCCACTCTTTTGGCCGGTCACTAGTGAAACATCTAAGGTATGTCTTCAAGCACCTATTCACCACTTCAGTTTGGCCGTCGATTTGTGGGTGATACACCGTACTCATTTTCAATTTAGTGCCCTGCATCTGAAATAACTTTATCTAAAATCTGCTCATGAAGACCCCATCACAATCACTTACAATAGATCTCAGCATCCCATGTAATTTTATAATATTCTCCATAAAGATTCAAGTAATACTAGAAGTAGTGTAGGGATTACGAACAACGCAAAAGTGAGCATACTTTGTAAGGTGATCCACCACGACAAAAATTGTACCTTTTCCTTGTGATGAGGGAAGCCCTTCGATGAAATCCATTGATATATTAGCCCATATTGAGTCTGGGAGAGGTAAAGGTTGTAGCTTTCCGGGTCTTGCCACTGTCTCGCCTTTATGTCGCTGACATACATCACATTGTGCCACAAATTTAGCAATAATATTTTTCATCCCTACCTAATAAAAATTTTGCTTAATTCTCTTATAGGTTCTAAGAAACCCAGAGTGCTTGGCGGTAGGTGTGGAATGTATCTCTTGAAGGATGGTCTTTATGCAAGTAGAATTTGGCACAAACACAATGCATCCCTTATAGTATAATTCTTTTGAGTCCCAACTGTGATGAGCCACGGAGCTTAGTGTTTCCTCTAATTTTTTTATGATATTACTGATCTCGAGATCTTCTTGCCGTTCCATCTTAATATGCTCAAGAAAGTCACTGGTCGAAAGTGAAATGACCGAAAATTCAACTTGCTCGGGTAGCTGCGAAAGCGTATATGCAACAACATTCTCTTTCCCCTTTTCTAAGTTATTTCATAATCATATCCAAGAAGCTTTGTTACCCATTTTTACTACTTGGGGGAAGATATCTTCTGCTCCAAGAAATATTTTAGGCTTTTATGGTCGGTTTTGATTTGAAAGCGTTGACCGATCAAGTACGGTCTTCATTTGGTCACCGAATGCACAATCGCGAGCATCTCTTTATCATAAATAGTCATCCTGAGATGGGAAGGAGATAATACCTTACTAGTATAAGCTAGAAGGTTATCTTGCATTAGTACAGCACCAATTTTGACTCCGAAGGCATCGACTTCAATAACAAAAGTCTTACCGAAATCGGGTAGTGCTAGTACGAGCGTTGTCATCATTGCGGTTTTAAGTTCATCAAAGGCAGTGGTGGCTTTGTCTGACCATTGGAAAGTATCTTTTTTTAGTAAGGAAGTAAGGAGTGTACTGATCTTTCCACAATTTTTCACGAACTTACGGTAGTAGCCTGTTAAACCAAGAAAGCCACGTAGCGATTTTATGTTCCTCGGGATCGGCCAGTTCTGCATTGCTTTAATTTTGGAGGGGTCTGCTGCCACACCTTCCTCTGATATGATATATACAAGATATTCCACCTTCCATTGAAGAAGGCTACACTTCGATTTTTTAACAAAAATATATATATTCTTGTAAAATCCTTAAAACAAATTGTAAGTGCTGAAAATGACTTGAGAAGGGCTGTAAATAAGGATATCGTCGAAGAAAACCAGCACAAACTCTCAAAAATAATTTCAAAAAATATCATTCATAAGGCTCTGGAAAGTGAAGGGAGCATCGGTGAGACCAAAGGGCATTACCAAAAATTTGTAGTGGCCATTGTGTGTTCGAAAGGCGGTTTTCGGTATGTCTTCTTTGCACTCTCGTATTTGATGATATCCGAATCAAAGGTCTAGCTTTGTGAAGACTCATGCTCCCTTTAATTCATCAAGCAATTTATCTACTATTCAAATAGGGTATTTGTCCTTGATGATTTTGCTATTAGAGCTCGGTAATCAATGCACATTCGTCATGTTCTGTCCTTCTTTCGTACGAGGAGCATCAGTGAAGAATAGGGGCTGCAACTTTGCCAAATAACTCCTGTTTCGAGCATCTCTTTTATAATCCTTTCTATTTCATCATTTTGGAGATATAGATACTGATATAACTGAGTATTTGTTGGAGGTTTGCCCGGGAGAATCGGTATACGATGATCATGCCAACGGGTAGGAGGTAGGTTGCGTAGTTCATCAAATATATCTGAAAATTCAGCAAGCAAAGAAAATAGGTTTGGATTTTCAAATTCTATTGGCTTTTCCCTCAGTTTGCTACTTAAGTTATACCAAAAAGCCACTGGATGCTATGTGCAAAACCTTCTCTATTCGTTGTGTGCTAATCGTCATTACGTCGTCCCCACATTTCCCGTGCAGTATCACATGTTTCCCCTTACTGTAAAATTTCATAATTAGTTTCACAAAGTTCTAGGAAACATCACCTAATGTTGTTAGTCATTCGATGCCAAGCATGGACTCATAATCATCAAGAGGGAGGAGGAAGAAATATGCAATTATCTCTTGGTCCTATGGCAACAGTTTCACCCGCGAGTAGCTAAGATCACACTTCAAAATTCGTCTGTCGGTGTCCTTAACATCAAAACTGCTACAATTCTCAATAGATAAGGACATCCAGACAACAACCTTACTATTCATAAAATTATTAGTACTCCCGGTGTCAATAAGAATAGTGATAGGTTGTTGCTTCAGAAGTCATCCCACTTTCATCGTTTGCAGGTTCGTGTAACCGGCAAGGGCATGCATCGTAATATCAACCGGCTACTTTTCTTCATCCGTGACCTCTTCCTCATGCTCTTGGACCTCCTCCTCCATGTCTTCAAGAGGTTCAATCAGTAGGAGGTGGCCCCTTCTGTAGCGATGATCGCAGTTCCACGGCTTGTCGCAATGCCAACAAAGACCCTTTGCTGATCAGTCATGTAGTTCTTCTCTTGTCAAATTTTTTGAAAGTGAAGGATGGCTAGGAGTAGAAGGAGGTTTATATGATGCAGGCCTAGGAGAGGTTCTCATTGTCTAAGCATCTTGGTTGAGCCGTTCTTTTTATATTCGGGCGAAAGAAATCACAATTGTCATGGTACGGGGCTGTCACGCCTTAACCTCCCATTTTATCTCTGGCTTGAGTCCTTCGATGAATGTTCCTAACAATTGATAGTTAGTCCAATTATGAGTAAGGTAGAATAGCTTCTCAAACCTAGTTTGGTACTCTTGAATCGTAGATGTTTGTCGAATCTTTATGAGTTGGCCATCGATGTTTTCATACTCTGTAGGTCCGATAGGTCCGAAATGATTCAGCAGTGCATTCTTAAATTAATTCCACGTCGAAGCCCTATGATTGTATTCCAACCAATTGTACCATTGAATAACATCTCCTATAAGTTGGATGACAACCATTTCCACCATAGCTGTTAGGATCGGAGCGACACTAAGAGGGGGGGGGTGGGGGTGGTGGGGGGGGGGAGTTGAATTAGTGCAGCGGATTAAAACTCGTAAGTTGAAAATGATTTCGTTAAATGTGTAGAGATTTTGATGTGATGAGGAATGACTTAGTAAAAGAAGCTTGAGTAACTAAGGAGATAAAACCAAAGCTTGCTGCTATGTAAATAAAGGTTTTAGAAATTAAAAACT
This sequence comes from Musa balbisiana, assembly GCA_004837865.1. NCBI lineage: Eukaryota > Viridiplantae > Streptophyta > Magnoliopsida > Zingiberales > Musaceae > Musa > Musa balbisiana. The sequence continues at coordinate 15,793,099 of CM017194.1, read as the reverse complement.
TACACATTCAAGGAACACACCAATTTAAAGTGGTTCGGTCAAATGACCCTACATCCACTTGCGAAGCCTTCTTGGATGAGGCTTCCAACTTCCACTCGTAAATCACTTTGAAGGGAAAGGACCAAATACCCCTCTTACAACCCTTTTACAAGTGGTTCACACTCTTACAGATTTTTCAAAGAGAAAGAGGGAGGTGAACACTTAAGCTATTGAAAACAAGACTTTGCTAAAGCTTTTTCTCAACTTCTAACTTCTCAAAAGGTGTATTCTCTGTTGACAATTGAGGGGTATTTATAGACCCCAAGAGGATTCAAATTTGGGCTCCAAATTTTGAATTCCTTTGGGTTCCCGAAGTTGGCGGTGCCACCGCTTGTCGGTGGTAGTGCTACTGCCTGTCAATATCACCTTGACCATGTACTGGTGGTGCCACCGCCTGTTAGTGGCAGTGCCACCACTTGACCTTTCGGGCGTTGGGTGGTTCCATCGCCCAATTTGGCGGTACCACCGCCCAACCTTTCGGGTTTCGGACGGTGCCACTGCCCGACCTTACGGGTCACTGGTTGGCTTCCAAATTTGGCCCAAACCAGTTCATATTCCGGCCCAATTGGCTCCTAACCAAGTTATAGGATTAACTCTTAATCCTAAACCTAATTACATGCAAACTATGAAGTTAAGATATAGTCCTAAGCAGGTTTTTAACCGGCAATGTCGAGTTTCCTTCCGGTGAACTTCCGACTAACTTCTGATACACCCTCGGATTTCTTCCAACAGACTACCAGTAGGATCCCGGTCTTTTGGTGAATTCAATGAGTCTTTGGTAAGTAACCGAACCTTCTCGGTGATCTCCACGAACCTTCGACGATCTTTCCAATGGACTTCCGAAAACTTCGGCAAGTCCCCGATTCCTTCTCGGTTGGTTTCGGCAACACTTCCAATGAATCTTCGGACTCTCAGCGGACTCTCGAACACCCACTAAACTTGACTCTAGTAGACTTGCTTTATGTCTTCAAGCTATCGTAGTTAATCCTGCACTTTTAAAACAAAACTTCGATCGAGACAATTAATCCTAAGCAATTAATCAAGTTGTCCGACATGTCATTGGTCCCTCGAGGCTTCATCCGATTCTTCGACGCATCGTCCTCTCTTGTGGCCTATTGCCCAATCGGCCAGTTGACTCCGCAACTCCGATATCCTTGGCACAATTTCTGCTTTTCTTGGCCCAATGCCCAAAGCCTTCTGTCGATACGTCGACCGATCCACCGGCCCGACATCCAATCTTCTGACATGTTCCTCCGGCCCAACATGATTCTTCCTGCTTTACTTGTCTCATCCTGATCAAAGTATCCTGCATCACTCAAAATGCAGATTAAATCATAAACACATATCAAGTGGTTTCATCATCAAAATGCGAGATTCAATAATCTCCCCCTTTTTGATGATGACAACTACTTGATGACGGAGTTAACCTTAACTCCCGGAGTTTAAACAAACTCCCTCTATCAATATAGTTTATTGATAGAAACTCTTGGATTCAAAACTCCAAGCAACATGTCATCATAAACTTAAACATAACATGTCATGTCATCATACTTCTCCCCCTTTGTCATCAACAAAAAGGAGAAGTTCCAACTCTTATGTGTATAGAGATAAAAAGTTCAAATCATTGCATAATAAACATAGTATCAAATTTTATCATCATGCAACCTACTAATTAAAGATGTGCAAGTTTAGCAACTGTTTGCTTCTCTTTAGACTACAAGCTAGTAATTTTTACGATATGCAAGTTTTGCTACATACAAGCTAGCAAAAATTTCGAAAGCAAATGCAAGATAGTAAGATAGCATGTTCTACTTCATACAAGCTAGCAACTTTTATAACATTTTAGAACATGCAAGCTAGCAGTTTTGAGATGTTTAAAAAGCAGCTCTTGCTTCTTGAAATATGCAAGTTGCAAGCTAACAAATTTTGCTTCCTTTGCAATGTTTGAGCTCGCAATTTTGCTTCCATTGCAGAGTGCAAGTTTAGCATCTTGAGATAGGCAAGATACATTTTGCATTTTCTTGAGATTTCAAGCTAGTAATCCTCGGTGATATTTAAGATAGCAATTTCTTCTCTTTTGAGAAGTGTCATTTTTGTTTCATTAGCAAAATGCCAAACTAGCAAGAGACAATGTTTTACATGAGCCAAGCAAACAATTTGGCAAGTGTTACATTTGCATCTTCTCTTTAAGATGACCCTTTACATCAATTCAAGATAGCACATTAGCAACTCTTTCTCCCCCTTTGTCATTGGCAAAAAGAAAGAAAGGCCCTTTACATCAATTTCTAAATCATGACAAAGGTAAGTATCAATCTTATTTGTGCATCATTATGTTTTCAAATTAAAATATGCACAATTTTAAAACTTTACATTTGTATCCTTACTTCATGCATTATACAAATGAATTAATCACTATGGGCATATCATATATGATACATTATTTTGGTAATAAATCATAGCATTTATCAATATTTTGATCATGATACAAAGCATTCATCATTTGGAGCATTCATGATACACATTATATATCATCACAATAAAAAGTAATTGCATGCATAATTTTAAATCATAAATGTTTCAAATCATGATGGTATTAATTTGTCAAATTACATCCTACCATGCATGATCAAAACTTCTCCCCATTTATATTTCATACATAATTTCATTTCATCACATTAGGAATATCAAGAAGAATTAATTGGGTGATGAGATGAATATACATAATTGTATAAAAATCATATCATAAGTGTTTCATGCATTCATATCATCACATGAAGGAATAAAACAAAAATTGGTGATGAGATATTACTTCATGAATACAATAAAATTCATATACCATATCATGGTTTATTAGAATTAGTCTTCTTTTTGGTGAATAGCAAAAAGAATAGTAGGAGAGCAAGATCTCAATTCATGTATATCAAATATTCAATCATCAAAATCATGATTCATCTAGAAAATTCTCCTCTTTAAATATTCAAAGAGAGATCTTAGGAGAACAAATAAGAGATTTTCAAATAAAATTTTAAATCAAGAATTTTATAACAAGATATTCTCTATAGTAAATCACAAAAGGAAACGTAGGAGAAAAAGATCTCAATTCATGCATAAGAACTCTTATGATTCATATTGAAAATTTTCTCAAACTGTAAGAGAATAAAGAGTAAGAAATCTTGATTCATAAAGGATTTCATGTTATAAATTTTAAGAGATCAAGATCATGATTTTGATAAAACCCATTAGATTCAAACCATCAAAATCAGTTTCAAGGTTCACAAGATTCATGATTTTAAACCCAATAATGTACTTTCCTTTTTATGTGATACTTTTTAAGTAATTGATTTCGTATAAGCATGCCTTTTTCATTTATGTCAAATAAAAATATGCATCAACGTTTAGGAATGAAAAATGAATTTTGTCATAAAAACCATCAAGATCAACAAACCACAAAAATCATCATGTATAACTTTAAAATCTCATGCATAAAATCGGGCATCAAAATTTCAATATTTTCATTACAACTTTATGCATAATTAAGTATACTATCGTCAAGCATATAAAATTTCTCAATTCATTATGAATCATAAAAAGAATTGTGGTTCTGAAAAATCATGATTCATTTAGGATAGTAGATGCTAAAAAGAAACATTGAGGATAAAAGATCTTGATTTTTATAGGGTGAATCTCAAGTTATAAATCTCAAAAAATCAAGATAAAGCTCATTCAAATTAAAATCATTAAATCAAAATCATTTTCAAGATGATAAAATAGATTCATCAAAGTCAATAAGATAGAGAAAAAGAATTTTCAAGAAAAATGCTTTTCTATATTTATTTGTTTCATATAAGCATGCTTTTGTCCTTTTTGTGCCATAAAATATATATATATATCATCAATCATTAAAGCCACTTTTATTATCATGAAAATTGATAATCCATAAATATTAAGAATCATCATGCATAATGTCAAAATATAAACTCATTAATCATAACTTCAAATTAAACATGATTTTATGTACTCAAAATCGAGAAATAACAATGGAAATCAACATGATACACATTATTACTTCTTAACCACATATAGCATGATTTCATAAGGCATTTTTATGAAGGTGAGAAGGGAATAATTCAAAGGTATAAAGATTTCAACCATCTCATAAACAAATGAAAGATCATGAATCCAAATAATCCATGAATCAAATAATCAAAATGATCATCAAAGGTAATCTCATGTTATTCCAAGAAATCAATATCATGATTTTGATAAAACTTATTTCAAATTCAAATCATAAAAATTATTAAACTCTCAACCTTACTTTCAAGAGATTCAAAAAGACATAAATAATTTTATTGGTCTCTTAGTGAAAAATCGATAAGATAGAGAAAAAGGAATTTTTTCAAGAAAAATGCTTTCCTCCTTTTGTTTCAACTCATTGATTGATTTCATACATGCTTGTTCTTTTCTTTTATCTCAAATCTATGCATCATTCATTAACGTCGAAAAAGATCTTTCAAAAGATCATAAAGTTCGATAATCACAAAAATCATCATGCATCATTTCGAAAGAAAACTCATTAAGCATGATCATTATGTATAACTTCACATCAAACATGATTTCATTTATTTTTAAAATATTGATAGGACATACAAGGCAAATAAATTATTAAACATAAAGCATATTTATCAATCATGGTTTCATTGAGCATAAGGTATTTTCAACCGAAATCATTTTGTTATTTGTTGTTGTCTCCGAAAGTAACGTACCCTTCTTCTTTGCTAGTGGGCATAGAGAAATGAGATGGATCTCCTTAAGCATCCATTATCAAGATACCATCTCTTGCTCCTAGCTTGTGAGTTTGTCTATAAAAGAGGATGGTATTTAGGTACCCATTTGATTTTGGGTGCCTCATAAATTGATCTACTAATTTTGTTATTCATTATTGAACTATTTATAGTTTCTTTAGGAACCCATATCAACTTATGTGGACTAATTTTCTTAAATGGATATTTATAAATAATATGTCCGGATTTACAACAAAAGTTATATTTCAAATTAGGTGAAACATGTAATGTGTGCCCTTTAATGAAGGTGGTAGGTTTTTGGTGTGATCCTCTCACAAAACCAATTCCACTTCTGTTTGCGATGTGAACCTTGTTTGCAAGGATTATGTCTATGCCTTTGCTACCAACCTTAAACTTGTTTAAGGTCTCTTTAAGTAGCATATTTTCATTTTTTATTGCTTCTAAGTGTTCACACATAAAGCATGGAGGAGTTTAAAGGGTATCAAGCTTATTTTGGAGTAAGACATGTTCTTTCTTTAATAGATTGAACTTCTTACTAATAGTTTTACACCCATCAAATAATTCATGAAAAGTGATAGAAAGTTCATCGATAGATAAATCTTTATTAATTAAATCACATACCTCTTCTCCTAAAGCCATTAGTGCAAAGTTTACCTCCTCTTTGTTGCTAGCTTCACTTTCGGAATCACTTGAATCGTCCAAAGTTGCTTTTAAAGCTTCTTTCTTCTTCGGTTGCTTCTTCTTAGCTTGAGGGCATTCATTTTTGAAGTACCTTGGCTTCTTGCATTTGTAGCATATTACTTGGTCCTTTTTATGTTCAAGTTTGTTTTTGGTATTTTTTTAAATTTATTCTTATAATCTTATAAATTTTTAAAATTTTGAGTTAAAAGTGCAATGTCATCGTCACTGTCCTCATCACTTGATGTTTCTTTCAAGTGGTCTTCTTGTGATGTAAGTGTCATATCCTTCCTGTTCTTTGGAAGGGGGTTCTCGAGCTCTTCATGAGCATGGCACGTCATTTCGTAGGTCATTAGAGACCCAATAAGTTCTTCGAGAGGAAATGTTTTAAGGTCCTTGGCCTCTTGAATGGCCGTAACTTTTGGATCCCAACTCTTTGGAAGGGATCTTAAGATTTTAGTTACTAGTTCAAAGTTAGAAAAACCTTTACCAAGAGCTTTGAGTCCATTGATGACATCCGTGAAATGGGTGTACATGTCTCCGATGGACTCACTTGGTTTCATTCGGAAAAGTTCGTAAGAGTGCACAAGAATGTTGATTTTGGATTCTTTCACTCGGCTAGTGCCTTCATGAGTGACCTCAAGAGTTCTCCAAATATCAAAAGTCGAATTACAAATTAAAACATGATTAAATTCATTTTTGTCCAATGCACAAAACAAAGCAATCATAGCCTTTGCGTTTAAAGCAAAAACCTTATTCTCCAATTCATCCCATTCGCTCATCGGAACAGAAGATTTTTGAAATCCATTTTCGACAATAGTCCAAAGCTCAAAATCCATGGAAATGAGAAAGATCCTCATTCGAGTCTTCTAATATATGTAATCCGACCCATTAAACATTGGCGGATGTGTAATAGAATGACCCTCATGCATGCCGGAGTAAGCCATCTCTCTTGGGTATTAAACCAAATATGAGAGTCAGCCTAGCTCTAATACCAATTGTTAGGATCAGAAAGGCACTAAGAGGGGGGGGTGAATTAGTGCAGCGGATTAAAACTCATAAGTTTGAAAATGATTTCATAAATGTGTAGAGATTTTGATGCGATAAGGAATAACTTAGTAAAAGTAGCTCGAGTAAAGTAAGGAGATAAAAACCAAAAGCTTGCTTCTATGTAAATAAAGGTTTCAGAAAGTTAAACACTCACACATTCAAAGAACACACCAATTTATAGTGGTTCGCTCAAATGACCTACATCCACTTGCGAAGCCTTCTTTGATGAGGCTCCCAACTTCCACTAGCAAATCACATTGAAGGAGAAGGACCAAATACCCCTCTTACAACCTTTTTACAAGTGGTTCACACTCTTATAGATTTTTTAAAGAGAAAAAGGGAGGTGAACACTTAAGCTTTTGAAAACAAGACTTTGCTAAAGCTTTTTCTCAACTTCTAACTTCTCAAAAGGTGTATTTTGTTAGAACCCTTGTAGATTCTAAGCTTGGGGTTGATCTCTTTAGGGGATCGGCCTCCTTGGAACTCTATAGGGGTTCCTTCCTCCAAGTTGCTGCACAAAGGTTGCAAAAAATATTCATCTATTGCTTGTGAAAAGAGGAGGAATATATGACTATTTATAGGGTTTCTAAACCCTAACCTACTCCTACTCAAGACTCCTACTTCTAACTAACTTCTAATAGGACTCCTACTCAAGACTCCTACTTCTAACTAACTTCTAATAGGACTCCTACTCAAGACTCCTACTTCTAACTAACTTCTAATAGGACTCCTACTCAAGACTCCTACTTCTAACTAACTTCTAATAGGACTCCTACTCAAGACTCCTACTTCTAACTAACTTCTAATAGGACTCCTACTCAAGACTCCTACTTCTAACTAACTTCTAATAGGACTCCTACTCAAGACTCCTACTTCTAACTAACTTCTAATAGGACTCCTACTCAAGACTCCTACTTCTAACTAACTTCTAATAGGACTCCTACTCAAGACTCCTACTTCTAACTAACTTCTAATAGGACTCCTACTCAAGACTCCTACTTCTAACTAACTTCTAATAGGACTCCTACTCAAGACTCCTACTTCTAACTAACTTCTAATAGGACTCCTACTCAAGACTCCTACTTCTAACTAACTTCTAATAGGACTCCTACTCAAGACTCCTACTTCTAACTAACTTCTAATAGGACTCCTACTCAAGACTCCTACTTCTAACTAACTTCTAATAGGACTCCTACTCAAGACTCCTACTTCTAACTAACTTCTAATAGGACTCCTACTCAAGACTCCTACTTCTAACTAACTTCTAATAGGACTCCTACTCAAGACTCCTACTTCTAACTAACTTCTAATAGGACTCCTACTCAAGACTCCTACTTCTAACTAACTTCTAATAGGACTCCTACTCAAGACTCCTACTTCTAACTAACTTCTAATAGGACTCCTACTCAAGACTCCTACTTCTAACTAACTTCTAATAGGACTCCTACTCAAGACTCCTACTTCTAACTAACTTCTAATAGGACTCCTACTCAAGACTCCTACTTCTAACTAACTTCTAATAGGACTCCTACTCAAGACTCCTACTTCTAACTAACTTCTAATAGGACTCCTACTCAAGACTCCTACTTCTAACTAACTTCACTCTAACTAACTTCTAATAGGACTCCTACTCAAGACTCCTACTTCTAACCACACTCCTAGTTTCTTCTCTAAGAATTAACCACCATACCTTAGCTGGCCTTGCCTGTTTACCTCTTTATTAGGGGTTGGCTTAGGTAGGTTTTACATGAAAGTCCCTCTCAATTAGGACTCTCCTAGCTAGAGTCCTAATAGACCCGCCCTCTTCAAATCAGTCTTGCCCTTAAGGCTGAGATTCCATGAACTTAGGAAACCGGGTCTTCAGCTCATCATATGGTTCCCATGTCGCATCTTCAAGCGGTAAATTATTCCAATGCACTAGTACTTTAGTAGAGGGACGTCGGCGACGCATCACGATCCTGCGATCAAGGATGACTTGTGGTTGGGCTTGAATAACTCCATCCTTAGTGGTGTTGGGCAGTTGGATTTGGGGTAACTCGTGTTCTCCCAACTTGGGCTTCAGGCATGACACGTGGAAGACAGGATGAATTTTGGCATCCTTAGGCAATTTAAGTCTGTACGCCACGGCTCCAATATGCTCTATGATCTGATAGGGCCCATAAAAACGTGGGGATAGCTTCATGGAGGCTCGAGTTTTGATGGAGAGTTGCTTGTATGGCTATAGGTGAAGATAAACCCAATCTCCTATTGAAAATTCTCTTTCGCTTCGTCGTGTGTCGGCTTGCTGCTTCATTCTGGCTTGAGCAGTAGAGAGATTATCCTTTAATAGCTGTAGGAGTTTGTCTTTGTCAATCAATTCTTGGTCAACCTGATCTACCTTGGCTGAGCCAATTACATACTTTGGAATCACAGGGGCTAGCCGACCATATAATGCTTCATAAGGGGTACATTTTGTAGATGAATGATATGTAGTATTATACCACCATTCGGCCCAGGGAAGCCATTTCGCCCACTCTTTTGGCCGATCACTAGTGTAACACCGAAGGAACGTCTCTAAACACCTGTTTACCACCTCTGTTTGACCGTCAGTTTGTGGATGATATGCTGTGCTCATCTTGAGTTTGGTGCCTTGTAACTGAAATAACTCGGTCCAAAATTTACTGGTGAAGATCTTGTCACGATCACTTACAATGGACCTTGGCATCCCATGTAGTTTAACAATATTTTCTATAAAAATCTGGGCAATACTGCAGTAGTGTAGGGATTTCTCACAGCATAAAAATGAGCATATTTCGTAAGTCGATCAACCACCACGAGAATTGTGCTTTTACCTTTGGAAGGTGGCAGCCCTTCGATGAAGTCCATGGATATGTCAGTCCATACTGAGTTCGGTATAGGTAGTGGTTGTAGCTTCCCTGGATTTGCCACTGTTTCACCCTTGTGCTGTTGACATACATCACATTGTGCCACATATTCAGCAATAATGTTTTTCATCCCTCTCCAATAAAAATTTTGCTTCACTCTTTTGTAGGTTCTCAGAAATCCGGAGTGCCCTGCTAAAGGTGTGGAGTGCATTTCATGCAGGATAATTGTGATGCAAGGGGAGTCAGGTATAAGCACAATGCGACCTTTGTAGCGTAGATCCCTCGAATCCCAACTGTAGTGGGCTATTGCATTTGGATCCTCCTCCAATTTTTTTATGGTATTGCTAATCTCTGGATCCTTCTTCCATTCTTCTCTAATGTCTTCAAGAAGGCTGGTGGTAGGAAGGGAGATGGCTGAAACCTTAGCTTGCTCAGGTAGTCGTGAGAGTGCATCTGCAACAACGTTTTCTTTCCCCTTTTTATAAATAATTTCATAATCGAATCCAAGAAGTTTGGTTACCCATTTTTGCTGCTCAGGGGATAATATCTTTTGCTCCAAAAAGTATTTGAGACTTCTATGGTCGGTTTTAATTTGAAATCGTCGGCCAATCAGGTAGGGTCTCCACCTCGTTACTGCGTGCACAATGGCTAGCATCTCCTTATCATATACTGACATATTTTGATGGGAGGGAGACAATGCCTTGCTAGTGTATGCGAGTGGTCGACCATCTTGCATGAGAATGGCTCCAATTCCGACTCCAGATGCATCGGCCTCAATGATGAAGGGTCGGCTGAAATTTGGTAGTGCTAGCACCGGTGTCATTGTCATGGCTGCCTTAAGTTTGTCGAAGGCAGCGGAGGCTTTGTCTGACCATTGGAAGGCATCTTTTTTCAGTAGAGATGTGAGGGGTGTGCTGATCTTCCCATAGTCCTTAACAAATTTTCGGTAGTAGCCCGTTAGTCCAAGGAACCCACGCAGTAATTTCACATTTGTAGGTTTCGGCCAGCCTTGCATTGCCTCAATTTTTGTTGGGTCTACTGCCACCCCTTCTTCTGATATTATGTGCCCAAGGTACTCTACTTTTTGCTAGAGAAAGCTGCACTTTGGTTGTTTAACAAAAAGAGTATTCTCCCGAGGGATCGTCAAAATAATCCGTAAATGCTGAAAGTGACTCTCAAGAGAAGGGCTATAAATGAGAATATCATCGAAAAATACCAACACAAATTTGCGAAGAAAGCTTTCAAAAATATCGTTCATGAGACTTTGAAAGGTTGAAGAAGCATTAGTGAGTCCAAAAGGCATTACCAAGAATTCATAATGGCCATCATGTGTGCGGAATGTAGTTTTTGGAATGTCGTCTTCACATACTCGAATTTGGTGGTAACTGGATCGGAGATCTAACTTCGTGAAGACTCGGGCTCCTTTTAATTCATCAAGAAGTTCATCCACCACTGGTATTGGGTACTTGTCCTTGACAGTGATGCCATTCAAAGCTCGATAGTCAATGCACATCCGCCAAGTTCCGTCCTTCTTGCGTACAAGTAGCACCGGTGAGGAATAGGGGCTACAACTTGGCCGATTCACTCCTGTTTCTAGCATCTCCTTTACGATCTTTTCAATTTCATCCTTCTAGAGGTGAGGATATCAGTATGGTCGAGTGTTCACTGGTGGCTTGCCCGGAAGGATTGGAATCCGATGGTCATGTTGCCGAGAAGGAGGAAGACCACGTGGTTCAGCAAAAATGTCAGCAAATTCAGCAAGCAATTGGGCAAGATTTTGATCTTTAATCTCTATTTTATTCCCCTCTGGTTGCTGCTGGAGATGCATCAAAAGCCACCATTTACCTTGTGCAAAACTTTCTCCATTCGTTGGGTTGAAACGGTGGTTACGTTGCTTCCGCGCTTCCCGTGTAGGATGATCTGTTTGCCTTTGCAGTAGAATTTCATAATTAATTTGGAAAAGTTCCAAGAGACATCACCTAGTGTAGTCAGCCATTCTATGCCAAGCACGGCCTCATAGTCATCAATTAGTAGGAGGAAGAAGTCGGTCATAATTTCTTGGTCTTGCAGCAATATTTTCACCTGCGGGCATCTTTGGTCGCACTTTAGGATTCTACCGTCAGCAACCTTTACATCGAACTTGCTGCAACCTTCTATATATAGTGCCATCCGAGCAGCAACCTTACTATTTAAGAAGTTATTAGTGCTGCCCGTGTCGATGAGAATAGTGATCGGTTGTTGTTTGAGAAGGCCTCCAACTTTCATCGTTTGCGGGTTGGAGTAGCCAGCTAATGCGTATACCGTAACGTCGGTTGATTGTGGCTCTTCTTCTACATCTTCTCCATTATGTTCAAAGCTCTCTTCTAGATGTTCAATGACCTCTTCTTCTACTGGTTCAATCATAAGAAGCCTCCCTTTTCTACAACGATGCTCGTGGCTCCACGGCTCGTCGCAATGCCAACATAACCCCTTCGCAGATCGCTCCCGAAGCTCTTCTCTTGTCAACCTTTTTGGTGCAGGTGCTCGGTTAATAGTAGGGGGAACTGAGGGCTTTAGTATTGCAGGTCGAGGAGCGATCCTAGTCCTCCGGGATTCATGGTTCAATCGCTCCTCTTGAAGTCGTGCGAAAGAGATGGCTGCCATAAGCGTGTATGGTTGTCGCGCTTTAACTTCTCCCCGGATCTCCGGCTTCAAGCCCTCAATAAAGGTCCCCAATAGCTATTTTTCGGACCAATCATGAGTTTGATTAGATAATCTTTCAAACCTGGTTTGGTATTCCTGAATGGTGGAGGTTTGTCGGATCTTTGCTAGTTGTCCGTCAATGTTCTCGTAATCGGTTGGTCCAAAGAGGATTAGCAGTCATTTTTTGAATTGTCGCCATGAGAGTACTCCATGAGTGTGTTCAAACCAGTCAAACCACTGTATAGCATCCCCTTCAAGATGTATAGCTGCAATTTCCACCATAGATGCGTCCACAGTTTTATGGTACCGAAAATATCGCTCTGCACGCGAGATCCAACCAATCGGGTCTCCTTCTTCCCATCTAGGGAAGTCTACCCTCATGTGTGGATAGTTGAGGTCAGTCATAGAACCTCCCCTCTCTTGGAAGTCATTTCTTCGGGCTTGGTGCGATTGGTTAGAGCTCTGTCCTTGATGTGATTTCTTCGGGCTTAGTGGTCGGCCCAAACTGAGTTCGGTAAAGAGAGTCCGAATCTTATCCTCTATTCGCGCCTCAAAGGCTTCAAATTTAGCATTGATTGCCTCTTCAGATGCCATACTATATGCCTCCAAACCTGTGATATTAAGATCTCTTTTTTGTTGTCGGGTTAAAGGCATGTATAGGTTAAGAGAAGTGATGGTCGTAAGGGTTGGTGGATTGGTGGATGTAGGCTGCGATTTAGGCTTATTTTGTGGCTGTTTTGGGTGCAGTTTGAGGGTGTGGTTTGGTGGAGTTTTAGGGCTATGGATGAAAGTTTTAAATCTGTGGTAGATGACAGCAAAGGTTTAATAGAAATCAGTGGAAGTTTGCCACAAAATTGTGTTGTCTTGTAAGAGCAGAATTGTCATCGAAGAAACAGCGGTTTCTCGACGAAATTTCCACCAAAAACTTGAGAGATTTGAGGGGGGAATTGACAGAAAAATCTTAGTTTATATGACAGCAAAGATGTCCAATTTAATCAAGAAAATTTCGGCAGTATAATATCAGGGAAATTGGTGCAAGTTGCGATAGCAGAATTCTCGTCGAAAAATTTCAGCGGGTTGCGACGAAAATTTGCAGCAACACAAAATCATTTTTAGAGATGAATTCCTTAATCGATCAATCTTAGATGGAAGCCAAGATGATTTATGAAGTTTATAGGAAATTTTGTTCAAAAAATATTGCAAATAGATCTGTTAAGGCAACAATATGCGGCTGAAATTTTCTACAGCACAGATTTTCAATTGTAGCAGATTGGATGTAAAAGATCAGTAGTTTATATTGAGAATTTTTTGATGAAACAAAAGGGAAATCTACTGTTCAGAAGTGTCAAAGCTATCATAAAAATTTCATAGAAATTTGAACAGAAAAAATATAGTAGGAAGATCAAACAAACTGTGCTATGCGGTTGGAATTCTGCAATGTATCTTTCGTCGTAGAGATGAAAACTTTGCGACGAAAAGTTTATGTAGCAATATAGGAATTTTTTTTTTTTGAATAAGGATAACTAAATTGCAGCAGCAATAAGGTACGAAACCAGAACCTGTTGCAATTCGCGGGGAGATCAAAGAATGATCCGCGGTGGTGGAGATGACGGTGGAATTTAACGACGATCTTTTAAGCAATTGTGGGAATTGCTTTGGGCAGCTGTGGAGAGATGATTGATGGCAGTGGAAGGGCAGCGAGATGCCAAGAATGTTGCTCTGATACCAAGTGTTAGAACCCTTGCAGATTCTAAGCTTGGGGTTGATCTCTTTAGGGGATCGGCCTCCTTGGAACTCTATAGGGGTTCCTTCCTCCAAGTTGCTGCACAAAGGCTGCAGAAAATATTCATCTATTGCTTGTGAAAAGAGGAGGAATACATGGCTATTTATAGGGTTTCTAAATCCTAACTTCTAATAGGACTCCTACTCAAGACTCCTACTTCTAACTAACTCCGGATAGGACTCCTACTCAAGACTCCTACTTCTAACCAACTCCTAGTTCTTCTCTAAGAATTAACCACCATACCTTAGTTGGCCTATTTACCTCTTTATTAGGGGTCGGCTTAGGTAGGTTTTACATGAAAGTCCCTCTCAATTAGGACTCTCCTAACTAGAGTCCTAACAATTTTCTGCTGAGAATTGAGGGATATTTATAGACCCCAAGAGGATTCAAATTTGGGCTCCAAATTTTGAATTTCTTTGGGTTCCCGGAGCTGGCGGTACTACCGCCTATCAATGTCACATTGATCATGTACTGGCGGTGCCACCACCCAGTCCATCGGTACCACCGCCCAACCTTTCGGGTTGTAGGTGGTGCCACCGCCCGACCTTATGGGTCACTGGTTGGGCTCCAAATTTGGCCCAAACCAGTTCATATTCGGGCCCAGTTGGCCCGTAACTAAGTTATAGGATTAACTCTTAATCCTAACCCTAATTACATGCAAACTACGAAGTTAAGACATAGTCCTAAGTAGGTTTTTAACCGGCAATGTCGAGTTTCCTTCCGGTGAGCTTTCCGGCGAACTTCCAGCGAACTTTCGATACACCCTTGGATTTCTTCCGGCATACTCCCAGTAGGCTCCTGGTCTTGTGGCGAGTTCAATGAGTCTTTGGCAAGTAACCGAACCTTCTTAGTTATCTCCATGAACCTCCGACAATCTTTCCGATAGACTTCCGAAAACTTTGGCAAGTCCCCGATTCCTTCTCGGATGGTTCTGGCAGCACTTCCGATGAATCTTTGGACTCTCAACGGACTCTCGAACACCCATCGAACTTAACTCTGGTAGACTTGCTTTATGTCTTCAAGCTATCATAGTTAATCCTGCACATGTAAAACAAAACTTTGATCGAGACAATTAATCCTAAGCAATTAATCAAGTTGTCAGACATGTCATTGGTCCCTCAACGCTTCGTCCGATTCTTCGGCGCATCATCCTCTCTTGCAGCCTATTGCCCAATTAGCTAGTTGACTCCGCAAATCCAATATCCTTGGCATAATCTCCGCTCTCCTTGGCCCGATGCCCGAATCCACGACCTGAAACCTTCTGTCGATACGTCGACTGATCCACTAGTTCGACATCCAATCTTCTGATATGTTCCTCTGACCCAACATGATTCTTTCTGCTTTAATTGTCCTATCCTGATCGAAGTATCCTACATCACTCAAAATGCAGATTAAATCATAAACACATATCAAGTGGTTTCATCATCAAAATATGAGATTCAACAATAGCATCATCCGATGTTCGGTAGTAGCGAAAGTAATGTTTGGCGCGCGAAATCCACTCCACCGGGTCTCCTTCCCATTGCAGGAAGGCCACTCTCATGCATGGCTAAAGCATATCTGAGGGCTATCCCTCTTTCTCTAGAGGTCTCTCTAAACTCTCTCCTTACTGAAATTTTGTTGGATTTAGCAGTTGTCCAATTCTGAATTTTACAAACAAAGCGCGCAATTTGTCCTCCAAGCGTGATTCAAGCCGCGATTCAATCCGAGACTCCCATGCTTCAAATTTAGCATCAATTGGATCTTGAGAAGCTATAGCATATGTCTATAGATCAGAGATGTCCTTGTCTTTTTTTTGTTGATGGGTTAATGGCATGGGGTGGTGGAAAGTTCAGAAAAGTTGAGGATCATAGAAAGGTACAATAGTAGGTTTTTATGTCTAAAGTGTAGTAGTTTTGATGTAAAAGGTCATTGGTTTATATTAAGAATTTTTTGATGAAACTAAAAGGAAATCTACTGTTAGGAAGTGTCAAAGCTATTGCGAAAATTTCATAGAGATTTAGATAGAAAAAATGCAGTAGTAAGATTAAACAAACTATGCTATGCGGTTGGAATTCTGTAGTGCCTCTTTCGTCGTAGAGATGAAAACTTTACGACAAAAAGTTTATGCAGCAATGTAGGAATAACTTTTTTGGATTTTTGAATAAAGATAACTAAATTGTAGCAATAGTAAGATAGGAAACCAAAATCTATTACAATTCATGGGGAGATCAAAGAATGATCCGTGGTGGTGGAGATGACGACAAAATTCGATGACGATCTTTTAAGCAATTGTGGGAATTGCTTTGGGTGACTGTGGAGGGCTAATGGATGGTTGTAGAAGGGCAACAAGATGCTAAGAACACTATTCTGATACCAAGTGTTAGAACCCTTGTGGATTTTAAGCTTGGGGTTGATCTTTTTAGGGGATCAGCCTCCTTGGAACTCTATAGGGGTTCCTTCCTCTAAGTTGTTGCTCAAAGGCTGCTAAAAGGATTCATCTATTTCTTATCAAAAAAGGATAAATACATTACTATTTATAGGGCTTCTAAATCCCAACTCCTAATAAGACTCATACTCAATTAGGACTCCTACTTCTATCCAACTCCTAATACTTCTCTAAGAAGCGACCTCTAAACTAATCCTATCCTTAGCCGTCCTTTTCATTATCTTTAATAGGGGTCGATTAAGTAGGTTTTATATGAATGCCCCTTTTAATGAAACTCAATTAAGACACTCCTAGCTAGAGTCCTAACACTATCATCGACATCGGACTGGAAACTCGAGTCCGTGTAGCCTTCAACCTTGAGGCTACTACCTCTATATACCAATAAAAGATTCTTAATCCTTCTCAAGTACTTAAGAATACACTTTATTGCTTTCCAATGCTCCAAACCTAGATCCGCTTAATACCTACTCGTGACAC
This sequence comes from Musa balbisiana, assembly GCA_004837865.1. Classification (NCBI taxonomy): domain Eukaryota; kingdom Viridiplantae; phylum Streptophyta; class Magnoliopsida; order Zingiberales; family Musaceae; genus Musa; species Musa balbisiana. The sequence continues at coordinate 15,776,296 of CM017194.1, read as the reverse complement.
TCAAAGTATGTGCTATATTAAGCCTAGTATATAGCATGGCATACATGATAGACCGTATCGCTGAGGCATAGGGTATCCTATCCATATTCGCCCTTTCTTCAAGAGTCTTTGGAGATATACTCCTAGAAAGCGATATCCCATGTCTCATTGGTATAAGACCTCTCTTGAAATTTTTTATGTCAAATCTTTTGACAATGATGTCTATGTACTTAGACTAGGACAAGCCAAGCATCCTCTTGGATCTATCTCTATAGATCTAGATCTATAAGATATAGGATTCTTCCCATACGTCCTTCATGGAGAAGTGACTAAATAACCAAGCCTTTACTATGGATAGCATTCCAACATCATTTCCAATGATCAGGATGTTATCCACATATAATACCAAGAAGGTAATAGTGCTCCCACTTACCTTTCTATACACACAAGGCTTATCTTTGTTCTTAATGAAGTCATAAGATATTATTGCCTCATCAAATCTTATGTTCCAACTTCGGGAAGCTTGCTTCAGTCCATAAATGGACATAACCAACCTATATACCTTATCTGGGTAGTCCTTGGACATGAATCTTTCAAGCTGTATCATATATACCTCCTCTTCTAGGTTGTCATTAAGGAACGTAGTTTTCACGTCCATTTGTTGGATCTCATAATCATAGTGTGCTGCAATAGCCAATAGAATTCGAACTGATTTTAGCATGGCTACGGGTGAGAAGGTTTTGTCATAGTCAATATCTTACCTTTGACGATACCTTTTAGCCACTAACCTTGCTTTATAGTATCTACCTTTCCATCTACTCCGATCTTCTTCTTGAAGATCCATTTGTAACTAATGGGTACAATACCCTCGGGTGCATCAACTAGGTTCCAAACCTTCTTAGAGAATATGGAATTTATCTTAGAATTCATAGTTTCTTGTCACTTCCCAGAGTCTATACTCATAATAGCCTCCTCATATGTTTGAGGATCAATATCCTCAACATCCTCTCCTCTAATATGTCCCACATATCTCTTAGAAGGATGGGATACTCTACGGGACCTATATAAAGTTGGAACATGTGTGCTAGGTATCCGAATAGACTCAGGCTGTAGAGTGATGCTTGAGCTAGGTTCTCCAAGCTCGTTTAACTCTATTATGCTCCCATTATCTCCGTAAAGAATGTGTTCCTTCTCAAGGAACATCTCTCTCTTGACTATAAAGACCTTTTGGTACTCAGGATGATAGAAATAATACCCACAAGTTTCCTTGGGGTATCTCACGAACTTTCACCACTCCATTCTCGATTCCAACTTATTGGGGTTATGTCTTTTAACGTGGGTAGGGCAACTCTAAATCTTAATAACCTTAAGATCGAGTTTCTTTCCTTTCCATATACGATTCCTCCTTTCAAATACTCTATTGAGCTAAGGTGTATAAGGAGGTGTCCATTAGGATAGAATCCCATGGTCGTTAAGGAACTAGGTGAACTTTGTACTCAAGTACTCACCTCCTCGATCTGATCGAAGAGTCTTGATACTTTTTTCAATCTGATTCTCTACTTCATTCTTATACTCTCTGAATTACTCAAAGGCTTCGGACTTGTACTTCATCAAGTTCACATGTCCATAGTTCCAACAACTGACTCTCTCTCTAGTTCCACTAAATGGAGAGTTGGTTAGTTTTCCATAAAGGCAAGGCATGTAAGTTGCATATGACTAATAGTCGAATAGATTTAGATATCTATCCTTTAACAACTTTTAAATCCTTCCCTTATGGATGTGACCAGCCTACAATTCCAAAGATATGCACTATTCACATAATCTTGTTTCCTCTTGGACTTAGTTACATTAATGATATGTGGAGCAGTGTATTGTATAAACAAACCATTATGCAATATTCCTTTGATGATGATCTCATTATCTAATATTATTAAATAACTATTGTTCTCAAAAACTAATTTATATCCACTAACTGTCAAAATGAAATGAAAATAATATTTTTGATAATAAAAGGAACAAAATAATATGCATTCAATACATTAATAGCTATACCAAGAAAATGTATAGTGACTTTGCTGCTAGTCATAGGTGCCCTGCAAGCCAATTGTTAGGATCGGAGTGACACTAAGAGAGGGGGGTGAATTAGTGCAGCGGATTAAACTTGTAAGTTTGATAACGATTTCGTAAAATGCAAGGAGATTTCGTTTCGATAGTAACTTGAGTAAAGTGAAAAATGAAAACTTGCTGCTATGTAGATAATGATTGCTGAAAAGTAAGAACTTGGTATGTAGATAATGATTGTAGAAAAGTAAGAACTCACACATTCAAGGAACACACCAATTTAAAGTGGTTCGGTCAAAATGACCTACATCCACTTGCGAAGCCTTCTTCGATGAGGCTCCCAACTTCCACTAGCAAATCTCTTTGAAGGGGAAGGACAAATACCCCTCTTACAACCTTTTACAAGTGGTTCACACTCTTACAAGTTTTCAAAGAGAAAGAAGGAGGTAAATACTCAAGCAATTGAAAGCAAGACTTGCTAAAGACTTTCCTAAGGCTTTATCTCAATTTTTTACACCCCAAAGGTTGTAATCTCTGCTGAGAATTGAGGAGTATTTATAGGCCTCAAGAGGATTCAAATTTGGGCTCCAAAATTTGAATTCTCTTCGGTTCCCGAAGCTAGCGGTGCCACCGCCTGTCAGTGGCGGTGCCACCGCCTGTCAGTGGCGGTGCCACCGCCTGTCAGTTCTGATACCGACAGTGTACTGGGCGGTGGCACTACCGACAGTGTACTGGGCGGTGCTACCGCCCAGTCCAACGTGCCACCGCCTAGCTCTCGGGTGCTGGGCGGTGCCACCGCTTAGACCGGCGGTTCCACCGCCTAGCTCTCGGGTGCTGGGCGGTGCCACCGCCCAGACCGGCGGTTCCACCGCCCGACCTTACTAGTCACTGGTTGGGCTTTAAGTCCAGCCCAAACCAGGTTTCATTTTGGGCCCAGTTGGCCCCTAATCAAGATATAGGATTATTTCTTAATCCTAACCTTAATTACATTCAAACTACGTAACTAAAGACATACTCCTAAGCAAGTTTTTAACCGGCGAACTTCAAGTCTTGTTCCGGCAAGCTTTCCGGCGATCTTCCGACGGACTTCCGATACGCCCTTGGATTTCTTCCGACGGACTCCCAGCTGGCTCCTGATCTTGTGGCGAAGTCAACGAGTAGTCGAGCCTTCTCGGTGATCTCTGCGAACCTCCGATGATCTCTTCGGCGGACTTCCAAAAACTCCGATAAGTCCCCGATTTCTTCTCGATTGGTTCCGGCAGCATCTCCGACGAATCTTCGGACTCTCGAACACCCATCGAACTTGACTCCGGTAGACTTGCTTTATGTCTTCAATCTGTCGTAGTTAATCCTGCATACTTATCTCAACATATGGATTAGATAAAACATGACAATTGAATTCATCATCAAAATCTGAGATTCAACAATCTCCCCTTTTTTATGATGACAATCAATTGATAACGGAGTTAACCTTAACTCCCCCTATCTATATGCCATACTTGAGATAAGACATTCTTGAATTCAAAGCCTTTGAATTCAATAGACATATTGATAAGTTAGATGCTTAACCTTATCAATACTCCATCATGATTCCTATCATGATGTATCTCTCTAAAAATGATGTCAAGGCTTGACATCCATTTTCAATTTTTACATTTCAAGTATAAAAGATAGTAATCGAAGCGATTCATCATATGGTAAGATATCAACATATAAGATTGCAATGCAAGTTCTTGATATCTTAACATGATGCAATCATGGCATAATGCAACTTTGGTAATTATAGCATGGCACTCATAGCATCAATTCATGTAAAAATTTCTCATTCAAATATGGCACTCATAGCATCAATTCATGTAAAAATTTCTCATTCAAATATGGCACTCATAGCATCAATTCATGTAAAAATTTCTCATTCAAATATGGCACTCATAGCATCAATTCATGTAAAAATTTCTCATTCAAATATGGCACTCATAGCATCAATTCATGTAAAAATTTCTCATTCAAATATGGCACTCATAGCATCAATTCATGTAAAAATTTCTCATTCAAATATGGCACTCATAGCATCAATTCATGTAAAAATTTCTCATTCAAATATGGCACTCATAGCATCAATTCATGTAAAAATTTCTCATTCAAATATGGCACTCATAGCATCAATTCATGTAAAAATTTCTCATTCAAATATGGCACTCATAGCATCAATTCATGTAAAAATTTCTCATTCAAATATGGCACTCATAGCATCAATTCATGTAAAAATTTCTCATTCAAATATGGCACTCATAGCATCAATTCATGTAAAAATTTCTCATTCAAATATGGCACTCATAGCATCAATTCATGTAAAAATTTCTCATTCAAATATGGCACTCATAGCATCAATTCATGTAAAAATTTCTCATTCAAATATGGCACTCATAGCATCAATTCATGTAAAAATTTCTCATTCAAATATGGCACTCATAGCATCAATTCATGTAAAAATTTCTCATTCAAATATGGCACTCATAGCATCAATTCATGTAAAAATTTCTCATTCAAATATGGCACTCATAGCATCAATTCATGTAAAAATTTCTCATTCAAATATGGCACTCATAGCATCAATTCATGTAAAAATTTCTCATTCAAATTTGGCAATTATAGCATCAATTCATGTAAAAATTTCTCATTCAAATATGGCACTCATAGCATCAATTCATGTAAAAATTTCTCATTCAAATATGGCACTCATAGCATCAATTCATGTAAAAATTTCTCATTCAAATATGGCACTCATGTAAAAATTTCTCATTCAAATATGGCACTCATAGCATCAATTCATATATTTCTCCCCCTTTGTCATCAACAAAAAGGAGAACAATATAAGCAAATTTTAAATATAAGTGAGATGCCATAAGCAAGTTCATGTCATTTTTCAACAAAGAGTGATAGGATACCAAATATACAAACATCTCAAGGAAGACATGACATGGAGATAGCTTTGAAAACTTCTTCCTTTTATTTGTTATTATTATTATTATTTTTTTACATGATAAGTTTATGAGAGATGCATTTGCTAATTGATTCCATGTGTCAAAAATCATGATATGAATCAAACTCGATATGACATATGCTTATGAAAGCTACATTAAGTTGGAAGAGAATGATGTATCAAGAAAATCTGATTGTTAGGATCAAGAAGATACCAAATCTGAAATTTAACATTTTCATGTATTCGGACAAGGTTTTTCTATAGATTTTCAAAACGCAATCACGAAGATAAAGCATGCTTATTATCATGGAAATTTTTATATCCAAAACACAAAATTTCCAACATGTTATTAAGGCATGTAGAATCATCATAGCAATTAAGTGATTTGATCATTGAATCAAGAAAGTCCAAAAAATAAATTTAATGAATTCAAGCATTCGGACACATTAACATTCCTAATTCTCTTCTAATGAAATCAAATTGTTCTTCACTTAAAGGCTTTGTAAAAATATCAGCTAATTGATGTTTAGTATCAATGAACTCTATTACTACATCATGATTAGTGACATGATCTCGTATAAAGTGATGTCTAATATCAATATGTTTTGTTCTTGGGTGTTGAATCAGATTCTTTGTTAAACATATAGCACTTGTGTTATCACATTTAATGGGAATATTTTAAGATAAACTTTATAATCTTCTAAGGTGTTTTCATCCACACAACTTGTGCACGGCATGCACTAGCTGCAATATACTCAGCTTCAGTTGTTGATAGTGCAACCGAGTTTTGTTTCTTAGATGACCAGGAAACAAGAGAATGTCCCAAAAATTGACATGTTCCTGATGTGCTTTTTCTATCTAATCTACACCCACCAAAATCTGCATCAGCATAAGCAATTAACTCAAACTTCTCGGTTTTTGGATACCATAATCCTAGATTTGTGGTACCTTTAAGATATCTAAGTATTCTTTAAACCGCTTTGAGATGAGATATCTTAGGGTTTGATTGAAACCTAGCATAAAGTCCTACACTGAACATGATATTTGGTCTAGTTGTAGTGAGGTAAAGTAAACTTCCTATCATACCCCTATAAGTTTTTTGATCGAAACTTTCTCCACTTTCATCAACTTCTAATTTAGTGGAGGTGCTCATAGGAGTGTTAATAGCTTTTAGCAAATCTAAAGCATATTTAGTTTGACTAATAAAGATGTCATTTCTTAGTTGCTTAATTGTAAGCCTAAGAAAAAGGTTAATTCTCTCATCAAACTCATTTCAAATTCAAGACTCATGGTTTTAGCAAAAGATTCACAAAAAGATTCATTTGTAGAGCCAAAGATAATATCATCAACATAAATCTGAACAATGAAGAAAATTATTTTCAAAATTCTTGATAAACAATGTAGTATCAACCTTGCCTTTTGTGAAATTATTTTCAATAAGAAAAGAACTAAGTCTCTCATACCAAGCCCTTGGAGCTTGTTTTAAACCATAGAAAGCTTTAGTTAATTTAAACACATGATTAGGGAGGCTATTATTTTAAATCCGGGAGATTGTTCAACATAAACTTCTTCGGAAATAAAGCCATTTAGAAAAGCACTTTTAACATCCATTTGAAACAACTTCAAATTATTATTACTAGCATAGGCAAGGAGCATCCTTATGGCTTCTAATCGAGCCATAAGAGCGAAGGTTTCTTTATAATCGATACCCTCTTCTTGGTTGAAACCTTTGGCCACTAATCTAGCCTTATTTCTAACCACGATACCATATTCATCTTGCTTGTTTCTAAAGACCCATTTAGTACCAATAATTAAATGGTCATTTGGCCTAGGAACAAGCTTCCACACCTTATTTCTCTCAAATTGATTTAACTCATCATGCATTGCAATAATCCATGAATCATCTTTCATGGCTTCGTCAATACATTTAGGTTCAATTTGGGAGAGAAAAGCGGCGTTGGCACAAAAATTTTTAAGAGAAGAACGTGTTTGAACCCCCTTAGATGTGTCTCCTAGGATTAGCTCCTTAGGATGAGCATCTACATACTTCCAATCCTTAGGTAAGGATGTTTCGGAAGTGGATGCATCCAAGTTGCTAGTTGGAGAAGGGGTTTCATTTAAATTCAAGGAATCAAAATTAACATCATCATCAAGATCATTTTTCTTGATTTCAAAAATCTCAATGAAAACAACATGAATGGATTCTTCTATAATTAAAGTTCTTTTATTGAAGATACGAAAAGCTTTAGAAACCGAAGAATAACCAAGGAAAATTCCTTCATCGGATTTAGCATCAAATTTTCCTAAGGCATCTTTTTCATTCAAGATAAAACACTTACACCCAAAAACTTTAAAATATGAAACATTAGGTTTTTTGTTTTTCCACAACTCATAGGGAGTTTTGGTGAGTAAAGGTCTTACTAGAACTCTATTCAAAATATAGCATGCAGTGTTTACGGCTTCGGCCCAAAAATATTTGGGTAGGTTATGTTCATTCAACATGGTTCTCGCCATTTCTTGTAAATTTCTATTTTTTCTTTCTACTACTACTCCATTTTGTTGAGGATTTCTTGGAGTAGAGAAGTTGTGATTGTATCCATTAAATTCACAAAATTCTTGAAAATCACAGTTTTGAAATTCACCACCATGATCATTTCTAATTGACGAAATCATAGAACCCTTTTCATTTTGGACAAGTTTACAAAACTTGGTAAAATATCTAAAGCATTTATTTTTGTGTTTTAAGAAATAAGTCCATGTGTATCAACTATAGTCATCTACAATAACAAAGGCGTATTTGCTACCTCCTAGACTTGATGTAAAGATAGGTCCAAACAAGTCCATATGGATCAATTGTAAGGGCCTAGAGGTACTTATTTGATTCTTAGATTTGAAACTACCCTTAATTTGTTTTCCTAATTGACAAGCATCACACACATTATCTTTGATGAACTTGATATGAGGAATTCCTCTTACAAGTTCTTTGGATGATATTTGAGTGATTAGTTTCATGCTAGCATGACCTAATCTCCTATGCCAATGCCAAGCATCCTCATTCAAAACCGTGAAACACATTTCATTACAAAGATCATTGATGTCAATAGTGTATACGTTATTTTGTTTTAATGCAATCATAGATGTGTTTTTGTATGGTTTTTCAATGATGCAAGCATTAGATTCAAATTTGACAATATATCCTTTATCACATAATTGACTAATGCTCAAGAGGTTATGTTTTAAACCATCAACTAACAAAACATCTTCAATAAAGAAGTTGGATTTGTTACCTATGGTTCCTTTGCCAATGATTTTACCCTTGTTGTTGTCTCCGAAGGTGACATAGCCTTCGTCTATGCTAGTGAGCTTAGAGAATTGAGATGGATCTCCGGTCATATGCCTTGAGCATCCACTATCAAGGTACCATCTCTTGCTCCTAGCTTGTGATGGTGTATGTTTCTACAAGAAAGGATTATTTTTAGGAACCCATTTACTTTTGGGTGCCTCAAAAACTGATCTAACTTGTTTATCATGTTGCATAGAATTGATTATGGTTCCTTTAGGAACCCAAATCAGTTGTTTGGACTAGTTTTCTTGAATGGACATTGATAAGTTTTATGTCCATATTTGCAACAAAAGTTACATTTGCTTTGGTGCCGAACATGTAAGATAGGGCCTTTTATGAAGGTGGTTGGATTTGGTGAGGACTTCTCATAAATCCGATTCCACTTCTTTTAGGAACGTGACCCTTATTTGTAAGGATCATGTTCAAAGACTTGCTACCAACCTCGAATTTCTTCAAGGTGTCCTTAAGTAGCAAGTTCTCCTTTTGGAGAGTTTCTAGATCATGGCATTTTATACATGGAGCTAAACTATCATGATATTCAGATTTTAATTTATCAAAATTACAAGTAAGACTATTATGCTCCTTTTTTAGCAATTTGTATTTTCTACTAATAGTTTTGCATTCATCAAATAAGTCACGGAAGGCATTTAATAATTCATCAAATGATAAATCTGCATCAATTAAATTGGTTACCTCCTCTCCGATGGCCATTAGGGCATAGTGAGCAACTTGCTCGGTGTTGGACTCCTCTTCTTCGGATGCGCTTGAGTCATCCCACGTTGCTTTGAGCGCCTTCTTCTTTGGTGTTCTTTTCTTGACTTGGGGACATTCACTTTTGTAGTGTCCCGGTTTCTTGCATTCGTAGCGAATAACTTGGTCCTTCTTATGTTCAAATTTATTTTTGTGTCATTTTTAAACTTGTTTCTTTAATGAATTTTTAAATCTTCTTGTTAGAAGTGCCAAGTCATCATCAAAGTCCTCATCACTTGAGTTCTCTCTCAAGTGGTCTTCTTGAGTTCTAAGTGCCATATCCTTCCTGTTCTTTGGAAGGATGTCTTCTTGCTCTTCATGAGCTTTGCAAGTCATTTCGTAGGTCATTAAGGACCGGGGGGGGGGGGGGGGGGGGGGGGGGGGGGGGGGGGGGGGGGGGGGGGGGGGGGGGGGGGGGGGGGGGGGGGGGGGGGGGGGGGGGGGGGGGGGGGGGGGGGGGGGGGGGGGGGGGGGGGGGGGGGGGGGGGGGGGGGGGGGGGGGGGGGGGGGGGGGGGGGGGGGGGGGGGGGGGGGGGGGGGGGGGGGGGGGGGGGGGGGGGGGGGGGGGGGGGGGGGGGGGGGGGGGGGGGGGGGGGGGGGGGGGGGGGGGGGGGGGGGGGGGGGGGGGGGGGGGGGGGGGGGGGGGGGGGGGGGGGGGGGGGGGGGGGGGGGGGGGGGGGGGGGGGGGGGGGGGGGGGGGGGGGGGGGGGGGGGGGGGGGGGGGGGGGGGGGGGGGGGGGGGGGGGGGGGGGGGGGGGGGGGGGGGGGGGGGGGGGGGGGGGGGGGGGGGGGGGGGGGGGGGGGGGGGGGGGGGGGGGGGGGGGGGGGGGGGGGGGGGGGGGGGGGGGGGGGGGGGGGGGGGGGGGGGGGGGGGGGGGGGGGGGGGGGGGGGGGGGGGGGGGGGGGGGGGGGGGGGGGGGGGGGGGGGGGGGGGGGGGGGGGGGGGGGGGGGGGGGGGGGGGGGGGGGGGGGGGGGGGGGGGGGGGGGGGGGGGGGGGGGGGGGGGGGGGGGGGGGGGGGGGGGGGGGGGGGGGGGGGGGGGGGGGGGGGGGGGGGGGGGGGGGGGGGGGGGGGGGGGGGGGGGGGGGGGGGGGGGGGGGGGGGGGGGGGGGGGGGGGGGGGGGGGGGGGGGGGGGGGGGGGGGGGGGGGGGGGGGGGGGGGGGGGGGGGGGGGGGGGGGGGGGGGGGGGGGGGGGGGGGGGGGGGGGGGGGGGGGGGGGGGGGGGGGGGGGGGGGGGGGGGGGGGGGGGGGGGGGGGGGGGGGGGGGGGGGGGGGGGGGGGGGGGGGGGGGGGGGGGGGGGGGGGGGGGGGGGGGGGGGGGGGGGGGGGGGGGGGGGGGGGGGGGGGGGGGGGGGGGGGGGGGGGGGGGGGGGGGGGGGGGGGGGGGGGGGGGGGGGGGGGGGGGGGGGGGGGGGGGGGGGGGGGGGGGGGGGGGGGGGGGGGGGGGGGGGGGGGGGGGGGGGGGGGGGGGGGGGGGGGGGGGGGGGGGGGGGGGGGGGGGGGGGGGGGGGGGGGGGGGGGGGGGGGGGGGGGGGGGGGGGGGGGGGGGGGGGGGGGGGGGGGGGGGGGGGGGGGGGGGGGGGGGGGGGGGGGGGGGGGGGGGGGGGGGGGGGGGGGGGGGGGGGGGGGGGGGGGGGGGGGGGGGGGGGGGGGGGGGGGGGGGGGGGGGGGGGGGGGGGGGGGGGGGGGGGGGGGGGGGGGGGGGGGGGGGGGGGGGGGGGGGGGGGGGGGGGGGGGGGGGGGGGGGGGGGGGGGGGGGGGGGGGGGGGGGGGGGGGGGGGGGGGGGGGGGGGGGGGGGGGGGGGGGGGGGGGGGGGGGGGGGGGGGGGGGGGGGGGGGGGGGGGGGGGGGGGGGGGGGGGGGGGGGGGGGGGGGGGGGGGGGGGGGGGGGGGGGGGGGGGGGGGTGAATTAGTGCAGCGGATTAAACTTGTAAGTTTGATAACGATTTCGTAAAATGCAAGGAGATTTCGTTTCGATAGTAACTTGAGTAAAGTGAAAAACGAAAACTTGCTGCTATGTAGATAATGATTGCTGAAAAGTAAGAACTTGGTATGTAGATAATGATTGCTGAAAAGTAAGAACTTGGTATGTAGATAATGATTGCTGAAAAGTAAGAACTTGGTATGTAGATAATGATTGCTGAAAAGTAAGAACTTGGTATGTAGATAATGATTGCTGAAAAGTAAGAACTTGGTATGTAGATAATGATTGCTGAAAAGTAAGAACTCACACATTCAAGGAACACACCAATTTAAAGTGGTTCGGTCAAAATGACCTACATCCACTTCCGATACGCCCTTGGATTTCTTCCGACGGACTTCCGATACGCCCTTGGATTTCTTCCGACGGACTTCCGATACGCCCTTGGATTTCTTCCGACGGACTTCCGATACGCCCTTGGATTTCTTCCGACGGACTTCCGATACGCCCTTGGATTTCTTCCGACGGACTTCCGATACGCCCTTGGATTTCTTCCGACGGACTTCCGATACGCCCTTGGATTTCTTCCGACGGACTTCCGATACGCCCTTGGATTTCTTCCGACGGACTTCCGATACGCCCTTGGATTTCTTCCGACGGACTTCCGATACGCCCTTGGATTTCTTCCGACGGACTTCCGATACGCCCTTGGATTTCTTCCGACGGACTTCCGATACGCCCTTGGATTTCTTCCGACGGACTTCCGATACGCCCTTGGATTTCTTCCGACGGACTTCCGATACGCCCTTGGATTTCTTCCGACGGACTTCCGATACGCCCTTGGATTTCTTCCGACGGACTTCCGATACGCCCTTGGATTTCTTCCGACGGACTTCCGATACGCCCTTGGATTTCTTCCGACGGACTTCCGATACGCCCTTGGATTTCTTCCGACGGACTTCCGATACGCCCTTGGATTTCTTCCGACGGACTTCCGATACGCCCTTGGATTTCTTCCGACGGACTTCCGATACGCCCTTGGATTTCTTCCGACGGACTTCCGATACGCCCTTGGATTTCTTCCGACGGACTTCCGATACGCCCTTGGATTTCTTCCGACGGACTTCCGATACGCCCTTGGATTTCTTCCGACGGACTTCCGATACGCCCTTGGATTTCTTCCGACGGACTTCCGATACGCCCTTGGATTTCTTCCGACGGACTTCCGATACGCCCTTGGATTTCTTCCGACGGACTTCCGATACGCCCTTGGATTTCTTCCGACGGACTTCCGATACGCCCTTGGATTTCTTCCGACGGACTTCCGATACGCCCTTGGATTTCTTCCGACGGACTTCCGATACGCCCTTGGATTTCTTCCGACGGACTTCCGATACGCCCTTGGATTTCTTCCGACGGACTTCCGATACGCCCTTGGATTTCTTCCGACGGACTTCCGATACGCCCTTGGATTTCTTCCGACGGACTTCCGATACGCCCTTGGATTTCTTCCGACGGACTTCCGATACGCCCTTGGATTTCTTCCGACGGACTTCCGATACGCCCTTGGATTTCTTCCGACGGACTTCCGATACGCCCTTGGATTTCTTCCGACGGACTTCCGATACGCCCTTGGATTTCTTCCGACGGACTTCCGATACGCCCTTGGATTTCTTCCGACGGACTTCCGATACGCCCTTGGATTTCTTCCGACGGACTTCCGATACGCCCTTGGATTTCTTCCGACGGACTTCCGATACGCCCTTGGATTTCTTCCGACGGACTTCCGATACGCCCTTGGATTTCTTCCGACGGACTTCCGATACGCCCTTGGATTTCTTCCGACGGACTTCCGATACGCCCTTGGATTTCTTCCGACGGACTTCCGATACGCCCTTGGATTTCTTCCGACGGACTTCCGATACGCCCTTGGATTTCTTCCGACGGACTTCCGATACGCCCTTGGATTTCTTCCGACGGACTTCCGATACGCCCTTGGATTTCTTCCGACGGACTTCCGATACGCCCTTGGATTTCTTCCGACGGACTTCCGATACGCCCTTGGATTTCTTCCGACGGACTTCCGATACGCCCTTGGATTCTTCCGACGGACTTCCGATACGCCCTTGGATTTCTTCCGACGGACTCCTAGCTGGCTCCCGATCTTGTGGCGAAGTCAACGAGTAGCCTAGCCTTCTCGGTGATCTCTGCGAACCTCCGATGATCTCTTCGGCGGACTTCCAAAAACTCCGATAAGTCCCCGATTTCTTCTCGATTGGTTCCGGCAGCATCTCCGACGAATCTTCGAACTCTCGAACACCCATCGAACTTGACTCCAGTAGACTTGCTTTATGACTTCAAGCTGTCATAGTTAATCCTGTATACTTATCTCAACATATGGATTAGATAAAACATGACAATTGAATTCATCATCAAAATCCGAGATTCAACACCAATCACGTGAGTGATGACACGTGTGACTTGACACACAGTCTTTTTATTTATTTTTTTTATTTGGTATTTTATCACTTTATATTGCTTATTGCTTGAATATATTGTGATATTCATGGATCTATGCAATGGGAATTGGATCATGATGAGATCACGATAATGAGACTGATTCGCCTTTAAACACAAATCCTAAATAATCTCGGTCATAGGTTACCCGAGAGGGACATTGAGGTAACCGGATAAACTAGTATGCTGTTTACCCATCCATATGATGGATGCAGCTAGTCTCATAGTTGCTCATTTAGGGACACTAGGGATACAATGCAGGTGATCATTGGAGAATGAGTTCACTGATTGATCCACTTATGGAATGTTGGATGATTGATGATGTCTTATTATCAGATAGTGATTCCGTAGTTCCAATGGTGTATTTGGTCCTTAGACTTGAGACACCAAGGATGTCTTGTATCAGTACTCCATTCTTTGATATTGGAATTATAGATCTAGAGGTTCCAAATCTAGCACAGCTAGTCATCGGGAGTGGTAGCCAACTTAACAAGGACTATTGAGTATGGATAGAGGATCATCCACTCTCGGTATTATAAGAGGAATATTCCATGTGTCCTTGCTTAGACAAATCTCTGGCCAGGGTCATTAGGATTGAGAGAGAAAGAGTTTTCCAAGAGAATCCGATTAGAGTGAGACTCGAGCAGAAACCGTATGGGTCTAACAACACCATACCCAGTATACAGTCTCTAGGATATTAGATGAATGAGGGACTATAGGTAGACTGTAACTAAGGATAGGTAGGTCCAATAGATGGATTCCCTTGTATCATTTGGGAACTATGGCGTAGTAGCTTAGTACGTCAGTAGTCAATGAGTCGAGTGAATTATTATAGAGATAATAATTCACTAAGCTAGAAGGAGTTCTGATAGGTACAACTCACGGCCAACTCGATATTGGGCCTAGAGAGTCACACACATATAGTAGGCATTGCAATGAGTAGAGGTTCAGATATGAGATATTCGTTGGAGTCCCTATCTTATTGGATATCCAATAAGCTCTTAATTATTGGATTCCATGAATGAGATCCAATAAGAGCCAATGAGAGATTATTGGATAGAGATCCACTAATTTAAGAGGCTTGGGTAATTGGATGAAGATCCAATACCCAATAGGGTAGGATCCATTAGGGTTAAGTTGATAGAGAACCTCTATAAATAGGAGAGAACCAATGGTTTATAGGCTAGAGCTTTTCTAGATTGCCTCTCATATTCTCCTCCTCTTCTCCTCCTCAAATAGTAGACTTGGAGTTTTGAGGAGCATCGTCGCAACCCTACTGTGTGGATCACCGCTAGAGAAAAGGACACGACCTCTTTCACCCTCTCTTAGAGATCTGTAGGGATTCAGAGATATACGATCTCCCTATGGAACACAATCTTTAATATACATGTGGTTTTTTAGTTTCATAATTTTTACACACCAATCATCGTGCGATGACGAACGTAACTTTAGGAAATTGGATATTTTATTTTTAATGTTCTTCTTGTTAGGAACGAGTCAGCACTAAGAGGGGGCGAGGGTGTGAATTAGTGCAGTAGATAAAAACGTCGTTAGTTCGAAAAGCTTCATTTTGATTAAACCCGTTTCGGAAAGATAGTAAACTTTGAAAGTGTATAGAAGAGTGTAATGAGAAGGTAAAGCAAGTAAGGCAGTTTGCAATAAAGGTAAATTACACAAATAGAAATGCAAACCAATTTATAGTGGTTCGGTCATCATGACCTATATCCACTCCACTGATTCCTCTTTCATCGAGGTCACCGGCATCCACTAACAGTCTTCCTTCAATAGGCGAAGACCAACCACCTTCTTACAACTCTATTTTCCTTTTGACAAGTTTAGGAGAGAACTTTTATAACCCCTCTTTTAGACCTAGACCTCTCTTCTCCCTTTAGAAGAACTTTCTAAATACTAGGAAGAAGGGACTCTACTCCTCAAGAGATATTATAAATTTTACTCACTTTCTTGCTTTGCTAAGAAGAAAAGAGTAGGGTATTTATAGGCCCCAAATGGATTCAAATTTGGATCCCAAAATTTAAATCCCCAAGATTTCGAGGTACAAGCGGTACCACCGCCTGATAGCCTCGGAGACCAGGTTTTTCAAGTTTTCTAACTCACAAGCAGTTCCACCGCCTGACCCAACTTTTGGGTCATTAAATGGGCCTCCTATTGAGCCCAAATCAGTCTCAATTAAGGCCCAATTGACCCCTAATTGAGTTAGCATGATTACACCAAAAGCTAATTTAATTAGCCTCCTAAACTACTTTGATCTTAGACAAATAATTATAAAGTATGAATCCTTTGTCCATCATGTCATTGGTTCATCCGACGCTCGTCTGATCCTTCGGCGTATCATCCTCTCCTTCGACGTATTGCCCAATCAGCATGTTGACTCCCACAACTTTTGATCTCCTTGGCGCAATGTTCGATCCTTCCGCTCGATGCCCGAATTCACGACATAAGCCTTCTACTGACACGTCGACCAATCCTCCGGCCCGACGTCTAATCTTCTGACATGTTCACTCCGGCCCAATGTTTGATTCCTCCTACTTTAATCAATTTGCCTCTCATTGATCAAAGCTAGTCCTGCGTTACTCAGAACATAGATTAGATGACTAACACATCAATTGATTTCATCATCAAAATCTGAGATTTAACAATCTCCTCCTTTTTTATGATGACAACCAATTGATGTCGGAGTTTAAATTAAACTCCCCCTATCAATATGTCGTATTGATAGAATCTTTGAATTCAAAAAATTATAAGTATTTTACCATTGCATGCATCATGAATATTGAAAGACCCAATTAATCATATCATTGCATACAACATAAACTCATGCATAATCAAAATATCTAAGTATATCATCCCATGTATGATTGTCATCATGACTTCTGTCTCTTTGCCATCAACAAAAAGGAGAAGTGCAACTTTGAAAGCTTAGCAATTTAGCAAAAAAATTTATCACTTTAGAACATGCAAGCTAGTGAGTTCTTTCTTTTCTTTTGAAAAGTGCAAGCTAGTAATTTTTGCTCCCTTTGTTATGTGCAAGCTAAAAATTTTTTACAATATGCAAGTTAACAAATTTGCTTTTCTTAGCGATGTGTAAGATAGCATATTTTTACATCTTCTTGAAGTATGCAAGCTAGCAAACTTAGTGATGTTCAAGATAGCAAGTTCTTTCTTTTCTTTTAAGAAGTGTAATTTTTTGCTTTCTTGGCAAAGTGCAAGCTAGCAAAATTTTACATCTATTAGAACAAACAAGCTAGCAAAATTTTACAACTATTAGAACAAGCAAGCTAGCAAATTTTTGCTTCTTTTGCAATGTGCAAGTTTCTAAATTTTGCATCTTGAGCTAGCAATTTTTCTCCCCATTTGTCATTGTAAAAAAGAAGGGAAGAATACAATGTTGTAATTCTTTTTCCTTTACATCAATTTTTAAATCATGACAAAGTTAAAGTATCATTCTTATTTTAATATGTCATAATTAAGATAAATCTTGAATTCAAATTGAATTCAAGTCAAAGCAATTTTAATCATGATTCACATCATATGCAATACATCATATACATCATCATAATAAAATCATAAGTATTACATGCATCATTCCAAATTATAAATATTCAAATCATGATGGTATCAAAATGTACATCACATCCTACCATGTATGATCATAATTTCTCATTTGTATGCATCAACGTAATATCATGAGTATTGCGTAATTTCATATCATCACATGAAGGATAACAAGAAAAATTTGATGATGAGATATACAAATCATAAAGACAAATTGTAAATATCAAGAGACATATTATGATTCTTTTTGGATAATACAAATAATGAAAAGAAAGAATCATAGTAAACAACCTTGATTTATAAAAAAGAATTCTCAAGTTATAATTTTGAGAAATCAAGAGAAACCATGATTCATTTTAACAAATCTCCTCTTAAATAAATAATGAAAAGAATTCTTAGGAGATCATGATATAGATAAAATTCATTTAAATTCATAATCATCGAAATCACTTTCATGATTCAAGAGATTCAAAATATAAATAGATTCATCACTGAGGATCTCTAAGATAAAAACTCGATAAGATAGAGATTTTTTCAAGAAACATTCATTCTCCCCTCTATCATTGTAAATAAGAAGGAAGAAGAGGGGAATAATATAAAACTCAAGTCATAAATTATCAAGATGTCAAGTAGCATATAATGGTTTATTAGAATAAGTCTCATTTTTAGCGAATAGCAAAAAGAATCGTAGGAGAACAAGATCTCAATTCATGTAAATAAAATCTTCAATTATCAAAATCATTTTCATAGTTCAAGAGATTCATACAAATAGATTCATCAATCTCATTTTGAAAACTCAATAAGATAGGAATTGAGAAGTTTTCAAGAAAAATATATTTCCTTTTTATTTCATACAAGCATGCCTTTGTCATTTATGCCAAATGAAATCATGCATCATGTTTAAAACCAAAAAAGCAACTTCCATTATGGCAAAGATTGATAAGCCATAAATTACAAGAATCATAATGCATAATTTTGAAATATAAACTCATTAAGTATGATCATTATGCATCATTACTTTGGGCATGATACCAAAATATGGTTTCAAGTTTTCAAGGTGAAACATGTACAATTTCAAACTATAAACTTATTAAGCATGATATCAAACCTCTTAACATTTTCATTAAAACATCAAGCATGGTTTCATTGAACATTAGGCATCTTCAGTCAAAATCGAAAAGCAATACGGAAATCAACATGACACATATTATTGCTTCTTAAACACATACATAAGATTAATCTTACTAGGTGTACAAGCATTAGATTAACATTTTGTTAGATTTTTATAAAACATGAAATTGTAATGATCATTTTTTCAAAATAGTTAAAAAAGAAGCATGATATAATTTTTTACAATATTTTTATTTTTTACTAACTAATTTAAAAATAACTCATGAAAAATCATCAAGTAATTTTAAAATAAAGTAAAAAAGTTTCGTTTGAGTTGTTTACCTCATTGTCGAGAGTTATCAAAGCAAAGTTCATCATTTCATCTTCATCGGTTTGCTCCTCATCATCAGATGAGCTCGATTCATCCCAAGCCACCTTGAATACTTTCTTGTTCTTTGGTAACTTCTTTTTACATTTATTTTTATTCTTTAATTTTGTTTCATAAACTTTTTAAATTATATAATGAGAAGTTCAAAGTAATCATCATCATCACTTGAGTGATTACTCAAGTGTTATTCTAGTGTTTGAAGTGCCAAATCCTTCCTGTTCTTTGAAAGGTTGTTCTCATGTTCGTTTTGTGCCATATAAGTCATTTCATAGATCATCAAAGACCCAATAAGTTCTTCAATCGAAAAATAGTTCAAGTTTTTTTATTCTTATATTGCCGTTACTTTCGAATCCCAAATTTTAGAAAGTGATCGTAAAACTTTATTCATAAGTTCAAGATTTGAAAAACTTTTACTAAGAGCTTTTAAACTATTGATGACATCCGTAAAACAGGTGTACATGTCTTCAATAGTCTTGATTCATTCCATATAAAATAATTCAAAATGATGCATCAAAATATTTATTTTAGATTCTTTAACTCTACTAGTGCCTTCGTGTGTGATTTCAAGTGTGTGCCAAATGTCAAAGGCTATTTCACAAGTAGAAACCCGATTGAATTCATTTTATCTAAGGTGCAAAAGAGAGCATTCATAGCTCTAGTATTTAAAGAAAAAGTCTTCTTCTCCAACTCATTCCAATCGTTCATTAGAATAGAAGACTTTTAAAATCTATTTTCAATAATATTCCATAAATTTAAATCTAAGGAAAGCAAGAAAACTCTCATATCGGTTTTCTAGTAAGTGTAGTTCCTCTCATTGAGCATGGGAGGATGAATGAGAGAGTAACACTCTTGAAAGACAAAAAGAGCTATTTCTCTTGGGTGTTAAACCAAATAAGAAAAATATGGCTCTGATACCAATTGTTAGGAACGAGTCAGCACTAAGAGGGGGTGAATTAGTGCAGTGGATAAAAATATTATCAGTTCAAAAATCTTTGTTTCGATTAAACTCGTTTCGGAAAGATATTAAACTTTGAAAGCATACGGAAGAGTACCATGAGAAGGTAAAGCAAGTAAGGCTGTTTGTAGTAAAGGTAAATTGCATAAATAGAAACGTAAACTAATTTATAGTGGTTCGATCGTCGTGACCTACATCCACTAATGGTCTTCCTTCAATAGGCAAAGACCAACCACCTTCTTACAATTCTATTCTCCTTTTGATAGGTTCAGGAGAGAACCTTTACAATTCCTCTTTTAGACCTAGACCTCTCTTCTCCCTTTAGAAGAACTTTCTAAATACTAAGAAGAATGGACTCTTCTCTTCAAGAGAGATTATAATTTTTACTCAAGGATTCTTTCCCCCTTTTTAACTCACTTTAATGCTTTGCCAAATAGGAGAGTGGGGTATTTATAGGCCCCAAATGGATTCTTTCCCCAAGATTTCGAGGTACGGGGGATACCACCGCTTGCAGCTTGATACTAGGTGGTGCCACTGTCCAATTTGACGGTACCACCGCCTGACATACTATCACTGGGTAGTACCACTACCCAATCTGGTGGTACCACCACCTGACAACCTCGGAGATCGGGTTTTTCGAGTTTTCCAACTCACAAGCAGTTCCACCACTTGTTCTGGTAGTGCCACCTCCTGACCCAACTTTTGGGTCACTGAATGGGCTCCCATTGAGCCCAAATCAGTCCCAATTAATGCCAAATTGGCCCCTAATTAAGTTAGCATGATTACACCAAAAGCTAACTCAATTAGCCCCCCTAAACTACTTCAATCATAGACAAATAATTACAAAGCATGAATCCTTTGTCCGACATGTCATTGGTTCATCCGGCGTATCATTCTCTCCTTCGACGTATTGCCTAATCAGCATCTTGACTCCCACAACTTTCAATCTCCTTAGCACAATGTCTGATCCTTCGGCCCGATGCCCGAATTCACGGCATAAGCCTTCTACCGACACGTCGACCGATCCTTTGGCCCGACATCTAATCTTCTGACATATTCACTCTGACCCAATGTTCGATTCCTCCTACTTTAATCAATTTGCCTCTCCTTAATCGAATCTAGTCCTATGTTACTCAAAACATAGATTAGATGACTAACACAACAATTGTTTTCATCATTAAAATCTGAGTTTCAACATTTCCATTGTATATGTGATGTCGCCCCTAGATTTCACAACAGTGGTATAAGAGCTAGGTTATTCGTGCGATAGATTGGTTTTGAACTATATGTATTATATTTTGGAGAAGCTTTTGGCATCAAAATTGTTGATGCAAAAGCTAGAAAATGGCAGCAACTATTGTTGCCCTCGCAGATAGCAGCCAAGGCTACCAACTACGTGCAAGGTGGTGGCGGCCGACGAGTTGCTATCGATGGTTTGTAGCCGGCAACCTGTAGCCTTCTTGCAGTAGGTGCCACCTACAGGTTGGGCGCCCACAAGCAAGGTAGCCTACAGTGGCGGCCATGTTTGTGGAGCCCATGGGCAGGCCACCAATAGTGGCGACAGCCTACGTGCTATCACGGACTTAACTAGTTTTGCCCAAGTCGTGCGGCACCTTTATATGTCTGTCCACAAAGGTCAGCCTCCCCGAAATCTCCCATGGTCCCTTAAGACCTACAAAAGAGAAAACGGGTTAGAGAAAGTGCCTCACTCAAGATCCACAAGCAAACATTCCAGAAAACACTTCATAGGCAATGCAAATTATAAACAGACTTTACAAGCTCTAACGATCGCATAACAAAGGATCCAAAATGGTCCACTACAGACCGAAATCCCTCACAAGTGTCCACATGACACAACTTTTATTTATAAGCCTAAAATGACCACCAAACCCAACTAAAATAGGGCTTTTAAGACTTCAGCCATCCCTCTACATGCTATACAAAGCATGAATCCTTTGTCCGACATGTCATTGGTTCATCCGGCGTATCATTCTCTCCTTCGACGTATTGCCTAATCAGCATCTTGACTCCCACAACTTTCAATCTCCTTAGCACAATGTCTGATCCTTCGGCCCGATGCCCGAATTCACGGCATAAGCCTTCTACCGACACGTCGACCGATCCTTTGGCCCGACATCTAATCTTCTGACATATTCACTCTGACCCAATGTTCGATTCCTCCTACTTTAATCAATTTGCCTCTCCTTAATCGAATCTAGTCCTATGTTACTCAAAACATAGATTAGATGACTAACACAACAATTGTTTTCATCATTAAAATCTGAGTTTCAACATTTCCATTGTATATGTGATGTCGCCCCTAGATTTCACAACAGTGGTATAAGAGCTAGGTTATTCGTGCGATAGATTGGTTTTGAACTATATGTATTATATTTTGGAGAAGCTTTTGGCATCAAAATTGTTGATGCAAAAGCTAGAAAATGGCAGCAACTATTGTTGCCCTCGCAGATAGCAGCCAAGGCTACCAACTACGTGCAAGGTGGTGGCGGCCGACGAGTTGCTATCGATGGTTTGTAGCCGGCAACCTGTAGCCTTCTTGCAGTAGGTGCCACCTACAGGTTGGGCGCCCACAAGCAAGGTAGCCTACAGTGGCGGCCATGTTTGTGGAGCCCATGGGCAGGCCACCAATAGTGGCGACAGCCTACGTGCTATCACGGACTTAACTAGTTTTGCCCAAGTCGTGCGGCACCTTTATATGTCTGTCCACAAAGGTCAGCCTCCCCGAAATCTCCCATGGTCCCTTAAGACCTACAAAAGAGAAAACGGGTTAGAGAAAGTGCCTCACTCAAGATCCACAGCAAACATTCCAGAAAACACTTCATAGGCAATGCAAATTATAAACAGACTTTACAAGCTCTAAACGATCGCATAACAAAGGATCCAAAATGGTCCACTACAGACCGAAATCCCTCACAAGTGTCCACATGACACAACTTTTATTTATAAGCCTAAAATGACCACCAAACCCAACTAAAATAGGGCTTTTAAGACTTCAGCCATCCCTCTACATGCTATACAAAGCATGAATAAACCAAAAGACACGAATATATATAAGCATTACATTAAACACCCTGTTTACAGTTTTATCCATGACATTCTCCCCCACTTATTCCTTCGACATCCTCATTGAAGTCTTTGTCGATACCACTGTTGAATCTCGGATTTTGATGATGAAACTAATTGATTGTGTTTAGATGTTTAACTGCATTTTGAGTGATGCAGGTCTACTCGATCAGGATTAGACAGTTGACGCAGGAGGAATTGACATTGCGCCAGAGGAGATCACGTTAGGATATTGGACGGCAGAACGCTTCGGACGTCGGGCATCGGGCCAAGGAGAGCGGAATTACACCAAGGATATCAGGGTTGCGGAGGTCAACCACCGATTGGGCAACAAGCCGTAAGAGAGGACGATGCATTGAAGAATCGGACGAAGCGCCAACCAATGACGTGCTGGGCAATAGAATGTCAATTCGCGTTGTAATAATTATCTAGATCGGAGTACAGTTTTTGCTTGTGTGTACAGGATTAACTACGATAACGATGAAGACATAAAGTGAAACAAAGTGCCAGAGTCCAGTGCGAAGGATTCGTTGGGAGTTCGAGAGTCCGATGGAAGTCCGAAGGTTCGTCGAGAATGCTGCCGAAACTAGTCGAGAATGAGTAGGGAGCTTGCCGAAGGGTTTTCGGAAGCTTACCGGAAGGTACGTCGGAAGTTTGCGGAGCTCATCGAGAATGATCATAGCTTACCGAAGAAGCTCGTCGAAACTCGCCAAGATCAAATCGTGAAGTCTAGGAGCTTGCCGGGACGGGAGTCCGTAGAATGGTTTCCGAGAGTTTATCGGAAGACAGCCGGAAGTTCGCTAGAAGAAGTCTTGACTTGTGGACTTTGTAATAGCTTAGGAAATGTCTTTAAATTTGTAGTTAGCATATTAATTAGGGTTAGGATTAGATGTTAATCTTATAACCCAAGTAGGGGCCAATTGGGCCCGAGTTCGGACTAGTTTGGGCCAAGTTTGGAGCCCAACAATGAGCTGAAATAGTGTAGGCGGTGGCACCACCCAGAACCCGAAAGGTTGGGCGGTGGAACTGCCGGACTGGGTGGTGGCACCGCCCAGCACCCAAAGAGCTAGGCGGTGGCACCGCCCAGTACACTACTAGTGTCAGAACTGACAGGCGGTGGCACCGCTAGCTTCGAGAATCGAAGAGAATTCAAATTTTGGAGCCAAAATTTGAATCCTCTTGAGGCCTATAAATACCCCTCAATTCTCAGCAGAGATAACAACTTTTAAGAAGCAATAGAGTGAAAAAAAAGTCTTAGCAAAGCCTTAGCAAGTCTTACTTTCAAATTGCTTGAGTGTTCACCTCCCTTTCTTTCTTGCTGAAATTTTGTAAGAGTGTGAACCACTTGTAAAGGTTGTAAGAGGGGTATTTGTCCTTCCCCTTCAAAGTGATTTGCTAGTGGAAGTTGGGGGCCTCATCGAAGAAGGCTTCGCAAGTGGATGTAGGTCATTTTGACCGAACCACTTTAAATCTGCGTGTTCCTTGAATGTGTGAGTTGTTATTTTTCTGCAATCATTGTCTATATAGAAGCAAGTTTTTGTTCTTCACTTTACTCAAGTTTTTATCGTACGAAAGATTTTCCGAAACTGACGTTTTAATCCGTTGCACTAATTCACCCCCCCCCTCTTAGTGCCGCTCCGATCCTAACAATTGGTATCAGAGCTCGGTATTTCTCATTTCGGATTTACACCTAAGAGAAATGGCTCTTCATGGCTTTTAAGAGGGCTTTTCGGTTGTTCGTCCACCGTTGTTTAACCGATTGGACTACACTTATTGGAAAACTCGAATGAGAGTTTTCTTGATTTCTATGTATTTGGATTTATGGAATATTATTGAAAACGGTTTTCAATGTCCCTCTAAACCGATGAACGAATGGTCGGATTTGGAGAAGAAGTATTTTTCTTTAAACACAAAGGCTATGAATGCCTTATTTTGCGCTTTGGACAAAAATGAGTTCAATCGGATTTCTATGTGCGAAACGGCTTTTGATATTTGGTGAACACTTGAAATCACGCATGAGGAAACTAGTAGAGTTAAAGACTCGAAAGTTAACATTTTATTGCATGATTTTGAGCTTTTTCGAATGCAACCAAGCAAGACTATAGGCGACATATACACCCGTTTCATGGATGTCGTCAATAATCTAAGAGTTCTTGGTAAATCTTTTTCGAAATTTGATCTCGTAAGTAAGATCTTAAGATCCCTTCCAAAAAGGTGGGATCCTAAAATAACCGCACTACAAGAGATAAAAAAATTTAAATGATTTTCCATTAGAAGAATTAATCGGGTTATTAATGACCTATGAAATGATACTTTTGGAACATTTTGAACCCGATGAGCACTTGAACCACCTTCCAAAGAATAGGAAGGATTTGGAACTCTGGACAAATGAATACCACTTGAGCGATGACTCAAGTGATGAGGACAATGATGAACTTGAACTTCGAACAATAAATCTTAATAAGTTCATTAAACAAAAATCTAAAATAAACAATGAACTTGAACAGAGGAAGAGGCCAAAGAAGAGGAAGGCAATCAAGGATGAATCAAGAACTTCCAAAGGTGAAATGGTGAATTAGGCTTTGACGGGATTCGACTAAAAGGTAAGTAACTCAACTCTCTTGAATTATTTTGAATTATTTTGAAATTACTTGAAGTTTTTCATGAGTGCTTAATTTAGATAGTAGGAATAGGAAATAAAAAAATTGTTTTTCAAAAATTATATCATGTTTTTCTTGTTAGCATCTTTGAAAAATTAGAAAATTTGATCATGAAAAGTATATTACTAAGGTTTCATGCATGTTATGTTTTGAAATGTTGAATGATGTATGCAACATTAGGGATGATAATTATATGCTTAGGATTAATCCATGCATATGTATCTTGATGATTTTATGTCATGCATGAGTTTTTGAAGTAAATGTTGATTTGAAACTCTCATTTTAGATTAATATGTTTTTGGTCTAATCATTTTTATGATGAATTAAGATGACATTCTCATGACATATTAAGATGACATAGTGCATGTACATCTATGTATGAATTTCTTGATAGTCTTTTGATGATTGATGTGATATCATGATGTGTTTGGCCTTGACGACTTCATGATGAAACTTGTGTTTCGATTTTAAATAATGATACATATTTTCACAAAAGACTTGAATACCCTCACATGAAATCAATTGTATAAAATGGAAATGAATTTTTTATCCTATTAAGATTAATGAATTTATTTTACCAATCTTATGAATCTTATGAAAATAAACATGATGAATATTTTGAAAATAAATGAGTGTATCATGCATTTGGTCTTAATGATTTCTCTCGAACATACTTTTTGAAATCATACTTGATGATGAATATCAAGATATTAAAAGGATGTTATCATGGAATCATGCTTGATGATTTGTTTTACGAAATTACCTTTCAATCTTAAATGTTGACACTTGTTTTATTAAAGGTAAAGGCATGCTTATAAGAAGCAAATCACATGAATAGAAATTTATAAAAACGAAATGTGATCCTCTATCTTATCGACTTTTCAATAAATCTATGCTTGTCATGTATGAATTTATTGAATGTGACTTTGAGGATGATTTCGGATTTCACAAATGCTTGATTCATACTTATGACATGAGACATATTTTAAATATGAATCATGTTCAATGCTTCAATCATGTTATATCTCCCTTAATTCATTTTGTTCTCCTAGATTTATTTACCAAAGAGGAGAATCTTTCGAATGAATGAAATGATACAAATGAATCACTTATCGATATATCTTTTTGAAGTATCTTTTTAATGTGACGTTGATAATTTGAGATGTCTGTTGGAATTCATGACATGAGATAATTGAATCCTTGACTTACTCTTTATATGGCTTGAGAATAGATGTTTAAAATCTTGCTTGTTGAGTTGTCTTATAAGATTTTGCCTTTACATCTTGAACTTTCATGCTTATCTTGATTTGGCGTATAAAGACTAAGGCATACTTAGATAAAAAAGAATCACTTAAAAAATACTTTTCCCATCTGATCGAGATTAATGATTTCATGATATTTTGTGAATCTCGAAATTGATTTTGATGACTTGATTATGAGTTTCAAGTTAACGATTTGATTTGAATGAGTTTTATCTAAATCATAATCTTGATCTTGCAAAATTGGAATCACAAATAATATCTTTTGGTATTCATGAATTGATACTCACAATATGAAAGTATTAGTATTCATGACTTGAATTTGATTGAAACATTGCATGCTTAAATTAATCATTCTCCTATGTTTCAAAAATTCTTTAAATGCCTTATGTGATGATTGAAAATTAATTTGCTTTATGATAAATCTATGTATACCATTTTGAATCTCTTGAAAGTAATGTTGAGATTTTGATGAATTTGGCGATTTGAATTTGAATGAGTTTGTATTCGAATTATGATCTTGACTTCTTGGATTTACTACTTGATATTTTTTTAATCACAATCTCTTCTTGTATACCTACAATTTTTTTTATTTATAAAAAGAAGAGATTTGATAAAATGAATCATTGTTGACTTAATGTTCGGTATCATGAATACTTTATTATCATACTTGAAAATAGTGATAAATATTTTAAAATAAATGTTTGTATCATGTTAGATAATTTTACATTTTGTGCATGATAAGTTATAGTGATGATTGAACAATGATTGAAACAATGATTGAAATAATATGAATGATGATTTGGAATCATGCATATAATGATGAGTTATATGTTTTGAAAATATATATGATGATTTGTGTATTATGCATGCATAATGATGCATGCAATGATGATTCATGATAAAATTATTATTTTGATATTCATGAATTGAATCTTCCTTTCTTTTTGCCAAATGACAAAGGGAGAGAAAGAGTTGCTAATGTGCTATCTTGAATTGAGGTAAAGGGTCATCTCCAAGAGAAATTAGCTAGCTTGCACAAGTTAAGAAAATGCAAAAAACTTGCTTACTTTCTTGCACATCTAAAGAAAAGATACAAATGTAACACTTGCAAAATTGTTTGCTTGCCTCATGTAAAACATGGTCCCTTGCTAGTTTGACATTTTGCTAAGGAAGCAAAAATGACACTTCTCAAAAGAGAAGAAAGAGCTTGCTTTCTTGAACATCTTTAATTTGCTAGCTAGAATGATGTACAATTTGCTATCTTGAACATTACAAAGAAATGCTATCATGCACATCGCAAAGAAAAGCAAATATGCCAACTTGCACATCTTTAAATTTCCTAGCTTGTTTGTAATAAAACTTGCATATCGTAAAAGGTGCTAGCTTGTAGAGAAGCAAAGAATTGCTATCTCAAAAGAAGTAAAAATTGTAAAACTTAGAAAACTTGCAATATAATTGCTCTTGCCATGCTTTGTATCAAAAATAGGTTGATATCCTTAAAAGCATCGCATTAAATTTTTTAGTATCATAATGTATCACATGTATCGCAAATTGAAAATTTTGAAACTATTATCATATCATGTTTAACAATTGATGTCTTTCATGACATAATTTCTTTGCATTTTTGTCTTGTATGTATCATGTGATGATTGAAATATTGATATGACATTTTGCTATCTTGATATTCATGACTTGAATCTTCCTTTCTTTTTGCCAATGACAAAGGGAGAGAAGAGTTGCTAAGTGTGCTATCTTGAATTGATGTAAAGGGGTCATCTCAAAGAGAAATTAGCTAGCTTGCACAAGTCAAGAAAATGCAAAAACTTGCTTACTTCTTGCACATCTAAAGAAAAGAAACAAATGTAACACTTGCCAAATTGTTCTTGCCATGTAAACATGGTCCTTGCTAGTTTGACATTTTGCTAAGAAAGCAAAAATGACACTTCTCAAAAGAGAAGAAAGAGCTTGCTTTCTTGAACATCTTTAATTTGCCAGCTAGAATGATGTACAATTTGCTATCTTCAACATTACAAAGAAATGCTATCATGCACATCGCAAAGAAAAGCAAATATGCCAACTTGCACATCTTTAAATTTCCTAGCTTATTTGTAGTAAAACTTGCATATCGTAAAAGGTGTTAGCTTGTAGAGAAGCAAAGAATTGCTATCTCAAAAGAAGCAAAAATTGTAAAACTTAGAAAACTTGCAATATATTGCTCTTGCCATGCTTTGTAATCAAAAATAGGTTGATATCCTTAAAAGCATCGTATTAAATTTTTAGTATCGCAATGTATCACATGTATCGCAAATTGAAAATTTTGAGACTATTATCATATCATGTTTAACAATTGATGTCTTTCATGACATAATTTCTTTGCATTTTTGTCTTGTATGTATCATGTGATGATTGAAATATTGATTGACATTTTGCTATCTTGATATTCATGACTTGAATCTTCCTTTCTTTTTGCCAATGACAAAGGGAGAGAAAGAGTTGCTAATGTGCTATCTTGAATTGATGTAAAGGGTCATCTCAAAGAGAAATTAGCTAGCTTGCACAAGTCAAGAAAATGCAAAAACTTGCTTACTTTCTTGCACATCTAAAGAAAAGATACAAATGTAACACTTGCCAAATTGTTTGCTTGCCTCATGTAAAACATGGTCCCTTGCTAGTTTGACATTTTGCTAAGGAAGCAAAAATGACACTTCTCAAAAGAGAAGAAAGAGCTTGCTTTCTTGAACATCTTTAATTTGCTAGCTAGAATGATGTACAATTTGCTATCTTGATATTCATGACTTGAATCTTCCTTTCTTTTTGCCAATGACAAAGGGAGAGAAAGAGTTGCTAATGTGCTATCTTGAATTGATGTAAAGGGTCATCTCAAAGAGAAATTAGCTAGCTTGCACAAGTCAAGAAAATGCAAAAACTTGCTTACTTTCTTGCACATCTAAAGAAAAGATACAAATGTAACACTTGCAAAATTGTTTGCTTGCCTCATGTAAAACATGGTCCCTTGCTAGTTTGACATTTTGCTAAGGAAGCAAAAATGACACTTCTCAAAAGAGAAGAAAGAGCTTGCTTTCTTGAACATCTTTAATTTGCTAGCTAGAATGATGTACAATTTGCTATCTTGAACATTACAAAGAAATGCTATCATGCACATCGCAAAGAAAAGCAAATATGCCAACTTGCACATCTTTAAATTTCCTAGCTTGTTTGTAATAAAACTTGCATATCGTAAAAGGTGTTAGCTTGTAGAGAAGCAAAGAATTGCTATCTCAAAAGAAGCAAAAATTGTAAAACTTAGAAAACTTGCAATATAATTGCTCTTGCCATGCTTTGTATCAAAAATAGGTTGATATCCTTAAAAGCATCGTATTAATTTTTTAGTATCGCAATGTATCACATGTATCGCAATTGAAAATTTTGAGACTATTATCATATCATGTTTAACAATTGATGTCTTTCATGACATAATTTCTTTGCATTTTGGTCTTGTATGTATCATGTGATGATTGAAATATTGATTGACATTTTGCTATCTTGATATTCATGACTTGAATCTTCCTTTCTTTTTGCCATGACAAAGGGAGAGAAAGAGTTGCTAATGTGCTATCTTGAATTGATGTAAAGGGTCATCTCAAAGAGAAATTAGCTAGCTTGCACAAGTAAGAAAATGCAAAAACTTGCTTACTTCTTGACCATCTAAAGAAAAAGATACAAATGTAACACTTGCAAAATTGTTTGCTTGCCTCATGTAAAACATGGTCCCTTGCTAGTTTGACATTTGCTAAGGAAGCAAAAAATGACACTTCTCAAAAGAGAAGAAAGAGCTTGCTTTCTTGAACATCTTTAATTTGCTAGCTAGAATGATGACAATTGCTATCTTGAACATTACAAAGAAATGCTATCATGCACATCGCAAAGAAAAGCAAATATGCCAACTTGCACATCTTTAAATTTCCTAGCTTGTTTGAATAAAACTTGCATATCGTAAAAGGTGCTAGCTTGTAGAGAAGCAAAGAATTGCTATCTCAAAAGAAGTAAAAATTGTAAAACTTAGAAAACTTGCAATATAATTGCTCTTGCCATGCTTTGTATCAAAAATAGGTTGATATCCTTAAAAGCATCGCATTAAATTTTTAGTATCATAATGTATCACATGTATCGCAAATTGAAAATTTTGAAACTATTATCAGATCATGTTTAACAATTGATGTCTTCATGACATAATTTCTTTGCATTTTTGTCTTGTATGTATCATGTGATGATTGAAATATTGATTGACATTTTGCTATCTTGATATTCAGGACTTGAATCTTCCTTTCTTTTGCCAATGACAAAGGGAGGAGAAAGAGTTGCTAATGTGCTATCTTGAATTGATGTACAGGGTCATCTCAAAGAGAAATTAGCTAGCTTGCACAAGTCAAGAAAATGCAAAAACTTGCTTACTTTCTTGGGCACATCTAAGAAAAGAAACAAATGTAACACTTGCCAAATTGTTAACACTTGCCAAATTTGCTTCTCATGTTAGAAACATGGTCCTTGCTAGTTTGACATTTTGCTAAGAAGCAAAAATGACACTTCTCAAAAGAGAAGAAAGAGCTTGCTTTCTTGAACATCTTTAATTTGCCAGCTAGAATGATGTACAATTTGCTATCTTCAACATTACAAAGAAATGCTATCATGCACATCGCAAAGAAAAGCAAATATGCCAACTTGCACATCTTTAAATTTCCTAGCTTATTTGTAGTAAAACTTGCATATCGTAAAAGGTGTTAGCTTGTAGAGAAGCAAAGAATTGCTATCTCAAAAGAAGCAAAAATTGTAAAACTTAGAAAACTTGCAATATAATTGCTCTTGCCATGCTTTGTTGTATCAAAATAGGTTGATATCCTTAAAAGGCATCGTATTAAATTTTTAGTAGCGCAATGTATCACATGTATCGCAAATTGAAAATTTTGAGACTATTATCATATCATGTTTAACAATTGGAATGTCTTGTCATGACATAAATTATCTTTGCATTTTGTCATTGTATGTATCATGGGATGTATTGAAATATGAGTGTACATTTGCTATCGGGTGATATGCAAGGACTTGGAATCTTCCTGTCTTTTGCCCAATGACAAAGGGAGAGAAGAGTTGCTAATGGGCTAGTCTTGAATTGATGTAAAGGGTCTCTCAAAGGAGGAAATTAGCTAGCCTTGCACAAGTCAAGAAAATGCAAAAACTTGCTTACTTTCTTGCACCTAAAGAAAGAAACAAATGAACATGGTCCCTTGCTAGTTTGACATTTTGCTAAGAAAGCAAAAATGACACTTCTCAAAAGAGAAGAAAGAGCTTGCTTTCTTGAACATCTTTAATTTGCCAGCTAGAATGATGTACAATTTGCTATCTTGATATTCATGACTTGAATCTTCCTTTCTTTTTGCCAATGACAAAGGGAGAGAAAGAGTTGCTAATGTGCTATCTTGAATTGATGTAAAGGGTCATCTCAAAGAGAAATTAGCTAGCTTGCACAAGTCAAGAAAATGCAAAAACTTGCTTACTTTCTTGCACATCTAAAGAAAAGAAACAAATGTAACACTTGCCAAATTGTTTGCTTGCCTCATGTAAAACATGGTCCCTTGCTAGTTTGACATTTTGCTAAGAAAGCAAAAATGACACTTCTCAAAAGAGAAGAAAGAGCTTGCTTTCTTGAACATCTTTAATTTGCCAGCTAGAATGATGTACAATTTGCTATCTTCAACATTACAAAGAAATGCTATCTTTAATTTGCCAGCTAGAATGATGTACAATTTGCTATCTTCAACATTACAAAGAAATGCTATCATGCACATCGCAAAGAAAAGCAATATGCCAACTTGCACATCTTTAAATTTCCTAGCTTATTTGTAGTAAAACTTGCATATCGTAAAAGGTGTTAGCTTGTAGAGAAGCAAAGAATTGCTATCTCAAAAGAAGCAAAAATTGTAAAACTTAGAAAACTTGCAATATAATTGCTCTTGCCATGCTTTGTATCAAAAATAGGTTGATATCCTTAAAAGCATCGTATTAAATTTTTTAGTATCGCAATGTATCACATGTATCGCAAATTGAAAATTTTGAGACTATTATCATATCATGTTTAACAATTGATGTCTTTCATGACATAATTTCTTTGCATTTTTGTCTTGTATGTATCATGTGATGATTGAAATATTGATTGACATTTTGCTATCTTGATATTCATGACTTGAATCTTCCTTTCTTTTTGCCAATGACAAAGGGAGAGAAAGAGTTGCTAATGTGCTATCTTGAATTGATGTAAAGGGTCATCTCAAAGAGAAATTAGCTAGCTTGCACAAGTTAAGAAAATGCAAAAACTTGCTTACTTTCTTGCACATCTAAAGAAAAGATACAAATGTAACACTTGCAAAATTGTTGCTTGCCTCATGTAAAACATGGTCCCTTGCTAGTTTGACATTTTGCTAAGGAAGCAAAAATGACACTTCTCAAAAGAGAAGAAAGAGCTTGCTTTCTTGAACATCTTTAATTTGCCTAGCTAGAATGATGTACAATTTGCTATCTTGAACATTACAAAGAAATGCTATCATGCACATCGCAAAGAAAAGCAAATATGCCAACTTGCACATCTTTAAATTTCCTAGCTTGTTTGTAATAAAACTTGCATATCGTAAAAGGTGCTAGCTTGTAGAGAAGCAAAGAATTGCTATCTCAAAAGAAGTAAAAATTGTAAAACTTAGAAAACTTGCAATATAATTGCTCTTGCCATGCTTTGTATCAAAAATAGGTTGATATCCTTAAAAGCATCGCATTAAATTTTTAGTATCATAATGTATCACATGTATCGCAAATTGAAAATTTTGAAACTATTATCATATCATGTTTAACAATTGATGTCTTTCATGACATAATTTCTTTGCATTTTTGTCTTGTATGTATCATGTGATGATTGAAATATTGATTGACATTTTGCTATCTTGATATTCATGACTTGAATCTTCCTTTCTTTTTGCCAATGACAAAGGGAGAGAAAGAGTTGCTAATGTGCTATCTTGAATTGATGTAAAGGGTCATCTCAAAGAGAAATTAGCTAGCTTGCACAAGTCAAGAAAATGCAAAAACTTGCTTACTTTCTTGCACATCTAAAGAAAGAAACAAATGTAACACTTGCCAAATTGTTTGCTTGCCTCATGTAAAACATGGTCCCTTGCTAGTTTGACATTTTGCTAAGAAAGCAAAAATGACACTTCTCAAAAGAGAAGAAAGAGCTTGCTTTCTTGAACATCTTTAATTTGCCAGCTAGAATGATGTACAATTTGCTATCTTCAACATTACAAAGAAATGCTATCATGCACATCGCAAAGAAAAGCAAATATGCCAACTTGCACATCTTTAAATTTCCTAGCTTATTTGTAGTAAAACTTGCATATCGTAAAAGGTGTTAGCTTGTAGAGAAGCAAAGAATTGCTATCTCAAAAGAAGCAAAAATTGTAAAACTTAGAAAACTTGCAATATAATTGCTCTTGCCATGCTTTGTATCAAAAATAGGTTGATATCCTTAAAAGCATCGTATTAAATTTTTTAGTATCGCAATGTATCACATGTATCGCAAATTGAAAATTTTGAGACTATTATCATATCATGTTTAACAATTGATGTCTTTCATGACATAATTTCTTTGCATTTTTGTCTTGTATGTATCATGTGATGATTGAAATATTGATTGACATTTTGCTATCTTGATATTCATGACTTGAATCTTCCTTTCTTTTTGCCAATGACAAAGGGAGAGAAAGAGTTGCTAATGTGCTATCTTGAATTGATGTAAAGGGTCATCTCAAAGAGAAATTAGCTAGC
The DNA here is from genome assembly GCA_004837865.1 of Musa balbisiana. Taxonomy (NCBI): domain Eukaryota; kingdom Viridiplantae; phylum Streptophyta; class Magnoliopsida; order Zingiberales; family Musaceae; genus Musa; species Musa balbisiana. The sequence continues at coordinate 15,741,843 of CM017194.1, read as the reverse complement.
TTGCACAAGTCAAGAAAATGCAAAAACTTGCTTACTTTCTTGCACATCTAAAGAAAAGAAACAAATGTAACACTTGCCAAATTGTTTGCTTGCCTCATGTAAAACATGGTCCCTTGCTAGTTTGACATTTTGCTAAGAAAGCAAAAATGACACTTCTCAAAAGAGAAGAAAGAGCTTGCTTTCTTGAACATCTTTAATTTGCCAGCTAGAATGATGTACAATTTGCTATCTTCAACATTACAAAGAAATGCTATCATGCACATCGCAAAGAAAAGCAAATATGCCAACTTGCACATCTTTAAATTTCCTAGCTTATTTGTAGTAAAACTTGCATATCGTAAAAGGTGTTAGCTTGTAGAGAAGCAAAGAATTGCTATCTCAAAAGAAGCAAAAATTGTAAAACTTAGAAAACTTGCAATATAATTGCTCTTGCCATGCTTTGTATCAAAAATAGGTTGATATCCTTAAAAGCATCGTATTAAATTTTTTAGTATCGCAATGTATCACATGTATCGCAAATTGAAAATTTTGAGACTATTATCATATCATGTTTAACAATTGATGTCTTTCATGACATAATTTCTTTGCATTTTTGTCTTGTATGTATCATGTGATGATTGAAATATTGATTGACATTTTGCTATCTTGATATTCATGACTTGAATCTTCCTTTCTTTTTGCCAATGACAAAGGGAGAGAAAGAGTTGCTAATGTGCTATCTTGAATTGATGTAAAGGGTCATCTCAAAGAGAAATTAGCTAGCTTGCACAAGTCAAGAAAATGCAAAAACTTGCTTACTTTCTTGCACATCTAAAGAAAAGAAACAAATGTAACACTTGCCAAATTGTTTGCTTGCCTCATGTAAAACATGGTCCCTTGCTAGTTTGACATTTTGCTAAGAAAGCAAAAATGACACTTCTCAAAAGAGAAGAAAGAGCTTGCTTTCTTGAACATCTTTAATTTGCCAGCTAGAATGATGTACAATTTGCTATCTTCAACATTACAAAGAAATGCTATCATGCACATCGCAAAGAAAAGCAAATATGCCAACTTGCACATCTTTAAATTTCCTAGCTTATTTGTAGTAAAACTTGCATATCGTAAAAGGTGTTAGCTTGTAGAGAAGCAAAGAATTGCTATCTCAAAAGAAGCAAAAATTGTAAAACTTAGAAAACTTGCAATATAATTGCTCTTGCCATGCTTTGTATCAAAAATAGGTTGATATCCTTAAAAGCATCGTATTAAATTTTTTAGTATCGCAATGTATCACATGTATCGCAAATTGAAAATTTTGAGACTATTATCATATCATGTTTAACAATTGATGTCTTTCATGACATAATTTCTTTGCATTTTTGTCTTGTATGTATCATGTGATGATTGAAATATTGATTGACATTTTGCTATCTTGATATTCATGACTTGAATCTTCCTTTCTTTTGCCAATGACAAAGGGAGAGAAAGAGTTGCTAATGTGCTATCTTGAATTGATGTAAAGGGTCATCTCAAAGAGAAATTAGCTAGCTTGCACAAGTCAAGAAAATGCAAAAACTTGCTTACTTTCTTGCACATCTAAAGAAAAGAAACAAATGTAACACTTGCCAAATTGTTTGCTTGCCTCATGTAAAACATGGTCCCTTGCTAGTTTGACATTTTGCTAAGGAAGCAAAAATGACACTTCTCAAAAGAGAAGAAAGAGCTTGCTTTCTTGAACATCTTTAATTTGCCAGCTAGAATAATGTACAATTTGCTATCTTCAACATTACAAAGAAATGCTATCATGCACATCGCAAAGAAAAGCAAATATGCCAACTTGCACATCTTTAAATTTCCTAGCTTTTTTGTAGTAAAACTTGCATATCGTAAAAGGTGCTAGCTTGTAGAGAAGCAAAGAATTGCTATCTCAAAAGAAGCAAAAATTGTAAAACTTAGAAAACTTGCAATATAATTGCTCTTGCCATGCTTTGTATCAAAAATAGGTTGATATCCTTAAAAGCATCGTATTAAATTTTTTAGTATCGCAATGTATCACATGTATCGCAAATTGAAAATTTTGAGACTATTATCATATCATGTTTAACAATTGATGTCTTTCATGACATAATTTCTTTGCATTTTTGTCTTGTATGTATCATGTGATGATTGAAATATTGATTAATGCAAATTCATAATTTATGTAAAAGTCTAAATCATTGGTTCCTCTCCTTTTCGGCAATGACATAGGGGGAGAAAAATTGCTAGCTCAAGGCAAATGTTGGCTAGCTTGTACTCTTCCCTTCTTTTCGACAAATACAAAGGGGAGAAAGCTTTTGCTAGTTAGAACATACAAAGAAAAGCAAAGTGCAATCTTGTACAAGAAGCAAGTGTTGAATTGCCATGATTGAACTTAAGAATCTTGCTATGCTTTTGTGCTTATATGTTATGATGAAAATCTAGCTTCATGTTACAAAAACTTGCATATCTTTTAAAATAGCTAGAGCAACTTCTCCTTTTTGTTGATGACATAGGGGGAGAAGTATATTGATGACTTCATGCATTGAATTGAATATTTTATATATATATTTGCATGATGGTTTAAATGTTTTTCATAACATGTGATGAATGTTGCTTGGATTTGGGATAATCCAAGTGTTCTATCAATGGCATATTGATAGGGGGAGTTTGGTTAAGCTCCATGGAGTTAAGGTTCACTCCGGATTCATCAATTAGTTGTCATCATCAAAAAGGGGGAGATTGTTAAATCTCAAATTTTGATGATAAAACTAATTGATTATGTTTATATGTTTAACTGCATTTTGAGTGATGCAGGTCTACTCGATCAGGATTAGACAGTTGACGCAGGAGGAATTGATGTTGCGCCGGAGGAGATCATGTTAGGATATTAGATGGCAGAACGCTTCGAACATCGGGCATCGGGCCAAGGAGAGCGGAATTGCACCAAGGATATTGGGGTTGCGGAGGTCAACCGTCGATTGGGCAACAAGCCGCAAGAGAGGATGATGCGCTGAAGAATCGGACGAAGCACCAACCAATGATATGCCGAGGAACAGAATGTCAATTCACGTTGTAATAATTGTCTAGATCGGAGCAGAGTTTCGGCTTGTCTGTGCAGGATTAATTACGATAACGATGAAGACATAAAGCGAAAAAAAGTGCCGGAGTCCAGCGCGAAGGATTCGTTGGGAGTTCGAGAGTCCAACGGAAGTCCGAAGGTTCGTCGAGAATGCTGCCGGAACTAGCCGAGAATGAGTAAGGAGCTTGCCGAAGGGTTTTCGGAAGCTTGCCGGAAGGTACATCGGAAGTTCACGGAGCTCATCGAGAATGATCGTAGCTTGCCGAAGAAGCTCGTCGGAACTCGCCAAGATCAATCGTGAAGTTAGGAGCTTGCCGGGAGTCCGCAGAATAGTTTCCAAGAGTTTATCGAAAGACCGCCGGAAGTTCGCCGGAAGAAGTCTTGACTTACGGACTTTGTAATAGCTTAGGAAATGTCTTTAAATTCGTAGTTAGCATGTTAATTAGGGTTAGGATTAGGTGTTAATCTATAACCCAGTAGGGGCCAATTGGGCCCGAGTTCGGACTGCCCAGCACCCAAAGAGCTAGGCGATGGCACTGCCCAGCACCCAAAGAGCTAGGCGATGGCACTGCCCAGCACCCAAAGAGCTAGGCGATGGCACTGCCCAGCACCCAAAGAGCTAGGCGATGGCACTGCCCAGCACCCAAAGAGCTAGGCGATGGCACTGCCCAGCACCCAAAGAGCTAGGCGATGGCACTGCCCAGCACCCAAAGAGCTAGGCGATGGCACTGCCCAGCACCCAAAGAGCTAGGCGATGGCACTGCCCAGCACCCAAAGAGCTAGGCGATGGCACTGCCCAGCACCCAAAGAGCTAGGCGATGGCACTGCCCAGCACCCAAAGAGCTAGGCGATGGCACTGCCCAGCACCCAAAGAGCTAGGCGATGGCACTGCCCAGCACCCAAAGAGCTAGGCGATGGCACTGCCCAGCACCCAAAGAGCTAGGCGATGGCACTGCCCAGCACCCAAAGAGCTAGGCGATGGCACTGCCCAGCACCCAAAGAGCTTGACTTACGGACTTTGTAATAGCTTAGGAAATGTCTTTAAATTCGTAGTTAGCATGTTAATCGACCCAAAGAGCTAGGCGATGGCACTGCCCAGCACCCAAAGAGCTAGGCGATGGCACTGCCCAGCACCCAAAGAGCTAGGCGATGGCACTGCCCAGCACCCAAAGAGCTAGGCGATGGCACTGCCCAGCACCCAAAGAGCTAGGCGATGGCACTGCCCAGCACCCAAAGAGCTAGGCGATGGCACTGCCCAGCACCCAAAGAGCTAGGCGATGGCACTGCCCAGCACCCAAAGAGCTAGGCGATGGCACTGCCCAGCACCCAAATAGGTAGGCGGTGGCACCGCCAGACTGGGCGGTGGCACCGCCCAACACCCGAGCCAAGCGATGGCACCACTGGTCTGGGCGGGGGCACCGCCCAGCACCCGAAGAGCTAGGCGATGGCACTGCCCAGCACCCAAAGAGCTAGGCGGTGGCACCGTTGGACTGGGTGGTGGCACCGCTCAGTACACTATCAATGTCAGAACTGACAGGCAGTGGCACCGCTAGCTTCGAGAACCGAAGAGAATTCAAATTTTGGAGCCCAAATTTAAATCCTCTTGAGGCCTATAAATACCCCTCAATTCTCAGTAGAGATAACAACTTTTGAGAAGCAATAGAGTGAAAAAAAGTCTTAGCAAAGCCTTAGCAAGTCTTACTTTCAAATTGCTTGAGTGCTCACCTCCCTTTCTTTCTTGCTGAAATTTTGTAAGAGTGTGAACCACTTGTAAAGGTTGTAAGAGGGGTATTTGTCCTTCCCCTTCAAAGTGATTTGCTAGTGGAAGTTGGGGGCCTCATCGAAGAAGGCTTTGCAAGTGGATGTAGGTCATTTTGACCGAACCACTTTAAATCTGCGTGTTCCTTGAATGTGTGAGTTGTTATTTTTCTACAATCATTGTCTACATAGAAGAAAGTTTTTGTTCTTCACTTTACTCAAGTTTTTATCGTACGAAAGATTTTCGGAAACTAACGTTTTAATCCGCTACACTAATTCACACCCCCCTCTTAGTGCTGCTCCGATCCTAATAACCACAACTCCTTGCCTTTTTGAGTTTTCAATCTTCTACACCAACTGTAATGCGTTTTTTGGCTCCTAGTTGCTCTCTGATACTATTGTTGTGTAGTCAAACTTTTAATCTGCCATGTTGTTTCAACTCGCCAATGACTCTGACTCTAGTGTGGGGTTAGCAGAGTTGTGTTGATCCCTGTTGGTTCCTATGGATCCTTCAAATAAATGAAAATACCATCCTTACTATGTGCCCGTCTCTCAAATGCCTCATGTTACTTGAACTGGGTGGATGCTTGTTGGGGCTTTAATGAGTATCACCTCACAAAATTTTGAAGTTTTAGGTCCTTCCTCCACAAAATTTGTCCATTGACTCTTCTTTCATTTAGTTGTCACTTCCAAATAGATTCGCATCACTTCCACTTTCGATTGGTATTCTGTTGGAAAATAAAGTTGATAACTATTCTCAGTAGTACTGATCACCATTGGTAAGGATTTGACAACTATTGTCTTCCATTTGATTTCTTCGAAGAGTCTTTGAACATGTGCAGAGATCCTCTACTGGATAGATAAGAGAATTAGGGTACTCGGTTTCACCCATTCTCTTAAGTGTTAAGGAGGCAAAGGTTACTTGACTTTGCCCACCTCTTCGAGGGTTGTATTCCATGCATTGACCTAGTTAGTAGCCTTCGCCTGCTCTTTGCTCACACTTCTGAAGCATTTGAAGTATTTGCACTCCTTGTGTTGAGTTAGCTACTGTGATTCACCTTCTCAATACCATCAAACTTCTGGAATGCAAGAAGTTTTCACCCCAACTTGGAGTAAGTCTCTAATAGTTTTGGTCGCCTCTGGGATTATACCATCTTCTCCATCAATCCTATTTCCTACCCCACTGAGTAGTAAAGGTACAGCATCATGTATTACCTGCTTCGTTCCTTGGCCTGCACTCTTGCATGACGCGAAGTCCTTCACTTTTGGCTATCTTGATGAGAAGCTCATTGACACCAGTCTTACGAAGTTCCCTAGCCTCTACCCTTCAGCCTTGTCTCGGTACTTAGAGTTTGCCTTTGTATTCTCCACCTCCTCAACCCCTTTTACAACCAAGCACTCTCCTTCCATGAGAGCAAAGGATCGATGACTCCAAGAAAGTCCCACCTCTATGGTATCATGGTGCTGCCATGCCCATAGCTCTACTATCCGTCGTCTCACATCTACATCTCTTTCTTCACGATAGGTAGATATGTCTCTATGGCACTCCATGGAGTCCACCTCTATTCTAACCGATGCTTGGTTTTGGGTAGCTCTAGACTCGTCATCACTTCCTCACCCCTTTTGACCCCCTGCTTCAACACCTTTGTGTTCTCCAAGCAATTCCCCTTGGTTGATGGAAAGATAGACTGCAACTCCTATGCATGGCCTCTGTCATTATGTTGCAAGGTTCGCACTAATTATGTTCTCCTTAGCTTCCTTGATAGCAACGTTCGCTTACTCGGCCTTGTCCTCTGACTTGCCACGCTCCCTTAAGTGTATGAGCTCTAGAGTAGTCCAACTCTCTAGTTGCTTTGATTATACCTTTGTGTGATCAAGTCTCTCCCATGGGACTCACTAATACTTGCATTCGAACTTTTTCCTTGGTAGAACATAGCCCCTATATATTGATGACCAAGGCTTTCATCTGATGCAAAATTCGATGTATACATGGAAGACCCGCCTCTGTGGTACCATGGCTTTCACTCCTTGAATCCATAGCATCTTTTATTTCTTGGGTAAGGAGATTTTGGAAGAAGATGCATCCAAGTTGCTATTTTTAGGAGGGGGTTTCTTTAAATCTAAATTTTCAAAGCCAATATCATCATCAAAATCATTTTTCTTTAACTCAAAATTTTCATTAAAAATTATATGAATAGACTCTTCTATAACTAAGGTTCTTTTGTTAAAAACATGAAAAGCCTTAGAAATGGAAGAGTAACCAAGAAAGATGCCTTCATCAGATTTAGCATCAAATTTTTCTAAGGCATCCTTTTCATTTAAAATAAAGCATTTGCAACCGAAAAATTTAAAATAGGAAACATTTGGTGTTTTGTTATTCCATAATTCATAGGGAGTTTTTGATAGAGATTGTCTTATTAGAACCCTATTCATGATGTAGCAAGCCGTATTCACGGCTTCGGCCCAAAAATACTTGGGTAGACTATGTTCATTCAACATAGTTCTTGTCATTTCTTGTAGATTTCTATTTTTTCTTTCTACTACTCCATTTTGTTGAGGGTTTCTTGGAGTAGAGAAGTTGTGATTATATCCGTTAACTTCACAAAAATTTTGGAAATCACGGTTTTGAAATTCGCCACCGTGATCACTCCGAATTGAAGAAATTATAAAACCTTTTTCGTTTTGAGTAAGTTTACAAAATTTAGAGAAACATTTGAAACAATCACTTTTGTGAGCCAAGAAATAGGTCCAAGTGTATCTAGTATAGTCATCTACAATTACAAAAGCGTATTTGCTTCCTCCTAGACTTGTCGTGTCAATTGGTCCAAATAAGTCCAAATGGATCAATTGTAATGGTCTAGTGGTGCTAATTTGATTTTTTGGTTTGAAACTAGTTTTTATTTGTTTACCTAGTTGACACGCATCGCATACTTTGTCCTTAACAAACTTCATATTTGGAATCCCTCGTACTAATTCTCTAGATGAAATCTTAGATATTAGTTTCATGCTTGCATGGCCTAATCTCATATGCCAAAGCCAAGCATCATTTTTTAAAGCGGAAAAGCATATTTCATTACCTAGTTCATCAAGATTGATGGTGTAGACATTATTTTGTTTTAATGCAATCATAGTCATGTTATTGTTTGGTTTTTCAATAATACACATATTTGATTCAAATCTAACGATATAACCTTTATCGCATAATTGACTAATACTCAAAGGATTATGTTTCAATCCATCAACTAGTAATACATTATCAATAGAAAAGTTTAATTTGTTACCTATGGTTCTCTTGCCAATGATTTTGCCTTTGTTGTTGTCTCCGAAGGTGACATAGCCTTCGTCTATGCTAGTGAGCTTGGAGAATTGGGATGGATCTCCGGTCATATGCCTTGAGCATCCACTATCAAGGTACCATCTCTTGCTCCTAGCTTGTGATGGTGTATGTTTCTACAAGAAGGGATTATTTTTAGGTACCCATTTACTTTTGGGTACCTCAAAAACTGATCTAACTTGTTTATCATGTTGCATAGACTTGATCATGGTTCCTTTAGGAACCCAAATCAATTTATTCGGCCTAATTTTCTTGAATGGACATTAATAAGTTTTATGTCCATATTTGCAACAAAAGTTGCAATTGCTTTGGAGTTGAATATGTAAGATAGGACCTTTAATGAAGGTGGTTGGATTTTAGTGAGAATTTCTCACAAATCCGATTCCACTTCTTTTAGGAACGTGACCCTTATTTGTAAGGATCATGTTCAAAGACTTGCTACCGACCTCGAATTTCTTCAAGATGTCCTTAAGTAGCAAGTTCTCCTTTGGAGAGTTTCTAGATCATGACATTTTATGCATGGAGCTAAACTATCATGATATTCATTTTTAATTTATCAAAATTACAAGCAAGACTATCATGCTCCTTTTTTAACAATTTGTATTTTCTACTAATTGTTTTGCCTTCATCAAATAACTCATGGAAGGCATTTAATAAATCATGATAAGATAAATCTGCATCAATTAAATTTAGCCTCTCCGATGCCATAGCTATGAGCAACTTGCTCGGTGTTGGACTCCTCTTCTTCGGATGCGCTTGAATCATCCCACGTTGCTTTGAGCGCCTTCTTCTTTGATATTCTCTTTTGGCTTGGGGACATTCATTTTTGAAATGCCCCGGCTTCTTGCATTCATAGCATATCACTTGGTCCTTTTTATGTTCAAGTTTAGTTTGTTTTTTGTGTTATTTTTAAATTTGTTACCTCCTCTCCGATGGCCATTAGGGCGTAATGAGCAACTTGCTCGGTGTTGGACTCCTCTTCTTCGGATGCGCTTGAATCATCCCACGTTGCTTTGAGCGCCTTCTTCTTTGATATTCTCTTTTTGGCTTGGGGACATTCATTTTTGAAATGCCCCGGCTTCTTGCATTCATAGCATATCACTTGGTCCTTTTTATGTTCAAGTTTGTTTTTTGTGTTATTTTTAAATTTGTTCTTTCTTATAAATTTTTTAAATTTGTTCTTTCTTATAAATTTTTTAAATTTGTTCTTTCTTATAAATTTTTTAAATTTGTTCTTTCTTATAAATTTTTTAAATTTGTTCTTTCTTATAAATTTTTTAAATTTGTTCTTTCTTATAAATTTTTTAAATTTGTTACCTCCTCTCCGATGGCCATTAGGGCGTAATGAGCAACTTGCTCGGTGTTGGACTCCTCTTCTTCGGATGCGCTCTTAAGATTTTAGTTACTAGATCAAAGTTAGAAAAATCTTTACAAGAGTTTTGAGTCCATTGATGACATCCGTGAAACGGGTGTACATATATCCGATGGACTCACTTGTTTCACTCAGAAAAGTTAGTAAGAGGTGCACAAGAATATTGATTTTGGACTCTTTCACTCGGCTAGTGCCTTCATGAGTGACCTCAAGAGTTCTCCAAATATCAAAAGCAGAATCACAAATTGAAACATGATTAAATTCATTTTTATCTAGTGCACAAACAAGGCAATTCATAGCCTTTGCGTTTAAAGCACAAACCTTCTTCTCCGATTCATTCCATTCGCTCATCGGAAGAGAAGATTTTTGAAATCCATTTTCAACAATAGTCCAAAGCTCGAAATCCATGGAAATGAGGAAGATTCTCATACGTGTCTTCCAATACGAGTAATCTGACCCATTAAACATAGGTGGACGTGTAATAAAATGTCCCTCATGCATGCCGGAGTAAGCCGTCTCTCTTGGGTATTAAACCAAATATAAGAGTGAGCCTCGCTCTGATACCAATTGTTAGGATCGGAAAGGCACTAAGAGGGGGGGGGGTGAATTAGTGCAGCAGATTAAAACTAGTAGGTTTGAAACTGATTCCATAAAATGCGAGGAGATTTCGTTCGATAATAACTTGAGTAAAGTGAAGAACAAAAACTTGCTTCTATGTAGACAATGATTGTAGAAAAATAACAACTCACATTCAAAGAACACGCAGATTTAAAGTGGTTCGGTCAAAATGACCTACATCCACTTGCGAAGCCTTCTTCGATGAGGCCCACAACTTCCACTAGCAAATTACTTTGAAGGTGAAGGACAAATACCCCTCTTACAACCTTTACAAGTGGTTCACACTCTTACAAAATTTCAGCAAGAAAGAAAGGGAGGTGAACACTCAAGCAATTTGAAAGTAAGACTTGCTAAGGCTTTGCTAAGACCTTTTTTTTTTACTCTATTACTTCTCAAAAGTTGTAATCTCTGCTAAGAATTGAGGGGTATTTATAGTCCTCAAGAGGATTCAAATTTGGGCTCCAAAAGTTGAATTCTCTTCGGTTCCCGAAGCTAGCGGTGCCACCGCCTGTCAGTTCTAACACTGATAGTGTACTAGGCGGTGCCACTGCCCAGTCCAGCGGTGCCACCACCTAGCTCTTCGGGTGCTAGGCGGTGCCACTGCCTGGCTCTCGGGTGCTGGGCAGTGCCACCGCCAAGTATGGCGGTTCCACCGCCCGACCTTATTGGTTACTGGTTGGCTTTAAGTCCGACCCAAACCAAGTTTCATTTTGGGCCCAATTGGCCCATAATCAAGATATAGGATTATTTCTTAATCCTAACCTTAAATTACATGCAAACTACGTAACTAAAAAATATAACCCTAAGCAAGTTTTTAACTAGCGAACTTCAAGTCTTATTCCGGCGAGCTTTCTAGCGATCTTCCGGCGGACTTCCGATACGCCCTTGGATTTCTTCCGACGGACTCCCAGTTGGCTCCCGATCTTGTGGCAAAATCAACGAGTAGCCGAGCCTTCTCGGTGATCTCTGCGAACCTCCAATGATCTCTTTGGCAGATTTTCGAAAACTCTAACAAGTCCCCGATTTCTTCTCGATTGGTTCCGGTAGCATCTCCGACGAATCTTCGGACTCTCAAACACCCATCGAACTTGATTCCGGTAGACTCGCTTTATGTCTTCAAGCTTTCGTAGTTAATTTTGCATACTTATCTCAACATATGGATTAGATAAAACATGACAATTGACTTCATCATCAAAATCTAAAATTCAACACATTTCATACAAAATATACTTATACAACAATAACATAACAACCAACAAGACTTGGCCACAATTTTGAAATAGCTCTCCATTGCCTCAGCCCAATACAAACATCTCAAAGAGTGATAAGCTAACATGAAAGATTTATATAGCAATAGAGTGAGCTAAAAAAATCTCAATAAGTGACAAAACATATCCAAAATGAAAGGAATAGTTTCAAACAAGTAAGGTATCACAATGCAAGGCAGAATACAAGAGATTCAATGATACCATCTTATTAGATACAAATTCGTAAATGTCATTTCATTTAAAACATATCTGGTTCATAACAAATGGAGCAGAGAGTAATTGGAGCATATTAATAGCGTATTAAATGTTTCGAAGCATATCAATTGCGTATAGAACATTTCGGAGCATATCAATGGCAAATGAAACAGTTCAGAATATCTCAATAGTATATGAAATATTTTGGGGTATATCAACGGCATATGAAGCATTTCGGAGCATATCAAAGAACAAATATGAAACAGAAGCTCAAACGTCGTATTTGACATTGCATTCATATCATTCTTATCCAAAGCATGTATAGAAACACATAACCAAAGCTCTGGATATAATATCAAGCATACAGAAGGTGCAGTGGGATCATAGACAGAATGTAATTCATCTATTTCTAAATGACCACCAGATAGAAGTTTCCCACGTTTGGGAGCTTTATCCACCCACGTCTATGTGAAGCTAGAGGGGGCCGATAGAGCATCACGAGCTCTAAGCATAATCCCTTTACGATTTCTAACAAAGGTCTAGAATATCCCACAAACACTAGAGTACAAAAGGGTTGTGTGAACAATAAAATTAGCACATATCGAAAGCACATACGGAACAACGAAACGTACATGTGCCTTTATGAGTCAATATGATGCAAACATAATCTTTCATAAATGTATTCAAATTTGAAAGGAAATAAAGGCAAGAATATACAATAATTTTGGCACATATCGGAAGTACATGCGGAACAACAAAATATACATGTGCCTTTACAAGACAATACGATGCAAATATAATCTTTCATAAATATATTTAGATTTGAAAGGAAATAAAAGTAAGAGCATACAAGGATTCCAAGCAATCACATATAGCTCAATTGAAATAAGAAGGTTAAATGAATTCAATGTCCAAAGGAATGAAACCGGAATAGGCACATATTGAAAGCAAATATGGAACAATGGGATATACATGTGCCTATACGAGTCAATATGATATAGCATAAACTTTACACAATAAGTTTCAAGAGGGTAAATAATTTAAGGATAAGAGCATACAAGAATTCAAAGTAGTAATATAAAGCTCAATTGAAGAAAGAATGCTAGATGAAATCAATTTCCAAAAGAAATGGAATAAGAATAAGCAAAATCGACCAAAGCTCGATTTCTAATAGAATTTGAGAGGCACATTGAACAAATAATTCAAATTATCAATTATACTCCAATTCAATCAAGAAAGGTATCATTAGAAAGATATTTCATTCATCTTTCAGGTAAAATAAGTTTCATACAAATTGAAGTTTCCAACCAAGGGTTACAAATAATTTGGTAACTAAAGGTCAAGGAACAAATCTCTATTTTGCATAATTCAAAGGGTCAGATTCAATGGAAAAAAAATGGGTAGGCATTTGGACTCTAAATCTTTTAATCTGAGTATTAAAAGAAAGATCTATGAGTTTAATTTCTAATAAAGTAAATTTTGAATAAATCAGAGTTTTCAACAGGGACTTATAGGTAGTTTAGTATCAAAAAGTTAGAAGTTACGGTCCCTATTTTACAGAATCTATAGGGTTAAATGGAAGCGAAATCTGGGTGAACAATTAGGCTCCAAATTTATCAAACTTAGTATCAAAAGAAAGTTTATGAGTCTATTTTCAGATCAAATAATTTTTATCTAAATTAGAAATCCGTGCAAGGATTTATAGCTAAAATAAGGTGAAAGGGTCAGAATCTCAGAAGTTTTCCAGATTCAAATCATTACGTCTAAACAAGAGATGTATCAAATGCAAGGCTAGAACAATTCAAAGTTTCTTATATTCAGAGCAAATACAGAGATAAAATCATAGGTAAAGAAGGATCATGACACTTGCCTTTCATAAAATCCTCTTCCTGTTTCATTTTCTACACCTATATTCTTTCTTTTCTTTTGTAGATGTAGCTGTTGTAGTTGTAGCTGCAGCCACCACAACTGCAACCATGGCCATAGTCCCTTTTTTGTTTCCTTTTCTTTCTTTCTCTTTCCCAAACACAGCTACTGTAGCAACCACTGCTACCGCAGCCACAACCATGACCATAGCCACCTTCTCCTCTTCTTCCCTCTCTTCTCCTTCTTCTTTCTTTCCTTCTCTTTTTTCCCAGTGGAAACTATCGCAATCGCAGCCACAGCTATGGCCGTAGCCACCACAGTCGTAGCCTCTTTTTCCTCCCCTGCTCTTCTTCCTCTCCTCTTCCAACTACAGCTACCACCGCCGCAGCCCCAGCCCCTTCTTTTTTCTTTTCTCTTCTTCTCCTCTTCCTCCACGATGCACAACACCTCCTCTCCTCTGTTTCCTCCTATGGGAAACGGAGGTGCTACAACCCTAGTTGCTGCCACATCTCTCTCCTCTCCCTCTTCCCTCTCTTCTCCTTCTCTTCTTTTCTTCTCTTCTTCCTCTTCTTCTTCTTCTTCTTCTTCTTCTCTTCTCCTATTCTTCTCCTCTTCTTCCCTTCTCCTTCCCAACGCCTCACACCTCCTTGCTGCAGCCCTTGCCGCAGCCACTCTCCGCTTTTCTTCTTCTTCCTCTTCTTCTTCTCCTCTTCTTCTCTTCTCCTCCCCGACGCCCCACACATCCCTCCTCTGTTTCCTCCTGCGGGATACAGAGGTGCCGCAACCCTTGCTACTTCCACCTCTCTCTCATCTCCCTCTTCCCTCTCTTCTCCTTCTTCTTTTCTTCTCTTCTTCCTCTTCTTCTTCTTCTCTTCTTCTCCTCTTCTTCTTCTTCTCTTCTTCTCCTCTTCTTCCCTTCTCCTTCCCGATGCCCCACACCTCCTCGCTGCAGCCCTTGCCGCAGCCACTCTCCTCTTTTCTTCTTCTTCCTCTTCTTCTCTTCTCCTCCCTGACGCCCCACACATCCCCTTTGTTTCCTCCTGCGGGAAACAGAGGTGCCGCAGCCCTAGCTGGTTCCACCTCTCTCTCATCTCCCTCTTCCCTCTCTTCTCTCTCTTCTTCTTCTTCTCCCTCTTCTTCTTCTTCTCTTCTTCTCCTCTTCTTCCCTTCTCCTTCCCGATGCCCCACACCTCCTCGCTGCAGCCCTTGCCACAGCCACTCTCCTCTTTTCTTCTTCTTCTTCCTCTTCTTCCCTTCTCCTTCGTGACACCCCACACATCCCCTCCTCTGTTTCCTCCTGCAGGAAACTGAGGTGTCGCAGCCACCCTCCTCTTTTCTTTTTCTTCCTCTCTTCTCCTCCTCTTCTTCTTCTTCTCTTCTTCTCCTCTTCTTCCCTTCTTCTCTACTTCTCTTCAACACCCCACAGCCTCTCTCTCTTTGTTTCCCATGGGAAACAGAGAGCGTGGGAGGCGGTGGGATAAAATTACCACCCTTTCCTTTTTTTTCTTTTTTTGTAACTTAACAGTTTAGTTCTTAAAGTTTCTATGTTTATATATAGGTCCTCTGATTTACAAATAAGTTCATATATAAATTTTAGAAGTGAATGATATTACACTCTCCCCTCCTTAAAAGAAAATTTAGTCATCTAAATTGGTTATACCTCAATCGATGAAAAGATGAGATACGTTTTATTCTTTCCTCCTTCGACTCCCAAATAGTTTCATCAATAGAATACAATTACACAATCATCTAAAAGTGATTGAAATATCCTCCTCCTTGATCTTCAATAGATGGTAACTCGACCTCCGATCAATCTTGAAAAATACTTATGCACCCTGTAATTTATCAAACAAGTCATCACTTTTGGGTAGAGGATACTTGTTTTTCCTTTTCTTTTCTTTTTTTTTTGGTCACCTGATTCAGCTCTCTATAATTAATATAAATCCTGAATGTTTCATCCTTTTTCTTAACTAACAACACTGGAGCACCCCATGATGAAACACTAGGCCAAATAAAACCCTTATCGAATTGTCATTGTTGTTGCTTTTTCAATTCCACTTACTTAAATGGTGTCATTCTATAGAGAGGCTTAGATAATGGGATTGTCCCAATGATCAAATCAAAAGCAAATTCACCTTCTTTGTGTGGAGGTAATCCGGGCAAATCATCCTAGGATACATCAGGCAAGGAGGTAAATCATACCCAATACTCTTAAAATAAAAGATAGGATGATCTAGTATACAAAAAGTGATATTTTGTATAATAATCTATACTGGTATGATAGGAAGATAGTCAATCTATACCAAACATAATATCAAAACTCCAAATCTCTAGGAGAACCAAATCAGCAAAAAGTTTGAGTTCTCCAATATAAATCAGACAAAATGACTAGATCAAGTTTGTTATCAAAGAATCTCCAATGGTCATCTTTACATATAGCATATAATTCAGTGGTCTAGGTTGAATGCCCAAGTG
This sequence comes from Musa balbisiana, assembly GCA_004837865.1. Lineage (NCBI taxonomy): Eukaryota > Viridiplantae > Streptophyta > Magnoliopsida > Zingiberales > Musaceae > Musa > Musa balbisiana. Next base: position 15,725,884 of record CM017194.1, on the reverse strand, counting down.
ATAAGCAAAATATTACGAATCAAATCATAGATAAGACCCATAGTCAAATAAATATTTACATTCTTTCATAAATATAAATAATACTTTCGACCACTAATTTAGAAGCTTTAGAATCATATTTAGTGATAGCATACACTCTGACATGGGCTGATGATTTAGGAGGCAGTGACTCTTTCTTCTTGTTCAAATGGTAGTCTTTTATTTTATGATCCAACTTTCCACAAGCAAAATAGGCTCCAGTAACCTGAAAACATAGACTTGTTTCATAATTTAACTCGTATCTTACATATTATCAAGTCTTTTTGTAGTGACTTCCTTCTTCAAATCCAAATATCTTGACCCTCTGGATATCACTTTCTTATTCATTTCCAATTGTACTTTTATTGGTAAACTTGTCCTTGATCTCCAGTAATTCTTTTGATTATCGGAATCATTTTGTACATCAAATATCTTCTCCATTTGCATCATCCATTTTTCTGCCACCGATGGATTATGTTCACCACACTTTCACTGCGCCACTCCGATTTGATATCCCCAATCAACCCTTTCCTCCCTCTTAATTAATTAGAAACGGATGAAGTAGGAGGAACAAATGTCCTCGTCACGCTAGATTCCTAAAAGGCATCAAAGAAAATTTCTATCGATTACTATAGTTCACTAGACCTCAATATATATTGCACATTAACATATCATATATTTTAGTGATCCTCAAATCATGCTCTGATACCACCTCTGTCACGTCCCTCAAAATTGATAATATTAAATTTTATTACAAATCAATCTAGGATCCAAACATACATTTGAGGACACTGAAAAACATTCAGTCAAATTCATATTCATAAAACCTGTGTAGTTTATAATCATATATCACATCACTCGATAATTCACATTTATGGAAACCCAAACCATAACAAATGGAGCACAGAGTAATTGGAGCATATTAATAGCATATAAAATGTTCTAAAGTTTATCAATAGCATATGGAAAATTTTGGAGCATATCAATGGCAAATGAAATAGTTCGGAATATCTCAATGGTATATGAAATATTTTAGAGTTTATCAATGACATATGAAGCATTTCGGAGCATATCAAAGAACAAATATGAAACAGAAGCTCAAACATCATATTTGACGTTGCATTCACATCATTCTTATCCAAAGCATGTATAGAAACACATAACCAAAGCTCTGGATATCATATCAAACATACAGAAGGTGCAATGGGATCACAAACAGAATATGATTCATCCATTTCTAAATGACTACTAGACATAAGACTCCCACGTTTGGAAGCTCCATCCACCTACGTCTAGGTGAAACCAGAGGGGGCTGGTAAAGCATCGTGGGCTCTAAGCATAATCTCTTTGTTATTTCTGGTAAAGGTCTAGAATATCCCACAAACACTAGAGTACAAAAGGACGGTGTGAATAATAAAATTAGTATATATCAAAAACACATGCGGAACAACAAAATGTACATGTGCCTTTATGAGTCAATATGATGCAAACATAATCTTTCATAAATGCATTCAAATTTAAAAGGAAACAAAGGCAAGAGTATACAATGATTTTGGCATATATCGAAAGTACATGTGGAACAACAAAATGTACATATGCCTTTACGAGACAATACAATGCAAACATAATCTTTCACAAATGTATTCAGAAGGAAATAAAAGCAAGAGCATACAAGGATTCCAAGCAATCACATATAGCTCAATTGAAATAAGAAGGTTAGATGAATTCAATGTCCAAAGGAATAAAACTAAAATAGGCACATATCAAAAGTAAATGTGGAACAATGGGATATACATGTGCTTATACGAGTCAATACGATATAGTATAAACTTTACATAATAGGTTTCAAGAAGGTAAATAATTTAAGGATAAAAGCATATAAGAATTCAAAGTAGTAATATAAAACTTAATTAAAGAAAGAATGTTAAATGAAATTAATTTCTAAAGGGAATGGAACAAGAACAAGCAAAATCGACCAAAGCTTGATATCTGGCAAAATTTGAGAGGCACATTGAACAAATAATTCAAACTATCAATGACGCTCCAATTCACTCAAGAAAGGTATTATTATAAAGATATTTCATTCAACTTTTAGGTAAAATAAGTTTCATACAAATTGAAGTTTCCAACCGAGTTACAAATAATTTGGTAACTAAAGGTCAAGGAACATATCTCTATTTTGCATAATTCAAAGGGTCAGATTCAATAGAAAAACTAGATAGGCATTTGGACTCAAAATCTTTCAATCTAGATATTTAAGAAAGATCTATGAGTCTAGTTTCTAACAAAGTAAGTTTTGAATAAATCAGAATTTTCAATAGGGACTTTTAGGCAGTTTAGTATCAAAAGGTCAGATGTTACGGTCCTTGTTTTATAGAATATATAGGGTTAAACGAAATATAAATTGGGTGAACAATTAGACTCTAAATTTATCAAACTTAGCATCAAAAGAAAGGTTTATTAGTTTATTTTCAGATCAAATAAGTTTTATCTAAATTAGAAATCTATGCAAGGATTTATAGCTAAAATAAGGTGAAAGGGTCAGAATCTCAGAAGTTTTCCAGATTCAAATCATTACATCTAAACAAGAGATATATCAAATGCAAGGCTAGAACAATTTAAAGTTTCTCATATTCAGAGCAAATGCAGAGATAAAATCATAGGTAAAGATGGATCAAGGCACTTGCCTTTCGCAGATTTTGATTCGAAGATCCGAAGAAGGTGTAAGCCCGAATCCTTCTTCTATTTTTTCCTCAGTCTCCTCTACTTTTTTTGCACCTATATTCTTTCTTTTCTTTCACAGACGTAGCTGCTGCAATCGCAACTGTAGCCACTATAGCTGCAACCTCATGGTCGTAGTCCCTTTTTTGTTTCTTTTCCTTTCTTTTTCTTTCCCAAATGCAGCTGCGGCAACCGCAATCATGACCACAGCCACCTTCTCCTCTTCCTCTTCTTCCCCCTCTTCTCCCTCTTCTTCTTCCTTCCCTTCTCTTTTTTCCCAACGGCAACTGCCACAGTTGCAACCACAGCTATAGCCGCAGCCACCACAACCGCAGCCTCTTCTTCCTTCCCTGCTCTTCTTCCTCTCCTTCTTCTCTTCCAGCTGCAGCTGCCACCGCCGCAGCCCCAGCCCCTTCTTCTTTCCCTTCTCTTCTTCTCCTCTTCTTCCCTTTTCCTCCCTGATGCATAGTGCCTCCTCTCTTCTGTTTCCTCCTGTAGGAAACAGATGCGTTGTAGCCCTAGCTACTGCCACCTCTCTGTCCTCTCCCTCTTCCCTCTCTTCTCCTTCTTCTTTCTTCTCTTCTTCCTCTTCTTCTCTTCTCTTCTTCTTCTTCTCTTCTTCTCCTCTTCTTCCTTTCTCCTTCCCGATGCCCCACACCTCCTCGCTGTAGCCCTTGCCATAGCCACTCTCCTCTTTTTTATTCTTCCCTTCTCCTCCCTGACTCCCCACACATCCCCTCCTCTGTTTCCTCCTATGGGAAACAGAGGTGCCGCAGCCCTAGCTGCTGCCACCTCTCTCTCCTATCCCTCTTCCCTCTCTTCTCCTTCTTCTTCTTCTTTTCTTCTCTTCTTCCTCTTCTTCTTCTTCTCTTCTTCTCCATTTCTTCCCTTCTCCTTCCCGACGCCCCACACCTCCTCACTGCAACCCTTGTCGCAACCACTCTCCTCTTTTCTTCTTCTTCCTCTTCTTCTTCTCCTCTTCTTCCCTTCTCCTCCCTAATGCCCCACACGTCCCTTCCTTTGTTTCCTCCTGCGGGAAACAGAAGTGCCACAACTACCCTCCTCTTTTCTTCTTCTTCCCTTTCTTCTCCCTTCTTCTTCTTCTCTTCTTCTCCTCTTCTTCCCTTCTTCTCTACTTCTCTTCTTCTCCCCAACGCCCCATAGCTTCTCTCTCTCTGTTTCCCATGGGAAACAAAGAGTGTGGGATGCGGTGGGATAAAACCGCCACCCTTTACCTTTTCTTTCTTTTTTTTTTAACTTAACACTATTTCTATGTTTACATATAGGTTCTCTGATTTACAAATAAGTCCATATATAAATTTTAGAAGTGAAGGATCATTAAAGGTAATGCGCTGACTATGATGAAACCATCTCACCCGTAGCCATGCTAAAATCCATCAGAATTCTATTAGCTATTGCAGTACACTATGATTATAAGATCTAGCAAATGGATGTGAAAACTGTGTTCCTCAATGTCAACCTCTATAAGAAGGTGTATATGATATAGCCTAAGGGATTTGTGTCCAAGAACTACCCAAATAAGGTGTGCAGGTTGCTTAAGTCCATTTATAGACTAAAGCAAGCTTCCCAAAGTATGAGTGCTATCACCTTTTTGGTGTTATATGTGGATGACATCCTAATCATTGGGAATGATGTAGGAATGCTATCCACAATAAAGACTTGGTTATCTAGACACTTCTCCATAAAGGACTTAGGGGAAGTATCCTATATCTTGGGGATTTAGATCTATAGTGATAGATCCAAGAGGATGCTTGGCTTGTCCTAGTCCAGATACATAGACACAATTGTTAAAAGGTTTGGCATTGAAAAGTATAAGAGAGGTCTCATATCGATGAGACATTGAATATCGCTTTCTAGGAGTATATCCTCAAAGACTCCTGAAGAAAGGGCGAACATGGATAGGATACCCTATGCCTTAGCAATAAGGTCTATCATGTATGTATGACATGCTATGTACCAAGCCTAATATAGTGTATGCTCTTAGTGTCATAAGCAGATATCAGACAAATCCAGGCTTAGAGCACTAGAAAGCAGTAAAGTATTTCCTTAAGTACTTGAAAAGGACTAAGGATCTTTTATTATTATATGGAGGTAGTAGTCTCAGGGTTGAAGGCTACACGAACTCGAGTTTTCAATCCAATGTCGATGATAGCAAGTCGAATTCAGGATATTCCAAGCAAGATACTATTACTGACTCGATCATAGAAGCCGAGTACATTACTGCAATAAAGGTAGCAAAGGAGGGAGTCTAGATGAAGAAGGTATCATAGATCTAAGAGTCATGCTGACAACAAGGATCCAATTCCATTATGTTGCGACAACAATGGGGCAATTGCTCAAATAAGGGAACCCTGGTCTCATCTAAAGTACTCTGAGAAGGTTCTAGTTTATTAGAGAGATCATGACCCGAGGAGATGTAGTAGTGGAAAGAGTTCCATCTGAAGATAACATTGCAGATCCACTAACAAAACTGTTGTTTCAAATTATTTTTGAGCATCACAGGGGTATAATGGGGATTATACACGTAGGTGATCGGCTTTAGGTCAAGTAGAAGATTGCTAATCATAAATGTCCTGCAAGCCAATCACGTGAGTGATGGCACATGTGACTTAACACGTAATCTTTTTGCTTATTATTATTATTTAGCATTTTATCACTTTATATTGCTTGTTGCTTGAATATATTATGATGTCCATAGATCTGTGCAATGAGAATCGAATCGTGATAAGATCACGATAATGAGACTGATTCACCTTTAAACACAAATCCTAAGTAATCCCGGTCATATGTTACTCAAGAGGGACATTGAGACAACCGAACAAACTAGTGTGCTGTATACCCGTCCATATGAAGAATGCAACTGATCTCATAGCTGCTAGTGTGCGTAGATGCTCATCAGAGAATAAGTTCACTGATTGATTCGCTTATGGAATGATGGATGGTTGATGATACCTTATTATCAAACAACGATTTCGTAGTCTTAGTGGTGCATTTGGTCCTTAGACTTGAGATACTAAGGATATCATGTATGAGTACTTCATTCTTTGATATCAGATTTATAGGTTTGGAGGTTCCAAATCTAGCACAATCGGTCATCGAGAGTGGTAGCAAATCTTATGAGGACTATTAAGTATCGATAGAGGATCATCCACTCTCAGTGTCATAAGAGGTATCTCATGTGTTCTTGCTCAAACAAATCCCTAGCCAAAGTCATTCGGATTGTAAGAGAAAGAGTTCTCTGAGAGAATCCAATTAGAGTGAGACTCAAGTAGAAACCGTATGGGTCTGACAGCACCATGTCCAGTATACGATCTCTGGGATATTGGATGGATAAGGGACTATAGGTACACAATAACTAAGGATAGACAAGTCCAATAGATTATATTTCCCTAGTACGTCCATAGTCGATGAGTCGAGTAAATTATTATAAAGATAATAATTCATTGAGCAAGAAGAAGTTATGATAGGTATGACTCACGGCCAACTCGATATTAGGCTTAAAGGATCACACATATATGGTAGGCATTATGATAAGTAGAGATTCGGATATGAGATATTCACCGGAGCCCCTATCTTATTAGATATCCAACAAGCCCCTAAATTATTAGATCCTATGGATGAGATCCAATAAGAGCCAATGAGAGATTATTGAATAGAGATCCACTAATCTAAGAGGCTTTGGTAGTTGAATAGAGATCCAATACCCAATATGGTAGGATTCGTTAGGGTTAAATTGACAGGGGACCTCTATAAATAGAAGAGAACCAATGGTTCATAGGCTAGAGCCTTTTTGAGTTGCCTCTCCCCTTCTCCTCCTCAAATAGCAGGCTTGGAGTTTTAGGAGTATTGTCATAATCCTACGGTATGGATCACTGGTAGAGAGGAGGACACTTGACCTCCTTCACCCTCTCTTAGAGATCTGTAGGGATTCAGGGATATACGATCTCCCTATGTAATACAATCTTTTATATACGCATGGTTTTTAAGTTTCACGATTTTTGTGCACCAATCTTCGCACGACGACGAACACATTTTTGAGAAATTTGGGATTTTGTTTTTATTGTTCTTCCACTATGCATATGATGTCGCCCCTAGATTTCTTGACACTCGCCAACAACTATTGTAGCAACTTTTGCTCAATTGCTCATCTTTAGATTCATCTTGCCTCTCGCCAATCTCCTAGGTCTTGCCAGAATATGCAATAAAGTGCAAATATGATGAGCACTAACAGTATCCAAAACCCATGTGTTATTATAAGAGTTTGACAAATGAAGACTGATCATGAATGTACCTGAAATTTCTCTAAGCTTCTATTTCATCCACTTTGTAAGATGTTCATTGCAATTCCTCTTCCATTGTCCATCTTTGTCATAGTGGAAGCACTAGTCTTTATCCTTTGTTAGGTCTTTCTTAGTAACCGTTACTTTACCCGGTCTGCCTTTACCCTTGCCCTTCTTAAGGGACTTTTCTACCTTCCTTTTCTTTCTAGTCTCACTAGTATAGAGAACTGGCTTCTCTTTCTTGATAGTGTTCTCTGCCTCCCTCAACATATTGAGGAGCTCAGGAAGAGTCACCTCAAGTTTATTTATATTAAAATTTATTATGAACTATGAAAAGGAATCTGGTAGGGACTAAAGTATAAGATCCACACACAGGTTATCCTCTAAGACTATTCCTATACCTATGAGTTTCTCTATCCATTCAATCATCTTTAAGACATGGTTCTAAACCAGTGTCCCCTCAGTTATTCTAGCACAAAAGAGACTCTTGGATATCTTATGTCGTTGAGTCTTTCCCTATTCCTCAAACAATTTGTGGATGGGTAGGAGAATGGATCTGGCAACAATCTTTTCATACTGTCCCTATAACTCAAGAGTCATGGAGCCCAACATGTAACACTGAGCAAGAGTGGAGTCATCTATGTACTTCACGTAACAAGCTATCTCATCCTCGCTTACCCCTTTCTCAAGCATAGGCATCATTATATTAAGGACATATGCTATTTTTTCTATCGTGAAAATAATTCTCAAGTTGCGGAGCTAACCCGTATAATTCGAACCAATGAAGTGGTTGACATCAAGTATGTCACATAACAGATTTGAAAGCCATAATTTTAAAAATAAAGATGTAGTAGAAATAAATAATATATAAGTTTTATAGAAAAATAAATAAATAAGATATGGACTTCTATCTTAATATGCTCCCATTATTTTTCTAGCGAGTCAAGTGACACCCACAACACGTGAAACGAAAGTCTTCGACAGACTTCTAGTGGGGATCGGGATCTAATCAATGTCTTAGTGTAACCTCGAAGGACTCGACCAATCACACTAAGCCCAAAGGTACGCAACTCTTGCCGATCACAACACCATCGTTACGAGCTGAGTTTGATTTGATGATATGCAATCGAAGAACTCGACCAAGCATACCATGTCTTCAGGTCACCGGTAACATCTTTATGTCAGAGGCAAGATAGCGAATCACGATATAGGTGATTCTCGAGGGACTCGACCAATACAACTTAAATCGAGAATCAGTCTCTACCTATAATGATGGAAGGTAACATGGGTCAGTCTAATTGCCTCATGTTTACTAACTTAATATTATCGAGAGAGGGGATTTTGATTTGGTCTCCTAATATGACAAGTCACGCACATACAAATTTAATATATATCTACATCAAATGCAAATATATATACATATCTAGTAGATATACAAGCAATCACATATCACATGAGCAATCACACCAAATGATCATGGATTAACAACCTAATGTGATCAGGCCCGAGGTAGTGGGCATAATCACTCACATCAAGATCTATGTGTATAGCGGTGAATCTCCATGACCTGTGATCGTCCATCTCATCCTCATCGGTTCCAGTTGCATCTTGACGCATCTCCATGCATCATGATCGTTCATCTTAACCTCGTGGGTTATGCTATCACTTCCACGCTCCTATTGCACCTCCTCGTGTGATTATAACTTAACCATAGGCACACAGCCCTGACAATAAATAAGAAATAAAGTGGTGGCTCGCAGGCTCCAATAATAATAATCATATCACATATACACACATCACACGGTCCATGATTATTGGTCTGCATATCATACATCACATGTAAATATCATTATGTGGGACTATTAGATGATGATGATAATGATAATAATAATAATAATAATAATTAAACTTTATAATTAATTAATATTTTTTGAAATTAGGGACATGTAGGGAATTTTTTGAATTATGAGGGGTATTTTTAGAATTTAAACAAAAAAGGACAGAACTCAAAATTCGTAAAATTGAAAACCATGTGTGGGATAGTTGTGTTACCTAGGGAGATCGTATATCCCTAAATCCTTGCAGATCTGTAGGAGCGGATAAAAGAGGTCAAGCATCCTCCTCTCTAACGATGATTCACAAAATAGGGCTACAATGACGATTCTCAAATCTCCAAGCCTACTATCTGAGAAGGAGAAGGGGAGAGGAGAATAGGAAGTAGCAACAAAGAAAACCTCTAGCCTATGAGTGTTTGGTTCTCTCCTATTTATACCCCCTATCAACTTAACCCTAATAGATCCTACCTTATTAGGTATTGGATCTCCATCCAACTACCCAAGCCTCTTAGATTACTGGATCTCTATCCAATAATCTCTTATTGGCTCTTATTGGATCTCATCCATAGGATCCAATAATTCAGGAGCTTATTGGATATCCAATAAGATAGGGGGTCCGATAGATATCTCATATCCGAACCTCTACTCGTCGCAATGCCTATCATATGTGTATGACCCTCTAGACTTAATATTGAGCTGGCCGTGAGTCATACCTATCAAAACTCCTTCTGGCTCAATGAATTATTATCTCTATAATAATTCACTTGACTCATCGACTACGGACGTACTTGCCCATTACGACGTAGTCCCTAGACAATATAGGGGAATATCCTTTATATATATTTATCCTTAGTTATCATGTACCTATAGTTCCTTATCCATATAATATCCCAGAAACCATATACCGGGTATGGTGCCGTCAAACCCATATGATTTCTACTCGAGTCTCGCTCTAATAGGATTCTTCCAAAGAACTCTTTCTCTCTCAATTCGAATGACCTTGGCCAAGGATTTATCTGAGCAAAAACACTTGGAATATTCCTCTCATGACACTGAGAGCAGATAATCCTCTATCAACACTCAATAGCCCTCGTAAGGTTGGCTACCACTTCCGATAACCGGTTGTGCTAGATTTGGAACTTCCAAGCTTATAAGTCTAGTATCAATGAATAGAGTACTCATACAGGACATCTTTGGTGTCCCAAGTCTAAAGACCAAGCACACCACTAGGACAATAGAATCGCTGTCTAACAATAAAGTATCATTAACCATCCAGCATTCCGTAAGCGGATCAATTAGTGAACTCATTCTCCAACGAGCATTTGCACTATATCCTTAGAGTCCCCACACGAGTAGCTATGAGACCAACCGCCACCATCATATGTATGGGTATATAGTACAATAGTTTGTCTGGTCATCTTGATATCCCTCTCATGTAACCTATGATCGGGATTATTTAGGATTTATTTTTAAAGGTGAATCAGTCTAATTATCGTGATCTCATCACGATCCGATTCTAATTGCATAGATCCATGGACATCACAATATATTCATCGAATAGGTAATATAAAATAATAAAATATCAAATAATATAATAAGCAGAAAGAATGCTATCATATCACTCGTGTCATCACTCATGTGATTGGCTTGCAGAGCACCTATGACTAATACAATCATGATGTTTGGTTAAGTCAACACCATTATTATAAGATGAGTCTGATTCGATAATATACCCTCAAGGGACTCGACCAAGCATACCACGCCCTTAGGTCACCGATGACATCTCTGTTGGAAAATCTTAGGGGTGATATCATATGCACGGCGGAAGAATAGAAAATAAAATCCCCAATTCCCAAATATATGTTTGTCATCATGTGAAGATTGGTATGCAAAATCTGCGAAACAAAAAACCATGTGTGAGATAAATTATGTTACCTAAGGAGATCGTATATCCCTAAATCCCTACAGATCTCTAGGAGAGGGTGAAGGAGGTCAAGCGCCCTCCTCTCTAGTAATGATCCACACAGTAGAGCTGCGACAACACTCCTCAAAACTTTAGGCCTGCTTTGAGGTGGAGAGGGGGAGGAGAATAGGAGAAACAAGTAAAAGGCTCTAGCCTATGAACCATTGATTCCCTCCTATTTATAGAGGTCCCTTGTCAAATTAACCCTAATGGATCCTGCCCTATTGGGTATTGAATCTCCATCTAACTACCCAAGCCTCTTAGATTAGTGAATCTCTATTCAATAATCTCTCATGTGCACTTATTGGATCTTATCTAGAGGATCCAATAATTCATGGGCTTATTGGATATCCAATAAGTTAGGGGCTCCGACGGATATCTCATATCCAAACCTCTACTCATCGCAATGCCTACCAAATGTATGTGACCCTCTAGGACTAATATTGAGCTGACCTTAAGCCATATCTATCAGAACTCCTTCTGATTCAGTGAATTATTATCTCCATAATAATTCACTCGACTCATCGACTGCGAATGAACTAGGCCACTATGCCGTAGTCCCTAGATGATATAGGGGAATCCAATCCATTGGACCTGTTTGTCCTTAGTTACTATATATATATAGTCTCTCATCCATCTAATATCACAAAGACCGTATACCGAGCATGGTGCTGTCAGACCCATATGGTTTCTACTCGAATCTCACTCTAATTAGATTCTCCTAGAGAACTCTTTCTCTCTCAATCCGAATGACCCTATCTAGGGATTTGTCTAAGCAAGAACATATGAGATATTCCTCTCATGACACCGGGAGTGGATGATCCTCTATCGACACTCAATAGCCCTCGTAAGGTTGACTGCCACTCCCGATGACCGGCTGTGCTAAATCTAGGACATCTAAACCTATAAGTTTGGTATCAAAGAGTGGAGCACTCATACAAAATATTCTTGTTATCTCAAGTCTACGGACCAGATACACCATTGGGACTACAAAATTGCTGTCTGACAATAACACATCATCAACTATTCAACATTCAATAAGCAGATCAATCAGTGAACTCATTCTTCAATGAGCACCTATATTGTATCTCTAATGTCCCCACACGAGCAGCTATGAGACCAACTGCAACCATCATATGGACGGGTATACAGCACACCAGTCTATCCGGTTATCTCGATATCCCTCTCGAGTAACCTATGATCAGGATTATTTAGGATCTATGTTTAAAGGCGAATTGGTCTCATTATCGCGATCCTATCATGATCTGATTCCTATTGCACAGATCCAAGTACATCACAATATATATATACACATATATGCAATAGTCAATATAAAATGATAAAATACTAAAATATAATAAGCAAAAAGACTATGTGCCAAGTCACATGTGCCATCACTCACGTGATTGGCTTGTAGGGCACCTATGACTAGCAATCTCTCACTTGACCTAAAGTCAATCACCTATATATCTGATCCCCATCAAACCCTTGAGATACTCAAAAAAAATCTGAGACAATAGTTTTGTCAGTGGATCTGCAATGTTATCTTCGGATAGAACTCTTTCTACTACTACATCTCCTCGGGTCACGATCTCTCTGATGAAGTGGAACCTCCTCAGAACATGCTTAGATTTCTGATTTGACTTGCTATCATCGACATCGGACTAAAAACTCGAGTCCGTGTAGCCTTCAACCTTGAGGCTACTACCTTCATATACTAGTAAAAGATCCTTCGTCCTTCTCAAGTACTTAAGGATACACTTTACTGCTTTCTAGTGCTCAAAGCCTGAATCTGCTTGAAACCTGCTCGTGACACTCAAAGCATGTGCTATATCAGGCTTGGTACATAACATGGCATATATGATAGACCCTATTATTGAGGTATAGGGTATCCTATCCATGTTTGCTCTTTCTTTAGGAGTCTTTGGGGAAATACTCCTAGAAAGCGATATCCCATGTCTCATTGGTATGAGACATCTCTTGTATTAAATCTCATATTTTGATGATGAAATCAATTGGTAAATTATTTGATCTAATCCATGTGTTGAGATAAGTGTGTAGGATTAACTACGATAACAGTAAGGTGTAAAGTAGATAATGGGCCGGAGTCGGAAGACTCGAACGATATACCGGGAGCTCGCCGAGAGTTCATCGTGACATCATCGAAAGCACACTGGAAGACTCACCGAAAGCTTGTCGGGATATCGCCGGAAGCACACCAAAAGACTAGCAGAGAGTTGGTTGGGAGTTCGCAGGAAGCTCGCTAGAAGACTTGCCAAGAAGTTCGTCGGAGGATCACCGAGTGAAAAACCAACGTACCGGACCATGCTTGCCTTAATCGTAGTTAGAACGATAATTAGAGTTGATTTGGGAGATAATCCCATCAACTCTATTAGGGGGTCAATTGGGCTCGGAGCTATGATGGTTTGGGCCGAATACAAGGCCCAACCAGGTTGTTGGACTCTATCCAGTGGTGGCACCGCTTGGAATACAATCCCCCAAAAGGTCTGGGAGGTGGTACCACTAGCAGTTATTACCTATTAACGGTGGAACCACTCTTGTCAAGGGGTGGTACCACTAGAGCTCGGTCTCCGAGCTCTGTCAAGCAGTAGTACCACCTAGTAATGGCGGTGGTATCGCTAGTACCCTGGAAATCTGAGGTGAGACTTTTTTGCTCCAATTTTGAAGCCATTGGCAGCTACAAATACCCCACCCTTTTCTGCATGAAAGGGTAACAAAGTGCTATTATACTTGTAAAAAATCTAAGCCTTTGGGGGTTCAAAAGTGTTGTAAAAGTGAGAAAAGTTCTCCTCCCTCTCTTAGCCTTGTAACCATCCAAGAAAGAGGAGAGAAAATTGTAAGGGTTATCTTCTAAACCCGGCAAAAGGAGAAAAGAGCTGTAAAAGGTGGTTGGCTTTCACCTATTGAAGGAAGGTCTTTAGTGGATGTCGATGACCTCGACGAAGGAGAAATCCGAAAGTGGATGTAGGTCACATTGACTGAACCACTCTAAAATCTGGTTTGCTTTTCCTTTTGTGCAATTTACTTTAACTGCAAATCATTTCATAGCAAACTGCATCTTCTCCAAATCTTGCTTTTACCATGTTTATGCTCTCATACATTCAAGTTGTTATCTTTCCAAATTGGTTTTAATTGAACGTATAAAATATTTTTTGAAATCAAAGAATTTTTCGCTACACTAATTCAACCCCCCCCCTCTTAGTGCCGCTCTTGATCCTAACAGTTGGTATCAAAGCGAGGTTCATTCTCATTTGGTTTAAAACTAAAGAGAGATAGCATTTGCCAACAACTAAGAGGGTCATTCAATTACATGTTCGTCCATGTTCAATGGAACGGATTACACATATTGAAAGACTAGATTGAGGATCTTCCTAATTTCAATGGATTTCAAATTATGGAATATTTTAGAAAATGGGTTTCAAAAGTCTTCTCTTCCAATGAATGATTGGAATGAGTTGGAGAAGAAGACTTTTGCTTTAAACGCCAAGGCTATGAATGTCTTGTTTTGTGCTTTAGATAAAAACGAGTTCAATCGTGTGTCTATTTGTGAAATGACTTTTGATATTTGGCATACACTCGAAGTGACTCATGAAGGAACTAGTAGAGTGAAGGAGTCAAAAATTAATTTTTTAGTGCACACTTATGGGTTGTTTCGGATGAAACTGAGTAAGACCATTGGAGACATGTACACCCAGTTTACGGATGTCGTCAATGGTCTAAAAAGACTCGACAAAAATTTCTTGGGTTTTGAACATGTTAATAAAATTTTAAGATCCCTTCCAAAGAGTTGAGACCCTAAAGTAACGGTCATTCAAGAAGCCAAAGATTTTGAATATCGGATTTTGATGATGAAGTCAATTGTCATGTTATCTAATCCATATGTTGAGATAAGTATGCAAGATTAACTACGAAAGCTTGAAGACATAAAGCGAGTCTACCGGAATCAAGTTCGATGGGTGTTTGAAAGTCCGAAGATTCATCGAAGATGCTGCCGGAACCAATCGAGAAGAAATCTAGGACTTGTCGGAGTTTTCGGAAGTCCGCCGAAGAGATCATCAGAGGTTCACAGAGATCACCGAGAAGGCTCGGCTACTCGCTGATTTCACCACAAGATCGGGAGCCAGTTGGGAGTCCGTCGGAAGAAATCCAAGGGAGTATCGGAAGTCCGTCGGAAGATCGCCGGAAAAGCTCGCCGGAACAAGACTTGAAGTTTGCCGGTCAAAAACTTACTTAGGATTATGTTTTTAGTTACGTAGTTTGCATGTAATTAAGGTTAGGATTAAGAAATAATCCTATATCTTGATTAGGGGCAAACTGAGCCCAAAATGAAACCTGGTTTGGGCCGGACTTCAAGCCCAACTAGTGACCAGTAAGGTCGGGCGGTGGAACCGCCATACTAGGCGATGGCACCACCGGTCTGGGCGATAGCATTGCCCAGCACCCGAAGAGCTAGGAGGTGGCACCGCCCAGTACACTGTCAGTGTCAGAACTGACAGACGGTGGCACCGCCATAGATAGGCGGTGGCACCGCTAGCTTCGAGAACCAAAGAAAATTCAAATTTTGGAGCCCAAATTTGAATCCTCTTGAGGCCTATAAATACCCCTCAATTCTCAGTAGAGATTACAACTTTTGAGAAGCAATAGAGTAAAAAAAAAAAAGGTCTTAGCAAAGCCTTAGCAAGTCTTACTTTCAAATTGCTTGAGTGTTCACCTCCCTTTCTTTCTTACTAAAATTTTGTAAGAGTGTGAACCACTTGTAAACATTGTAAGAAGGGTATTTGTCCTTCCCCTTCAAAGTGATTTGCTAGTGGAAGTTGGGGGCCTCATCGAAGAAGGCTTCGCAAGTGGATGTAGGTCATTTTGACCGAACCACATTAAATCTGCGTGTTCCATGAATGTGTGAGTTGTTATTTTTCTGCAATCATTGTCTACATAGAAGCAAGTTTTTGTTCTTCACTTTACTCAAGTTAATATTGAACGAAATCTCCTCGCATTTTACAGAATCAGTTTCAAACCTACTAGTTTTAATCCGCTGCACTAATTCAACCCCCCTCTTAGTGCCGCTCCGATCCTAACAAAAGATCCAAATAATTTTCCTCTCAAAGAACTAATTTGGTCACTAATGACCTATGAGATGACTTGTAAAGCTCATGAAGAGCTTGAGGACACCCTTCCAAAGAACACAAAAAGACCACTTAAAAGAAAATTCAAGTGATGAGGATTGTGATGATGACTTGGCAATCTTAACAAAGAAGTTCAAAAAATTCATAAAAATGAATAAATTTAGAAATGACACTAAAAATAAATTTGAACCTAAGAAAGAACAAGTGATATGCTATGAATGGAAGAAGCCGAGACACTTCAAAATTGAATGTCTCCAAGCAAAAAGGAAGCAACCAAAGAAGAAAAAGGCCCTCAGAGCAACATGGGACGACTCAAGCGTATCCGAAGAAGATGAGCCAACCAACACCGAGCAAGTTGCTTACTATGCGCTAATGGGTATCGGAGATGAGGTAAGTAATTCAATTGATGCAAATTTATCTTTTGATGAATTATTAAGTGTTTTTCATGATTTATTTGATGAATGTAAATTAATTAGTAAAAAATATAAATTATTAAAAAAGGAGCATACTTCTCTTGTTAGTAATTTGGATAGATTAAAGGTTGAGCATAATAGTAGTTTAACTCGTATGAAATGTGATGAACTAGAAATACTTAAAAATGAAAACTTGCTACTCAAAGAAACCTTAGAAAAATTTGAGGTTGGTAGCAAGTCTTTGAACATGATCCTTGCTAATAAGGGTCACGTTCATAGGAGAGGTGGAAGTGGATTTGTGAATAGCTCTCAACAAAATCCAACCACCTTTGTTAAAGGCCTGACCTTGCATGTTTCACCTCACACCAAATGCAACTTTTGTTGCAAACTCAAGAATATTGCCTATAAATATCCACTAAAAGATGTAGTCCACATAGATTGATTTTGGTTCCTAAAAGTATCTCAAATGACTCAATGCAACATGATAAAATATGTAGATCAATTTTTTAGGCACCCAAGGTCAAATGGGTACCTAAAAATCATCCTTTTTTATAGAAAAATATACCATCACAAGCTAGGAGCAAGAGATAGTACATTGATAGTGGATACTTAAGGCACATAATTGGATATCCATCTCATTTCTCTAAGCTCACTAGCCTAGACAAAGGATATGTCACCTTCGAAGACAACAACATGAGTAAAATCATTGGCAAAGGAACCATAGGTAACAAATCGAACCATTTTATTGAAGATATATTGTTAGTTGATAGTTTAAAGCATAACCTTTTGAGTATTAGTCAATTGTGTGATAAAGGATATATCGTTAGATTTGAATCTAATGCTTGCATTATTGAAAAACCACACAAAAACACATCTATGATTGCCCTAAAACAAAATAATGTATACACTATCGAGATTGATGATCTTTGTGTTAGGATCGGAGCGGCACTAAAGGGGGGGTGAATTAGTGCAGCGGATTAAAACTCGTAAGTTTGAAATCGATTTCGTAAATGTGTAGAGATTTCGATTCGACGAAGGAATGACTTAGTAAAAGTAGCTCGAGTAAATTAAGGAGCTGAAAACCAAAAGCTTGCTGCTATGTAAATAAAAGTTTCAAAAAGTTAAACACTCACACATTCAAGGAACACACCAATTTAAAGTGGTTTGGTCAAATGACCTACATCCACTTGCGAAGCCTTCTTCGATGAGGCTCCCAACTTCCAATATGTCTCACATATCCCTTAAGAGGATGAGATACTTTACCAGACTTATATAAAGTTGAAACTTGTGTGTTAGGTACCTAAATAGACTTGGGCTGTAGAGTGGTGCTTGAGCTAGGTTCTCCAACCTTGCTCAACTCTATCATGCTCCCACTATCTCCACCAAGAATATGTTCCTTCTCAAGGCACATCGCTCTCTTAGCTACAAAGATCTCTTGGTCGTCGAGATGATAGAAATAATACCCACAAGTTTCGTTGGGGTATCTCACGAATTTACACTGCTCCATCCTCGATTCTAACTTATTGGTTTTGTGTCTTTTAACGTGGGTAGGGAAGTCTCAAATCTTAACAACCTTAAGATCAGACTTCTTCTCTTTCTATATCTCATATGGTGTAGATACTACCAACTTAGTTGAAACTTTATTCGAAAGGTAACCTACGGTCTTTATGGCATATCCCCAAAATGAGATAGGTAGGTCAGCGAAACTCATCATGGACCATACCATGTCTAACAGCGTATAATTCCTCCTTTCATATACACCATTGAGCTAAGGTGTATAAGAAGGTGTTCATTGGGATAGAATCTCATGGTCCTTGAGGAACTGGGTAAACTCTGTACTTAAGTACTCACCTCCTCGATCTGATTGAAGTCTTAATACTCTTTCCAGTCTAGTTCTCCACTTCATTCTTATACTCTCTGAATTTCTCAAAGGCCTCGAACTTATACTTCATTAAGTACACATGTTCATATCTTAAGAAATTATCAGTAAAGATAATGAAGTTGGAGTAACCACTAATGACATGAGTTGACATGGGTCCATATACAATACTATGTATGAGTTATAATAGCTCAGTGGCTCTCTCTCCAGTTCCACTAAATAGAGAGTTTGTCAGTTTTCCATGAAGGCAAGGCTCACAAGTTGTATATGACTTATAATCAAATAGATCTAGATGGATATCATTTAACAACTTTTGAATCTTTCCCTCATAGATGTGACCTAGTCTACAATGCCATAGGTATGTACTATTTACCTCATCTCGTTTCCTCTTACTCAAACTTACATTCATGAAATGTTGAGTAGTGTCTAGTGTAAACAAACAATTATACAATGTTCCTCTTGTGATGATCTTATCATCTAATAATATTAAACAATCATTATTCTAAAAAACTACTAATTTATATCCACTAATTGTCAAACATGAAATGAAAATAATGTTTTTGATAATAGAAGGAACAAAATAACATGCATCCAATGCAATAATAGCTCCACCAAGCAGATGTAGGGCAACCTCGCTAATAGTTACTATAGTAACTTTTGCTCCATTGCCCATCTTGAGGTTCATCTCGCCTCTTGCCAATCTCCTAGGCCTTACTAGAATCTATAATGAATTACAAATATGATAAGTACTACGGGTATCCAATACCCATATGTTATCATAAGAGTCTAACAAATGGAGACTCATCATAAATGTACCGAAAGCTTCTTCAAGCTTCTGTTTCGCCCTCTCTATAAGGTACTCTTCTTTGTAGTTCCTCTTCCATTGCCCATCTTTTCCGCAGTAGAAGCATTGGCCTTTGTCCTTTGCTAGGTCTTTCTTAGCAACCTTTGCTTTACCTGGTCTGCTGTCTAGTGTAAACAAACAATTATACAATGTTCCTCTTGTGATGATCTTATCATCTAATAATATTAAACAATCATTATTCTAAAAACTAATTTATATCCACTAATTGTCAAACATGAAATGAAAATAATGTTTTTGATAATAGAAGGAACAAAATAACATGCATCCAATGCAATAATAGCTCCACCAAGCAGATGTAGGGCAACCTCGCTAATAGTTACTATAGTAACTTTTGCTCCATTGCCCATCTTGAGGTTCATCTCGCCTCTTGCCAATCTCCTAGTTGCCCTTGCCCTTTTAAGGGATTTTTCTACTTTCCTTTTGTTCTAGTCTCACTAGTGTAGAGAACTAGCTTCTCTTTCTTGATAGTGCTCTCTGCCTCTCTCAATATATTGAGAAGTTCCGAGAGAATCACCTCAAGCTTGTTCATATTAAAATTCATTATAAACTGTGAAAAGGAATCTAGTAGGGATTGAAGCACAAGATCTGCACACAAGTTATCCTCTAGGACCATTCCTAGACCTGTGAGTTTCTCTATCTACTCAATTATCTTTAGGATACGATTCTGAACTGATGTCCCCTCAATCATCCTAGCACAAAAGAGGCTCTTGGATATCTCAAATTTTTAAGTCCTTCCCTATTCCTCAAACAATTTACGGACATGTATAAGAATGGATCTGGCATCCATCTTTTCATACTGACACTGTAACTCAGGAGTCATAGAGCCCAACATGTAACACTAAGCAAGAGTGGAGTCATCAATGTACTTCACGTAGCGAGTGATCTCATCCTCACTTTCCCCTTCCTCGGGCATAGGCATCACTATATCAAGGACGTACGCGATTTTCTCTACTGTGAGAATAATTCTCAAGTTGTGGAACCAATCTGTATAATTTGGACCAGTGAGGCAGTTGACATCAAATATAACACGTATGTGATTTGAAAGCAATATTTTCTGAAAATAAAAATGTAGTAGAAATAAATAGCATGCAGATTTTACAAAAAAATAAACAATCAAGTTATGGACTTTTATTTTAATATGCTCCCACTATTTTATTAACAAGTCACACGACACCCTCAGCATATGAAACGGAAGTCTCCGGCAGACTTCTAGTGGGGATCAGGATCCAATCAGCGTCTTAGTGTAAACTTGAGGGACTCGACCAATCACACAAAGCCCGAAAGGTAGCCAACTCTTGCCGATCATAACTCCTTGTAATTTTTATCCTATTCGGCCTCCGAATCACCATTGTCTCGAGGGACTCAACCAACCATGATGTTTGGTTAAGTCAACATCATCGTTACAAGATGAGTCTAATTCGATGATATACCCTCGAGGAACTCGACTAAGCATACCATATCCTCATCTCTCTCTATGTATAGGCAAGATAGCGAATTGTGATATATGTGAGCCTCGAGGGACTCAACCAACTCAACCTACACCAAGAATTGGTCCCTACCTATAACGATGGAAGGCCACGTGGGTTAATCTAATTGTCTCACGTTTACTGACTTAATATTGTCGAGAAAGGGGTTTCTTTAATTTGGTCTCCTAATATGACATATCACACATATACATATTTAATATATATCTACATCGCATGCATATATATATATATATATAGTAGGTGTATAAACAATCACACATCACATGAGCAATTATATCAAATGATCATGGGCCATAACCTAATGTGATCAAGCCTGAGCTAGTGGGCCTAATTACTCACATCAAGATCTATGTGTGCAGCGGTACATCTCCATAAACTGTGATCGTCCATCTTGTCCTCGTTAGTTCCGACGACATCTCGACGCATCTCCATGCATTCCGATTGTTTGTCTCGTGGGTCCCGTTATTGCTTCTACGCTCCCGCTGCGCCTCCTCATGTGATTACAACTTAATTATAAGCACGTTGTTAGAACCCTTGCAGATTCTAAGCTTGGGGTTGATCTCTTTAGGGGATCGTCCTCCTGGAACTCTATAGGGGTTCCTTCCTCCAAGTTGCTGCTCAAAGGCTGCAGAAAAGATTCATCTATTGTTTATCAAAAGAGGAGGAATACATGGCTATTTATAAGGTTTCTAAACCCTAACTCCTAATAAGACTCCTACTCAAGACTCCTACTTCTAACCAACTCCTAGTTCTTCTCTAAGAATTAACCACCATACCTTAGCTGGCCTCTTTACCGCTTTATTATGGGTCAGCTTAGGTAGGTTTTACATGAATGTCCCTCTCAATTAGGACTCTCCTAGCTAGAGTCCTAACAGACCTCTTCAAATCAGTCTTGCCCTCAAGACTAAGATTCCATGAACTCAGGAAACCGGGTCTTCAGCTCATCATATGGTTCCCATGTCGCATCTTCAAACGGTAAATTATTCCAATGCACTAGTACTTCAGTAGAGGGACGGCAACGACGCATCACGATCCTGCGATCGAGGATGACTTGTGGTTGGGCTTGAATAACTCCATCCTTAGTGGTGTTGGGCAGTTGGATTTGGGGTGACTCGTGTTCTTCCAACTTGGGCTTCAGGCATGACACGTGGAAGACAGGGTGAATTTTAGCATCCTCAAGTAATTTAAGTCTGTACGCCACGGCTCCAATAAGCTCTGTGATCTGATAAGGCCCATAAAAACGTGAGGATAGCTTCATGGAGGCTCGAGTTTTGATGGAGAGTTGCTTGTACGGCTGTAGGCGAAGATAAACCCAATCTCCTACTGAAAATTCTCTTTCGCTTCGTCGTGTATTGGCCTGCTGCTTCATTCTGGCTTGAGCGGTAGAGAGATTATCCTTTAATAGCTGTAGGAGTTTGTCTCTGTCAATCAATTCTTGGTCAACCTGATCTACCTTGGCCGAGCCAATTACATACTTTGGAATCACAGGGGCTGGCCGACCATACAATGCTTCATAAGGGGTACATTTTGTAGATGAATGATATGTAGTATTATACCACCATTCGGCCCAGGGAAGCCATTTCGCCCACTCTTTTGGTCGATCACTGGTGTAACACCGAAGGTACGTCTCTAAACACCTGTTTACCACCTCTGTTTGGCCATCAGTTTGTGGATGATATGCTGTGCTCATCTTGAGTTTGGTACCTTGTAACTGAAATAACTCGGTCCAAAATTTACTGGTGAAGATCTTGTTACGATCACTTACAATGGACCTTGGCATCCCATGCAGTTTAACAATATTTTCTATGAAAATCTGGGCAATACTAGCAGCAGTGTAGGGATTTCTCACAGCACAAAAATGAGCATATTTCGTAAGTCGATCAACCACCACGAGAATTGTGCTTTTACCTTTGGAAGGTGGCAGCCCTTCGATGAAGTCCATGGATATGTCAGTCCACACTAAGTCCGGTATGGGTAGTGGTTGTAGCTTCCCTGGATTTGCCACTGTTTCACCCTTGTGCTGTTGACATACATCACATTATGCCACATATTCAGCAATAATATTTTTCATCCCTCTCCAATAAAAATTTTGCTTCACTCTTTTGTAGGTTCTCAGAAATCCGGAGTGCCCTGCTAAAGGTGTGGAGCGGATTTCATGTAGGATAATTGTGATGCAAGGGGAGTCAGGTATAAGCACAATGCGACCTTTGTAGCGTAGATCCCTCGAATCCCAAGTGTAGTGGGCTATTGCATTTGGATCCTCCTCCAATTTTTTTATGGTGTTGCTAATCTTTGGATCGTTCTTCCATTCTTCCCTAATGTCTTCAAGGAGGCTGGTGGTAGGAAGGGAGATGGCTGAAACCTTAGCTTGCTTAGGTAGTCGTGAGAGTGCATCTGCAACAACGTTTTCTTTCTCCTTTTTATAAATAATTTCATAATCGAATCCAAGAAGTTTGGTTACCCATTTTTGCTGCTCAGGGGATGATATCTTTTGCTCTAAAAAGTATTTGAGACTTCTATGGTCGGTTTTAATTTGAAATCGTTGGCCAATTAGGTAGGGTCTCCACCTCGTTACTACGTGCACAATGGCTAGCATCTCCTTATCATATACTGACATATTTTGATGGGAGGGAGACAATGCCTTGCTAGTGTATGCAAGTGGTCGACCATCTTGCATGAGAACAGCTCCAATTCTGACTCCAGATGCGTCGGCCTCAATGATGAAGGGTCGGCTGAAATCTGGTAGTGCTAGCACCGGCGTCATTGTCATGGCTGCCTCAAGTTTGTCGAAGGCAACAAAGGCTTTGTCCGACCATTGGAAGGCATCATTTTTTGGTAGAGATGTGAGGGGTCCGCTGATCTTCCCATAGTCCTTAACAAATTTTCGGTAGTAGCCCGTTAGTCCAAGGAACCCACGCAGTAATTTCACGTTTGTAGGTTTCGGCCAGCCTTGCATTGCCTCAATTTTTGTTGGGTCTACCGCCACCCCTTCTTCTGATATTATGTGCCCAAGGTACTCTACTTTTTGTTGGAGAAAGCTGCACTTTGGTTGCTTAACAAAAAGAGTATTCTCCCGAAGGATCATCAAAACAATCCGTAAATGCTGAAAGTGACTCTCAAGAGAAGGGCTATAAATGAGAATATCATCGAAAAATACCAACACAAATTTGCGAAGAAAGCTCTGAAAAATATCGTTCGTGAGACTTTGAAAGGTTAAAGGAGCATTAGTGAGTCCAAAAGGCATTACCAAGAATTCATAATGGCCATCATGTGTACGGAATGCAGTTTTTGGTATGTCATCTTCACATACTCGAATTTGGTGGTAACCGGATCAGAGGTCTAACTTCGTGAAGACTCGAGCTCCTTTTAATTCATCAAGAAGTTCATCCACCACTGGTATTGGGTACTTGTCCTTAATAGTGATGCCATTTAAAGCTCGGTAGTCGATGCACATCCGCCAAGTTCCGTCCTTCTTGCGTACAAGTAGCACCGGTGAGGAATAGGGGCTACAACTTGGCCGAATCACTCCTGTTTCAAGCATCTCCTTTACAATCTTTTCAATTTCATCCTTCTGGAGGTGAGGATATTGGTACGGTCGAGTGTTCACTGGTGGCTTGCCCGGAAGGATTGGAATCCGATGGTCATGTTGTCGAGAAGGAGGAAGACCGCGTGGTTCTGCAAAAATGTCAGCAAATTCAGTAAGCAATTGGGCAAGATTTTGATCTTCAATCTCTATTTTCTTTCCCTCTGGTTGCTGTTGGAGATGCATCAAAAAGCCACCATTTACCTTGTGCAAAACTTTCTCCATTCATTGGGTTGAAACGGTGGTTACGTTACTTCCGCGCTTCCCGTGTAGGATGATCTGTTTGCCTTTGCAGTAGAATTTCATAATTAATTTGGAAAAGTTCCAAGAGACATCACATAGTGTAGTCAGCCATTCTATGCCAAGCATCGCCTCATAGTCATCAATTGGTAGAAGGAAGAAGTCGGTCATAATTTCTTGGTCTTGCAGCAATAGTTTCACCTGCGGGCATCTTTGGTCGCACTTTAGGATTCTGCCGTCAGCAACCTTTACATCGAACTTGCTGCAACCTTCTATATGTAGTGCCATCCGAGCAGCAACCTTACTGTTTAGGAAGTTATTAGTACTGCCCGTGTCGTTGAGAACAGTGATCGGTTGTTGTTTGAGAAGGCCTCCAACTTTCATCATTTGCGGGTTGGAGTAGTCGGCTAATGCGTGTACCGTAACATCGGTTGGTTGTGGCTCTTCTTCTACATCTTCTTCAGTATGTTCAAAGCTCTCTTCTGGATGTTCAATGACCTCTTCTTCTACTGGTTCAATCATAAGAAGCCTCCTTTTTCTACAGCGATGCTCGCGGCTCCACGGCTCGTCGCAATGCCAACATAATCCCTTCGCAGATCGCTCCCGAAGCTCTTCTCTTGTCAACCTTTTTGGTGCAGGTGCTCAGTTAATAGTAGGGGGGCTGAGGGCTTTAGTATTGCAGGTTGAGGAGCGATCCTAGTCCTCCGGGCTTCATGGTTCAATCGCTCCTCTTGAAGTCGTGCGAAAGAGATGGCTGCCATAAGCGTGTATGGTTGTCGCGCTTTAACTTCTCCCCGGATCTCCGGCTTCAAGCCCTCAATGAAGGTCCCCAATAGCTATTTTCTGGACCAATCACGAGTTTGATTAGATAATCTTTCAAACCTAGTTTGGTATTCCTGAATGGTGGAGGTTTGTCGGATCTTTGCTAGTTGTCCGTCAATGTTCTCGTAATCGGTTGGTCCGAAGCGGATTAGCAGTCCTTCTTTGAATTGTCACCATGAGAGTACTTCATGAGTGTGTTCAAACTAGTAAAACCACTGTATAGCATCCCCTTCAAGATGTATAGCTGTAATTTCCACCATAGATGCGTCCACGGTTTTGTGGTACCGAAAATATCGCTCCGCACGCGAGATCCAACCAATCGGGTCTCCATCTTCCCATCTAGGGAAGTCCACCCTCATGCGTGGATAGTTGAAGTCAGTCATAGAACCTCCCTTCTCTTGGAAGTTATCTCTTCGGGCTTGGTGCGATTGGTTAGAGCTCTCTCCTTGATGTGATTTTTTCGGGCTTAGTGGTCGGCCCAAACTGAGTTCGGTAAAGAGAGTCCGAATCTTATCCTCTATTCGCGCCTCGAAGGCTTCAAATTTAGTATTGATTGCCTCTTCAGATGCCATACTATATGCCTCCAAACCTGTGATATTAAGATCTTTCTTTTGTTGTCGGGTTAAAGGCATGTATAGGTTGAGAGAAGTGATGATCGTAAGGGTTGGTGGATTGGTGGATTTAGGCTACGATTTAGGCTTATTTTGTGGCTGTTTTGGGTGCAATTTGAGGGTGTGGTTTGGTGGAGTTTTAGGGCTGTGGATGAAAGTTTTAAATCTATGGTAGATGGCAGCAAAGGTTTGATAGAAATCAGTGGAAGTTTGCTGCAGAATTGTGTTGTCTTGTAAGAGCAGAATTGTCGTCGAAGAAACAGCGGTTTCTCGACGAAATTTCCACCAAAAACTTGAGAGATTTGAGGAGGGAATTGACAGTAAAATCTCAGTTTATATGACAGCAAAGATGTCCAATTTAATTAAGAAAATTTTGGCAGTATAATAGCAGGGAAATTGGTGCAAGTTACGATAGCAGAATTCTTGTCGAAAATTTTCAACAGTTTGCGATGAAAATTTGCAGCATCACAAAATCATTTTTAGAGATGAATTCCTTAATCGATCAATCTTAGATGGAAGCCAAGATAATTTATGAAGTGTATAAGAAATTTTGTTCAAAAAATATTACAAATAGATCAGTTAAGGCAACAATATGCGGCTGAAATTTTCTACAACACAGATTTTCAATTGTAGTAGATCGGACGTAAAAGATCAGTGGTTTATATTGAGAATCTTTCGATGAAACAAAAGGAAAATCTAATGTTAGGAAGTGTCAAGGCTATCATAAAAATTTCGTAGAAATTTGGACAGAAAAAATATAGTAGGAAGATCAAACAAACTGTGCTATGCGGTTGGAATTCTGCAATGTATCTTTCGTCGTAGAGATGAAAACTTTACGATGAAAAGTTTATGCAACAAAAATAGGAACAATTTTTTTTTTATTTTTGAATAAGGATAAGTAAATTGCAGCAACAGTAAGGTATGAAACTAGAACCTGTTGCAATTCGCGGGGAGATCAAAGAATGATCCGCGGTGGTGGAGATGACGGTGGAATTTGGTGACGATCTTTTAAGCAATTGTGGGAATTGCTTTGGGCGGCTGTGGAGGGATGATGGATGGCTGTGGAAGGGCAGCGAGATGCCAAGAACGCTGCTCTGATACCAAGTGTTAGAACCCTTGCAAATTCTAAGCTTGGGGTTGATCTCTTTAGGGGATCGGCCTCCTGGAACTCTATAGGGGTTCCTTCCTCCAAGTTGCTGCTCAAAGGCTGCAGAAAAGATTCATCTATTGCTTATCAAAAGAGGAGGAATACATGGTTGTTTATAGGGTTTCTAAACCCTAACTCCTAATAGGACTCCTACTCAAGACTCCTACTTATAACTAACTCCTAATAGGACTTCTACTCAAGACTCCTACTTCTAACCAACTCCTAGTTCTTCTCTAAGAATTAACCACCATACCTTAGCTGGCCTCTTTACCTCTTTATTTAGGGGTCAGCTTAAGTAGGTTTTACATGAATGTCCCTCTCAATTAGGACTCTCCTAGCTAGAGTTCTAACACACGCAAGCCCGACAATAAATGAGAAATAAAAATGGAGGCTTGTAAGCCCCAATAATAATAATCACAAGTACACACATCACATGATCCATGATCATCTGTCCAGACATCATACATCACATGTATAAATCATCATCATGTAGGACTACTAGATAATAATAAAATAATAATCAAATAGCAGGCTTAGATATTTGAAGAGCATCGTTGTAGCCTTGTTGTATGGATCACCACTAGAGAGGAGGGTGCTTGACCTCCTTCATCCACTCCTATAGATCTATAGAGATTCAGGGATATACAATCTCCCTAGGTAACATAATCTATCTCACATATGGCTTTTAAGTTTCATGGATTTTGCACACTAATCTTCTTATAATGATAAACACATCTTTGGAAAATTTGAAGATTTTATTTTTTATGTTCTTCCACTACACATGTGATGTCGCCCCCTAGATTTCCCTATAGGATCTAGCATCCATCTTTTCATGCTGTCTCTATAACTCAGGAGTCATGGAACCTAACATGTAATGCTAAGTAAGAGTGGAGTCATCTATGTACTTCAAATAGCGAGCGATTTCATCTTTACATGCCCTTTCCTCAAGCATAGGTATCACTATATTAAGGACGTACGTGATTTTCTCCATCGTAAAAATAATTCTCAAGTTGTGGAGCCAATATGTATAATTCGGACCAATGAGGCAGTTGACATCAAGTATGCCATGTAAGGAATTTGAAAGCAACATTTTCTGAAAATAAAGATATAGCAGAAATAAATAACATGCACGTATTGTAGGAAAATAAATAAATAATATATAGACTTCTATCTTAATCTATTGTCACTATTTTTCTAACGAGTCACGCGACACCCTCAGCATGTGAAACGAAAGTCTCTAGTAGACTTCTAGTGGGGATTGGGATCCAATCAGCATCTTAGTGTAACCTCGAGAGACTCAACCAATCATACTAAGCCTAAAAGGTAGGCAACTCTTATCGATCACAACTCCTTATGATTCCCATCCTATTTGGCCTCCAAACCACCATGGTCTCCAGGGACTCGACCAACCATGATGTTCGGTTAAGTCAACACAATCATTACAAGATGAGTCTGATTCGACAATATACTCTCGAAGGACTCGACCAAGCATATTATGTCCTCAAGTCACCGGTGACATCTCTGTTAGGAACGAGTCGGCACTAAGAGGGGGGTGAATTAATGCAACGGTAAAAATTACATCGGTTCAAAACTTCATTGCGATTAAATCCATTTCCAACGAAAAACCATTTTGTAAAGGTATTAACTTTGAAGGTGTACAGAAGAGCATAGTGGATGTAAAGCAAGTAATGGTTTGTAGTAAAGTAAATTACTCAAGATGAAATGCAAACCAAATTTTTAGAGTGGTTCGGTCATTGTGACCTACATCCACTTCGTCGATTCCTCTTCCGTCAAGGCCACCGGTATCCACTATCGGTCTTCCTTCAATAGGTGAAGACCAACCACCTTTTACAACTCGATTCTCCTTTTACCGGGTTTAGGAGATGAGCCTTACACCCCCACTTACTCCTCTCTCAAACTATTCTAACACTTAGAACTTTGAGAGGAGATCATATAAGATTTCAATTGCGATTCTTCCTTTTTACTCTTAATTCTTGTGTTTTTTAACCAGAGATGATAGGGGTATTTATAGGCCTCAAGTTGATTCAAACTTAGAACCTGAAAATATCCCATCCCGGGTTTCCTAGATACGGGCGGTGCCATCGCCTGTGTTGGGCGGTTCCACCGCTAGTGTTAGTCTAACACTAACATTGCACTGGGCAGTACCACTGCCTAGACTAGCGGTACCACCACTTGGCACCCTGGCACTAGGCGATACCACTGCCCAATTTGACGGTACCACCACTTGGGAGGCTGTGCTAGACGGTACCACCGCCTGACACAATCTTGGAGACTGTGCCACGACGGTGTTAACTCTTGGGTCATTGTTTGGACCTTCTACTTGACCCAACATAGCCCAAACTTGGGTCACTAAATGGGCCTTTTTCTTGGCCCAAAATAACCCTATTTTGGGCCCAGTTGGCCCCTAATTGAGTTGGTCTAATTACATTCTAAACCAACTCAATTGGACTCTATAACCTAACTCGTTCTAAGCAAATTATTACAAGCACTAATCATGCATTGTCTGGCATGTCATTGGCTCTTTCGGCGCTTCGTCCGATCCTTTGACGCATTGTCCTCTTTTGCGGCTTTTGCCCAATCGGCATGTTGACCTTCGCAACTCTGATCTCCTTGGTGCAATGTCCACTCTTCTAGGCCTGATGCCCGAATTCTCGGCCCGAAGCCTTCTACCGACACGTCGACCGTTCCTCCAGCCCGACGTCCAATATTCTGACATGTTCACTCCGGCCCAACATCCGATCCCTCTTGCTTTAATCAATTTGTCTCTCCTGATCGACGTTAGCCCTGCGTCACTCAAATGCATATTAGATCAACACTACAATTGGTTTTATCATCAAAATCTGAGATTCAACAATCTGCCCCTTTTTGATGATGACAACCAATTGATGACGGAGTTAACCTTAACTCCCGGAGTTTAAACAAACTCCCCCTATCAATATGTCATATTGATAGAACTCTTGGATTCAAAAATCGAATTAATATGTTATCATAAACTTATGCATAACATCATACTTCTCCCCCTTTGTCATCAACAAAAAGGAGAAGTGCAACTATCAAGTGTTTGAGATATAAGTTCAAATCATTGCATACTAAACATAATCTCCATTTTAATTATTATGCAGGCTATCAAAGTTAGCAAGTGCTACATCATATTAGAACATGCAAGCTAACAATTTTGAGATGTTCAAGAAAGCAACTCTTGCTTCTTGAAATATGCAAGTTTGTAAATTTTGCTAGATATACAAGTTAGCATGTTTTGCTTCTTGAGATTGCAAGCTCGCACTTTTGCTTGAGATCACAAGATAACATTTCTTGCTTTTGAGATGAGCAAACTTTTTGCTTCTTCTATATATCATCAAGCAAGTTAGCATGTTTTTACATCTTTTTGACTTGTACAAGCTAACAAGTTTGCCTCTTTTCATGATGTGCATGCTAGAAATTCCCCCTTTGTCATAGGCAAAAAGAGGAGAATAACAAAACAATAATGCACACATTCATCAATTTTAAATTATGACAAAAATCAAGTGTCATTCTTATTTCAATATGTCATAATTAAGATAAACATTGAATTTAAATTTAATTCAAGTCAATACAATTTTAATCATGATTCTCATACATGATATGCAATATATCAAATACATCATCATAATAAAATCACAAGTATTGCATGCATCATTTTAGAGTAAGCTAGCAATTTTGCTTCCTAGCAAGTTTTTCTCTTTGCAATTTGTGAGCTAGCAAATTTTACAATGAAAGTTGGTAATTTTTTTGCATTTTTAGTGTGTGCAAGCTTTTTGTTTCTTCTTGAAGTATGCAAGCTAGCTATCTCCCCCTTTGTCATTGTCAAAAAGAATGGAAGAATACAACTTTGTATCTCTTTTTCCCTTTACAACAATTTTCACATCATGAGAACAATAAATTTACATTATAAACATAATCTTTTGTTTTATCATTCAAGCTAGCATATATTTTTTGTTCTCTTTTGCAATGTACAAGCTAATAATTTCCTTTTTCTTTTATAATAATGGTTCAATCATATCATGCGATATACAAACCATAAATATTTCAAATCATTTCAAGGCATACAAGCTATAAATACAAAGAGATCATGTCATCAGAGATAAGACCACTTAAATACCAAAAAACATTATTCATATAGTAAATCTCTTCTTTAAATAAAATACCAAGAAGAATTGTAGGAGAACGATTAATGAAAAATCTTGATTCATTTCATAATAAATCTTAATTTATAAATATCAAGGAATCAAGATCATGATTTGGATAAAAATTTATTCAAAATTAAATCATCAAAATCATTTTCAAAGTCCAAGAGATTCATAAAAATGATACAAATGGATTCATCAAAATCAATAAGATAGAGAAAAAGAATTTTGAAGAAAATTGTTTTCCTTTTTTAGTTGTTTCAATTCATATGATTTATTTCATTTATGCCAAATAAAAACATGTATCATGTTTAAAATCGAAAGTGCAAGATTTATTACGACAAAAATCAATAAGGCATAAATCACCCAAAAATCATTATTACTTCAAATCATTGTGCATAATTTCGAAAGATAAATTCATTAAGCACTATCATTATGCATCATTACATTATTTCATCAAGCATGATTTCATAAAGTGTTTTCAATCAAAAGTAATATGGAAATCATTAAGATACACATTATCATTAAAACATCTAGCATGATTTAAGTCTAACATTTTATTCTTTTATCATAACACATTCAATTTTCATGATTATTTCAAAATTACTAGATAAGCATGATTCCTAATTTTTTGCATTTTTATTTTTTAAACATGCAATTTTCAAGAAAAATAATTATTCTAAACTAAATTAAAAATAACTCATGAAAAGCATTATGTAATTTTGAAATAAATTAAGGGGATTTTGGTTATCTCATCGTCAAAAGCCGTTAAAGCATAGTTTGCCACCTCACCTTTGTTGGTTCGTTCATTTTCGGATGAACTTGATTCGTCCCAAAGTGCTTCCCTCTTCTTGCGTTCATAGTAAGCAGTTACATTCTTTTTGGTCTTTAATTTTTGTTTCATAAACTTTATAAATTTCATAGTGAGGAGTTCAAGTTCACCATTTTGGGCCCAGTTAAACCGTAATTGAGTTAGTCTAATTACATTCTAAACTGACTCAATTAGACTAAAACCTAACTCGATCTAGGTAAATTATTATAAGCACTAATCATGTGTTGTCCGACATGTCATTGGTTCTTTCGGCGCTTCGTTCAATCCATCGACGCATCGTCCTCTTTTGCGGCTTTTGCCCAATCGGCATGTTGACCTTTGCAACTCCGATCTCCTTGACACAATATCCGCTCTTCTAGGCCCGATACCCAAATTCTCAGCTCGAAACCTTCTACCGACACGTCGACCATTCCTCCGGCCCAGCGTCTAATATCCTAATATGTTCACTCTAGCCCAACGTCTGATTTCTCCTTCTTTAATCAATTTGCCTCTCCTGATCAACGTTAACCCTATGTCACTCAAATGCATATTAGATCAACACTACAATTGGTTTCATCATCAAAATTCGAGATTCAATAATCTCTATGTTATAGGCAAGATAGCGAATCGTGATATAGGTGAGCCTCGAGGGACTTAACCAACTCAACCTACATCGAGAATCAGTCTCTACCTATAACAATAGAAGGCCACGTGGGTCAATCTAATTGTCTCATGTTTACCGACTTAATATTATCGAGAGAGGAGATTTTGATTTGGTCTCCTAAAATGGCATGTCACACACATGCATATTTAATATATATCTACATCATATGTATATATATATATATATATATATATATATATATATATATATATATATATATATAGTGGGTATATAAGCAATTACATATCACATGAGCAATCACACTAGATAATCATGGACCACAACCTAATGTGATCAGGTCCTAGCCAATGGGCGTAATCACCCACATCAAGATCTATGTGTGTAGCGGTGCATCTCCATGCCTTATGATCGTCCATCTCGTCCTTGTCAGTTCTGTCAGCATCTTGACGCATCTCCATGCATCGCGATCATCCGTCTCGTAGGTCCCGTTATCGCTTTTACGCTCCCGCTATGCCCTCGTGTGATTACAATTTAATCATTGGCATATACGCCCAACAATAAACAAGAAAAATAGAGACTCGTAGGTCTCAATAATAATAATAATCATATCACATGTGCACACATCACACGATACATGATCATCCATCTACATCATACTTCAAATGTACGCATCATCATCATATAAGACTACTAGATAATTATTATTATTATTATTAATTAATTAAACTTTTTAATTAATTAATATATTTTTGAAATTATGGGCATGTTGGGAATTTTTTGAATTATGAAGGGTATTTTGATAATCTAGATAGAAAGGATAGAACTCAAAATTTTTAAAATTCTAAGGGGCAAAATTATCTTTTGCCCAAAAAACCCTAATCTCGTTCCTTCTCCCTATTACGTTGTGGCCGTTGCCACTTTACCGATGGCAGCTACTATAGGGGGTGGGGCTACCGCCTTTGCCTATGGGCGACACTACTCCCACGGGCACCTCTACCCATGGGTGCAGTGCCCGTAGGCAACGTCACCCCTACGAGTGCAGTGCTACTGGTGCCACTGCACATGCGGACAGTTCAGCCCGCGGGTCTAGTGTCGTAAGCGCCACTGCACTTACAGGTGATTCAGCCCGCGGGCGCAATGCCTGCAGGCTCTGCTACCCCCACGGGCGCAACACCCGCAAGCACTGCTGCCTCCGCGGACTTCTTTACCCGTGGGCACAACGTCCCCGTAGGCAGCATTGTAACCACCCGCAGGCAGTGCTACCTGTTGAATCTTGGATTTTGATGATGAAGTCAATTGTCATTTGTTATCTAATCCATATGTTGAGATAAGTGTGCAGGATTAACTATGATGGAAGACATGCAGTAGAAGTTGCACTAGAGTCAAGACTATGATCACGTTGGGGGTTCGAGAGTTCGACGGAAGTCTGAACGATCGTCGGAGGTTCTACGGGAACAAATCCAAGAAGTCCAGGAGCTTGCCAAAGAAGCTCATCGGAACTTGCCAAGTGGATCGTCACAAGTCCAGGAGTTTGCCGGAAGTCCGCCGGAGCATCGCCGAGGGTTCATGGGTTGTTCGCCGAAAGTTCACCGGAAGAAGCGATTGACGCACCGGAGCAAGTTGCAGTAAATGTCTTGAAAATATCATAGTTAGCATAATGATTAAGTTAGAAATGGGAGGTGATCCCATTAACTTAACCTTGGGGCAATTGGGCCCTTGACATACCCAAATTGGGCCGAATGGATCAGCCCATTCGGACCTAGATTTCCTGGCCAACGGTGGCACCGCCTGGGTCAGCGGTGGTACCGCCCCTGTCAGGCAGTGGGACTGCCCGAGCTCGATCTCCGAGCTTTGTCAAGCGGTAGTACCGCCCAGTTATAACGATAGTACCGCCAGGACCTTGGAATTCCGGGAGATGATACTTTTGAGCTCCAAATTCAAACCAGTTTAGGGCCTATATAAACCCCACCCTTTTGAGCATGAAAGGGCACCGAAACTTAGCATTTATTCTGAGATTTTGAGAGCTTAAAAGTATTGTAAAGGGCTAGAAGTTCTTCTCTCTCTTTTCTTCTAAGTTTTGATCATTCAAGAGAAGAGTGAAAAATCTGTAAGGGTTGTCTCCTAAGCCCGTCAAAATGAGTAAAGCTATAAAAGGGTGGTTGGCCTTCGCCTATTGAAGGAAGGCCTCTAGTGGATGTCAGTGACCTCGTCGGAGGAGGAAGCCGAAAGTGGATGTAGGTCACGTTTGACCGAACCACTCTAAAACTCTGGTTTGCATTTACTTATTGCTATTACCTTACTGTAAACCCCTTCAATAGCTTACTGCCTTCAATACTTTTCCATACGCTTTCAATCTAAGCATATTTTCGGAATCTATTTTAAATGTACGAAGGTTTTTCGGAAAACGACGTGATTTTATCCACTGCAGTAATTCACCCCCCCTCTTAGTGCCGACCCTGATCCTAACAATTGGTATCAGAGCAGGGTAAACTCTCAATCGGATTAAAACCCAAGAGAGATGGCATACGTCGAAAATTAAGAGGGCCACTCTATTACACGTCCACCCATGTTCAATGGGACAAACTACACCTATTGGAAGACCCGAATGACGATCTTCCTTATTTCAATGGATTTTGAACTTTGGAATCTTGTCAAAAATGGATTTTCGAAGTCTTCTCTTCCAATGATCGATTGGAATAAATTGGAGAAGAAGACTTTCGCTTTTAATGCAAAGGCTATGAATGCCTTATTTTATGCACTTGATAAAAACGAGTTCAATCATGTTTCGGTTTGTGAAACCGTATTTGATATTTGGCATACACTCGAAGTGACTCACGAAGGCACAAGTAGAGTGAAAGAGTCAAAAATCAATCTTTTGATACATTCTTTTGAACTTTTCCGAATGAAACCGAGCGAGACTATTGGCGATATATACACCCATTTCACGGATGTCGTCAATGGTCTAAAAGGACTCGGCAAAAGTTTTTTGGATTTTGAGCTCGTAAATAAGATTCTAAGATCCCTTCCTAAGAGTTGGGACCCTAAAGTCACTACTATTCAAGAGGCTAAAGATTTAAACAATTTCCCTCTTGAAGAATTAATCAGGTCATTAATGACCTACGAAATGACTTGCAAAGCTCATGAAGAGCAAGAAGACAACCTTCCAAAGAACAGGAAGGATATGACACTTAGAACTTTCGAAGACCACTTGAGAGAAAACTCAAGTGATGAAGACTGTAACGATGACTTGGCACTTCTAACAAGGAAATTCAAAAAATTCATTAAAAGAAACAAGTTTAAAAATGACTCAAAAAATAAATTTGAACCCAAAAAGGACCAAGTTATTTGCTACGAATGCAACAAGCCGGGACACTACAAAAGTGATTGTCCCCAAGCCAAGAAGAGAACACCAAAGAAGAAGGCGTTCAAAGCAACGTGGGATGACTCAAGCGCATCCGAAGAAGAGGAGTCCAACACCGAGCAAGTTGCTCATTACGCCCTAATGGCCATCGGAGATGAGGTAACAAATTTAATTGATGCAGATTTATCATTTGATGAATTACTAAATGCATTCCATGACTTATTTGATGAATGCAAAACTATTAGTAGAAAATACAAATTGCTAAAAAAGGAGCATGATAGTCTTACTTGTAATTTCGATAAATTAGAAATTCAATCTCATGATAGTTTAGCTCCATGTAAAAAATGTCATGATCTAGAAACTCTCCAAAAGGAGAACTTGCTACTTAAGGACACCTTGAAGAAATTCGAGGTTGGTAGCAAGTCTTTGAATATGATCCTTACAAATAAGGGTCATGTTCCTAAAAGAAGTGGAATCGGATTTGTGAGAAGTCCTCACCAAAATCCAACCACCTTCATTAAAGGCCCTATCTTATATGTTCGGCACCAAAGCAAATGCAACTTTTGTTGCAAACATAGACATAGAACTTATCATTGTCCACTCAAGAAAGTTAGTCCAAACAAATTGATTTGGGTTCATAAAGGAACCATGATAAATTCTATACAACATGATAAACAATTTAGATCAGTGTTTGAGGCACCCAAAAGTAAATGGGTACCTAAAAATCATCCTTTCTTGTAGAAACATAAATCATCACAAGCTAGGAGCAAGAGATGATACCTTGATAGTGGATGCTCAAGGCATATGACCGGAGATCCATCTCAATTCTCTACGCTCACTAGCATAGATGAAGGCTATGTCACCTTCGGAGACAACAACAAGGGTAAAATCATTGGCAAAGGAACCATAGGTAACAAATCCAACTTCTTTATTGAAGATGTTTTATTAGTTGATGGTCTAAAACATAACCTCTTGAGTATTAGTCAATTATGTGATAAAGGATATATTGTCAAATTCAAATATAATGCTTGCATCATTGAAAAACCACACAAAAATACATCTATGATTGCATTAAAACAAAATAACGTATACACCATTGACATCAATGATCTTTGCAATGAAATGTGTTTCTCGATTTTGAATAAAGATACTTGGCTTTGGCATAGGAGATTAGGTCATGCTAGCATGAAACAAATCACAAAAATATCATCCAAAGAACTTGTAAGAGGAATTCCTCGTATCAAGTTCATCAAAGATAATGTGTGTGATACTTGTCAATTAGGAAAACAAATTAAGGGTAGTTTCAAATCTAAGAATCAAATAAGCACCTCTAGGCCCTTACAATTGATTCATATGGACTTGTTTGGACCTATCTCTACATCAAGCCTAGGAGGTAACAAATATGCCTTCATCATTGTAGATGACTATAGTAGATACACATGGATTTATTTCTTAAAACACAAAAATGAATGTTGTAGATATTTTACCAAGTTTTGCAAACTTGTCCAAAATGAAAAGGGTTCTATGATTTTGTCAATTAGAAGTGATCATGGTGGTGAATTTCAAAACCATGATTTCCAAGAATTTTATGAATTTAATGGATACAATCATAACTTCTCTACTCTAAGAAATCCTCAACAAAATGGAGTAGTAGAAAGAAAAAATAGAAATTTACAAGAAATGGCGAGAACCATGTTGAATGAACATAGCCTACCCAAATATTTTTGGGTCAAAGCCATAAACACCGCATGCTATATTTTGAATAGAGTTCTAGTAAGACCCTTACTCACCAAAACTCCCTATGAGTTGTGGAACAACAAAAAACCTAATGTTTTATATTTTAAAATTTTTGGGTGTAAGTGTTTTATCTTGAATGAAAAAGATGTCTTAGGAAAATTTGATGCTAAATCCGATGAAGTAATTTTCCTTAGTTATTCTTCGGTTTCTAAAGCTTTTCGTATCTTCAATAAAAGAACTTTAATTATAGAAGAATCCATTTATATTGTTTTCAATGAGATTTCTGAAATCAAGAAAAATGATTTTGATGATGATGTTGATTTTGATTCTTTGAATTTAAAAAAAATCCCTTCTCCAACTAGCAACTTGGATGCATCCACTTCCGAAACATCCTTACCCAAGGATTGAAAGTATGTAGATGTTCATCCTAAGGAGCTAATCCTAGGAGACACGTCTAAGGGGGTTCAAACACGTTCTTCTCTTAAAAAATTTTATGCCAACACCGCTTTTCTCTCTCAAATTGAACCTAAATGTATTGATAAAGCCATGAAAGATTATTCATGGATTATTGTAATGCAAGATGAGTTAAATCAATTTGAGAGAAATGAGGTGTAGAAACTTATTTCTAGGCCAAATGACCATTTAGTTATTGGTACTAAATGGGTCTTTAGAAATAAGCAAGATGAATATGGTATCGTGGTTAGAAACAAGGCTAAATTAGTAGCCAAAAGTTTCAACCAAGAAGAAGGTATAGATTATGAAGAAACCTTCACTCCTTTGGTGAGATTAGAAGCCATAAGGATGCTCCTTGCCTATGCTAGTAATAATAATTTTAAGTTATTTTAAATGGATGTTAAAAGCGCTTTTCTTAATGGCTTTATTTCCGAAGAAGTTTATGTTGAACAACCTCCCAGATTTGAAAATAATAGCCTCCCTAATCATGTGTTTAAATTAACTAAAGCTCTCTATGGTTTAAAACAAGCCCCAAGGGCTTGGTATGAGAGACTTAGTTCTTTTCTTATTAAAAATAATTTCACAAAAGGCAAGGTCGATACTACATTGTTTATCAAAAATTTTGAAAATAATTTTCTCATTGTTCAGATTTATGTTGATGATATTATTTTTGGTTCTACAAATGAATCCCTTTATGAATCTTTTGCTAAAACCATGAGTCTTGAATTTGAAATGAGTTTAATGGGAGAATTAACTTTTTTCTTAGGCTTACAAATTAAGCAACTAAGAAATAGCATCTTTATTAGTCAAACTAAATATGCTTTAGATTTGCTAAAAAGATTTAATATGGAAAGCTCAAAAGCTATTAACACTCCTATGAGCACCTCCACTAAGTTAAAAGTTGATGAAAGTAGAGAAAGCTTCGATCAAAAAACTTATAGGGGTATGATAGGAAGTTTACTTCACCTCACTACAACTAGACCAGATATCATGTTCAGTCTAGGACTTTGTGCTAGGTTTCAATCAAACCCTAAGATATCTCATCTCAAAGTAGTTAAAAGAATACTTAGATATCTTAAAGGTACCACAAATCTAGGAATTTGGTATCCAAAAATCAAAAAGTTTGAGTTAATTACTTATGCTAATGTGGATTTTGCTAGGTGTAGACTAGATAGAAAAAGCACATCATGAATATGTCAATTTTTGGGACATGCTCTTGTTTTCTAGTCATCTAAGAAACAAAACTCGGTTGCACTATCAACAATTGAAGCTGAGTATATTGCAGCTAGTGCATGCTGTGCACAAGTTGTGTGGATGAAAAACACCTTAGAAGATTATAAAGTTAATCTTAAAAATATTCTCATTAAATGTGATAACACAAGTGCTATATATTTAACAAAGAATCTCATTCAACACTCAAGAACAAAACATATTGATATTAGACATCACTTTATACGAGATCATGTCACTAAACATGATGTAGTTATAGAGTTCATTGATACTAAACATCAACTAGCTGATATTTTTATAAAGCCTTTAAGTGAAGAACAATTTGATTTCATTAGAAGAGAATTAGGTATGTTAATGTGTCCGAATGCATAAACTTATTAAAATTATTATTCGGATGTTCTTGATTCAATGATCAAATCACTTAATTGTTATGATGATTTTACACGATTACATGCCTTAATAACATGTTGGAAATTATGTGTTTTGAATACAAAATTTCCATAATAACAAGCATGTTTTATCTTCATGATTGTGTTTGAAAATCTATAGCAAAACCTTGTCCGAATGCATGAAAGTGTTAAATTTCATTTTCGGATTTTCTTGATCCTAACAATACATTATTCTCTTCCGAACTTAATGCAGCTTTCATAAGCTTGTCATATAAAGTTTAATTCATATCATTAATTTTTTATATATAGAATCAATTAGCAAATTCATCTCTCATAGACTTATCGTGTGAAAAATATTTTTTTCGAGAAACGGATTTGATGAAATGATTCTTTCTTATAAATTCCTTCTTGAAAAGGGAAGATTTTTTTTTATTAAGTATTTGATTCACATACATATCTTGATCCTTGTTAAAATGAAACATGATTTAAATCTCTTATTAATTTTAACTTCACTCGAGTAATCTCATAAATGGCTTTCCTCCTTCATGCAAAAAGATAATACCAAATAAAAAAGAAGAAATAATCTCCATGTCATATTTTCCTTGAAGATGTTTGTATAATTAGTATCCTATCACTCATTGTTGAAAAATGATATGAACCTAATTATGGCATGAATCATTACCGCACTTATGTTTAAAATTTGCTTATATCGTTCTCCTTTTTATTGATGACAAAGGGGGAGAAATATATGAATTGATGCTATGAGTGCCATATTTGCATTATGTCATATATGCATTATGTTAACATATCAAGAACTTGCATCGTAATTTTACATGTTGATATCTTGCCATGTGATGAAATGCTATGATTGCTAAACACTTGAAATATTTGCATCATGTTAAGATATCAAGAACTTGCATCACAAATTATACTTGTTGATATCTTGCCATGTGATGAAATGCTATGATTGCTAAACACTTGAAATGCTTGCGTTATGTTAAGATGTCAAAAGCATACATCGCAATTTTACATTTTGATATCTTACCATATGATGAAGTGCTACCATTACTATTATTCACACTTGAAATGTAAGACTTGAAAATGGATGTCAAGCCTTGACATCATTTTCAGAAAGATACATCATGATAGGAATCATGATGGGAGTATTGATAAGGTTAAACGATCTTAACTTATCAATATGTCTCTTGAATTCAAAGGCTTTGAATTTCAAGAATGACTTATCTCGAGTATGGTATATAGATAGGGAGAGTTAAGGTTAACTCCGTTATCAATTGATTGTCATCATCAAAAAGGGGGAGATTGTTGAATCTCGGATTTTGATGATGAAGTCAATTGTCATTTGTTATCTAATCTATATGTTGAGATAAGTGTGCAAGATTAACTATGATGGAAGTAAGACATGCAGTAGGAGTTGCGTCGGAGTTAAGACTATGATCACGTTGGGGGTTCGAGAATTCGACGGAAGTCCGAACGATCATCAGAGGTTCTGCGAGAACAAATCTGAGAAGTCTAGGAGCTTGCCAATGAAGCTCATTGGAACTCACCAAGTGGATCGTCGCAAGTCCAGGAGTTTGCCGGAAGTCCGCCAGAGCATCGCCGAGGGTTCATCGGATGTTCGCCGGAAGTTCACTCGAAGCTTGCCGAAAGAAGCGATTGACGCACCGAAGTAAGTGGTAGTAAATATCTTGAAAATATCATAGTTAGCATAATGATTAAGTTAGAAATGGGAGGTGATCCCATTAACTTAATCTTGGGGCAATTGGGCCCTTGATAGACCCAAATTGGGCCGAATGGATCAGCCCATTCAGACCCAAATTTCCTGGCCGGCGATGGCACCGCTTGGGTCGACAGTGGCACTACCCAAGAGCCGAGTCTCCAAGTGAGGCTGGGTGGCGGTATCGCCCCTGTCAAGCGGTGGTACTGCCCGAGCTCGATCTCCGAGCTTTGTCAGGCAATAGTACCGCCCAGTTATGGCGATAGTACCGCCAAGACCCCGGAATTTCAGGAGATGACACTTTTGAGCTCCAAATTCAACCAGTTTGGGGCCTATATAAACCCCACCCTTTTATGCATGAAAGGGCACCGAAACTTAGCATTTATTCTGATATTTTGAGAGCTTAAAAGTGTTGTAGAAGGCTAGAAGTTCTTCTCTCTCTTTTTTTCTAAGTTTTGATCATTCAAGAGAGGAGTGAAAAATCTGTAAGGGTTATCTCCTAAGCCCATCAAAAGGAGTAAAGCTGTAAAAGGGTGGTTGGCTTTTGCCTATTTAAGGAATGCCTCTAGTGGACGTCAGTGACCTCGTCGGAGGAGGAAGCCGAAAGTGGATGTAGGTCATGTTTGACCGAACCACTCTAAAACTCTGGTTTGCATTTACTTATTGCTATTACCTTACTACAAACTCCTTCAATAGCTTATTGTCTTCAATACTTTTTCATACGCTTTCAATCTAAGTATATTTCCAGAATCGATTTTCAACGTATGAAGGTTTTTCCAAAAATGACGTGATTTTATCCGTTGCAATAACTCACACCCCCTCTTCGTGCTGACCCTGATCCTAACACTACCCTTGCGGGCAGTTATGCCCATGGGCGTAGCGCTCACAGGCGACGCTGGCCTCGCGGGTGCCTCTGCTAGTGGGCGCAATGTCCAGTGGTGCCATGCGTGTGGTTGCTTGCTTGTTTTTTACTATTATTTGATATTTTATCACTTTATATTACTTATTGCATGAATATATTGTGATGTCCATGGATTTGTGTAATGAGAATCGGATCGTGATGAGATCACGATAATAAGACTGATTCACCTTTAAACATAAATCCTAAATAATCCCGGTTATAAGTTACTCAAGAGGGACATCGAGATAACCGGATAGACTGGTGTGCTGTATATTCGTCCATATGATTGTGACACTAAGGGTACAACGCAAGTGCTCTTTGGTGAATGAGTTTATTGATTAAGCCGCTCACGAATGCTGAAGTGTTGATGATGCCTTATTGTTTGACAATGATTCTGTCATCCTAGT
This sequence comes from Musa balbisiana, assembly GCA_004837865.1. Taxonomy (NCBI): domain Eukaryota; kingdom Viridiplantae; phylum Streptophyta; class Magnoliopsida; order Zingiberales; family Musaceae; genus Musa; species Musa balbisiana. Next base: position 15,683,022 of record CM017194.1, on the reverse strand, counting down.
AGTGTATTTGGTCCTTAGACTTAATACACTAAGGATGTCCTGTATGAGTACTCCACTCTTTGATACCGAACTTATTAGTTTGGAGGTTCCAAATCTAGCACAACCGGTCATCGAGAGTGGTAGTCAACCATACAAGAGCTATTGAGTGTCGATAGAGAGTCATCCACTCTCATGACATGAGAGGAATATCTTATGTGTTCTTGCTTAGACAAATCCCTAGCTCGGGTCATTCGGATTAAGAGAGAAAGAGTTCTTTAGGAGAATCCAATTAGAGTAAGACTCAAGTAGAAACTGTATGAGCCTGACAGTACCATATCCGATATACGGTCTCTAGGGTTTTAGATGAATGAGAGACTATAGACACACTGTAACTGAGGATAGATAAGTCCAAAGGATTGGATTCCCTTGTATCGTCTGGTGACTACAACATAGTGGCCTAATACGTCCGCAATCGATGAGTCGAGTGAATTATTATGGAGATAATAACTCACTGAGCTAGAAGTAGTTCTGACATGTATGACTCATGGCCAGTTCGATATTGGACCTAGAGGGTCACACACATATGGTAGGCATTGCGACGAGTAGAGGTTCATATATGAGATATTCGTCAGACCCCTATCTTATTAGATATCCAATAAGCTCATAAATTATTAGATCCTATGAATGAGATCCAATAAGAGCCAATGAGAGATTATTGAATAGAGAACTATTAATTTAAGAGACTTAGGTAGTTAGATAGATATCTAATACCCAATAGGGTAGGATCCATTATGATTAAGTTGATAAGGGGTCTCTATAAATAGGAGAGAACCAAACACCCATAGGCTAGAGATTTTCTTGGTTGTCACCTCCTATTCTCCTCTTCTCTTTTCCTCCTCGGATAGTAGGCCTAGCCTAGAGATTTAAGGAGCGTCATCGCAGCCCTGTTGTGTGGATCACCACTAGAGAGGAGGATGCTTGACGTCCTTCACCCTCTCCTATATATCTGTAGAGATTCAAGGATATACCATCTCCTTAGATAAAACACTATCTCACACATGGTTTTCCATTTTGACAAGTTTTGCACACCAATCTTCGTATGATGATGAACATATATTTAGAAATTTTGGGGATTTTTTGTTTTGTGTTCTTCCACTGCGCATGTGATGTCGCCTCTCAAAATTCCCTATAACGGGTATACAGCACACCAGCCTATCCGATTATCTCGATGTTCCTTTTGAATAACCTATAACTAGGATTATTTATGGTTTATGTTTAAAGGTGAATCGGTTTCATTATCGTAATCTCATCACGATCTGATTCTCATTGTACATATCCATAGACATTACAATATATATGCATATCTACAACAAACAATATAAAGTAGAAAATGTCAAAATATAATAACCAAAAAGAATGTGTATCATATCACCTATGTCATCACTCACGTGATTGACTTGTAGGACACCTATGACTAGCATTTCCCACCAAAATAATGCATTTTGTTTGAGTTTGAGTGCCACAAGTTTTACTTTTGTTCTAGTAGTTCATGAAAATCAAAAATTCTTTTTACTATATTAAGCTAATCAATAAAGTCATCAACATTTATTTTACCTTTAAACTCTGGAATATCTAATCTTAGTTTATATTTGTTCTATCACTCGTCTTGGACTCCATGTCTTACCCAAAATCTTTTCGACTCTCTTGGATGAGGAGATGTATCATAATCAAAAGTAAACTCTTGGACATCAATTTTATGCTGGTTGTTTCTACTTCGAAGTTCTTCAATTATTTCATTTTTTTTTTTTGTAGACTATGCAGCAATCTTCGTAGCTGCAGCCTCAACAACTCAACATCATCTTCATGGACACTACCTTCATCAACTATATATTTTCCATTTTATCTTGTCATGATCTCTAATCTTTAGCTCTGATATCAAACTAATACCGGGGGGTAATGCAAAATGAATTTAAGAAGAAAGCTAATAGTAGGAAAGGAACAAATTCATGATAAAACTTTAATAAGATCAAAAAGAAAACTCACTACCAAGTTTAAAATCACAAAGGGATACAGAAAGATCACTACCCCAAGGATAATAAATAAGGATACATAACTAAAAACAAAAAACTTACTACTCAATGACACATCCAAGAGATACAGAGTTTAAGAGAATACTCCAAGAGAGCTTCAGCTAATATCATCAGTTTCTAAAGTTTTTTCTAACCCCTAAACATCAAAATAAGTATTGGTGCATAAAACAAACATTCATGCATAGGGAATTTCAAAATTAAATGTTTTACAATTGATAACTAACTTCTTTAATGCATTCATTAGTCATGAAGAAAAGCACATTGAAACAACTATAACTTTATCCAAAGAATATGCTCATGAGCTGTCATATTTGAGTGGATTGAGTTGAAAACTATGAGACAACATTATGGGCCGAAAAATATACCATAGCATCAACAAGATTCATATGAGTAGATTGTAGTAAATTAGGCACTCCTGTGTCAATATGTTGAAAACATATATAACACCTACAAAACTTATATCAGAAATATATTTACTGGTGTCCTCATTGGTATCTATTATAATAAGAATGTCAATTAATCCAATTCTTACAATGGTGAATTCTTGAAAAAATTTCATTACTTTTCAAAAAAAATTTTAGAGCACTCCTATTTTAAAAAATTTTGAAACAAAATCTTTTTTAAAAATAATCATTCTACCCCTCCCTCAATTGCCCCATCCGCCCCACTTTCACCCAACCCATCGACCATTGCTTCTATCGTCATATTATGTTAACATATGGATCGCTAAGATTAAGAATATACATAATTAAATCTATCTTATGGAAGAATATGGATCGCCATGATTGACAATATTATGTCAATAACAATCCTAAGGTGGAGCTTTCGGTCAGTTTCTAATTGTTGTACCACACCTAATAAGATCCCATGACCAGATGACTAGGAAAATATTCTGAAGACCATTGTCATATATGAGTAACTAGTGAAATATTTCTTAAACCAGAAACGCTTTGAAAAGCATTCCCTAATTTGATCGATGCTGCTGATCTGACAACTCAAATTCACATATCACTGTTTTATATGTGATTAGACTTCATGTGTTGAGTGTGGCTTAGACTTCATATATCGAGTCTCGATCGACTGAGGATTTTAATCATACCTTTAAATCAGAATAGCCGATGATTGTGAATCCACATGACAAAGTATAGCCCCTACTTGTACTGGCCCATGACATGGCATACCCAATGATTAATTGCTACAGTACTCATTCGTTGCCTCTTTGACGTATCAATTGTGATGCTGTTGAATGAGAGACCTGCAGTGGCCCACATTTACTCCTTGTCAAGAAGAACTTTAGGTGGATGACGAGCTGTTCTTTCTCTTGTGTAGACGAACTGTCAGCATCAAACAGGAAATGTTCTTGACTCTCACCTTTCTTATAAGAGATTCCAACATAATCAAAGATGAACTGATGAAATTTGAGAATAGGATGTCTGGCAATTAAGGAAAGAGGAGAAAACTTGCCCAATCAGCACCAGAGAAATATTTGTATACAGCAAGACATACTTACATAAGCTCGATAACAGTTGGAAGATGAAGACAGCCTGAGTCTCTGGATCGAAAAGTGGCATCTTAACATGGAGAACTATATGACAGTCCCGCTAGGGATCAAGGCATCTTTAATAACAGTGACGATGCCGCTCTTGATGAAGTATCCGTCGGTCTCCCTTGCTGCTTCTTGCACACTATCACAGTTGATGATCTGGAAAACCAATCCACTGTTAAACAGAAGGCAAAAATATGCAGATCACTCCCATAGTTTCCATCCATAGTTCTGATATTTTGGAATTGGATATCCAGAAAAAAAAAATTGATTTTGAGTAGCATATTTTTTTAATTTCTGGGCATTAGTTCTGAGACTCTTCCAAAACATAAACAGAAGAAACATATGCAAATTGCAGTACCTTGACATTCTCCCCAATGCGAGCATTCTTGTCAATGATAGCTCTTTTGACATGAGAATTTCTTCCGATGCCAATGGGAACGCTACCTTTAGCGGCTAATAGCCTCTTGTCAGCATCGGTCTACAAGCATGGTGTGTGTGACAGAGATGAGATTAAATGATATATTTTAAAGGACAACTATGATAGTCTACGAGTGGAGAATATGTAATTGTGTTTGGGTTTATTTTGCATAGCATTACCTCGTAATAATCTGCTCCCATCAGCAAAGAGTCTTCTACGACTGCACCTTCCAAAATACAAGATCGAAGCCCAATTACAGAATGGTGGATCTTGCAGTTCTGCAAAGAAATAAGAAAGCAAAATCACCGTTTTACTGTAAAAGCTCAACCATTTGACACCATCACCGTGGAATTTAACCGGAAAGACAATGAAAGAACACAATCCTAAGTCTAATTTTCTAGTAGTCACCTATGAAGATAGAATTATGGTATGAAAGAAGTGTATAGAACCAAAAAGAAAAAAAGTGACCATCAGACAAAATGAAAAAGCACGATCCTAAGTCTGATTTTCTAGCAGTCACGTATGAAGACAGAATTATGGTATAAACAAAGTGCATACAACCAAAAGGAAAACGGATCACACAAATGTCAACTCCGATCAGGTGTCAAGAATTTAAAACTTGAGAAAAGAAAATCAGGCAAGACACAGAAAGAGAAAAGGTCCATCATTCATAATAGTGATCTTCAGCAGTTGCTGATACTGGATACTGTTTGACATCCTACTCATTCACTATGTTACTTGTGCCCTGCAACCTACTTGCAGTGATTTGGTTTCTGAGCATTCTTGCATCTACAACAAAACATGTGATGTCAGGTATATGTTCTTCTACAGATTCCAAGTCCACACTAAAATATAATGAGGTATAATGCCTGCTTTTGCATTCATTTCAAACATGTTAAAATAGGAATGGCATAACATTTTTAATGGATGAATAACAATCTTCACTTCAAATTTTTTTACAAAACAGCAGACAGTAATGAGTTATACGAGAATCGAACAGATTTCGGTCCTTTAGAAGACAAATATCTGATACTGATACCTAATCATTAATCTGAAAGACTGAAACAATATAAACTAAGATCCCAACAACTACGTTACAATGTTCAATTATATATGGATTGCTATATTAGCACACAACATTTACAATGTTCAAGAACAAAGCACACAACAAAATAAAGGAACTCTGATGAAAGAAAAACAAAGAAAAAAAAGCAAGAAAAACACTAATATGTAATGAACTCACTTGGATCACACATCCCTCACCAATAACACTATCAGTGACATCTGCATCAAGCATCTTGGAAGGTGGTAAATATCGAGGTTGTGTATAAATTGGAGATGTACGATCATAAAAGCTGAAAATCAAGTTAAAATTTAATCAGCTAGCCAAGATGAAAGTAGGTAGAAAGCAAACTACCAAATTAGTCTTCTAAGAAATCTACCTGAAATCTGGTACTGGCTTTTTAGTTATTCCGAGATTTGCATTGTAAAACGCTTCAATGGTCCCGATATCCTCCCAGTAACCATCAAATAAATAAGCTTGTACCTGTTTTGTAAAGTAAAACAGTTGAGATTGGTCATCAATCTCCAAGAATGATAACCAAGATGCTTAAAGTTATAGCATTTAAGGAATGTTGTATATTTTAACAAAGAAATTTGCATGTAAAGGAACAAGTTCTATTAGCAACATCAACTGCACATGTCATAACATCCCATGTTGGCTAGCATGCACCAAACAAAGCATAAACGCATGCCATACATCATGCACGTTGACAAAGTTATTATGCGTGAGGTTGTTTAGTCAATGGTAGTGAATGCATGTCATACCATGGCATGGTATGAACTATGAACAACATGCCTCCCGAGCCCAGTTTCAGCAATTGTGCCACAACAAAGTTATCTCTGAGTTACACATAAGCTATGTTGGAGCATGCAAGGTTATCTCTGCAGATTAAGAGATTGGGACGTACCCTCATTCCAATGTTAGTTGCATCAGGGATAACTTCGCTCCCAAAGTCATTTGCTCCAGGAAATTTTTCACAAAGTAACTGCAACATTATTTCCTTGCTGATCACATAGATGCCCATACTAGCAATAAAAGGCAACTCTTTTGCTCTTTCATCATCCAGGCCTAAGATGGTCGTATCAACCTGTAAAAAATCAAAAAGTAAAACAAGAACATCAAGGCTTAAGATTCACTGTTCGCAAGCCAAACTATGAACTGTGATAAGAAGTGATGCTACCAAATTGTCACGGCCTTAGCTGGAATTGCCTAAGGCGTGAGGCACCCTTGCGGCTAAAACGCGAACTTAGCTTGCGTTACCCAAGTCGCGAGTCACCCTCGTGGCGAGGACGCGAACTTAGCTTGCGTTGCCTAAGTCGCGCTTCGCCCTTACGATCTTGCTCCGCAAGGATCAGCCCACTTTGTAACCTCTCCCAGGTCCCGAAGGACCTGTAAAAGAGAAAGTTGGTTAGTGCGAAAGAACGAGCGACGGACAAGTCCCGAAGTCTCGCGGAAAAGGGGAAGCTTTACAAGCAATTCGACGAACACCTTGTGTGCACAAGAGAAAAGAGGGGGAGGGAGAAAAACAAGGCTTTCAAGGATGAACGAACAGCTGCAAGCCCACAAACAGCCGCTCACCTGGTCCCGAGCGCGAACACAAGTCCCCGTAAAGGTCACGTGCGAACTTGCGAAAGAGAGTTCAACGCCGGTATATAACCGAAGCCCCATCCAGCCCTGTGCCACCCGGGGGGTTCCTAGGGGCTGAGATGGCTGACATTTTGGTGAGCGGAGGCAGATTCTAGAAATCAGCCCGCGGTACACGAAAACGGAGCTGTTTTGGGGCTGTTTTGCTCGGTTCGGTGAGCGGTCGCTTTGTAACGCTGCAGCGAGTTCGAACTTACATTTTTACAAGCAAAATGACCCAAAACCAAGAGAAAACATACTGCCAAGCAGTTGTACATGTTGGGGTGAGCGACGAACGGTTCGTTGAACGAAGTTGTTGCGGGTGCGAAACGACCGTTCGTGACATTCTCCCCTACTTAAACTGTCGACGCCCTCGTCGACGCTTGTTGATAGTTGTTGATGATTGCTTCTTCATGTCGTAGGGCGTCCTCTGGCTCCCAGTTGGCTTCGGTTCGGGGAAGCTTTCGCCACTTCACCAAATACTCCGTCTGTTCAGCTCCATTGGGTAGCTTTATCTTGCGGTCCGCCAGGATTGTTTCAACTCGCTTCTCGTAGGAGGCAGTGGTGGGGGGTAGCCGAGTTGGTATACTTCGTGATGCATCTTGCGGATCCGAGTGGTAGGCTTTCAGGTTGCTGGCGTGAAGAACATTGTGAATTTTGAACCACGCCGGCAACTGCAACTTGTAGGAGACATTGCCTACCCTGTTGATAATTGGGAAGGGCACTTCATATTTGCGCACCAATCCTTCGTGGATTTTGTTCCGGAAGAACTGGAGTGATGCTAGTTGAAGCTTTACCAACACCAAATCGCCGACCTTGAACTCTTGCGGTCGCCTTCCCAAGTCTGCCCACTTCTTCATTCTTCTTGCCGCCTTCTCCAAGTAAGCCGGCGCAATATCTGCATTTCGATGCCACTCCTTTGCGAAATGGTAAGCTGACGGGCTACTCCCAGTGTATCCAATTGCCATGGTGTGCGGAGTTGACGGTTGTTGTCCTGTAATAATCTCGAAGGGGCTCTTGTTGGACGCAGAGCTCCGCTGCAAGTTGTAGGAGAATTGGGCAATGTCCAACAACTTCACCCAATCTCGTTGGTTGGCACTCACGTAGTGCCGAAGATATTGCTCCAAGAGCGAGTTTATCCTTTCAGTCTGGCCATCTGTCTAGGGGTGGAGGCTTGTGGAGAAGTATAACTTTGACCCCAACAACTTGAATAGCTCGGTCCAAAATCGTCCCAGGAACCGAGCATCTCGATCACTAATGATGTTGTGCGGGACTCCCCAATACTTCACCACATCTCTCATCATCAACTTGGCCGCCTCCTCTGCTGAACAGTGTAGGGGAGCAGCAATGAACGTTGCATACTTTGAAAACCGATCGACCACCACGAGTATCGATCCGAGTCTCCCTACAAGTGGCAAGCTCGATATGAAGTCCAAGGAAATGCTCTCCCACGGCCTCTCTGGTACGGGCAACGGCTCCAAAAGTCCCACCGGCTTCCGTTGTTCCGCCTTGTCTTGTTGGCAAGTAAGGCACGTTCGAACATATTCCTCCACATCAATCCCCATCTTTGGCCAGTAGAAGGCCCTCTCCACGAGAGCCAATGTTCGGTGAATACCTGGGTGTCCAGCCCAAAGGGAATCATGACACTCTCTTAAGAGTTCACGCCTCAAATTGTCCACTCGGGGAACATAAACCCTATTCCCTTTTGTGTAAACAAGTCCCTCCTGGACCCAAAATCGTCGTGCCTTGCCTTCTTTGATGAGCTGCATCAGGATGACTGCCTGGGGGTCACTATACAGTCCATCCCTGATCCTGGAAAGGAAGTTGGAGTGCAACTGACTTGCTTGGCCTCCGCCCTCCAATTGTATGGCATTCATGCGCTCCACTTTCCGACTCAATGCATCGACCACGACATTTGCCTTCCCAGGTTTATACTCCATTGCCATATCAAATTTGGCCAAGAAGTCCTGCCATCGTGCTTGCTTTGGGGAGAGTTTCTTCTGAGTTTGGAAATAGCTCAGAGCGATGTTGTCTGTCCTCAGCACAAATCGTGATCCGAGAAGATAGTGTCGCCAAACTCATAGACAGTGGATCACCGCCGTCATCTCCTTCTCATGCACCGGATACCGCCGCTCGGTCTCGTTGAGTTTGCGGCTCTCGTAGGCCACCGGATGACCCTCCTGCATGAGCACTCCCCCAATAGCGAAGTCTGAAGCATCTGTATGGACTTCGAAGGGCTCCCCATAGTCCGGCAATTTGAGCACCGGTTCTTTCAGAACAGCAGCCTTCAGATCTTGGAATGCTGTTTCACATTTGTCAGACCACTTCCAAGGCTGCTCCTTCTTCAGTAACTCCGTCAGTGGAGTTGCACGCTTCGAATACCCCGCTATGAAGCGTCGATAGTAGTTGACGAAACCAAGGAAGGATCTCAACTCTAGCACCTTCTTTGGAGTTCGCTATTCCGCAACTGCTTGCACCTTTGATTTGTCCATCCGAATGGAGCCATCACCGATTCGATGCCCCAAGAATAAGATCTCCGTTTGGGCAAAGTAACATTTCTCCCTCTTCACGAACAAAGTGTTCTCCCTGAGAACCTTGAAAATTGTCCGTAGGTGCTTGACATGCTCCTCGAGCGTTTGACTGTAGACGACGATATCGTCTAAGTAGACGACCACGAACTTGTCCAAATACTCCTTGAATAACTGGTTCATGAGAGTGCAGAACGTGGCCAGAGCGTTGGTTAAGCCGAAAGGCATCACCAGGAACTCAAACGCTCCATACCTGGTCACACAGGTAGTCTTCGCTTCGTCGCCTTCAGCAATGCGCACCTGCCAGTACCCCGACCGAAGGTCGAGTTTTGAGAAATACTTGGCTTTGCCCAACTGGTCGAATAAGTCCGCGATGAGCGGGATGGGATACTTGTTCTTCACCGTCACTTTGTTGAGGGCTCGATAATCAACGCATAGTCGGAGGCTCCCATCTTGTTTCTTTTGGAAGAGAACTGGAGCTCCGAATGGTGCTTTAGAGCTGCGGATGAGACCACCGCTTAGCAGTTCACCTAACTGCTTTTTGAGTTCGGCCAACTCTGGCGGGGGCATGCGGTAGGGTAGTCTCGCTGGAGGCTTCACTCCTGGCTCCAGCTCGATGCTATGATCTACGCCTCTACGTGGTGGAAGAGTCTTCGGCAACTCGGGTGGCATAACATCATTGAACTCCTTCAGGACGTTTGCCACCACAGCAGGTTCTTGAATGGCCATCTTGTCGAGTGGCTCTAGCTTCATAGCGGCCACGAATGTTAGTTCACCTTTCCGCACCCCTTTCTTCAGTTGCAAAGCTGATATGTGTTGGGGTTCCTTAGTTCCTCTCCGAGAGACGGGAACCACGCAAGGATCGTCACCCCCCATCATACACAAGGAGTTTAGGAACGGCATTGGCACCAACTTCGCTGCGTGCATGAACTCCATTCCAAGAATCACTTGGAAGTCGTCCAGTGGCACTGCCATCATGTTGGTGTTCCCGCTCCATGTTCTGATCTTGATGGGAACTCCCTTCGCCAACCCGGAGATTCGCCTGGCCTCCGAGTTCACCGCCTTCATTCGGCTTGGGCTCTTCTCCAAGATCAGCCCAAGTCGCTTTGCTTCTGAATCGGCAATAAAGTTGTGGGTGGCACCCGTGTCCACCATAGCACGGGTTGTTTGGCCATTTAGCTTGATGTCCACGTACATCAGCTCACCAGTTCCTGCTTTTTGTAGCCTTGTCTTCGTGTTCTCCCCCACTTGACCCCGCATGGCGTTCAACAAACGCATTGCTCCCATCCGGGGTCCTTGCGACTCCTCGCCGTCGCTGCTAGATTCAGAACTACTCGAACTAAGAGCGACAGCCTTGCCCTTGTCCGATTTGGGGGGGTGGATGGAAGCTGTTAAAGCATTGAGTGCCTGTTTTTGTGGGCACTCCCTCACCATGTGCAGCCCTCCGCACAAGAAGCATCCGCCAGGTTTCGGGGCCTTGCCTTTTGGGCTTGGCCCTTTATGGGAACTCTTCTTCTTTTGTTCGCCCCCGAGCTCCTTCCCTCGAGAATATTTTGGAGGGCGATTGCTTGAAGATTGTTTCCTTCTTCCCGGGTCTTCTGAGGAAACAAAGTCGGTGAGCCTTTCTGCAGCAACAATTGCCCCGACCAAATCGGCGACATTCCTTCGATGTAGTTCTTGTTGCGCCCATAGCTTCAACCCATCAAGGAAGCTGAACAGCTTATCCTTCTCGGACATGTCTTGGATGTCCAGCATTAGCGCAGAAAATTGCTTCACGTAGTCTCGGATGGAAGTATTTTGGCGGAGTTGTCTCAACTTCCTTCTTGCGACGAACTCGGTGTTCTCCGGTAGGAACTGAGTTCGCAACTCCCGCTTCAAGTCCTCCCATGTGTCAACTCGACACCGACCTTGTTGAATCTCCTCCCAACGGGTTCTCCACCAAAGTTTTGCATCTCCGTTCAGATACATTGTTGCTATAGAAACTTTGGTTTCTTCAGAATCGGGCCTCGTAGCTCGAAAGTATTGTTCCATGTCGAACAGAAAATTCTTGAGCTCTTTGGCATCTCTGGCCCCTCCATAACTATGAGGCTCGGGTGCCCTCAAGTTTTGTGGTGGTGCAACGCGGGTGTTGCTTCCTCCCGCATTTAGTGCTCTTGTGAGCATGGCCACCCTTGAAGTGAGTTCCGCCACAACTTCCTGCAGGTGTTGCACGGAGTCTTTGGTGTCATCTGACAGTCGATCGACTAGGGCCTCGACCTTGTCGATCCGGGACTCCGCTTCCTCTTGCGAGCTCTCTACCCCAACGAGCCTTCGTTGGCCATAGTAGAGTTCCTCCAAGCTCGCTTCAAGAACATCCAAGCGGGTTTCCGCTGATGTGAGTCTTTCCTTGTGACTCTTTTTCCCGGTTGGCGCTCCAGATTGCGCCTCCTCCGCTCGCGACGAGTAGCCAACTTCTCGCTCGTCATGTTCGCTACCGCGCTCCTCTTGAGCGGCTCCAACAGCATGAGAGCGAGCGTGCACATGCAGCCCACCTGCGGCTGCTTGGGGCAAGGGTCCAGCTTGCCCCGTCTTTCTTGATTCGCCACGATGCTTTGCCATGGCGAAGTTGCGAAGTTCCTTCGCTGCTCGCTCGAAGTGCTTGCCCGCTCTGATACCACAATGTCACGGCCTTAGCTGGAATTGCCTAAGGCGTGAGGCACCCTTGCGGCTAAAACGCGAACTTAGCTTGCGTTACCCAAGTTGCGAGTCACCCTCGTGGCGAGGATGCGAACTTAGCTTGCGTTGCCTAAGTCGCGCTTCGCCCTTGCGATCTTGCTCCGCAAGGATCAGCCCACTTTGTAACCTCTCGCAGGTCCCGAAGGACCTGTAAAAGAGAAAGTTGGTTAGTGCGAAAGAACGAGCGACGGACAAGTCCCGAAGTCTCGCGGAAAAGGGGAAGCTTTACAAGCAATTCGACGAACACCTTGTGTGCACAAGAGAAAAGAGGGGGAGGGAGAAAAACAAGGCTTTCAAGGATGAACGAACAGCTGCAAGCCCACAAACAGCCGCTCACCTGGTCCCGAGCGCGAACACAAGTCCCCGTAAAGGTCACGTGCGAACTTGCGAAAGAGAATTCAACGCCCGGTATATAACCGAAGCCCCATCCAGCCCTGTGCCACCCGGGGGGTTCCTAGGGGCTGAGATGGCTGACGTTTTGGTGAGCGGAGGCAGATTCCAGAAATCAGCCCGCGGCACACGAAAACGGAGCTGTTTTGGGCTGTTTTGGGACTGTTTTGGGGCTCTTTTGCTCTTTCATCATCCAGGCCTAAGATGGTCGTATCAACCTGTAAAAAATCAAAATGTAAAACAAGAACATCAAGGCTTAAGATTCACTGTTCGCAAGCCAAACTATGAACTGTGATGAGAAGTGATGCTACCAAATGGTCCCACAGATCAACGAAAACTATGGAATGAGTTTACCTTCATTGCTTTCAGCTGCTCCCCTTTTGGCTTTTCTGCAAATTCAATTATTCGTCCTTCTTCATCAATCTTCATTAGACCAAAAGCAGTTGCACGCTTTTCATCCATTGGCAATGCAGCCACAGTGATATCAGCATTTGTCTCTCTGTGTGCTTGAATGAACTTCTCATAGTCCATTCGATACAAATGGTCTCCAGCAAGAATTAGAAACTCCATAACGTTGTGCTCCTCAAAGAGCCACAAGTATTGCCTTACAGCATCAGCAGTACCCTGGGAGCACATGGAAATGGCCATACATTTATTTAACCAGAAAAGAACATGCTCAGTTTGAACCATTGGCACTAAAGGCAGAAGTCTTTTGTCTTGTTGGAACTACTTATGACCAATAAGAATTATAAAAGAAGGATATCTTTCTAACTAATATTAATAACTCATGTAAACAGCAAGTCAACGATTAATATATAAAAGCTTTGAAATGATACAAAAGAGAAACCAAGCCTTCATTTCACATAAGCCTTTTATCAAATGAAAGGATTAAAACGTCATAATACCTGAAACCAGTTTGGGTTCTCCGGACTCTGTTGTGCAGCAAGAACTTCAACAAAGCCCTCATTCTTGTAGCCACCCATATTACTTGCATAGGCCCGTGAAAGATGGCGGTTGAGAGATGCGGAATTGAACTGCGTCAGAACGTAAATCTTTGAAATATTACTGTTCAAGCAATTGCTGACCGGAATATCAATTAGCCTGTAGTTGGCTCCCAAAGGAACTGCTGGTTTGGCCCTCTTCTTTGTCAAAGGATACAACCGGGTCCCAGCTCCTCCTCCTAGTATAATACCTAAGACACTCTACAGAGAGAAAGCCAAGAACATCATTTCAAACTTCTGTAGTAATCTATCACCAAAATTATTTCAGAACTAAAACATGAGCATGATTTTGGAAAAAAACGAATAATAACTTCTAGAAATAATCTAAGGTAGTTTTAAATCTACACGTTCTCAAGTTCCCATCTTGAGAATAATCTGCATTTACTTCCAAAGAATTCAAGAAAAGCAACATAAAAATAGTCAAATTACTATCTCAGAGAACTCGTACGAGAGTCGGTTTCTTGCAAAGCTTGGGACAGAGAACTTGAAACCAAACTCACTCTTCCGCTCATGAAAGATGATTCGGGTTCCTCCGTGCAGTGTGTTTGATGAGGAACTTGGTAAAATACTTGCTTCAGGTACTGAAACCAGCTGAATTTCTCATGATAATGAACTTGAGTTAACCGCAGATAATCCATCCTTCTGTTTAAAAATGACGAAAACAAATCTTCGGCAAATCTATCCCATAATTCTTCTAACTCATTCAAAATCTACAAGCTCGATCTAGTCAAACCTTAAGAAATGCCAAAAAAATGTATGTGTTTTTTTAAAGAAGATCATTCAGAATCTAAAAACTCGATCCAGTCAATCTTTCAAAAAATTCAATGATACATTCTGGACCAACGATTAGTTGATAAAAACATCAAAAAGCATTCATCGATCTTGATGCAAGCTATTACCAATGTCTATAGAACCAGTGAGCCAAAAGCTGGCCTCGAGAGAGTATTTTCTTAGCGGAGAAAGCCAAATATAATAAAGCAGTAACTTTTGTTGCCCAATCTTGCAGTAGAAACAGAAACAGCCCATCTCCACACCGAGAACGCTTCCAATGACAGTTCAAAAAGAAGACCCAAGAAATCCAAGAATCGCAACAGCAGCGGAGGACCAAACTCACCCGGCTAGCATCAGGATCGAGGCACGTCTGCGAACTCCGCGAGTCGGAGACGGCCATTGGGGATACGACGACCGGAGTCCTCCCCCCCAAAGCGGTCTTCCGCGTCGGCGCGATGCCCGCCATACGGAGGAGCAGTTTGCCGTGGCCGCCGGAGACGTGGTGGGAAGAGGAGAGGCTGATGCTGAAAGACGCAAAAAAGAGCGTCGGAGGTCTCGGATCGGAGCCATTGGGAGGAACCAGGGGCAAATTGTGGGACGGCGGTATTCTCGAGATTCCCATCGCCGCCATCGCCACCACGGAAGGAAGACGGAGGGAGTGAGTGAGATCAACGGACGCACGAGACGTGGGAATGTTCGAAAGAGTGTGCCGGTGCACGGTCGTCAATAAGGCGATCGATGTGACGGCGTAGGGTCTTTGTGCACACATCTCATCACCCAATCACAACAGTTCGAGTTCGAACGTGTACCGTACACGTGGCTACTGACGTGTCGAACAAGCATTAATGAACCAACGTTGCTCCGCTCAAGAAGCCAGGAATCCGATCCGAACACGTTCCACGTGATTCCCAGGATGGAGGGGGGAGATAACGCGCCACGTGGCTGTCCGTGAAGCCGTTGGCGTGAGGGTACGGGAGCTCGGTTCACGTGGGAAGCGGGCCCGCCTGCCCCTAGCGCGGTTCACGAGAGAGACGGAGATCTTTCTGGGTTGGCGTTTTGGAGTCACGTGACGCGCAACTGCCGATCGCAGGAGAGGGGAAACCAATTTTTAATCCGCCCACAAAATGAAATATATTTACGTTATAATATAATATAATATAACCTATTTATTAAAGTTTGACTTCGTATGCACGTCTCATCTAAATAAATCATGGTCTCCGTATTATATATTCAAATTATATTTTAAGCTTTATTATCAGATAATATATAATAAAGACTTTCGTCAATACCAATTCTCTACCTGAGTCCCTTGGCACTCAGATATCAAAAACAAAATAGAGAGGATAATGATGATAATAGAGATGTAAATTTAACTCAAATGTGAAATTTTTTAATCTTTCGGTTGATAACTTGTTAAGATTTTACCGACTAAACTAATTAGCATCTTCACATTACATATTAGAGCACAAGAATGCATCATCCTAACGCTTTAGCATTCAAATTTCAATTGGTGAGTATATTACTTTTTTTTTCTATAAGTATACGAAAAATTTTACATCCCAAAATTTGATCAAATTAATGAAAATATTTACGATGCAGTTCAAAAAGATACCAGTCTTTTGAAAGCTGTTCTATTGTCAGTCTCATCTAATTTTCTGTAAGTTGTAGTTGATGCGTCTATGGTTTAATTTGGTCGTCCCATTCATATGGCAAGTGGTGACATATAAAGTGACACCCTAACTTGTCATGAGGGACAAACACATAAGCAGAAAAATAGCTTTTATAGATTGGATTGACCAACAAAAAACAAGAGACTCTCTAACCTTACGGGAGAAAAACACATGAGGAGAAAATTAGCTACTATAGATTAGATTATCATTAGAAGAAATCATGGATAATTAGATGATCGATTCAAATTCAATCATCATAATTTTCTTATATGTTGCCTTTTTGTCACCATGTTTTACAATATGACCGACGTTGATTTTTCAAATAAACTCCCTCGTTACTTTATTTTTTGACATCTCTATCTATGAGGTCTCATCTTTTTCCTTAGCTACTTTTTAAATTCATCTAAGTGAAGAATCATGATATCTTACACCCTTTTTGTTGGTTTTAAGATCTTTACATGTTAGAACAGAATCTGATTATCCTATATACGGAGGATCCTGATAAAAATTAAACGAAGAAGATGGAAAGATTTTTCTCAACTACGTAGAGATTTCCTCAACTGCCTTGAGGAAATCTTATCTGCTTATCATGCCCCCGCAAAATTGAGCTTCCATCAAGGATGTCGATCTTGGACCGATGAGATGAAAATAGTTTCCGAGCAAGAGGCTTTGTGAGTGAGTCTGCTAGTTGATCAGCTATATGTACGTGAGAAACACGGAGTTGATGTTTGACAACTTGATCTCGCACGAAGTGAAAGTCGATGGCAATGTGTTTCATGCGAGAATGGAATACTGGATTAGCACATAAGCGCCAATATTGTCACAATATATTGTAGGAATAACCGTAGAGTTGACGTTGAGTTCCTTGAGCAGATTTGTGACCCAATTGAGTTCAACAACGGCGGTGGCGATGACACGATATTCAGCTTCAGTTGTAGATCGTGCAACCGTCTTTTATTTTTTAGAACTCCAACTGATTGGAGTGGCTCCAAGGAAGACAATGTATCCTGATGTAGATGTTCTATCATCAAGGTTCCCTGCCCAATCAGCATCAGCAAAGGCATGGAGATGGAGTGAAGTATTTTTGCGAAAAAAAATGCCATAATTAAGAGTCCCTTTAAGATACCGCAAAATTCGTTTGACCGTAGACCAATGCATAGTAGATGGTCGATGCATGAATTGGGATAATTTATTGACGGCAAATGAAATATCTGGACGCGTGAGAGCCAAGTACTGTAAGGAGCCAAGGACTTGTCGATATTGAGTTGAATCTGTAGCAGGACTTCCATCATATAATTTAAGTGATTCACTGGTAGAGAGAGGAGTTGTAACCTCTTTCGCATCCTGCATGTTTGTCTTTGATAATAAATCTTGAATATACTTTCTTTGTGATAGGAAGAGACCTGAAGATGTAAATGTTGCTTCCACTCCCAGAAAATAGCTTAAAGTTCCTAGATCTTTGAGGGAGAAGCGATCGGCCAAGTGCTTTAGAAATGCTTGAGTCTTCAAATGATCATTTCCTGTGATAATAATATCATCCACATATACTAAAAGATATATTATGCTTCCATTTTGTTGGAAAATGAATAACAAGGTATCAGACTTGGAATTGATGAAGCCAATTAAGGTCAAAAACGAGCCAAGCTCGTTATACCAAGCCCTTGGAGCTTGACGAAGTCCATAAATAGTTTTTTGAAGTTTGCAGACATGCCTTGGATATTGAGGATGAACGAAACCAGGAGGTTGCTGCATAAAAACATCTTCAGTAAGTGACCCTTGTAAAAAGGCATTGTTAACATCCAATTGTCGTATGTGCCAGCCCTTTAAGATGGCCAAACTCAAGATAAGACGGATTATTGTAGGTTTAACAACGGGACTAAATATCTCTGTGAAGTCGACACCAGATCGTTGATGAAACCCTTTGGTGACTAGACGTGCTTTATACCTGGCAACGGATCCGTCTGGGTTCCGCTTAATTCGAAAGACCCATTTACACCCGATGATATTTTGTGTGTGATGAAAGGGTACTAATGTCCATGTAGAGTTGTGGAGGAGAGCATCATATTCGTCACACATGGCTTTACCCCAGTGAGAAGATTTTTGGGCTTGAGTGACTGTAGTGGGTTCACTAGCCTCAGTAGAGGAACTTGTTATAGCATGTAAGTCAAGGACCTGACGTAGTTTGAAAATACCACTTTTGGAACGTGTTGTCATTGGATGTCTAGGGGGAATGGAAGTGGTAGATTGTGTTGGTGGTAAAGTCGAGGGTGAGTCACTGTCATGGACCGGGCCAACCGTCGGCACAACAATGTCACGAGGTCTAGGAGAAGGTAAAGCAAGTGGCAATGTTGCCGAGAGTATTACCTCATTAATAGGGGAAACTTGTGAGGAAGGAAGTGGAGAAATAGAGGGATTGAGAAGCTGTTGAACAGGAGTAATAGTAGTATGCGGATCTTGAGGGTAAGGACTGGTCGGTGTCATTGGAGGTTCGTGTGATGAGATTGGAGGAATATTCCAATGATGTATGTTTATCGGAGTAGCTTGCATTGTAAGATTATTTTGAAAAGGAAAGACAGACTCCTCAAAAATAACATGACGTGATATAAAGATTTTTTTAGTTTGGGGTTCAAAACATCGAAAAGCATTATGTTCAAGAGAGTAGCCTATAAAAGTGCAAGGCTTAGATCGTGGTGTTAGCTTATGTGACGCATAGGGACGGAGCCATGAATAACATAAACAGTCAAAAACTTTGAGTTTATGAAGGTTTGGAAGCTTATGGAATAATTTTTCAAATTGTGACTAGTATTGTAAGACTGGAGTGAGCATATGATTAATGAGATAAACTGCAATTTGAAATACTACTAACAAAAAAGGTGGTGGCATGGATGCTTGATGTAGAAGGAAGAGACCAGTTTCAACAATATGTCGATGTTTGCGTTCGATAGAGCCAACCAATTGGGGAGTATGCGGGGGTGACTTGAGGTGTTGTATACCACAAGCAGAGAGACAAGATGTAAGGGCTTGATATTCGCCTCCGCCATCAGAGTAAACCGTTTTAATAGAAGATTGAAAAAAAATTTCGACCAACTTTCGAAAGTTGGTAAATACTGTGGAAACATCAGACTTATGGTGGAGAGGATAAAACCATGTATACTTAGTAAAATAGTCTACAAAAATGACATAAAAGCGAAACTTGTCAAAAGAAGGAATTGGGGCAGGGCCCCATACGTCGGTATAAATGATTTCAAATGGTTTAGAGCAAGAAATGGAGGTTATCCCAAAAGGTAGTTTATGACTTTTATTGCAAAGACAAGCATCGCAATGATTGACAGTGCTATTGATTTTCAAGGTAGGAAGAGAATAACGAGAAAGTAATTTTTGTTGGATAAAAGGAGAGGGATGACCAAGACGACGATGTTATACATCAACCGGAGCTGCGACTGAAGAGTGAGCAGTAGGAAGGGTAATTTGTGAAGCGGATGGACACTCATAAATGTTATCTTTGTTCTGGCCCTGGACCAAGGATGCCCCCGTGCTCAAATCCTTGACAAAAAAAAATTAGGAAAGAATTCAATTGAGGTATTATTTTGTTTACAGAATTGAGAAACGGAAATGAGGTTTCGTTGAATGTTAGGTGCACACAGAACATCATCGAGTGTAAAAGTTGTGGTAAGTGAACTAAGCGTTGAGGAACCAGAATGAGTAATAGGAATTCTTTTACCGTCACCGATGATGATATCTTCATTTTCGTCATAGTTGTTGTGGATGGACAAGTTTTAAAGATTAGAGGTGATGTGATGAGAGGCACCCGAGGCCACAATCCAATTAGGTTGAGTAGGAGTCGGAGTAGCCATGAAATTCGCTTGAGACCACTGTGATGGAGCAGGGAGTCTAGGGCGAGATCGACAGACTTTCGTTGAGTGTCCGACTTTATCACATAGTTGGCAAACGACTGGTTGGTGGCCTGTGAAGTCAAGACGCGATAATTGAGGATTATGAAAGTTACCACCTTGATTGTATTGGTGGTAACTTTCATAATACCACAGGTTTAGTCTGGGCGCCATAGGGCTGAGAGGCAGCTTAGCCAGACCGTTGTTGACGTGCTTATTGTACTGGTTGCTCTTCCTCTTGGATTTTTGATTGACCTGAGCTGTAATAGGTGGTCCGGGCAACATATCATCACGCTTCAAGTATGTCTCATAATCGATCAACTTATCATAAAGTTCTTCGAATGATATTGATGAGTCGCGTGCCCGAAGAGCTGCTGTTAGTTCTTTGTACTCGCCTCCTAGGCCATTAAGGGTATGGATGAGGACTTCTTCATCACTGAGAGAATGACCTATCAAAGCCAAGTCATCGATGATAACTTTGATAGTTTGTAGATAATCAGCAATAGTACTTCCCTCTTGTTTTGTTTTCATTAGATTGGAGAGAAGTCCAAGCATGCGAGTACGCGAGCGATTTGCCAAAGTTGTTTGTAACTTGCACCATGCTTCTGCAGCAGTCTTACATGAGGATTTCAGCGGGGCAACAGATCCAGCAACAGAAGCTTGAATAGCTTGGAGGATGAGGCGATCTTGACGTAACCATAGTTTGTGGGCTGGATTTGGCACTGGACTGGGTTCGCCTGGGATGTTGACCATGTTAGGTGGACACTGGAGAGAGCCATCAACGTAACATAGGAGATCATAGCCAAATAAAAGATTAGAAAGTTGTGCCCGCCAAGATGCGTAGTTGCCGCCTTTAGATAATTTGAAGGGAATGAGTGCTGCAGCATTGATAGTTATAAGACTTCGAGAAGTACTCAGAATCCCTGCAGAAACAGGGATAGGAATATCGGAAGACGAAAATGAAGACATCCCAGATATTTTGTGACGGTTTAAGTGATCTTTATAAAAGATGTAAAGATATAGGAGGGAGAGAGGAGAGAAAAAAAAAGAAGATCAATGCGCTGCAGAGGAGGCTGCAGCGATGCACTGTAGCGATGAGGCTACAGCGATGAGGCTGCAGCGATGAGGCTACAGCGATGCACTACAGAGGAGGTTGCAGTGATGGGCAAGAAATCTGTAGCGAAAGAGGGCAGTGATGGCTGGAGAAATTTGCAAGGTTGGAGATAGTTGCAGTAATGTAGTGTTGAAGTTTGGTGGCCGGAAGAGTGGCGGAGTTTTCAGCGGAAGACTTCGGTTCGCAAGGGAGCAGCAGCAGACGGTGGAAACAAAGGTCGTGACTATGCTTCCTTTAGGAGCGTTGCCCACAAAAGAAGTGTCGATGCAGTGGGCGTAGCGACAACGACTGCAGCAGCGAGAAGAGGGCTTGCTCTAGGCAAACTGCTCTGATACCATGATAAAAATTAAATGAAGAAGATGGAAAGATAGAAATTGTAGAAGAAACTATGAAAAGTATAAAATGTAATTGGCTGATTCATTTGATAATGAGTTCTTGATAGCTATTTATACACACTCAGTAGGGAGGTTATACACATTCAGCAGGGAGGATTTTTCTCAACTACATAGAGATTTCCTCAAGGCACTTGAGGAAATCTTATCTGCTTATCAGATCCAAAGTACTGAATCTATCACATATTGGTCTATTGGAAGCTTAAGCTTTTAGAATATGTGTGTGTGTGTGTAACCATCATTACATAAATCACATTCTCAATCTTAGGTATTGTATTGAGGCAAAGAATAGGTGTTGTATTGAGGTAAAGAAGAAAGAATCTTACCAATGTAACGTAGCATATTGTGATGGTTGTTAGTAAGTCATGTTTAGTTCATCAGTAGTTAACTAGAGGTGCACACGACAATTAGATCTCAAGCTACACTTATAAGTGAGTCAATGACGCCCTGTCAACCAAAACTTTGCCGTCACCATATTGTTGTGTCAAGATCCATCTCTTATGACAAATCATAGGTGTGTTCATAAAATAACAGAGCCTTTCAAGAAAAAAACCAAAAATAAAAAGGTGGGAGAACACTAATGCATATCGGCAAATATCAAATCCAAAATAGAGAGGGTAATGGTAATAGTAGAGATGTATTTTTGACTTAAATATGCGATACAACAAATATAAAATATTCTTTTCCAAAAGGATTATCACTCCAAACGTCTAAAACAATCACTACAATAAATTATCTTTACTTATATATGTATCTCTAGTTTTATCTAAAGCAAGCTCTATTTCTCTAGTTAGAAATTGTGGTAATAGGTACCATCACGAAAAGATATAACTATGGATTTGACATAAATGCCTACATATTATTACGATGATTCCACCGTAATAATAGATATGTTTTTCCTACAAATAAAAACCATATTAATAGTTGATATATCACTGTGGTTCCTCAACTACAGTAATAGATGTTTTTATGCCTGTGAATAAAATTTTTGATAATAATTTAATTATTACTATGATTACTTACTATAGTAATATATGATTTTACTATGCAAAATACATAGTTTAGATATTACTATGATTATTCAATTATAATAATAGATACTTTTATGCTGCAAAGGGCAACCACAATAATAATTTACTATGCAAAATAATAGTACAAAAATCAATATTGACATACATAAAATGATACTGAAATGAATTCAAGAATATTTATACATGCCGTTCCTCATAATTCCAATAAGTAATAAGACTAGTCCATTGGTCTTTATTAACTTTATCAAGAATATTTTTCAAATGATAGAACATAAACTTCGAGCTATCATAATGACTGGATTTTATGTTACTTTTCTAATTTATTCATTTACAATTAATATATTGTAGTATCCACGTAGCCATATTTTGACTACAAGGATAATCAAACTTTGACTGTAAAAAAGATACTATAAACCAATTAATAATTTAATTATTACTATGATTACTTACTATAGTAATATATGATTTTACTATGCAAAATACATAGTTTAGATATTACTATGATTATTCAATTATAATAATAGATACTTTTATGCTGCAAAGGGCAACCACAATAATAATTTACTATGCAAAATAATAGTACAAAAATCAATATTGACATACATAAAATGATACTGAAATGAATTCAAGAATATTTATACATGCCGTTCCTCATAATTCCAATAAGTAATAAGACTAGTCCATTGGTCTTTATTAACTTTATCAAGAATATTTTTCAAATGATAGAACATAAACTTCGAGCTATCATAATGACTGGATTTTATGTTACTTTTCTAATTTATTCATTTACAATTAATATATTGTAGTATCCACGTAGCCATATTTTGACTACAAGGATAATCAAACTTTGACTGTAAAAAAAGATACTATAAACCAATTAATAATTAATTACTTGAGGTTTAATATCTTATGTTATTGATTCAAAGTAACCAGCAAATGCTTCTACAACTTTCACCATATATTTTTTCAATAAATTAGATATTTATTTCCATGTTTTGCAATTGATAGGTGTCATCTCTACAAGATTGGTGACACATAAAAACAAAGCCTAACTTGTCACGAAGGACAAACAAACACTTTGGGAGAAAAAATAACTTTCGTGGGCTTGATTGGAAGCTACGAATAAAGAAAACAAGGGAAACTCTAGAGAGGAAGACAAGCCTTGTATAGATTAGATGGTCATTATAATAAATAGTTGAAAAATAATTTTTTTATTTAGATTTGAAGAGTCACATGAACCATCGAGCATTACGGTTGGTGTTGTTGAATCGCATGAGCCATTCATATTTTGTGTCGAACTCACAAAGTGTCAAAGACATTACATATTGTTGGATTGTTCATATGTCGTGACTCTTATCACCAAGTAAAAATCTATTATTTTATTGTATATTATCTCTATCTTATTATTTTGTTGCTTGTTTAGTTGGTGTTAGTACTGCAGTTTCTTATCACTTTTATACTTGATTTATTTTCATATATTGAGGTATTTTTTTTAAAATACATGTGCATTTTGATTTAAGAATCTCTAGCTTCTGATTGGAACGTCAACTCATGTTGTGCCTATCGACAGATATAGATACTTGCTGGGATTTGAAACTAATGGGGTGGAGCAATAAATAAGAATAGGGTTGGAAATAGAGATATTTTCTATTCATGTGTGTATCTATACAAATATGAGGTGAGGATGGATAGAGCACTCTCCACTCGTTCTTATTATTATCATAATCTTATTAATATATGGGCCTAAATGTTAGGCTCAAACTCCTAATCCGTTTTATTCAAATTAAATTAAATTTTGATGGAGTTAATTATAAGTTACTTAATTGGATTGAACCAAATAAAATAATGACAACATCCAATCGTAACACTCCCCTCCACTACGGCTTATTATGTATCATAGAAATAAATTTAACATTCAATATTTATTATTATTTATAAAAATTAATATTATTAATTAGTTTAAATAATAATTTTATTTTTTTAAAAAATAAAATAAATTAATCTAACTCACGGGTTTTTCTCCCTGATAGAGATGAGATTTTTTGATAGGAAATGGGATGTGGATGAAGGACAGGGATGATAAGAAAACGAGGACGGGAAGCACTCCCACCGCACCTCACCTCGCCTCACCCCGCTGGCATCGCCACTAACGTTTGGGCACGTTATGTTGAGTCTCAGAAGACATGGGAGTAGAATCCGCCGCTGCGTGCATGCTTGCATTGGTGGCCCAGACCTATTTAAATGAGATCAATGATATAGTGGTGGTAGCTTCAGCAAACTATGTCCGCTATTTAAAGCACCATGTTGTCTTTTCCACCGACCATCCTCCTCCATTTCTGCTGTTAGCCCAACCTATCACTACAAGCCTTCTTAACAACTTCTTCTGCATCCATGATGAAATATGACTTTTACTAAAGAAACACTGATAACTAAAAGCTTTTATTCAACATTGTCACTTATAATCTCTCAACCTTTGAAACTAACTAATCTCTCAGACTCTCTTATCTCTTTTTCTCATAATTAGAGATGGTAATTAGATCTCATAATTGAGTCACCCGTACAAGATGGTACATTTTGGTTCATTAAGACCATGAAAGCGATGCTGTAGCTACTGCAAGGGAATGTATACATCTTCATTAAAGAGAGAGGTACATGTTAGGTTTGGCAGATGGATGGATGCCCATTAAATCTAATCACCTCTCTTGATTAACCGCTGTAGTTTAATCATCTCTCTGGTTCCCATGCAACACAAAAGGAAGAGAGAAGAAGGCTTCATCTTCCTTGTTTACAGCCCCCCATGGATGATGAGAGCAGGTAGGTGTAACAACACAGCTAAATATGAAGCCTGCAATGCTATAGCTGCGGTCTAACGAAGTCTGCGCACAGGAAGGAAGGAGGAAGCAGCAGCAGCAGCACCGAGGCCGTAGCTATGGTGTTCGAGCTCCACAACGGAGAAGCTGATCTTGTGTTCTGCGCGGTCATAATGTGGCTCTCCGTCATTTCCATCGTCATCTTTTCTTCTGTGGGCGGTCTGAGCCAGCCGAGGCAGCGGTCCAGGGACAGCAGGCTGGTGCTCCCCGGTGAGGCAGGTTGCAGGTGCGGCTGTTGCATCGGAGGCGCCGGTGTTTGTGGCACTTATCTCTCCTGATCTGGTGTAGGGTGGAGGACGATGACTCCTCCGGAGAACCGCACATCGATCACATGCATTTCTTGCTTGTGCTCTTTCTCGTACATTTCTTTGTCTTCGGTGTGCTTTGTCTCCTATTTAGTTCTCTAGTCTCTTTTCTTCTTCCTACGCAACGAAGCCTGTGAAGCTTCAGATGGGAAAGAGAAGAACTTGTCACAGGTGAAGGTCTCGTTAAAAGACCGGCTAAAAGTATCCTCCAGCCAACTTCTACGTAGTGATGACGTTGATATTGATAGCTCTACTACCAATCTCACAAACGAACGAGAGGAGATCATGGGAGGGAGTTTGATAAACAATGGATAATTTATCCTCATAATCGTTTTTTATCCAATTGTGTCTCTCATAATCGTTTTTTCTTTTTTCTTTTTTTGCATGAATATCAGTTTTATAAAATTTTATTGAATCAGTTCAGATCAAATTCCTAAACTCTCCTCCTCCTCCTCCATCTCTCCTCTGCCCTTGTCTCTCATAATAACATTAGAATGATGATCTGATAGCCTATTAAAAATTTTAAATTGTTTGATCGAAGTTGACCTAGTCACATTCGAAATTGAATTTAAGGCCACTCGTTCACATAACGTATCTAAAAAAAATCTAAATTTTGATAATTAATTATCGTATTTTTTAAATAAAAAAATATTACTGATGATATTAAAATGATGTCCTAATAGATATCTATTACAATTTTGAGATAGTTTTATTGGTGATGACCTTACTATACTCGAAAATGAACTAAAATATGATCCTTCACAGAACACAGATAAAACTTTTATAAAAGTATAAAAAATAACTAATGATGTTAAAATCATGTACAAGTAGAGTGATAAAACTTTGACGCTATTGCTCTTGAAAATGAATTAAAATGTATTCGTTCACAAGTTCTATAAAAAAAAACTAAAATTTGATAATTAATTATTTTAAAATTTTTAAAATAAAAATATTACTAATGATATTAGAATGATATCCTAAATGGTTTGGTTGAAATTGACCCAATTATACTAAGAAAATGAATAAAAAATACTCTCGTTCACATAATCTATATAAAAAAAATAAAATTTAATAATAAATTATTATAAAATTTATAAAAATAAAAAATTACTAATGATGTCAGAATGATGTGCTAGTAGAATCGTATAAGTTTGAAATAGTCTCGTTGATGTTAACGCTTTATACTTAAAAATAAACTAAAATATATTTTTTTTGTTAAAAAATTTAAAATTTTGATAATTAATTATTCTAAAATCTTTTAAGAGGTGGAAATGTTGGCAAAGGAGACAGAGGTAGAGGTAGAGTTAAGGAGAAGGCGCAGCTGAAGGAGGAGGCGGAGACAGAGGAGGAGAAACAGAAAACAGTGAAAGGAAAAAAAAAAAAAAGAAGGAAGAAAATGAAGAGGAGAAGACGGACGAGGAGGGATAACTTAAGAAAACTAGATTAGCACAACAGAAAATAATCAAACTGGGCCAGTTCAAAAAATAAATAAAATCATTCGACCTAAAAAGGCACCTTTATCTAAATGAGAAAAGAGAGGAGCCCCTCGATAACAACGATTGTAAGGGACAAAATCAGGTAAAAAGTCAATAGTATGGTTTTTTAATAAATTATTAATAAAAATTATATCTTTTCCATCAAAATTACAATTTCTCCATATACTTTGTCACCATAAACCCTTATCACATTCCGAGGTCACATACAAAAAGTTGATGCACATTTTTCCAAGGAGATTACCTTTCATTTCTATATACCGTTTTGAATTCATTTTCTAACACAAAGTACAAGATAATAATTTTATTTTATTTTCTAGAGTCCTCTTAAACTTATTATTTTTTTTAGAAGAGGATTATTTTTGTAGCTTTTTCATCTTAACATCATCGTGCACCAACCAACTCATTGCTATATATGAGGTCTATAAGATAACTGCTTATCAGTTTCAATCCTCCTCGAGCTTGTTGGACAAATATAATTATCCTTATTATTGAATCGAGGAGTCTTTATATAGATTTTGTGATGAAAATGCTACTCATGTAAATAAATGAGCTACTCAAATCTATGATTTATCTTTAAATATTAGATTTTCATATATCTTTCTATCATGAATTTTTATCATATTTTTCCTATCGGTCCTTGTAAGATTGAACTTCTGTTAAGAATATTAATCTTGGATCGATACAATTGAGATATCTTACGGGCAAGAGGCTTTATCGATCTGACATATCCAACTGTAGGAGAGGAGCTTGGCTAAAGTAGGAGAATAACGATGGGTACACTTAGATCTATTGAGGAAATGATAGGCGGATGTTATGATTTGGTTGAAGTCCTTTGGCTTGATTTCTGGAGCACTTTGGACAGCGAAAAGATGATCAAAATTGGTGACGTTGTGTCACAAATAAAATTGTAAACAGAGTGTTCGATGTAATGCTTATGTATGTCTGTGTCTTTTGGTTTGTTCATGCTTTGCACAATATGTAGAGGGACGATCGAAGGTTTAACAACCCCAATTTAGTTGGGTTTGGTGGCCAATTTAAGCTTGTAAATAAAGATTGTATTATGTGGACACTTGTGGGATAATTCGATCTATAGTGGACCATTTTGGACTCTTTGTTGTGCGCAACCGTTCAGAGTTTGTGAAGTCTGTTTGTAATTTGCATTGACTATAAAGTATTTGATGAAATGATTGCTTGTGGATCCCGAGTGAGACGCTTTCTCTAACCTGTTTTCTCTTTTGTAGGTTCTAAGAGACCATAGGAGATTTCAGGGAAGCTAACCTTTGCGGATGAATATGCATGGGTGCCGCACGACTTAGGCAAAACCAGCTAAGTGTGAGACAGATTGTATCAGAGCGGGACAAGCACTTATAGAAACATTTGACATACAAACGTGGGGGACTTAGTGGGGTTGCGTTAATGACAGCCAGCATGCGTGACCGTTTGGGAGAAAACAGACATGGAGATATAGGGAAAAGGAGTCGCTCAAAAGAGTTGGAATCAGAGATTGACATTCAGAGGAATGGTCAACCCTTCACATAAGAGGTACCAAAAAGATATGCAAGTTGTGAAGAATGTGTAGTGCACAAAGGTGGGGATAGCTATGTTTAAGCTACGGCTCAATGTTGGTAACCATACTTGATGGTGCTCAAGGCATGCGAGACACTTGGTAAAGGAAGAGACCATGCAAGATGGAATGGGTTGTTCAGCGACGAAAAGAGTTATGTAAAGCTCACAGAGGTGAGGGGAATTGGTAACTCGAATAATTCAATACTCATGTAAGGGTTTGTATGCGAATGATGGAGTGTTCGTGGCCATCCCAAGGCGATCGAAACTCGGTGCCCTAGAGCTTTGAAACTTTCTCTTTAGCATGAGAAGGATACATCTGTAGGAGGCTAAAGTATGCAACGAGTTTAGCATGTTGCCAGGCCTTGAGGGGTGTGGTAGGGGTTGTATTAATGTAGAGTCAAAATCTAGCAAGTGCATTTACGGGAGGCAGAACAATACATAGTTTGTTCAGCAAGACGGAGTAGTCTAAGGGGATGGTGGTCTCTAAAACTTTTAAAGGAAAGAAAGTGAAGAGAGAAGTTGCTCCAATAAGACAAATATCCAAGAGGAATAAGTCCCAGCTCTCCAAAGGGAGAACCATATGCAACGGACCGCACATGTTGCTCTAATAGGATAAATACCCAAGAGGGATAAGTCTCGGCTCTCCAAAGGGAGAACTATGTGCAATAGATGTTAGGACCCTTTTTCTAAGCTTTTGAATAATGTTTATTGAGTCTGTTTAGTCCAGTTGTTTATTGAGTCTATTTAGTTCAGTTAGAGTCAGGTAGAGGTTTATTTAATATTTATTTATTATTAAGAGTCCAAGTCTTGGTGGACTCTAGGTGGAACTCTATAAGTAGTGATGTAACTACTTCTTTTTGGGAAATCAATGAATGAAATATTATTCCACTCTGTGGACAAACCCTAGGAGGCCGATCCCCTCGAAGTGATCAAGGAGGGTCGATCCCCTTGAAGCGATCAAGGAGGGCCGATCCCCTCGAAGCGATCAAGGAGGCCGATCCCCTCGAAGCGATCATTATCATTCCCTTTTCTTTCCTTTCTTCCACGATAAGACTTTAGGGTCTTATCAATTGGTATCAGAGCGGTGATCCTTGACGTTTTCGCTACAATGTTACCGTAGTTATAAAAAAAAAAAAATTTGTGTGAAGAAGGGTGAAGCCGGCGGCCACGAACGTCGATCCTTCTCAACTGAGGAGGAACCTCTGCATCTTGGTCAGTAACCACCGTTGCCCCTCTCTACCGTCGTCGCTACTGCCCAGCCAGCAGCCGCCACCACCGTCGCTGCCCCCTTGCAGTTATCGTCGTCTTCTAAAAAAAAAAAACCACGAACGTCGATCCTTCTCAACTGAGGAGGAACCTCTGCATCTTGGTCAGTAACCACCGTTGCCCCTCTCTACCGTCGTCGCTACTGCCCAGCCAGCAGCCGCCACCACCGTCGCTGCCCCCTTGCAGTTATCGTCGTCTTCTAAAAAAAAAAAAATTTGTGTGAAGAAGGGTGAAGCCGGCGGCCACGAACGTCGATCCTTCTCAACTGAGGAGGAACCTCTGCATCTTGGTCAGTAACCACCGTTGCCCCTCTCTACCGTCGTCGCTACTGCCCAGCCAGCAGCCACCGCTGACCCCACCCAGCCAGCGACCTCTCCTCCTCGCTTCCCCATCTCGATCGAGCGCGAAGGACTGCCAGCGCTGTTTCCCAGCCAGCGACCTCTCCTCCTCGCTTCCCCATCTCGATCGAGCGCGAAGGACTGCCAGCGCTGTTTCCCAGCCAGCGACCTCTCCTCCTCGCTTCCCCATCTCGATCGAGCGCGAAGGACTGCCAGCGCTGTTTCCCAGCCAGCGACCTCTCCTCCTCGCTTCCCCATCTCGATCGAGCGCGAAGGACTGCCAGCGCTGTTTCCCAGCCAGCGACCTCTCCTCCTCGCTTCCCCATCTCGATCGAGCGCGAAGGACTGCCAGCGCTGTTTCCCAGCCAGCGACCTCTCCTCCTCGCTTCCCCATCTCGATCGAGCGCGAAGGACTGCCAGCGCTGTTTCCCAGCCAGCGACCTCTCCTCCTCGCTTCCCCATCTCGATCGAGCGCGAAGGACTGCCAGCGCTGTTTCCCAGCCAGCGACCTCTCCTCCTCGCTTCCCCATCTCGATCGAGCGCGAAGGACTGCCAGCGCTGTTTCCCAGCCAGCGACCTCTCCTCCTCGCTTCCCCATCTCGATCGAGCGCGAAGGACTGCCAGCGCTGTTTCCCAGCCAGCGACCTCTCCTCCTCGCTTCCCCATCTCGATCGAGCGCGAAGGACTGCCAGCGCTGTTTCCCAGCCAGCGACCTCTCTTCGTTCCCAGCCAGCGAATCACCCCATCGCCGCTTATACCGTCGGCGACGCTGCCCTAGTCTGCCATCGTGCCGCCCCCCCCCCCCTTGGGTCGCAACCGCAGCCGCTAGTTGCCGCAGCCCCTCCTCGCAGCGGTTGCAGAAACAGAGCTTCCTCTGTTGCCGCAGCCCCTCGTCGATCAAAGCCGCAGACGCCGATTCCTCTCCTCCACCGGCATCAACAATAGAGCATCCTCTGCTGCCGCAGCTGCCGGACCCTTCGCTGCCTCTCGACCTTATCAACGCCGCACCGCCGTTGCCAGCATCGCCAGCGGCTCCGGCTATGGTGCGATAGAAACAGAGCACCCTGTTTCACCTCTCCAGCATCGCAACTTCCCGGCCAGCGACGACCCTCGCTGCCTCTTTCTCCACCGCCGCCGTCGCTGCACTCCGGCCAGCGACCACCGCTGCTGCCAGCCACCGCAGCCTTCTCCTCAACCGTTCGTGATCCTTCCGGCCAACCCCTTCTGTGGTGCGACAAAAACAGAGCACGCAGCAACCACCGCCGCACGCAGCAACAAAAAACAGTGGCACCCTCTGCTGCCGCAGCCGCCGATTGTAACCACCGCCGCTGCTCCCAGCCAACGACCAACCCCTCATTCTGTAGCAGCTGCCCTCTAGCAGTGCACGCAGCAACCACAGCAAGTACGTTGCCCCGCCTCAACCCCAGCAGCGCACGCACCACCGATTCTTCTTCTCAACCCCGGCCGCTTCAACGCTGCCTCCCCCTGCTTAGCATCTTCTACCACAACCGCAGGTTGCCATCACCGCAGCCTCAACCCTGCTACCCGACGATCGCCCCTTGGGTCGCAGCAGCAGCAACAGCAGCAACCATATCGACGGAGTCGCCTTCCAGTCCCGGCGCTCTCACCCCATTGTCACGGACTTAGCTGGTTTTGCCTAAGTCGTGCGGCACCCTTGCGTGTCCGTCCGCAAAAGTCAGCCTCCCCGAAACCTCCCATGGTCCCTTAGGACCTGCAACAGAGAAAACGGGTTAGAGAAAACGCCTCACTCGGGATCCACAAGCAATCATCTCCGGAAACACTTCTTAGACAATGCAAATTACAAACAAACTATACAAGCTTTGAACAGTTGCACAACAAAGGGGTAAAATGGTCCACTACAGACCGAAACTAAAATGGGACTATTAAGCCTTCGACCGTCCCTCTACATGCTGTTCAAAGCATGAACATACCAAAAGACACGGACATACATAAGCATTACATCAAACATCCTATTTTGAAGTTTGTCCGTGACATTCTCCCCCACTTATTCCTTCGACGTCCTCGTCGAAGCCTTTGCCGACACTGCAACTCCTCGCCTTTGCTGAGTCTTCAATCTTCTATGCCAGCTGCAATGCGCCCCTTGGCTCCCAGCTGCTCTCCGCTGCTGTTTTTAAGTAGTCGAACCTTTGATCCGCCATACTGCTTCAACTCGCCAGTGACTCTGACTTTTGTGTGGGGTTGGCTGAGTTGTGTTGATCCCTGTTGGTTCCTACGGATCCTCCAAATGAAGAAAAAGACCATCCTTACTATGCGCCAGTCTCTCAAATGCCTCATGATGCTTGAACTGGGTGGATGCTTGTTGGAGCTTTAACGAGCATCGCCTCGCAAACTTTTGAAGTTTTTGGGTCCTTCCTCCACAAAATTTGTTCATCGACTCTTCTTTCACTTAGTTGTCATTTCCAAGTAGATTCGCATCACTTCCGCTTTCGATTGACATTCTGTTAGGAAATGAAGCAGATAATCTACTCTCAGTAGCACTGATCACCATTGGTGAGGATTTGATAACTATTGTCTTCTAATATCTTCGAAGGGCCTTTGAACCTGTGTAGAGCTCCTCTACTGGATAGATAAGAGAATTGGGGTACTCGGTTTCGCCCATTCTCTTAAGAGTTGAGAAGACAATGGTTACTTGACTTCGCCTGCCTTCTCAAGGGTTGTACTCCATGCATCGAGCTGGTTACTGGCCTTCACCTACTCTTTGCTCACACTTCTGAAGCACTCGAAGTGTTTGCACTCCTTGCGTTGAGTTAGCTACTGTGATTCACCTTCTCAATGCCATCGAACTTCTGGAATGCAGGAAGTTTTCACCCCAACTTGGAGTAAGTCTCTAATAGTTTTGGTCGCCTTTGGGATTGTACCGTCTTCTTCATCAACCCTGCTGCCTACTCCACTGAGTAGCAAAGGTACAGCACCGCGTACTGCCTGCTTCGTTCCTTGGTCGTACACTCTTGCACGACCCGAAGTCCTTCACTTTCGGCTATCTTGATGAGAAGCTCGTTGACACCGGTCTTATGAAGTCTCTTGGCCTCTGCCCTTCAGCCTTGTCTTGGTACTTGGAGTTTGCCTCTGCATGCTCCACCTTCTCGGCCCTATTCATGACCAAGCACTCTCCCCCCATGAGAGCAAGGGATCGATGACTCCACAGAAGTCCCACCTCTGTGGTACCATGGCGCTGCCATGCCCATGGCTCTATTATCCGTCGCCTCACATCTGCATCCCTTTCTTCACGATCGGTAGATATGTCTCTGTGGCACTCCTCTGAGTCCACCTCCATTCTAACCGATGCTTGATTTTGGGTAGCTAAGCCCCTCTGGACTCGTCGTCGCTTCCTCGCCCCTTTCGACTCCCTGCTTCAACACCTCTGTGTTCTCCAAGCAGATCCCTTTGGTCGATGGAAAGACAGACTACAACTCCCATGCATGGCCTCTGCCATAACATTGTAGGGTTTACACCGATTCTGTTCTCCTTAGCTTCATTGGTAGCAACGTTCGCTTACTCGACCTTGTCCTCTGACTTGCCGGGCTCCCTTAAGCGAATATTGGCTCTGGAGCAGTCCAATTCTCCAGCTGCTTCGATCATACCTCTGTATGATCAAGTCCCTCTCATGGGACTCACTGGTACTTGCATTCGAACTTTTCCCTTGGTGGAACATAACCCCTATATGCTGATGACCAAGGCTTTTGTCCGATGCAAAATTCGATGCACGCACGGAAGACCCGCCTCTACGGTACCATGACCTTCACTCCTTGAATCCATAGCTCTTCTTGCCGTCGTGTTGTTCACCGAAGTGGAGCTTCCAGTAGCTCCTGATCATACCTCCGTATGATAAGTCCCTCACGGGACTTTACCCGTGTGTATCGCATTGCCACGAACTGTTCCACCATGATCCGCTGCACCATGTCGCCTCCTGGTGACATCTCTATTGCCTTCTGATCCTTGTGGAATGAACTCGAATTGTGGTCCCTCCATTTGTGGTCTCTGCCACCACATTGCAGGGCCTCTTCCACTTTCAATTGTGTTCGCTCCTTTGGCAATCGACCTTCGTCCACCCGCTCTTGGGTCACACCTAGACGAAGCACCGCTCTAGGACAGTCCATTGCCTAGTAGCTCCCGAAGTCCACCAACTTCGCTGCAATTAGTGCACCATTGTCTGGATCCTGGGCCTCTGCCCCTACCAGCCCAATCTCCGCTGTGCACCGCTCCCTTTCATGGCAACTTGAATGGCAACACTGTGGCATATTCTTCAAGAGTACCCGCCTCCGTGTCCTCTTGCCTCGTGCCAAGGCCTTCTGAACCCAACTTTGCCTCCGCAAGCTGAGTCGCCTCAGTTCCTCCATCAAATGCTTCATCGAGATAAGGTGCATGTGCCTAGAAGCTCCCTTCGTCTTTGGCACCATGTAATCCGAGTTCGCTCTATCAGAAATAAAGGACCCATGGAACAACATGATCCTGCTCTTGCCTCTACAAGAGTTCATGTCCTTGACCTTTGTCTAAGGAAAGCTCTGCGCCTCCGCTCCATGTTCCCACTTCTATGCCGACTCACTTCATGTGGCTTGGGTACTTCGCTAAGTTACACCCAAGTTGCTTCGCTCCTCGTTTTTGTCATTGAGTTGATGGTGGCCCTCGCGCCCACCATTCCACGGGTCAGCCCTCCCTTGAGTCTGATCTATATATCGACTCCAAGTGTGCCTTCATTTGTGTTGCTTTGGGTCACTCCCCACTTGATCTCGCAATGCATCCACCGATGCATTCTCTCAAGCGAGATCATACGACGACTCCTCGCCGCTCGCTCGGTCCATTGAGCTTCGTGAAGTTATTGTTTTTGAGGTACTACTCCTCAACATGTGCAGTCTATTGCACGTGATTCTCCCTCTGGAGAGTTGGGATTTATCCCTCCTGGATATCCATCCCGTTGGAGCAACATCTCTCTTCATTTCGGAGACCACCATCCCCTTGGACTACTCTGATTTGCTGAACAAACTACGCATTGTTCTGCCTCCTGCAAACACACTTGCTAGATTGCGATTCCACGTCAATACAGCCCCCACTGCACCACTCAAGGCCTAGCAACATGCTGAACTCGCTGCACACTTCAGCCTCCTACGGACGTATCCTTCACATGCCGAAGAGAAAGTTTCAATGCTCCATGGAGCCGAGTTTCGATCGCCTTGGGATGGTCACGAACATTCCGTCATCCGCATACAAGCCCTTGCATAAGTACCGAATTTTTTTCGAGTTAGCAATTCCCCTCACCTCTGTGAGCTTTGCACAACTCTTTCGGTCGCTGAGCAACTCATTCCACCTTGCATGATCTCATCCTTTACCAAGCGCCTCGCTTGCCTTGAGCACCATCAAGTATAGTTGCCAACGTTGAGCCATAGCTCAAACTCAACCATCCCAACCTTTGTGCGCTTCGCATTCTTCCCAGCTTGCTCATCCTCGTGGTGCCTCTCACGCGAAGGGCTGGCCATTCCTCTGAATGCCAATCTCAAATGCTCGCTCCTCTTAGCGACTCTATTTCCCTACATCGCCATGCTCGTTTTCCTCAAAATGATCGTGTGTGCTGGCTGCCCTCAATGCAGCCCCGCTAGGTCCCCCACGTTTGCATGCTAAGTGTTTTTATGAGTGCTTGTCCCGCTCTGATACCATCTGTCACGGACTTAGCTGGTTTTGTCTAAGTCGTGCGGCACCCTTGCGTGTCCGTCCGCAAAAGTCAGCCTCCCCGAAACCTCCCATGGTCCCTTAGGACCTGCAACAGAGAAAACGGGTTAGAGAAAACGCCTCACTCGGGATCCACAAGCAATCATCTCTGGAAACACTTCTCAGACAATGCAAATTACAAACAAACTTTACAAGCTCTGAATAGTTGCACAACAAAGGGGTAAAATGGTCCACTACAGACCGAAACTAAAATGGGACTATTAAGCCTTCGACCGTCCCTCTACATGCTGTTCAAAGCATGAACATACCAAAAGACACGGACATACATAAGCATTACATCAAACATCCTATTTTGAAGTTTGTCCGTGACACCACGCAGCAACAGAAACAGTGACCGCAGCACTGCCCTTGACGTCCACCTCCTCAGCAACTTCGCATTGACAGTGCTGATGCCCTTGACCGACATCAAAAACAGGAGTTGAGAATCCAGATTTGCAGTCTTGCGCAATGGCCACCGATAATGCAATGAAAGCACAAATGGAAGCATGGGAAATCAGAATTGAGAACCAACTGCAAGAAACACTTAATGATTTCAAAAAGAGCCTACTGGAGAGTCTCAGCAAGTTTCAACAAGATAGGGGCTCAAGTTCTACGTTGCATAGATATGAAAATACAGGAAAAGGGCCCCAAGATTGTGACACAAACTACTCACACATGAAGGTAGAGTTTCCGAGATGGAAAGATGGAGATCCAACTAGTTGGATCTCTAAGGCAGAAAATTTCTTTCGTTTTTACAGAACCCCAGAAGAATCTAAGGTAGAAGTGGCCTCAATCCAGCTAAATGGAGATGCAATCCAGTGGTACAATTGGTATGAAACTTGCTATGGAGTTCCTTCGTGGGAGCAGTTCAAAAGAGGGCTTCTTGTTCGCTTTAGTCCATCCGATTATGAGAATGTTGATGACCAGCTTGCCAAAAATTATCAAACTTCTAAAGTGTCAGAATATCAGAGTAGGTTTGAAAGATTATCAAATCAAGCTAGAGATTGGTCGGAACGACAACTTCTGGGTACATTTATTGAAGGGCTTATTCCAGAGATCCGGTGTGAAGTTAAGGCTCGTAAACCCCGCACTATGATAGCTGCGATCTCATTCGCACGTCTACATGAGAAAAAAATTAGCAAGGAAATATCAGCAAGGGGTTTGTGCTATGATGAAAAGTGGAGTATAGAGCACCGATGTAAACAAGGGCAACTTCTAATGATTGAACCAATTGGAGAGTAGCCGAAAGCTAAGAATGTGGACTCCGATCATGAAGGTATAAATTCTAACGAAGATGTTGAACCTACCATACATACAATGCATATATTAGCCGACTACTCTAACCCGCAAACTATGGAAGTTGGCAGAACTCTGGAGCATCAGCCTATTATAGTTTTGATTGATACTGGTAGCACTAACAATTTTATGGACAGTAAGACTATTGACCGATTGGTCCACCACATTGAAGACTACGAGAGATTTGAAGTAAAGATCGTTGATGGACGGATTTTCACTTGTGATAGCAAAGGTTCAAAGATAAAATTGATTATACAGGGCCAGCAGTTTCTTGCAACGATTACTACACTGAAAGACCGACCTGTTGCTTACACTATCAAAAGGTGGAGACCCTACTTACTTGATCAATTGGTTGTGATGCGTTGCAGATAGTCTATGACTAAAGAGAAGCTCCCCGAGATTGATGCTGCTTAGCCTTGAGGACAAGGCTGATTTGAAGAGGGAGGAACTGTTAGGACCCTTTTTCTAAGCTTTTGAATAATGTTTATTGAGTCTGTTTAGTCCAGTTGTTTATTGAGTCTATTTAGTTCAGTTAGAGTTAGGTAGAGGTTTATTTAATATTTATTTATTATTAAGAGTCCAAGTCTTGGTGGACTCTAGGTGGAACTCTATAAGTAGTGATGTAACTGCTTCTTTTTGGGAAATCAATGAATGAAATATTATTCCACTCTGTGGACAAACCCTAAGAGGCCGATCCCCTCGAAGTGATCAAGGAGGGTCGATCCCCTCGAAGCGATCAAGGAGGGTCGATCCCCTCGAAGCGATCATTATCATTCCCTTTTCTTTCCTTTCTTCCACGATAAGACTTTAGGGTCTTATCAATAGACTATATATGTTGCTCCAACAGGACAAATATCCAAGAAGAATAAGTCTTAGCTCTCAAGAGGGAGAACCATGTGTAACAGATTGCACATGTTAAGGAAGAGTACCTCAAAACAACTCCACAAAGCTCAACGGACCGAGCAAGTGATGAGAAGTCATCGCATGATCTCGCTTAAGATAATACATTGGGAGATGCATTGCGAGATCAAGTGGGGGAGTGATATAAAACAACACAAATGAAGGCACACTTAGAGTCGATATGGAGATCAGACTCAATGGAGGGCTGACCCGTGGAATGGTGGGCGTGAGAACCATCATCAACTCAATGCAAATCGAGGAGTAGAGCAACTTGGGTGTAACTTGGCAAACTACCCAAGTAACATGAAGGGAGCTAGCATAGAAAATAAAACATGGAGCGGAGGCACAAAGCTTTCCTTGGACAGAGGTCAATGACATGAACTCTTGTAGAGACAAGAGCAGGATCATGTAATTCCATGGGTCCTTCATTATGATAGAGCAGACTCATCTTGCATAGTGCCATAGATGAAGGGAGCTTCTGGGCACATGCACGTTATCTTGGAGAAGCATTTGATGGAGGAACTAAGGCGACTCAACTTGCAAAGGCAAAGTTGGGTTCAGAAAGCCTTAACATAGGGCAAGAGGACACAAAGGTGGGTCCTTTTGAAGAATATGCCACAATATTACCATTCAAGTTGCTATGAAGGGAGCGGTGCACAGCAGAGATTATGCTAGTAGGGGTAGAGACCCAGGATCCAGACAATGGTGCACCAATTTCAGCGAAGTTGGTGGACTTCGGAGCTACTAGGTGATGAACAGTCCTAAAGTGGTGCTTCCTCTAGGTGTGAGCCAAGAGCGGGTGGACGAAGATCGATTGCCAAATGAGCGAACACAATCGAAAGTAGAAGAGACCTTGTGATGTGTTTGCAAAGGCCACACATAAAGGGATCACATAATCCGAGTTCATCTCACAAAGATCAAAATGTAATAGAGATGTCTCTAGAAGGCGACATGGTGTAGCGGATCGTGGTAAAATAGTTCGTGGTAATATAATACACATGAATCTAGTCCCATGAGGGACTATATCATACAAAGGTATGATCAGGAGCTATTGGGAGCTCCACTTCAATGAACAACACGACGACAAGAAAGGCTATGAATTCAAGGAGCGATGCCAAGGTATTATAGAGGTGGGTCTTCTGTACGTGCATTGAATTTTGTATCAGATGAAAGCCTTAGTCATCAGCATATGAGGGCTATGTACCACTGAGGAAAAAGTTCGAATGCAAGTACCTATGAGTCTTATGGGAGGGACTTGATCATGTAAAGGTATGATTGAAGCGGATAGAGAGGTTGACTGCTCCAAAGCTCATATTTGCTTAAGGGAGACCAACAAGTCTGAGGACAAGGCCGAGTAAGTGAACATTGCTACCAAGGAAGCTAAGGAGAACCGAATCGGTATGAACCCTACAACATGATGGCGGAGGCCATGTATAGGAGTTGCAATCTATCTTTCCTTCGATCAAGAAGAATTGCTCGGAGAACACTGAGGTGTTGAAGTAGGGGGTTGAAAGGGGTGAAGAAGCAATGACGAATCCAGAGGGACTTAGCTACTAAAAAACTATCGATTAGAATAGAGGAGGGCTATAGTGCCACAGAGGTAGATCTACCGATCGTGAAAAAAAAGACGCAAATGTGAGGCGACGAATAGTAGGGCCATGGGTATGGCAGCACCATGGTACCATAGAGGCGATACTTCTGTGAAGTCATTGATCCCTTGTTCTCATGGAGGGAGAGCACTTGGTCGTGAAAGGGGATGCGGAGGTGGAGAATATGGAAGCAAGCTCCAAGTATCGAGACAAAGCTAAAGGGCAAAGGCCAAGGAACTTCGTAAGACCGGTGTCAACGAGCTTCTCATCAAGATAGTCGAAAGTTGAGGAATTCGGGTTGATGCAATGGTGCTCGACCAAGGAAAGAAGTAGGCAATACGCGATGCTGTACCTTTGCGACTTAGAGGAGTAGGCAACAAAGATGATTGAGAAGATAGTACAATCCCAAAGGCGACCAAAACTACTAGAGACTTGCTCTAAGTTAGAGTGATAACTTCTTATATTCCAAAAGTTCGATGGCATTAAGAAGGTGAATTATAGTAGCTAACTCAACACAAAGAGTGCAAACACTTCGAGTGCTCCAGAAGTGTGAGCAAAGAGTGAGCGAAAGCTAATAACTAGCTCGATGCATGGAGTACAACCCTCAAGGAGGCAAGCAAAGTTAAGTAACCTTTGCCTTCCCAACTCTTAAGGGAATGTGCGAAACCGAGTACCCCAATTCTCTTATCTATCCAGCAAAGGAGCTTTGCACATGTTCAAAGACCCTTCGAAGAAATCAAATGGAAGACAATAGTTATTAAATCCTCACCAATGGTGATCAATGCTACTAAGAGTAGATTATCAACTTCATTTTCCAGTAGAATGCCAATCAAAAGCGAAAGTGATACGAACCTACTTAGAAGTGACAACTAAATGAAAGAAGAGTTGATGGGCAAATTTTGTGGAGGAAGGACCCAAAAAATTCAAAAGTTTACAAGGCGACACTCATTAAAGCTCCAATAAGTATCCATCCAATTCAAGTAGCATGAGGCATTTGAGAGACTGGCACATAGTCTTTTCCTTATCTAAAGGATCTGCAGGAACCAACAGGGATTAACCCAACTCAGCCAACCCTACACTAGAGTTAGAGTCATTGGCGAGTTGAAGCAGCATGGCAAATCAAAAGTTCGACTACTCAATGATAGCAGTGAAGAGTAGTTGGGAGCCAAGAGACACATTGTAGTTGGAGCAAAAGATTGAAAACTCAACAAAAGTGAGGAGTAGTAGTGTCGACAAAGGCTTCGACGAGGACGTCGAAGGAATAAGTGAGGGAGAATGTCACTAACAAAATTATAAACAGAGTACTCGATATAATGCTTATGTATATCCATGTATTTTAGTTTGTTCATGCTTTGTACAACATGTAGAGGGATGGTCAAAGGCTTAACAGCCCAAATTTACTTGGGTTTGGTAGCCAATTTAGGCTTGTAAATAAAGGTTGTGTCATATGAACACTTGTGGGAGATTTTGGTCTCAAATGGACCATTTTGGACTCTTTGTTGTGCAACCGTTCAAAGCTTGTAAAGTCTGTTTGTAATTTGTATTGGCTATGAAGTATGTGCTGAAATGATTATTAGGATCAATATGACACTAGGGGGGTGAATTAGTGTAGCGATAAAAGTTACGTTGATTTGGAAAGTTTCATTTAACAAAATCATTTCGTTAAAGCCCATATCGGAAAGTAATAACTTAGAGTAAATGTAAAGCATAGAGTGCAGATAAGTAATGAAAGAAAGTAGTAAAGAAAGAACACATCGGATTTATAGTGGTTCAGTCGTTGTGACCTACGTCCACTTCTGATTTCTCTACCGTCGAGGTCACCGGCATCCACTAATGGTCTTCCTTCAATAGGCGAAGATAATCACCTTTTTACAAAACTTTTCTCCTTCTCCCGGGTTTAGTAGATAAATCTTACAAGCCTCACACCTCTTCTCTAATGATTATAAAGTTGAAGAAAGAGGAGGAGGACCCTTAGCACTTTCACAACACTTTTATACCCTAATACTTCAAGATTTTTTTACAATTTTCTGCTCTTTTTGTTACCTTTTTATGCTAAAAGGAGTAGGGTATTTATAGGCTCTAATGGCTTCAAAATCAGAGCTAAAAAGTGTCTCATCTTAGATTTTCGGGGTACTAGCGGTACCACTGCCATTACTAGGCGGTACCACTGCTAGGTATTTTGACACTGAGTAGTACTATCACCTAGTCTAGCGATACTATCGCTTGATAGAGCCTCAAAGACTAGACTTTGGTGGTACCATCGCTTGGCAGCATTAACTACCGATGGTACCACCGCCTAGTTTGGGCGATACCACTGCCCAGACCACATGGGAGGCTGAGCCTCAAGCGGTTCTACCACCCACCCCGGGTGGTGCCACTGCCTAGCAAGGCTCCAAGTGGCTAAGTGGACCTTCCATCTAGCCCAACTCAGTCCAGTTTTAGGCCTAATTGGCTCTTAACTGAGTTAGTGGGATTATCTTCCAATCCTAACTCAATCTTGGTTCTAACTACAACATTTAAGACGTTAACTAAGCAATCTTTGTCTGGTATGTCAATCATTCTTCAGGCGAAGTATCGATGAACTTTCGGTGAACTTTTTGGCATGCTTTTGGCAAACTCCTAATGAACTCTCAATGAACTCTCGACGAACTCTCAGCGAGCTTTTGACGAACTCCCGACGAGCTCTCGGCGAACTCCCGATGAACTCTCGATGAGCTTCCAGCACATCGTTCGAATCTTCAACATATCATCCGATCTTTGACTCCGGCCCAATATCTATTTTATGCCTTATCCATTATCATAGTTAATCCTGCAATACTTATTTCAACATATTGATTAGATCATTTATCAATTGATTGCATTATCAAAATCCGAGATTCAACAATCTCCCTCTTTTTGATGATGATAACCAATTGATGATGGAGTTAACTTTAACTTCCCTTATCTATATGCCACATTGAGATAAAGTATACTTGAATTCAAAAGGAATCACGACCTTTGAATTCAAGTTAAACACTTTCGATCATAGTGATCAAATGCAATATATCATATCAAAATTTTAATATGTTTGTGCATCATTATAATTTTAAATTAAAACATGCATAATTTCAAAACCTTACATTTCATTCTCCAAGGTTAGGTATAAAAATATACCCTCAACTCTAGGTAAGAGGTGTTGAAATCAAGAATATAGATCTATAAAGTTGATCTCAGGACTAACTTGAGCATCGGAGTGATCGACTCAAGAAGCCTCTCCCGACTTTGGTTTTAATGTAGGCTCGACTTTGGTTTTAATGTAGGTATTTCCACCTTAGGAGCACGATGCTTTTATCTCGAGAGGAGATGCTTTCTACCTCGGATGATACTATGCATATGTATGAGGGTCATGTTGTAGGGAAATCTAGGGGCGACATCATATGTGTAATGGAAGAGCAAAAAATAAAATCCTCAAATTTTCCAAAGATGTGTTCGTTGTCATGCGAAGATTGGTGCGCAAAATCCACAA
Organism: Musa balbisiana; assembly: GCA_004837865.1. Classification (NCBI taxonomy): domain Eukaryota; kingdom Viridiplantae; phylum Streptophyta; class Magnoliopsida; order Zingiberales; family Musaceae; genus Musa; species Musa balbisiana. Next base: position 15,639,928 of record CM017194.1, on the reverse strand, counting down.
AACTGAAAACCACGTATGAGATAGTTGTATTACCTAGGGAGATCGTATATCTCTGAATCCTTACAGACCTATAGGATAGGATAAAAGAGGTCAAGTGTCCTCCTCTCTAGTGATGATCCACACAGTATGGCTACGATGACGCTCCTTAAATCTCTAGGCCTACTATTTGAGGAGGAGAAGGGGAGAGGATAATAGGAGGTGGCAACCAAAAAACCTCTGGCCTATGGGTATTTGGTTCCCTCCTATTTATAGAGGCCTCTTGTCAACTTAACCCTTATAGATCCTACTCTGGGGGGTCTAGTAGATATCTCATATCTGAATCTCTACTCATCGCAAAGCCTGTTGAATCTCAGATTTTGATTATAAAACCAATTGATAATGTTATGATCTAATTTGCATTTTGAGTGACATAGGATTAGCTTCGATCACGAGAGGCAAATTGATTAAAGCAAGAATAAGAAATTGGGCTGGAATTGAACATGTTAGAAGATTGGATGTCAGACCGGAAGAATGGTCAACATGTCAGTAGAATGCTTCGTGTCATGAGTTCGGGCATTGGGCCAAAGGATCGGACATTGTGCCAAGGAGATCAGAAGTTACGGCTGTTAATATGCCGATTGGGCAATACACCGAAGGAGAGGATGATACACCGAAGGATCAGATGAAGTGCTGGAAGAACCAATTGTTAAATCTCATATTTTGATGATGAAATCAATTGTAATTTGTTTAATCTAATCTATATGTTGAGAAAAGTGTGCAGGATTAACTATGATAGCAGTAAGACATAAAGCAAGTGTTGTCCCGGAGTTAAGATCGAGATCTCATTGGGAGTTCGAGAGTTCGTCGGAAGTTCTGCTGAAACCAATTGAGAAGTCCAGGAGCTTACTAAAGAAGCTCATTGGAATTCGCCAAGAAGATCGTTGTAAAGTCTAGGAGCTTGCCAGGAGTCCGTCGGAACATTGCTGAGAGTTCGTCAGATGTACGTCGAAAGCTCGCCGGAAGAGCAATTGATGCACCGGAACAAGAAGCATTGTAATTATGTCTTAATTATCATAGTTAGAGCATAAATTAAATTAGGATTGGGAGGTAATCCCACTAACTTAATTAGGGGCCAATTGGGCCCTTAATAGGGCTAAATTGGGCTGAATTGAGCACCTAATTCTGCCCTTGAAAAGATGGCCTACGGTGGCACCGCCTAGAAGGCAGTGCCCTAGGATATCTGGGCAGTGGTACCGCCAGACTAGGTAGTGGTACTGCTGGCAGTGAATGCTGCCAGCGGTGGTATCACTCCTGTCAGATGGTGGTACCACCTAGTATCAGATCAGCGACGATAATACCGCCTAATAACGGCGATGGTACCGCCAGTACCTCAGATTCCGGGGATGTGACACTTTTTGGCTCCAATTTTGAAGTCACTGGGGCCTATAAAAACGCCACCCTTTTCTGCATGAAAGGGCACGAAAAGTATTGAGATAATCTTGAGTTATTGGGGTGTAAAAGTGTTGTAAACAAGTGCTAGAGTCCTCCTCCTCCCTTTTTAAGTTTTGAGATCATTCAAGAGAGGTGTGAGACTTGTAAGGGTTCTCTCCTAAACCCATGAAAATGAGAAAGCACTGTAAAAGAGGTGGTTGGTCTCCACCTATTGAAGGAATACCTTTAGTAGATGCCGGAGACCTCATCGGAGGAGGAATTCGAAAGTGGATGTAGGTCACGTTGACTGAATCACTCTAAATCCTGGTTTGCTTTTCATTTGAGCAATTTACATTATTGTAAATCTCCTTAATCCTCTCTTGCACTTTTACGAAAGCTTTCAAGTTCTTAATCTCTTCGAAACGGATTGAATTGAAACTATTTTTGTCGGAATCAGTTTTAATCGGAACAAATGTTTTTCTAAAATTGCAAAAGTTTTTCGCTGCACTAATTCACCCCCTCTCTTAGTGCCACTCTTGATTCTAACAATTGGTATCAGAGCAAGGTTTACTCTTATTTGGTTTTAAAACCCAAGAGAGATAACATTTGCTAGCAACCTAGAGGGCTATTCAATTACACGTCCGCCCATGTTTAATGGGACGGATTACACATATTGGAAGACTAGAATGAGGATCTTCCTAATTTCAATGGATTTCAAATTATGAAATATTGTAGAAAATGGTTTTCAAAAGTCTTCTCTTCCAATGAACGATTGGATTAAGTTGGAGAAGAAGACTTTTGCTTTAAATACAAAGGCTATGAATGTCTTGTTTTGTGTATTAGATAAAAACGAGTTTAATCGAGTATTAATTTGTGAAATGACTTTTGACATTTGGCACACACTCAAAGTGACTCATGAAGGTATTAGTAGAGTGAAGGAGTTAAAAATTAATTTTTTAGTGCATTCTTATGAGTTGTTTCGAATGAAACCGAGTGAGACTATTGGAGACATGTACACTTGATTTACGGATGTCATCAATGGTCTAAAAGGACTTGGTAAAGGTCTCTCAGATTTTGAATTTGTTAATAAGATTTTAAGATCCCTTCCAAAAAGTTAGGATCCTAAAGTAACGTCCATTCAAGAGGCCAAAGATCTAAATAATTTTCCTCTTGAAGAACTAGTTGGGTCACTAATGACCTATGAAAGGACATGTAAAGCTCATGAAGAGCTTAAGGACACCCTTCCAAAGAACAGGAAGGATATAGCACTGAGAACACAAGAAGACCACTTGAAAGAAAACTCAAGTGATGAGGACTTTGATGAAGACTTGGCACTATTAACAAGAAAATTTAAAAAATTTATAAAAAGAAATAAATTCAAAAATGATACTAAAAATAAATTTGAACTAAAGAAAGAACAAGTGATATACTATGAATGTAAGAAGCCGGGATATTATAAAAGCGAATGTCCCGTAGCCAAGAAGAAGCAACCAAAGAAGAAGGCTCTTAAAGTAACATGGGACGACTCAAGTGCATCCGAAGAAGAGGAGCCTACCATCACCGAGAAAGTTGCTCACTATGCACTAATGACCATTGGAGATGAGGTAACAAGTTTATTTGATGTAAATTTATCCTTTGATGAGCTATTAAATGCTTTTCATGATTTATTTGATGAATGCAAATCAATTAGTAAAAAATATAAAGTGTTAGAAAAGGAGCATGCTTCTCTTGTTCATGATTTTGATAGGTTAAAAGTTGAGCACAATGATAGTTTAGCTTCATGTGATGAACTAGAAACACTTAGAAAGGAAAACTTGCTACTCAAAGAAACCTTAGAGAAATTTGAGGTTGGTAGCAAGTCCTTGAACATAATCCTTGCCAACAAGGGTCACATTTATAGAAAAGACGGAATTGGATTTGTGAGTAGCTCTCATCAAAATCTAACTACCTTTGTTAAAGGCCCTACTTTGCATTTTTCATCCGAAACAAATGCAACTTTTATTACAAATTTAGGCATATAGCTTATTATTATCCATTTAAGAAATATAGTCTACATAAATTGATTTGGGTTCCTAAAAGAACCTCAAATGACTCAATGCAATATGATAAGCGGTGTAGATCGATTTTTGAGGCATCTAGGGTCAAATGAGTACCTAAAAATTATCCTTTTTTGTAGAAAAATATACCATCACAAGCTAGGAGTAAGAGATGCTACCTTGATAGTGGATGCTCAAGGCATATGACCGAAGATCCATCTCAATTCTCTAAGCTTACTAGCATAGATGAAGGATATGTCACATTCGGAGACAATAACAAGGGTAAAATCATTGGCAAAGGAACCATAGATAACAAATCCAACTTCTTTATTGAAGATGTATTATTAGTTGATGGCCTAAAGCATAACCTCTTGAGAATTAGTCAATTGTGTGATAAAGGATATATTGTTAAATTTGAATAAAATGCATATATTATTGAAAAACCACACAAAAACACATCTATGATTGCCCTAAAACAAAATAATATATACACTATCGAGATTGATGACCTTTGTAATGAAATATGCTTTTCGGTTTTGAATGACAATGCTTAGCTTTGGCATAGGAGTTTAGGTCATGCTAGCATAAAACTAATCTCTCAAATTTCATCTAAAGAACATGTAAGAGGAATTCCTCATATCAAGTTCGTCAAAGATAATGTGTGTGATACATGTCTACTAGGAAAATCAATTAAAGGTAGCTTCAAACCTAAGAACCAAATAAGCACCTCTAGACCTTTGCAATTGATCTATATGAACTTGTTTGGACCAATTGCTACATCAAGAGTAGGAGGTAGCAAATATGTATTTGTCATCATGGATGATTATAGTAGATACACATGGACTTATTTTTTGGTACACAAAAGTGTATGCTTTAGGTATTTCTCAAAGTTTTGTAAACTTGTTCAAAATAAAAAGGGTTTTATGATTTCGTCAATTTGAAGTGATTATGGTGGTGAAGTTTAAAACCATGATTTTCAATAATTTTGTGAATCTAATGGATATAACCACAACTTCTCTACTCCAAGAAATCCTGAACAAAATGGAGTAGTAGAAAGAAAGAATAGAAACTTACAAGAAATGGCAAGAACCATGTTAAACGAACATAGCCTACCCAAATATTTTTGGGCCGAAGCCGTAAATACGATATGCTATGTTATGAATAGGGTTCTAGTTAGACTATTACTTTTCAAGACTCCTTATGAGTTGTGGAACAACAAAAAACCCAACATTTCATACTTTAAAGTTTTCAGATGTAAATGTTTTATTTTGAATGAAAAAGATGCCTTAGGTAAATTTGATGCAAAATCCGATGAAGAAATTTTTCTTGGTTATTCTTTGTTTCTAAAGTGTTTCGTATCTTTAACAAAAGAACCTTAATTATAGAAGAATATATTCATATTATTTTTAATGAAGTTTCTGAAGTTAAGAAAAATGATTTTGATGATGATGTTAATTTTGATGCTTTGAATTTAAATGATTCCCCTTCTCCATCTAGCAACTTAGATGCATCTTCTTTCGAACCTTCTTTATCGAAGGAATGGAAGTATGTAGATGCTCATCCTAAAGAGCTAATTATTCCGTAAGCGGATCAATCAGTGAACTCATTCTCCAATGAGCACCTGTACTGTATCCCTAGTGTCCCCACACGAGCAGTTATGAGACCAGTTGCATCCATCATATGGATGAGTATACAACACACCAGTCTGTCCGGTTATCACGATGTCCCTCTCGAGTAACCTATGACCGGGATTATTTAGGATTTGTGTTTAAAAGTGAATCGGTCTCATTGTCGTGATCTCATCACGATCCGATCCCATTGCACGGATCCAAGGACATCACAATATATATATATGTATATATGCAATAGACAATATAAAGTGATAAATGCCAAAATATAATAAGCAAAAAGATTTCGTGTTAAATCACACGTGCCATCACTCACGTGATTGGCTTGTTGGGCATCTATGACTAGTAATCTCCTACTTGACCTAAACCCAATCACCTATGTGTCTGATCCCCATCAGACTCTTGTGACGCTCAAAGATAATATGAGACAATGGCTTTGTTAGTGGATCTGCAATGTTAACTTTGGATGGAACTCTTTCCACTACTACATCTCCTCGGGTCATGATCTCTCTAATAAGTTGAAACCTCCTCAGAACACTTCTGATGAGACCTGGGTTCCTTCGCTTGAGCAATTGCCCCGTTATTGTCGCAATATAAGGAAATCGGCTCCTCGCTATCCGACACGACTCTCAAATCTGTGATGAACTTCTTCATCCAAACTCCCTCTTTTGCTGCATCTGCTGCAGTTAGCAGTAGTATCTTGCTTGGAACTCTTCCAGCACACTGCTCCTCTCCTCCATTCAAGGTATACATATATTCCAAATTTGACTTGTTATCATCGACATCGGACTGAAAACTTGAGTTTGTGTAGCCTTCAACCTTGAGGCTACTACCTCCATATACTAGTAAAAGATCCTTAGTCCTTCTCAATTACTTAAGGATACACTTTACTGCTTTCTAGTGCTCCAAGCCTGGATCTGCTTGATACCTGCTTCTGACACTCAAAGCATGCGCTATATCAGCCCTAGTACATAGTATGACATACATGATAGACTATATTGCCGAGGCATAAGGTACTATATCCATGTTCGCCCTTTCTTCTGGAGTCTTTGGGGACATACTCTTAGAAAGCGATATCCCATATCTCATCGGTATGAGATCTCTCTTGGAATTTTCCATACCAAACCTTTTGATAATGGTTTCTATGTACCTGGACTAGGATAAGCCAAGGATCCTCTTGGATCTATCTCTATAGATCCGAATTCCCAAGATATAGGATGCTTCCCCTAAGTCCTTCATGGAGAAGTGTCTAGATAACCAAGCCTTTACTGTGGATAGCATTCCTACGTCATTCCCAATGATCAGGATGTCATCCACATATAACACCAAAAAGGTGATAGCGCTCCCACTTACCTTCCTATACACACAAGGCTCATCTTCATTCTTAACGAAGTCATAAGATCTGATTGCTTCATCAAATCTTATGTTCCAACTTTGGGAAGCTTGCTTTAGTCCATAAATGAATCTAAGCAACCTACATACCTTATTTGGATAGTCCTTGGACACAAATCTCTCAGGTTGTATCATATACACCTCCTTATCAAGGTTCCTATTGAGGAATGTAGTTTTCACATCCATCTGCCAGATCTCATAATCATAGTGTGTTGCAATAGCCAATAGAATTCGGATGGATTTTAGCATTGCTATGGGTGAGAAGGTTTCATCATAGTCAACACCTTGCCTTTGACAATACCCCTTAGCCACTAGCCTTGCTTTATAGGTCTATACCTTTCCATCTACTCCAATCTTTTTCTTAAAGATCCACTTGCAACCGATGGGTACAATACCTTCGGGCGCATCAACTATGTTCGAAACCTTGTTGGAGTACATAGAATCCATCTTAGAATTCATGGCTTCTTGCCACTTCCCGGAGTCTATACTCATAATAGCCTCCAAGTAGGTTTGAGGATTAATATCCTCAACATCCTCTCCTCTAATATGTCTCAGACCTACGTAAAGTTTAAACTTGTGTTTTAGGTACCTGAACAGACTCGGGCTGTAGAGTGGTGCTTGAGCTTGGTTCTCCAACCTCGCTTAACTCTATCATGCTCCCACTATCTCTGCCAAGAATGTTTTCCTTCTTAAGGAACACTGCTCTTTTAGCTACAAAGACCTTTTGGTCCTCGAGATGATAGAAATAATACCCACAAGTTTCCTTGGGGTATCACACAAATTTACATCGCTTTGTCCTCGATTCTAACTTATTGGGGTTGTGTCTTTTAACGTAGGCAGGGCAGCCCCAAATCTTAATAACTTTAAGATCGGGCTTCTTCCCTTTCCATATCTCATATGGTGTAGACACTACTGACTTAGTTGGAACTCTGTTCAGAAAGTAAGCTGCGGTCTCTAGGGCATATCCCTAGAATGTGATGGGTAGGTTAGTGAAACTCATCATGGACCGTACCATGTCTAACAGCATATGATTTCTCCTTTTAGACACACCATTGAGTTGAGGTGTATAAGGAGGTGTCCATTGGGATAATATCCTATGGTCCTTGAGGAACTGAGTAAACTCTATACTTAAGTACTCACCTCCTCGATCTAATCGAAGAGTTTTGATATTCTTTCCAGTCTAGTTCTCCACCTCATTCTTATACTCTTTGAATTTCTCAAAGGCCTCGGATTTGTACTTCATTAAGTACACATATCCATACCTTAAGAAATCATCAGTAAAGGTAATGAAGGAGGGGTAACCACCATATGACTCATAGTCGAATGGATTTAGATATCCATCATTTAGCAACTTTTGAATCCTTTCTTCATGGTTGTGACCTAGCATATAATGCCATAGGTATGCACTGTTCATCTCATCTCGTTTCATCTTGGACACACTTACATTCATGATATGTGGAGTAGTGTCTAGCATAAATAAATCATTATGCAATGTCCCTTTCGTGATGATATCATCATCTAATATTATCGAACAACCATTGTTCTAAAAAACTTATTTATATCCACTAACTGTCAAACATGAAATGGAGATAATGTTTTTGATAATAGAAGGAATAAAATAACATACATCTAATACAATAAAAGCTCCACCAAGCAGATGTAGGGCGACCTCGCCAACGGCTACTATAGCAACTTTTGCTCCATTGTCCATCTTGAGGTCCATCTTGCCTCTCTCTAGTCTCCTAGGCCTTGCTAGAACTTGCAACGAATTGCATATATGATAAGCACTACTGGTATCCAATACCCATGTGTTATCATAAGATTCTAACAAATGGAGACTGATCATGAATGTACCAGAAGCTTCACCAAGCTTCTGTTTCGCCTTTTCTGCGAGGTACTCTTTGTAGTTCCTCTTCCAGTGCCCATCTTTGCCATAGTGGAAGCACTGGCCTTTGTCCTTTGTTGGGTCTTTCTTAGCAACCTTGGCTTTTCCTGGTCTATGTTAGGATCCTTTTAATTTTTCTTTTATTTTTTACATATTTATTAAGTCTGTTTAATTTAACTAAAGTCAGAACTCTATAAATACAGATGTAACTGCTTCTTTTCGCATTAATGAAAAATACTATTCTATCTTTTGACAAATCGTAGGAGGCCGATCCCCACGAAGCGATCAAGGAGAGCCGATCCCCTTGAAGCGATCAAGAGGTCGATCCCCTCGAAGTGATCATCCCTTTCTCTTCTTATTTTTTACGATAAGACTGTAGGGTCTTATCAATTGGTATCAGAGTGGCGATCCTTGGTGTTCTCGCTGCAATGTAACAAAATAAAAAGAAAAAAAAAGGGGGGTTGTTACCCCGGCGGCCACCGGGAAGGGTTCCCTGCTTCCCTTCTTCCCCACCGCCGCCCCTGCTCTCCGGCAGGCCGCGCCCTCCCTTGCTGCCTCCTTTCCACCACCGGCGTTGATTCCCGGCCGAATCGACCAACACCAGCGTTGCCCCCCCAGCCGGCGACCTCTCGTCCTTGCTTCCCCATCTCGCTCGAGCGAGAAGGACCACTAGCGCCGTCTCCCTGCTAACGGACCACCCCTTCGTCGTTGATACTCCTCGGCGATGCTGCCCTAACTTCCCTGCCACCGTGCCCCCCCCCGGGTGGCAGCCGCAGCCGCCGGTTGCCCCCCTCCTCACGGCGACCGAAACAGGGCAACTCACCGCTGTTGCCCTTGTTTCCAGCCGCGCCTCCACCGCCGCGCCTCCAGCACTCCTTTTTCCCTCGAGCGTCGTCGCCGCCCAGCCGACCCATCACCGTTGCGGGCCACCGTGCGACGACCGCCGCTCGCCTCCCAGCCACTGCTCCACCTTGCTCTGCGTCCTTTGTAACCGAAACAGAGCACAGGCAGCTCACCTTGCTCTGCATCCTTTGTAACCGAAACAGAGCACAGGCAGCTCACCTTGCTCTGCATCCTTTGTAACCGAAACAGAGCACAGGCAGCTCACCTTGCTCTGCATCCTTTGTAACCGAAACAGAGCACAGGCAGCTCACCTTGCTCTGCATCCTTTGTAACCGAAACAGAGCACAGGCAGCTCACCTTGCTCTGCATCCTTTGTAACCGAAACAGAGCACAGGCAGCTCACCTTGCTCTGCATCCTTTGTAACCGAAACAGAGCACAGGCAGCTCACCTTGCTCTGCATCCTTTGTAACCGAAACAGAGCACAGGCAGCTCACCTTGCTCTGCATCCTTTGTAACCGAAACAGAGCACAGGCAGCTCACCTTGCTCTGCATCCTTTGTAACCGAAACAGAGCACAGGCAGCTCACCTTGCTCTGCATCCTTTGTAACCGAAACAGAGCACAGGCAGCTCACCTTGCTTTCGAATTATGAAAAATACTATTCTATCTTTGACAAATCGTAGGAGGCGATCCCACGAAGCGATCAAGGAGAGTGCGATCCCTTGAAGCGATCAAGGAGGTCGATCCCCTCGAAGTGATAATCCCTTTCTCTTCTTATTTTTTTTTACGATAAGACTGTAGGGTCTTATCAATTGGTATCAGAGTGGCGATCCTTGGTGTTTCTCGCTGCAATGTAACAAATAAAAAGAAAAAAAAGGGGGTTGTACCCCGGCGGCCACCGGGAAGGGTTCCATGCTTCCCTTCTTCCCCACCGCCGCCCTGCTCTCGGAGGCCGCGCCCTCCCTGCTGCCTCCTTTCACCACGGCGTTTGATTCCGGCCGATCGACCAACACCATCGTTGCCCCCCAGCCGGCGACCTCTCGTACCCTTGCTTCCCCATCTCGATCGAGCGAGAAGGTCCTTTGTAACCGAAACAGAGCACAGGCAGCTCACCTTGCTCTGCCCTTGTTTTCAACTGCGCCACAGTCACGTGGGTTCCCTTGCTGCTTTACTACTGCCGGCTGTTGCCACCGTCGCGTCGCTGCTACTGCCCAGCTATTGTGCAGATGCCCTTGACTAGACATTAGAAACAAGAACTGGGGATTACCAACTTGCAATCGTATGCAATGGCTGCCGATAACTCAGTGAAGGCACAAATGGAAGAGTTGGAAACCAGAATTGAAAATTGGCTACAAGAAACTCTTCATGATTTCAAAAAGAGTTTGTTGGAGCACTTTAGCGGGTTTCAACAAGATGGGAGCTCAAGTTCTATGCTGAATAGATCGAGAGATACAGGAAAGGGGCCCCAAGATGGTGACACACACTACCCATGCATCAGGGTAGAATTTCCACAATGGGAAGATGGGGATCCGACCAGTTGGATCTCTAGGGCGGAAAATTTTTTTCGTTTTCACAGAACCCCAAAAGAATCCAAGGTAGAAGTGGCCTCAATCCAGCTCGATGGAGATGCAATCCAGTGGTATGATTGGTACGAAACTTGCCACGGAATTTCTTCTTGGGAACAGTTAAAAGAGGACTTCTTATTCGATTTGGACCATACGAATATGAGAATGTTGATGGCCAACTCGCTAAAATTCGGATGACTTCTACAGTGTTGGAATTGTTAGGATCAAGAGCACTAAGAGGGGGGGGGTGAATTAGTGCAGCGGATTAAAACGTCGGTTTTGATAAATCTTTCGTACGATAAAAATTGAACTTGAAAGTGTATTCGTATAGTAGAGTAGCTAAGGTAATGAGTAAATAAAGCAAGTAAGAAAGTTTGCAGTAATGTGAATAGCAACAATGAAATGCAAACCAGAGATTACGCCGTTTTTAAAGTGGTTCGGTCAAATGACCTACATCCACTTGCGAGGCCCCTCTTCGACGAGGCTCCCACCTTCCACTAGCAAATCTCTTGAAATGGAAGGGTAAATACCCCTTTTACAACTCTTTACAAGCAGTTCACACTCTTACAGATTTTCAAGAAAGAGGGAGGTGAACACTAGCAAATTGAAAACCAAGGATTGCTAAGACTTTTCTAAGACCTTTCTCTCAATCACTTGCTGCTCAAAAAGTTGTTCTCTCTGCTGAGAATTGAGGGGTATTTATGTCTCTCAAGAGGATTCAAATTTGGGCTCCAAAAATTTGAATTCTCTTATGTTCCCGAAGCTAGCGGTGCCACCGCCTGTAAGTGGCGGTGCCACCGCCTGTCAGTTTTGACACTGACAGTGTACTGGGCGGTGCCACCGCCCAGTCCAGCGGTGCCACCGCTTGGCTCTCGGGTGCTGGGCGGTGCCACCGCCTAGCTCTCGGCCTCTGGGCGGTGCCACCGCCTAGTCTAGGCGGTGCCACCGCCTGTCAGTTTTGACACTGACAGTGTACTGGGCGGTGCCACCGCCCAGTCCAGCGGTGCCACCGCTTGGCTCTCGGGTGCTGGGCGGTGCCACCGCCTAGCTCTCGGCCTCTGGGCGGTGCCACCACCTAGTCTAGGCGGTGCCACCGCCTACACTATTTCAGCTCACTGGTTGGGCTCCAAAATTGGCCCAAACCAGTCCGAACTTGGGCCGAATTGGCCCCTACTTGGGTCATAGGATTAACACCTAATCCTAGCCCTAATTAACGTACTAACTACAAATTTAAAGACATTTTCTAAGCTATTACAAAGTCCATAAGTCAAGACTTCTTCCGGCGAGCTTTCGGCGAACTTCCGGCGGTCTTCCGATAAACTCTCGGAAACCATTCTGCGGACTCCCGGCAAGCTCCTAGACTTCACGATTTGATCTTGGCGAGTTCCGACGAGCTTCTTCGGCAAGCTCCGATCTTTCTCGGTGAGCTCCGTGAACTTCCGACGAACCTTTTGGCGAGCTTCCGAAAAACCCTTCAGCAAGCTCCCTACTCATTCTCGGCTAGTTCCGGCAGCATTCCCGACGAACCTTCGGACTTCCGTCGAACTCTCGAACTCCCAATGAATCCTTCGCGCTTGACTCCGGCACTTTGTTTCGCTTTATGTCTTCATCGTTATCGTAGTTAATCCTGCACACACAAGCCAAAACTCTACTCTGATCTAGACAATTATTACAACGCGAATTGACATTCTGTTGCCCGGCACGTCATTGGTTGGCGCTTCATCCGATTCTTCAGCGCATCGTCCACTCTTGCGGCTTGTTGCCCAATCGGCGGTTGACCTCCGTAACCCCGATATCCTTGGTGCAATTCCGCTCTCCTTGGCCCGATGCCCGACGTCCGAAGCGTTCTACCGTCCAATATCCTAACGTGATCTCCTCTGGCACAACGTCAATTCCTTCTGCGTCAACTGTCTAATCCTGATCGAGTAGACCTGCATCACTCAAAATGCAGTTAAACATCTAAACACAATCAATTAGTTTCATCATCAAAATCCGAGATTCAACAATCTCCCCCTTTTTGATGATGACAACTAATTGATGACTACCGGAGTTAACCTTAACTCCCCGGAGTTTAAACAAACTCCCCCTATCAATATGCCATTGATAGAACACTTGGATTATCCCAAATCCAAGCAACATTCATCACATGTTATGAAAAACATTTAAACCATCATGCAAATATATAAAATATTCAATTCAATGCATGAAGTCATCAATATAAAATATTCAATTCAATGCATGAAGTCATCAATATACTTCTCCCCCTATGTCATCAACAAAAAGGAGAAGTAGCTCTAGCTATTTTAAAAGATATTCAAGTTTTTGTAACGTGAAGCTAGATTTTCATCACAACATATAAGCACAAAAGCATAGTAAGATTCTTAAGTTCAATTATGGCAATTCAACACTTGCTTCTTGTGCAAGATTGCACTTTGCTTTTCTTTGCATGTTCTAACTAGCAAAAGCTTTCTCTCCTTTGTTTTTGTCGAAAAGTAGGGAAGAGTACAAGCTAGCCAGCATTTGCCTTGAGCTAGTAATCTTTCTCCCCCTATGTCATTGCCGAAAAGAAGGAGAGGAACCAATGATTTAGACTTTTACATAAATTATAAATTTGCATCAATCAATATTTCAATCATCACATGATACATACAAGACAAAAATGCAAAGAAATCATGTCATGAAAGACATTAATTGTTAAACATGATATGATAATAGTCTCAAAAATTTCAATTTGCAATACATGTGATACATTGAGATACTAAAAAATTTAATGCGATGCTTTTAAGGATATCAACCTATTTTTTTATACAAAGCATGGCAAGAGCAATTATATTGCAAGTTTTCTATGTTTTACAATTTTTGCTTCTTTTGAGATAGCAATTCTTTGCTTCTCTATAAGCTAGCAACTTTTATTATATACAAGTTTTACTACATACAAGCTAGCAAATTTTACAATATTTTTAGAACATGCAAGCTAGCAGTTTTGAGATGTTCAAGAAAGCAACCCTTGCTTCTTAAAATATACAAGTTTGCTAGATGTGCACGTTAGCATGTTTTGCTTATTGAGATAGGCAAGATAGTGATGTTCAAGAAGATAACTTTTGCTTCTTGAAATAAGCAAGTTAGCAATCTTTGCTACTTAAGATAGGCAAGCTAGTAATCAAGTTTTGCATCTTCTTGACTTGTGCAAACTATCTATCTCCCCCTTTGTCATTGTCAAAAGGAAGGGAAGACCCTTTACATCAATTATGACAAAGGTAAGTATCAATCTTATTTGTGCATCATTATACTTTCAAATTAGAATATGCACATTTTCAAAAACCTTATATTTCATTCATGCACGATATTGAATAAATTGATTAACATTATGAGGATATCATACATGATACTATTATTTTGATCATGATACCAAACATTCATCATTTGGAGCAATCATGACACAAAACATTAAATCAACATTTCTAATACATCATTTTAGCAACAACTCATAGTATTTTAAATCATGATTTACATCATATGCAATACATCACATCATAATTAGAAAGCACAAGTATTGCATGCATCATTGTAAATCATAAATGTTTCATATCATGATGGTATCAACTTGTCAAATTATATCCTACCATGCATGATCAAAACTTTTCATTTGTATGCATCAAAATAATATCAAGAGTATTTCATGCATATTATCAAATCATCATTTATAATTACATCAATATTCCAATCATTATTTCAGTTTACACATCATGAGATCAATAAATTTGCATTATAGACAATCTCATGTTTTATCATTCATATTATTTCAATCATCACTATAACTCATCATGCACAAAATATAAAATCATCTAACATGATTCAAACATTTATTTTCAAAATATTTATCACTATTTTCATGTATGATAACAAAGTATTCATGATACCGAACATTAAATCAACATTTTAAGTATTAATCTCTTCATGATTGTTGGTACCAAACATTTATCATTTAAAGCATTCATGATACGCAGCATATGCAATACATCACATACATCATCATAATAAAAAGCATATGCATCATTTCAAATCATAAACATTTCAAATCATCATGGTATTAATCTGTCAAATTGCATCTTGCCATGTATGATCATAACTTTTTCAAATGATAGTATCTAAATGTCAATATTCATTACATCCTATCATGCATGATAATTAACTTCTCATTTATATTTCATGCATAATTTCATTCATCACATTAGGAATATCAAGAAGAATTAATTGGGTGATGAGATGAATATTTTCATGAATACAAGCAATTGCATAAAAATCATATCATGAAGGATTAGAATATGTGTATACCAAAAGGCATGATTTCTTTTGAAAAACCTCATCTTAAATAATCAAAAGAAAATCTTAGGAGATCAAATAATAAAAGATATTCAAAAGAAATTTTAAGTCATGAATTTCGAAAAAGATATTCTCTTTAGTAAAAGAACCTTAGGAGAAAAGGATTTCAATTCAAGCATATAAAATCTTGACTTAAGCATAAGAAATCTCAATTTACAAATTTTGAGAAATAAAGATAAAGCTCATTTAAATTTAAATCATCAAATCAAGATCATTTTCAAGAGATTCATAAAAGTGATACAAATAGATTCATGATTTTAATTCCCATGATAATATATTTTCCTTTTAAAATGTTTCTATTCATGTAATTTATTTCATTTATGCCAAATAAAAATATGCATCAATGTTCAAAAACCGAAAAAGCCATTTTCATTACCGTAAAAATCGATAATCCATAAGTCTCAAGAATCATCATGCATAATTTCGAAATATATTAAGCATGATCATTATGCATGACATCAAGACATGGTTTCAAATATTTAATATTTTTATTACATAATTACATCATTATGCATCATCGAAATTGATTTCATAAAGTATTTTCCATCAAGATCATTTTGTTTGTTGTAGTCATGCATTTTCATGCATTTTTCTTTTAGGTGAATCTAACTTTTCAAGCTTAGTTTTTGATACAAGATCCATACATCATCATTAAGCATGATATCAAACTTCTTTATATTTTCATTAAGACATCAAGCATGGTTTCAATCAAAATTAGAAATCATCAAAATACACATTATTTCTTCTTGAAAAACATTTATCATCATTTAAACCAAAAAAGAGCTTTCATTACGGCAAATATCAATAATTCATAAATCACAAAATTATCATGTATAACTTTAAAATCTCATGCATAAAATCGTCAATCATGGTATCAAAACATTTAATATTTTCATTACATCATTATGCATTACTTCAAATCAAACATGATTTCATTTAATCAAAATCGAGAAATAACAATGGAAATCAACATGAAACACATTATTACTTCTTAACCACATATAGCATAATTTCATAAGGCATTTTTAATCAAAATCATTTTGTTTATCATAAACATGCAATTTTCATGATTATTTTTAAAATTACTAGAATCATAAGCATGATTCCTAATTTTTGCATTTTCATTATTAAATTATTAGACATGCAATTTTCAAGAAAATTAATTCTAAACTAATAAAAGAGAAAAATGCATCATAAAAAGCATCATGTAATTTCAAAATAATTTAAGAGAGTTGAGTTACTTACCTTGTAGTCAAAGCCCGTTAAAGCCCAATTCGCCGTTTCACCTTTGGAAGTTCTTGTTTCATCCTTGGTTGCCTTCCTCTTCTTTGGCCTCTTCCTCCGTTCAATTTCATTGAAAATTAGTGTTTGAAGTTCAAATTCATCATTGTCCTCATCACTTGAGTCATTGCTCAAGTGGTATTCATTTGTCCGGAGTTCCAAATTCTTCCTATTCTTTGGAAGGTGGTTCAAGTGCTCATCGGGTTCAAAATGTTCCAAGAGTGTCATTTCATAGGTCATTAATGACCCGATTAATTCTTCTAATGGAAAATCATTTAAATTTTTTGTCTCTTGTATTGCGGTTATTTTAGGATCCCACCTTTTTGGAAGGGATCTTAAGATCTTACTTATGAGGTCAAAATTCGAAAAAGATTTACCAAGAACTCTTAGATTATTGACGACATCCGTGAAACGGGTGTACATGTCACCTATAGTCTCGCTTGGTTGCATTCGAAAAAGCTCAAAATCATGCAATAAAATGTTAACTTTCGAGTCTTTGACTCTACTAGTTCCCTCGTGTGTGATTTCAAGTGTTCGCCAAATATCAAAAGCCGTTTCGCACATAGAAATCCGATTGAACTCATTTTGTCCAAAGCGCAAAATAAGGCATTCATAGCCTTTGCGTTTAAAGAAAAATGCTTCTTCTCCAAATCCGACCATTCGTTCATCGGTTTAGAGGGAAGTTGAAAACCATTTTCAATAATATTCCATAAATCCAAGTTCATAGAAATCAAGAAAACTCTCATTCGAGTTTTCCAATAAGTGTAGTCCAATCCGTTAAACAACGGTGGACGAAAAACCGAAAAGCCCTCTTGAAAACCATGAAGAGCCATTTCTCTCGGGTGTAAATCCGAAATGAGAAATACCGGGCTCTGATACCAATTGTTAGGATCAAGAGCACTAAGAGGGGGGGGGGTGAATTAGTGCAGCGGATTAAAACGTCGGTTTTGATAAATCTTTCGTACGATAAAAATTGAACTTGAAAGCGTATTCGTATAGTAGAGTAGCTAAGGTAATGAGTAAATAAAGCAAGTAAGAAAGTTTGCAGTAATGTGAATAGCAACAATGAAATGCAAACCAGAGATTACGCCATTTTTAAAGTGGTTTGGTCAAATGACCTACATCCACTTGCGAGGCCCCTCTTCGACGAGGCTCCCACCTTCCACTAGCAAATCTCTTGAAATGGAAGGGTAAATACCCCTCTTACAACTCTTTACAAGCAGTTCACACTCTTACAGATTTTCAAGAAAGAGGGAGGTGAACACTAGCAAATTGAAAACCAAGGATTGCTAAGACTTTTCTAAGACCTTTCTCTCAATCACTTGCTGCTCAAAAAGTTGTTCTCTCTGCTGAGAATTGAGGGGTATTTATGCCTCTCAAGAGGATTCAAATTTGGGCTCCAAAAATTTGAATTCTCTTATGTTCCCGAAGCTAGCGGTGCCACCGCCTGTCAGTTTTGACACTGATAGTGTACTGGGCGGTGCCACCGCCCAGTCCAGCGATGCCACCGCTTGGCTCTCGGGTGCTGGGCGGTGCCACCGCCTAGCTCTCGCCTCTGGGCGGTGCCACCGCCTAGTCTAGGCGGTGCCACCGCCTACACTATTTCAGCTCACTGGTTGGGCTCCAAAATTGGCCCAAACCAGTCTGAACTTGGGCCGAATTGGCCCCTACTTGGGTCATAGGATTAACACCTAATCCTAGCCCTAATTAACGTACTAACTACAAATTTAAAGACATTTTCTAAGCTATTACAAAGTCCATAAGTCAAGACTTCTTCCAGCGAGCTTTCGGCGAACTTCCGGCGGTCTTCTGATAAACTCTCAGAAACCATTCTGCGGACTCCCGGCAAGCTCCTAGACTTCACGATTTGATCTTGGCGAGTTCCGACGAGCTTCTTCGGCAAGTTCCGATCTTTCTCGGTGAGCTCCGTGAACTTCCGACGAACCTTTTGGCGAGCTTCCGAAAAACCCTTCAGCAAGCTCCCTACTCATTCTCGGCTAGTTCCGGCAGCATTCCCGACGAACCTTCGGACTTCCGTCGAACTCTCGAACTCCCAATGAATCCTTCACGCTTGACTCTGGCACTTTGTTTCGCTTTATGTCTTCATCGTTATCGTAGTTAATCCTGCACACACAAGCCAAAACTCTACTCCGATCTAGACAATTATTACAACGCGAATTGACATTCTGTTGCCCGGCACGTCATTGGTTGGCGCTTCATCCGATTCTTCAGCGCATCGTCCACTCTTGCGGCTTGTTGCCCAATCGGCGGTTGACCTCCACAACCCCGATATCCTTGGTGCAATTCCGCTCTCCTTAGCCCGATGCCCGACGTCCGAAGCGTTCTACCGTCCAATATCCTAACGTGATCTCCTCTGGCACAACGTCAATTCCTTCTGCGTCAACTGTCTAATCCTGATCGAGTAGACCTACATCACTCAAAATGCAGTTAAACATCTAAACACAATCAATTAGTTTCATCATCAAAATCCGAGATTCAACAGGAATATCAGAGTAGATTTGAACGATTGTCCAACCAAGCTAGAGATTGGTCAGAATGACAACTTCTGGGTACATTTATTGAAGGGCTTATTCCCGAGATCCGATGCGAGGTTAAGGCTCGTCAGCCCCACACTATGATGGTTGCGATTTCATTTGCACGTCTACATGAAGAAAAAATTAGTGTGGAATATCGTCGAAACAAAGGTGCCAATAAATAGGTGATTAGCAGTAACCTACCTTATCTACTCCTAGTCGAAACCAAACACTAGCAGACTAACCTGTGAAGAACTCAAAGAAAGGTTAGCAAAGGGTTTGTGCTGGCATTGCGATGAAAAGTGGAGTAAGGAGCATCGATGCAAACAAGGAAGACTTTTGATGATTGACCGATCGAGGAGGAACCAGAAGTAGAAGTATCGGATATTCGATGCATTGAAGAAGTGGAAACTAACGATGATGTTGAGCCGTCACCCATTACAATGCAGATTCGGCTGGATACCTCTCAATCCACAAACCATTTGAAAAATTAGGGAACTCTGAAACACCAGTCTGTCACTATTTTAATTGATACGAGTAGCACTAATAATTTTATGGATCGGAAAGTTTGAGGCATCCAGATGAGCTTCCCAATCGAATGCTGTAAACAAATGAAGTCAAGGTAGCCGATGGACGGATTTTCACTATGATCAACAAGTGTATCAAAGATAAAAAAAACTAATGTCGCAAATGGCTGCTCAAAAAGTTGTTCTCTCTGCTGAGAATTGAGGGGTATTTATGCCTCTCAAGAGGATTCAAATTTGGGCTCCAAAAATTTGAATTCTCTTATGTTCCCCGAAGCTAGCGGTGCCACCGCCTGTCAGTTTTGACACTGATAGTGTACTGGGCGGTGCCACCGCCCAGTCCAGCGATGCCACCGCTTGGCTCTCGGGTGCTGGGCGGTGCCACGCCTAGCTCTCGGCCTCTGGGCGGTGCCACCGCCTAGTCTAGGCGGTGCCACCGCCTACACTATTTCAGCTCACTGGTTGGGCTCCAAAATTGGCCCAAACCAGTCTGAACTTGGCCGAATTGGCCCCTACTTGGGTCATAGGATTAACACCTAATCCTAGCCCTAATTAACGTACTAACTACAAATTTAAAGACATTTTCTAAGCTATTACAAAGTCCATAAGTCAAGACTTCTTCCAGCGAGCTTTCGGCGAACTTCCGGCGGTCTTCTGATAAACTCTCAGAAACCATTCTGCGGACTCCCGGCAAGCTCCTAGACTTCACGATTTGATCTTGGCGAGTTCCGACGAGCTTCTTCGGCAAGTTCCGATCTTTCTCGGTGAGCTCCGTGAACTTCCGACGAACCTTTTGGCGAGCTTCCGAAAAACCCTTCAGCAAGCTCCCTACTCATTCTCGGCTAGTTCCGGCAGCATTCCCGACGAACCTTCGGACTTCCGTCGAACTCTCGAACTCCCAATGAATCCTTCACGCTTGACTCTGGCACTTTGTTTCGCTTTATGTCTTCATCGTTATCGTAGTTAATCCTGCACACACAAGCCAAAACTCTACTCCGATCTAGACAATTATTACAACGCGAATTGACATTCTGTTGCCCGGCACGTCATTGGTTGGCGCTTCATCCGATTCTTCAGCGCATCGTCCACTCTTGCGGCTTGTTGCCCAATCGGCGGTTGACCTCCACAACCCCGATATCCTTGGTGCAATTCCGCTCTCCTTAGCCCGATGCCCGACGTCCGAAGCGTTCTACCGTCCAATATCCTAACGTGATCTCCTCTGGCACAACGTCAATTCCTTCTGCGTCAACTGTCTAATCCTGATCGAGTAGACCTACATCACTCAAAATGCAGTTAAACATCTAAACACAATCAATTAGTTTCATCATCAAAATCCGAGATTCAACAGGAATATCAGAGTAGATTTGAACGATTGTCCAACCAAGCTAGAGATTGGTCAGAATGACAACTTCTGGGTACATTTATTGAAGGGCTTATTCCCGAGATCCGATGCGAGGTTAAGGCTCGTCAGCCCCACACTATGATGGTTGCGATTTCATTTGCACGTCTACATGAAGAAAAAATTAGTGTGGAATATCGTCGAAACAAAGGTGCCAATAAATAGGTGATTAGCAGGTAACCTACCTTATCTACTCCTAGTCGAAACCATAACACTAGCAGACTAACCTGTGAAGAACTCAAAGAAAGGTTAGCAAAGGGTTTGTGCTGGCATTGCGATGAAAAGTGGAGTAAGGAGCATCGATGCAAACAAGGAAGACTTTTGATGATTGAACCGATCGAGGAGGAACCAGAAGTAGAAGTATCGGATTCCGATCATGAAGAAGTGGAAACTAACGATGATGTTGAAGCCGTCACACATACAATGCATGCATTGGCTGGCTACTCTAATCCACAAACCATGAAAATTAGGGGAACTCTGAAACACCAGTCTGTCACTATTTTAATTGATACGAGTAGCACTAATAATTTTATGGATCGGAAAGTTGCAGCCCGATTAGCTTACCATATCGAATGTTGTAACAAATTTGAAGTCAAGGTAGCCGATGGACGGATTTTAACCTATGACAACAAGTGCTCAAAGATAAAACTAATGTCGCAAGGCCAAGAATTATTTGTGAATTTCTTTTTATTACCCTTGGAAGACTATGAAGTGGTGCTCGAAATTGAATGACTATCAACCCTAGGTGATGTCTCTTGGAATTTTTCTAAATTGATTATGAAGTTCTTTATTAATGGAAGACATGTGACTCTCAAAGGAAGACGTGGAGGTAAAGTTACAACTATCACTAGCCATCGGATGGAGCGGGTCCTTCGGAAGACACACACTGGATTTTTGGTGCAATTGCATAACATTGAAAAGGAAATGACATCGAATATTCCGGTTGGAAATATTGAATCTTTGCTAACAGAGTTTGCAAATATATTTGCAGAGCCACACGAACTTCCACCTCTTAGATGTCATGATCATCAGATCCCATTGTTACCCGAGAAGGCACCAACCAATGTCCGACCCTATAGATATCTACATTTCCAAAAGGCAGAGATAGAAAGGATTGTCACAGAGATGCTCAAAACAGGAGTTATACGAGCTAGTGTTAGCCCATATTCTTCCCCAGTCTTACTAGTCAGAAAGAAGGATGGCTTATGGCGGATGTGTGTCGACTATCGAGCACTTAACAACATTACAGTGAAGGATAAATATCCTATTCCAGTAGTGGATGAACTGTTGGACGAATTGGGAGGAGCTCAGGTCTTCACTAAATTGGACCTACGATCGGTTATCATCAAATCAGAGTACATGAAAGGGATGTTCAGAAAACTACCTTCAGGACACATAATGGCCATTATGAGTTTCTAGTAATGCCTTTTGGGTTAACCAATGCGCCCTCTACCTTCCAGAGTTTAATGAATGATATATTTCGGGCTCATCTCCGTAAAATTGTTTTGGTTTTCTTTGATGATATTTTAATATACAGTCATTCCGTAGAAAGTCATTTATTATATTTACGAATTGTCTTTAATATTCTTCGTGAGCATGGTCTTTTTGTCAAGAGATCCAAATGCAGTTTTGGGCAACCTGAGGTTAAGTACCTTGGCCATATCATATCTCAAAGGGGTGTTGTAGTTGATCCTTCAAAAATCCAAGTGATGACAGATTGGCCAATTCCAAAGTTAATTAAAGCCTTAAGGGGGTTCTTGGGACTAACAGGCAATTATCGAAAGTTTGTGAAGAATTATGGCAAAATTAGTGCCCCCTTGACGTTACTTCTAAAGAAAAATGCATTCAGATGGTCAGAAGAGGCAACTCATGCATTTCAAATCTTGAAAACTGTAATGACTACTACACCTGTGCTTGCTCTACTCGATTTTAATAAGATGTTTGTGATTGAATCTGATGCTTCTGGAGCTGGAATAGGGGCTATAATAATGCAGGAAGGTTGGCCTATCGCTTATGCTAGTAAGGCTCTTTCCCCTTCCTATTTGAGTTCATCTATTTATGACAAGGAGATGCTAGCCATAATACATGCAGTCACAAAATGGAGGCCCTACCTAATTGGTCGATGGTTTCAAATATGCACTGATAACAAAAGCCTCAAATATTTTTTAGAGCAAAAGATTTCTTCTCTAGAGCAGCAGAAATGGGTCACAAAGCTACTGGGATTCGATTATGAGATCGTTTATAAAAAGGGGAGTGAGAATTTAGTAGCAGATGCCCTCTCACACCTTCCAGAACAAGTTGAACTAATAGCTATTTCTATTCCTATTTGCGAGACTTTGGAAGTTATCAGAAGGGAATGGTCAAATAATCCTGAGATCCAAAACATCATTAAAAAATTAGAAGAAGCCCCAGGTTCTATCTCAAATTATAGTTGGGATTCGGTGGACTTGCGCTATAAAGGCCGAATAGTGGTTGCCCCACATTCTCCTTGCCAAGCAATAATTCTGAAGGAGTTCCATTCATCACCAATTGCTGGTCACTCGGGATTTCTCCGCACTTATAAGCGAGTTCGACAACTTTTTTACTAGAAAGGTATGAAAAATTTTATCAAGAAATTTGTTGCTGAATATGATGTTTGCCAACGTCACAAAAGTAAGACAGTAGCCACCCCAGGCTTACTATAGCCCCTTCCTATTCCTGATGCTACTTGGACCGATATATCTATGAATTTCATTGACAGTCTCCCATCATCTCAAGGAAAGAGTACTATACTTGTAGTCGTGGATAGACTTACAAAGTATGCTCATTTCTGTGTTTTACGACATCCTTATATTGCTGCAAGTGTTGCTCGTATTTTTGTGGAAAACATAGCTAAATTGCATGGGAGTCCTCGTTCTACTGTTAGTGACAGAGACAAGATTTTTACTAGCTCCTTCTGGATAGAACTTTTTCGTTTACAAGGTACTTAGCTAAATATGAGCACTGCTTATCATCCACAAACAGATGGGCAAACTAAAGTGGTAAACAGGTGCCTAGAAAATTACCTCCGATGCTTTACTAGCGACAAGCCAAAGGAATGGGTCAAATGGCTTCCCTGGGCAGAGTGGTGGTATAATACCTCTTACCATTCTTCTATTAAAATGACTCCAATTGAAGTAGTTTATGGCCAACCCCCACCTACAATTACAAAGTATGTACCCGGTTCTTCTAAAGTTGATCAAGTGGACAAGGAATTGATGGATAGAAATAAGATTATTTAGCTTTTAAAGGATAACCTCACAGTCGCACAAGCAAGAATGAAACAACAAGCTGATAAACACCAACGTGAACGAGAATTTACTGTGGGTGATTGGGTTTTCCTTCGTCTTCAACCCTACAAGCAAACTTCCATAAAGGTCCGATCTTCCATGAAGCTATCTCCTCGGTTTTTTGGGCCTTATAAGGTATTAGAACGCATTGGACCAGTGGCCTACCGCTTGGATTTGCTTGCTAGTTCTAAAATACATCCAGTCTTTCATGTTGCATGCCTTAAAAGGAAATTGGGTGAAGATGTAATAGTGTAGTGCCATTTGCCGGACACTTCTAATATTGGGGAAGTTCAAGCTCAACCACAAGCCTTACTTGATCGACGAGTTGTAATGTACCGCAGACATCCTGTAACTGAAGTGCTGGTGCAATGGGTCAACTTACCAAAGGAAGATGCCACTTGGGAGTCCTACAGCATGCTAAAGGAGAAGTTTCCAGAGTTTGATGCTGCTCAGCCTTGACGGCAAGGCTGAATTATAGGAGGCAGGATTGTTAGGATCCTTTTAATTTTCCTTTTATTTTTTGCATATTTATTAAGTCTGTTTAATTTAACTAAAGTCGGAACTCTATAAATAGAGATGTAACCGCTTCTTTTCGCATCAATGAAAAATACTATTCTGTCTTTTGACAAACCGTAGGAGGCCGATCCCCTCGAAGTGATCAAGGAGGGTCGATCCCCTCGAAACGATCAAGGAGGTCGATCCCCTCGAAGTGATCATCCCTTTCTCTTCTTCTTTTTTTACGATAAGACTGTAGGGTCTTATCAGTCTGCCCTTGCCCTTTCCCTTCTTAAGGGACTTTTCTGCTTTCCTTTTCTTTCTAGTCTCACCAGTGTAGAGAACTGGCTTCTCTTTCCTAATAGTACTCTTTGCCTCCCTCAATATATTGAGGAGCTCTAGGAGAGTCACCTCAAGCTTGTTCATATTAAAATTCATTATGAACTGTGAAATGAAATCTAGTAGGGATGAAGCATAATGTCCACACACAATTTATCCTCTAGGACCATTCCTAGACCTGTGGGTTTCTCCATCTACTCAATCATCTTTAGGACATGGTTTTGAACCGGTGCCCCCTCAGTCATCCTAGTGCGGAAGAGGCTCTTGGATATCTCATATCACTGAGTCCTTCCCTATTCCTCAAACAATTTGCGGACATGTAGGAGAATGGATCTAGCATCTATCTTTTCATGTTTTCTCTATAACTCAGGAGTCATAGAGCCCAACATATAGCACTAAGCAAGAGTGGAGTCATCAATGTACTTCACGTAGCGAGCGATCTCATCCTCGCTTACCCCTTCCTCGGGCGTAGGCATTACTGTATCAAGGACGTATGCGATTTTCTCCGCCGTGAGAACAATTCTCAAGTTGCAGAGCCAATCCGTATAATTTGGACTAGTGAGGCGGTTGACATCAAGTTTGCCACGTAAGGGATTTGAAAGTGACATTTTCTGAAAATAAAGATGTAGTAGGAATGAATAACATGTAGATTTTGTAAGAAATAAATAATCAAGATATGGACTTCTATCTTAATATGCTCCCACTATTTTACTAGCGAGTCACACGACACCCTCAGCACATGAAACGGAAGTCTCTAGCAGATTTCTAGTGGGGATCAAGATCCAATCGACATCTTAGTGTAACCTCGAGGGACTCGACCAATCACATTAAGCCCAAAAGGTAGACAACTCTTGCCAATCATAACTCTTTGTGATTCTTGTCCTGTTCAACCTCCGAATCACCATGGTCTCGAGGGACTGGACCAACCATGATGTTTGGTTAAATCAACACCTTAGTTACAAGATGAGTCTGATTTGATGATATACCTTCGAGGGACTCGACCAAGCATATCATGTCCTCGGGTCACCGGTGGCATCTCTAGGTTGTAAGCAAGATGGCGAATCGCGATATAGGTGAGCCTCGAGAGACTTGACCAACTCAACATACACCGGGAATCAGTTCCTACCTATAATGATGGAAGGCCATGTGGGTCAATCTAATTGCCTCACGTTTACCGACTTAATATTATCGAGAGATATGTTTCTATGATTTGGTCTCCTAATATGACATGTCACACATATACATATTTAATATATATCTACATTGCATGCAAATATATATACATATCTAGTATGTGTATAAGCAATCACACCAGATGATCATAGACCACAACTTAATGTGATCAGGCCCGAACCAATAGGCCTAATCACTCAAATCAAGATCTATGTGTGCAATGCATCTTCATGCCCTATGATCATCCATCTCGTCCTCGTCGGTTCCGTCGACATCTCGATGCATCTCCATGCATTGCAATCGTTCGTCTCGTGGGTCTCGCTATCGCATCCACGTTCCTACTGCGCCTCCTCATGTGATTACAACTTAATCATAGGCATGTAGGCCTGACAATAAACGAGAAATATAATGGAAGCTCGCAGGCCCCAATAATAATAATCATAAGTACACACATCATACGATCCATGATCATCCGTCCACACATCATACATCACATATATAAGTCATTATCATGTAGGACTACTAGATAATAATAAAAATAATAATCAACTAAACCTTTTAATTAATTAATATTTTTCTCAAATCAAGGACAAAGAATTTTTTGAATTCTGAAGGGTATTTTTGTAATTTGGTCAAATGATAGAAATTGAAATTTCTCAAATTCTCAAGGGCAAAACTAACTTTTGCCTAAAAAACCCTAATGCCCTTCTCCCTCTCCCCTGCTGCTGCTGCCACCGCCACCCTACTAGCGGCGGCCTTTGCGGCGGGGGGCGGGGGCGCTGCCCTTGCTTGTGGGTGGTGCCTCCCCTGTGGTTGGGAGCCACCACAGGCAGTTCTGCCCATGGGGCTGCACCCGTAACTGCCGCCCCTACAGGCCGCTTGCCCACGAGCGAGCGCCGCTGCTGGCGCTGTGCGCGCAAGCAGCGCCTGCGTGCCGTAGGCGGCTCTTTATGCGGGCGGCCGGCCGCTTGCGGCTGCGACTGCACGCAGCAACAGTTCCCGCGCGCAAGCAGCCTACCCTTGTGGGCACTGTGGCCACAAGCAGCACCCGTGGGCCGCCAGCCCCGCCGGCCACACTACTGCAGGTGCAGCGCCTATGCATGCACCGGCGCAGCGCTGCCTACGGTTGCACACACGTAGATCGAGGGTAGCAACAGTTGCTGCCCTTTCTCGCTTTTGCATCACCGATTTTGATGTCAAATGTTTTTCCAAAACACAACACACGCAGTTCAAAACCAATCTATCGCACGAATAACCTGGCTCTGATACCACTGTTGGGAAATCTTAGAGGCGACATCATATGCATAGCGGAATAACAAGAAAACAAAATCTCATATTCCAAAAGAGATGTTCGTCGTCGTGCGAAGATTGGTGCGCAAAAATCCGCGAAACAAACTGCATATAGAATAGATTGTGTTACCTAGGAAGATCGTATATCCCTATTTCCTTGCAGATCTCTAGAAGAGGGTGAAGTAGGTCAAGCGTCCTCCTCTCTAGCGGTGATTCACACAGTAGAGCTGCAACGACGCTCCTCAAAACCCCAGGCCTGCTCTGAGGTGGAGAGGGGGTGGGGGGGAAATAGGAGAGGCAAGCAAAGGCTCTAGCCTATGAGGCTCTGAATCCCTCCTATTTATAGAGGTCCCCTGTCAAACCCTAATGGATCCTCCCCTAGTGGGTATTGGATCTGCATCTAATTACCCAAGCCTTTTAGATTAGTGGATCTCTATCCAATAATCTCTCATGGGCTCTTATTGGATCTCATCTATGGGATCCAATAATTCAGGGGCTTATTGGATATCCAATAAGATATGGGCTCCGACGGATATCTCATATCCGAACCTCTACTCATCGCAATGCCTACCATATGTGTGTGACCCTCTAGGCCCAATATCGAGCTGGCCGTGAGTCATAGCTGACAGAACTCCTTCTGGCTCAGTGAATTATTATCTCTGTAATAATTCACTCGACTTATCGACACAGACGTACTAGGACACTACGTCGTAGTCCCCAGACGATACAGGGGAATCCAATCCATTAGACATGTCTATCCTCAGTTACCATGTACCTATAGTATCTCATCCATCTAATATCCCAAAGACCGTATATCGGGCATACTGCTTTCAGATCCATACGGTTACTACTCGAGTCTCGCTCTAATCGGATTCTCTCAGAGAACTCTTTCTCTCTCAACCCGAATGACCCTGGCCAGGGATTTGTCTAAGCAAGAACACATGGGATATTCCTCTCATGATGCCGAAAGTGGATGATCCTCTATCGACACTCAATAGCCCTCGTAAAGTCGACTGCCACTCCTAATGACTAGTTGTACTAGATCTGGGACAGCCAAACCTTGGTGTCTGGTATCAAAGAATGGAGCACTCATACAGGACATCCTTGGTGTCTCATGTCTAAGGACCAGATATACCACTAGGACCACGGAATCGATGTCTGACAATAAGGCCTCATCAACTATCCAGTATTCCGTAAGCGGATCAATCAGTGAACTCATTCTCCAATGAGCACCTGTACTATATCCCTAGTGTCCTCACATGAGTAGCTATGAGACCAACTACATCCATTATATGGATGGGTATACAGTACAATAGTCTGTCTGGTTATCACGATGTCCCTCTCAAGTAACCTATGATCGGGATTATTTAGGATCTGTGTTTAAAAGTAAATCGGTCTCATTATCGTGATCTCATCAAGATCCGATTCCCATTGCATGGATCCAAGGACATCACAATATATATATATATATATATATATATATATATATATATATATATATATATATATATATA
This sequence comes from Musa balbisiana, assembly GCA_004837865.1. NCBI lineage: Eukaryota > Viridiplantae > Streptophyta > Magnoliopsida > Zingiberales > Musaceae > Musa > Musa balbisiana. The sequence continues at coordinate 15,610,930 of CM017194.1, read as the reverse complement.
TATATATTGTCTATTACATTGTCTATTACATATATGCATATATATATATATATATATATATATATATATATATATATATATATATATATATATATATATATATATATATATATATATATATATATATATATATATATATATATATATATATATATATATATATGCATATATGTAATAGACAATATAAAGTAATAAATGCCAAAATATAATAAGCAAAAAGATTCCATGTCAAGTCACACGTGCCATCACTCACGTGATTGGCTTGTTGGGCACCTATGACTAGCATGATCACCATTGGTGAGGATTTAGCAACTATTGTCTTCCTTTTAGTTTCTTTGAAGGGTTTTTGAACATATGCAGAGCTTCTCTACTTGATAGATAAGATAATTGGGGTACTCGGTTTTGCCCATTCTCTTAAGTGTTGAGAAGGCAATGGTTACATGACTTCGTTTGCCTCCTCGAGGGTTGTACTCTATACATTGAGCTGGTTATTGGCCTTCACCTGCTCTTTGATCACACTTTTGATGCACTTGAAGTGTTTGCACTCCTTGTGTTGAGTTGATTACTATGATTCACCTTCTCAATGCCATCGAATGTCTGGAATACAGGAAGTTTTCACTCAACTTAGAGTAAGTCTCTAATAGTTACGGTTGCCTCTGGGATTGTACCGTCTTCTCCATCAACCCAACCGTCTACTCCACTAAGTAGCAAAGGTACAATACCGCGTACTGTCTACTTTATTCCTTAGTCGTGCAATCTTGCATGACCCAAAGTCCTTCATTTTCGACTATTTTGATGAGAAGCTCGTTAACACTGGTCTTACAAAGTTCCTTAACCTCTACCCTTCACCCTTGTCTAGGTAGTTGGAGTTTGCCTCTGCATACTCCACCTCCTAGGCCCCTTTTATGACCAATTGCTCTCCCTCCATGAGAGCAAGGGATTGATGACTTCACGGAAGTCCCGCCTTTTCGGTACCATGGCGCTACCATACCCATGCCCTACTATCCATCGTCTTACATTTGCATCCCTTTCTTCGCGATTGGTAGATATGTCTTTATGGCACTCTTCCGAGGCCACCTCTATTCTAACCGATGCTTGGTTTTGGGTAGCTAAGGCCCTTTGGACTCGTCGTAATTTCCTTGCCCCTTTTGACCCTTTCAACACCTTTGTGTTCTCCAAGAAGTTCCCCTTGGTCGATGGAAAGATAGACTGCAACTCCCATGTATGGCCTCTACTATCATGTTGTAGGGTTCGCATCAATTCTGTTCTCCTTAGCTTTCTTGGTAGCAACGTTTGCTTACTCGGCCTTATCCTTTGACTTGCCGGGCTCCCTTAAGCGAATATGGGCTCTAGAGCAGTCCAACTCTCCAACCGCTCTGATCATACCTCTGCATGATCAAATCCCTCTCATAGGACTCACTAGTACTTGTATTCAAACTTTTTGCTTAGTGGTACACAACCCCCATATGTTGATGACTAAGGTTTTCATCTAATACAAAATTCGATGCACGCATGGAAGACCCGCCTCTACAGTACTATAGCTTTCACTCCTTAAATCCATAGCCCTTCTTGTCATCATGTTGTTCACCGAAGTGGAGCTCCCAATAGCACCCAATCATACCTCCCTTTGATATAGTCCCTCACGGGACTAGATTCGTGTGTATTGCATTGCCACGAACATTTCCACCATGATCTGTTACACCATGTCGCCTCATAGTTGCTAGTCATAGGTGCATAGTAAGCCAATCACGTGAGTGATGGCATGTGTGACTTAACATGTAATCTTTTTGCTTTTTATATTTTAGCATTTATCACTTTGTATTGACTATTGCATATATGTATGTATATATTGTGATGTCCTTAGATCTGTGTAATGGGAATCGGATTATGATGAGATCACGATAATGAGACTGATTCACCTTTAAATACAGATCCTAAATAATCTCGGTCATAGGTTACTCGAGAGGGACATCGAGATAACCGGATAGACTGGTGTGCTATATACCCATCTATGTGATGGATACAACTGGTCTCATAGCTGCTCGTGTGGGGACACTAAGGATACAGTACAGGTGCTCATTGGAGAATGAATTCACTGATTGATCTGCTTACGGAATGCTGGATGGTTGATGATGCCTTATTGTCAGACAATGATTCCGTAGTCCTAGTGTTGTATCTGGTCCTCAGACTTGAGACACCAAGGATATCCTGTATGAGTGCTTCATTCTTTGATACCAGACTTATAGGTTTGGATGTCCCAGATCTAGTACAGTTGGTCATTGAGAGTGGCAGTCGACCTTACGAGGGCTATTGAGTGTTGATAGAGGATCATCCACTCTCAACGTCATGAGAGGAATATTCCATGTGTTCTTGCTTAGACAAATCCCTAGCCAGGTCACTCAGATTGAGAGAGAAACAGTTTTTCAGGAGAATCCAATTAGAGTGAGACTCGAGTAGAAACCGTATGGGTCCGACAGCACCATACCCAGTATACAGTCTCTGGGATAGTAGATGGATGAGGGACTATAGGTACACGGTAACCGAGGATGGACATGTCCAATAGATTGGATTCCCCTGTATCGTTTGGGGACTACGGCGTAGTGGCCTAGTACGTCCGTAGTCGATGAGTCGAGTGAATTATTATGGAGATAATAATTCACTGAGCTAGAAGGAGTTTTGACAGGTACGACTCACGGCCAGCTCGATATTGGGCATAGAGGGTCACACACATATGGTAGGCGTTGTGATGAGTAGAGGTTCGGATATGAGATATCCGCCGGAGCCCTTATCTTATTGGATATCTAATAAGCCCCTGAATTATTGGATCCCATGGACGAGATCCAATAAGAGCTCATGAGAGATTATTGGATAGAGATCCACTAATCTAAAAGGTTTGGGTAATTGGATGCAGATCCAATACCCAATAGGGGAGGATCCATTAGGGTTTGATAGGGGACCTCTATAAATAGGAAGGATTTAGTGGTTCATATGCTAGAGCCTTTACTTGCCTCTCCTATTCTCGTCCCCCTCTCCACCTCAGAGCAGGCTTGGAGTTTTGAGCACCAATCTTCGCACGACGACGAACATCTCTTTGGGAATAGGGGATTTTGTTTTCTTATTCTTTCACTGCGTATGTGATGTTGCCCCCAAGATTTCCCAACAGTGGTATTAGAGCCAGGTTATTCGTGCGATATATTAGTTTTTGAACTGCGTGTGTTGTGTTTTGGAGAAACTTTTGATGTCAAAATCTTTGACGCAAAAGCAAGAAAGGGCAGCAACTGTTGCTGCCCTTGCTGCCATCTACATGTAAGCCCCTGCAACCTCGCCCGCAGGCACGGCGGCCACCTGCGCGTGGGCACTGCGCCCGAGTGCGAGGGAGGTGCCTACGGGTGCTGCACCCGCGGGCAAACCCCCCCCCCCCCCCCCACCCCCCGTAGGGGTGGCTGCTCTACGGGCAAAATCGCCCGCGGAGGCGACGATAGCGATGGCAGCAATAGGGGAGAGGAAGAGGAAGAGGGGCTTAGGGTTTTGGGCAAAAAGATAGTTTTGCCCCTATGAATTTTAGAAATTCTAGTTCTATCCCTTTATCCAATTACAAAAATACCCCTTAGAATTCAAAAAATTTCCTACATGTTCTTGATTTCAGAAAATATTAATTAATTAAAAGATTTATATTAATTAATTAAAAGATTTAATTGGTTATTATTTTATTATTATCTAGTAGTCCTACATGATGATGATATATACATGCGATGTATGATGTGTGGACGAATGATCATGGACCGTGTGATGTGTGTACTTGTGATTATTATTATTGAGGCCTGCGAGCCTCCATCATATTTCTTGTTTATTATCGGGTTTGCATGCCTATGATTAAATTGTAATCATACGAGGCGGAGTGGGAGCGTAGAAGCGATATAGTGGGACCCACGAGACGGACAATCGCGATGCATGGAGATGCATCGAGATATCGACGGAATCGACGAGGACGAGATGGACGATCACAGGGCATGGAGATGCACTGTTGCACACATAGATCTTGATGTGAGTGATTAGGCCTACTGGCTCACGCTTGATCATATTAGGCTGTGGTCCATGATCATTTAGTATGATTGCTTATACATATAGTAGATATGTATATATATTTGCCTGCGATGTAGATATATATTAAATATGTATATGTGTGACATATCATATTAGGAGACCAATTATAGAAACCTCTCTCTCTATAATATTAAGTCGGTAAACGTGAGGCAATTGATTGACCCACGTGGCCTTCCATCGTTATAGGTAGGAACCAATTCCTGGTGTAGGTTGAGTTCGCTATCTTATCTACGACATAGAGATGTCACCGGTGACCTGAGGATATGGTATGCTTGGTCGAGTCCCTCAAGGGTATATCATCAAATCAGACTCATTTTGTAACGATAAAGTTAACTTAACCGAACATCATGGTTGGTCGAGTCACTCGAGACCATAGTGATTTAGAAGCCGAACAAGACGGGAATTACAAGGAGTTGTGATCGGCAAGAGTTGTCTACCTTTTGGGCTTAGTGTGATTGATTGAGTCCCTCGAGGTTCACCTATATCGCGATTCGCTATCTTATCTACGACATAGAGATGTCACCGGTGACCTGAGGATATGGTATGCTTGGTCGAGTCCCTCAAGGGTATATCATCAAATCAGACTCATTTTGTAACGATAAAGTTAACTTAACCGAACATCATGGTTGGTCGAGTCACTCGAGACCATAGTGATTTAGAAGCCGAACAAGACGGGAATTACAAGGAGTTGTGATCGGCAAGAGTTGTCTACCTTTTGGGCTTAGTGTGATTGATTGAGTCCCTCGAGGTTCACCTATATCGCGATTCGCTATCTTATCTACGACATAGAGATGTCACCGGTGACCTGAGGATATGGTATGCTTGGTCGAGTCCCTCAAGGGTATATCATCAAATCAGACTCATTTTGTAACGATAAAGTTAACTTAACCGAACATCATGGTTGGTCGAGTCACTCGAGACCATAGTGATTTAGAAGCCGAACAAGACGGGAATTACAAGGAGTTGTGATCGGCAAGAGTTGTCTACCTTTTGGGCTTAGTGTGATTGATTGAGTCCCTCGAGGTTCACCTATATCGCGATTCGCTATCTTATCTACGACATAGAGATGTCACCGGTGACCTGAGGATATGGTATGCTTGGTCGAGTCCCTCAAGGGTATATCATCAAATCAGACTCATTTTGTAACGATAAAGTTAACTTAACCGAACATCATGGTTGGTCGAGTCACTCGAGACCATAGTGATTTAGAAGCCGAACAAGACGGGAATTACAAGGAGTTGTGATCGGCAAGAGTTGTCTACCTTTTGGGCTTAGTGTGATTGATTGAGTCCCTCGAGGTTCACCTATATCGCGATTCGCTATCTTATCTACGACATAGAGATGTCACCGGTGACCTGAGGATATGGTATGCTTGGTCGAGTCCCTCAAGGGTATATCATCAAATCAGACTCATTTTGTAACGATAAAGTTAACTTAACCGAACATCATGGTTGGTCGAGTCACTCGAGACCATAGTGATTTAGAAGCCGAACAAGACGGGAATTACAAGGAGTTGTGATCGGCAAGAGTTGTCTACCTTTTGGGCTTAGTGTGATTGATTGAGTCCCTCGAGGTTCACCTATATCGCGATTCGCTATCTTATCTACGACATAGAGATGTCACCGGTGACCTGAGGATATGGTATGCTTGGTCGAGTCCCTCAAGGGTATATCATCAAATCAGACTCATTTTGTAACGATAAAGTTAACTTAACCGAACATCATGGTTGGGTCGAGTCACTCGAGACCATAGTGATTTAGAAGCCGAACAAGACGGGAATTACAAGGAGTTGTGATCGGCAAGAGTTGTCTACCTTTTGGGCTTAGTGTGATTGATTGAGTCCCTCGAGATTACACTAAGACGTTGATTGGATCCTGATCCCCACTAGAAGTCTACCGGAGACTTCCGTTCACGTGTTGAGGGTATCGCATGACTCGCTAGTAAAATAATAGGAGCATATTAAGATAGAAGTCCATATCTTGATTGTTTATTTCTTGCAAAATCTGCATGTTGTTCATTTCTACTGCATCTTTATTTTCAGAAAATATCGCTTTCCAATCCCTTATGTGGCATACTTGATGTCAACCGCCTCACTAGTCCAAATTATACGGATTGGCTCCGTAACTTGAGAATTATTTTCACGGTGGAGAAAATCACGTACGTCCTTGATACAGTGATGCCTATGCCCGAGGAAGGGGCAAGCGAGAATGAGATCACTCGCTACGTGAAGTACATTGATGACTCCACTCTTGCTCGGTGTTTGTTACATGTTGGGCTCTATGACTCCTGAGTTACAGAGACAACATGAAAAGATGGATGCCAGATCCATTCTCCTACATGTTCGTAAATTGTTTGAGGAACAGGGAAGGACTCAACGATATGAGATATCCAAGAGCCTCTTCCGCGCTAGGATGATTGAGGGGACACTGGTTCAGAACTATGTCCTAAAGATGATTGAGTGGATAGAGAAACTCACAGGTCTAGGAATGGTCCTAGAGGATAACTTGTGTGTGGACATTATGCTTCAATCCCTACCAGATTCCTTTTCACAGTTCATAATGAATTTTAATATGAACAAGCTTGAGGTGACTCTCCTAGAGCTCCTCAATATGTTGAGGGAGGCAGAGAGTACTATCAAGAAAGAGAAGCCAGTTCTCTACACTAGTGAGACCTGAAAGAAAAGGAAAGTAGAAAAGTCCCTTAAGAAGGGCTAGGGCAAGGGCAGACCAGGTAAAGCAAAGGTTGCTAAGAAAGACCCAGCAAAGGACAAAGGCCAGTGCTTCAACTATGGCAAAGATGGGCACTGGAAGAGGAACTGCAAAGAGTATCTTGCAGAGAGGGCGAAAGAGAAGCTTGGAGAAGCTTTAGGTACATTCATGATCAGTCTCCATTTGTCAAACTCTTATGATAACACATGAGTATTGGATACCAGTAGTGCTTATCATATATGCAATTTATTGTATGTTTTGGCAAGGTCTATGAGACTAGAGAGAGGCGAGATGAATCTCAAGATAGGCAATAGAGCAAAAGTTGCTATAGTAGCTATTGGCGAGGTCACCCTACATCTGCCTGGTGGAGCTATTATTGCATTAGATGCATGTTATTTTGTTCCTTCAATTATCAAAAATATTGTCTCCATTTCATATTTGACAGTTAGTGGATATAAATTAGTTTTTGAGAACAATAGTTATTCAATATTATTAGATGATGAGATCATCACGAAAGGAACATTGCATAATAGTTTATTTATGCTAGACACTACTCTATATATCATGAATGTAAGTGTGTCTAAGAGGAAACGAGATGAGGTGAACAATGCATACCTGTGGCATTGTAGGCTAGGTCACATCCATGAGGGAATGATTTAAAAATTGCTAAAGGATAGATATCTATATCCATTCAACTATGAGTCATATGCAACTTATGAGCCTTGCCTTCGTGGAAAACTGACCAACTCTCTATTTAGTGGAACTGGAGAGAGAGCTACTGAGTTGTTGGAACTCATACATAGTGATGTATGTAGACCCATGTTAACTCATGTCATTGGTGGTTACTCCTACTTCATTACCTTTACTGATGATTTCTCAAGGTATGGATATATGTACTTAATAAAGTACAAGTCTGAGGCCTTTGAGAAATTTAAAGAGTATAAGAATGAAGTGGAGAACCAGACTGGAAAGACTATCAAGACTCTTTGATCAGATCGAGGAGGTGAGTATTTGAGTACAGAGTTTACTCAGTTCCTCAAGGACCATGGGATATTATCCCAATGGACACCTCCTTATACACCTCAGCTCAATGGTATGTTTGAAAGGAGAAATCGTACGCTATTAGACATAGTATGGTCCATGATGAGTTTTGTTGACCTACCCATCTCATTCTGGGGATATGCCCTAGAGACCGCAGCTTACCTTTTGAATAGAGTTCCAACTAAGTCGGTAGTGTCTACACCATATGAGATATAGAAAGGAAAAAAGCCCGATCTTAAGGTTATTATGATTTGGGGTTGCCCTGACTACATTAAAAGACACAACCCCGATAAGTTGGAATTGAGGACAAAGCGATACAAGTTCGTGGGATACCCCAAGGAAACTTGTGGATATTATTTCTATCATCTCGAAGACCAAAAGGTCTTTGTAACCAAGAGAGTAGTGTTCCTTGAGAAGGAACACATTTTTGGCAGAGACAGTGGGAGCATGATAGAGTTGAGTGAGGTTGGAGAACCTAACTCAAGCACTATTCTAAAGCCCGAGTTTGTTCAAGTACCTAATACACAAGTTCCAACTTTACGTAGGTCCGACAGAGTATCTCATCCTCTTGAGAGATATGTGGACATATTAGAGGAGAGGATGTTGAGGATATTGATCTTGAGACCTACGAGGAGGCTATTATAAGTATAGACTCCAGGAAGTTGCAAGAAGCCATGAATTCAGAGATGGATTCTATGTACTCCAACAAGGTTTGGAACATAGTTGATGCGCCCAAAGGTATTGTACCTATTAGTTGCAAGTGGATCTTTAAGAAAATGATCGGAGTAGATGGAAAGGTAGAGACCTATAAAGCAAGACTATTGGCTAAGGGGTATCATCAAAGGCAAGGTGTTGAGTATGATGAAACCTTCTCACCCGTAGCAATGCTAAAATCTATCTGAATTCTATTGGCTATTGCAGCACAATATGATTATGAGATCTGGTAGATGGATGTGAAAACCGCATTACTCAATGGGAACCTCGAGGAGGAGGTGTATATGATATAACCCAAGGGATTCGTGTCCAAGGACTGGCCAGATAAGGTGTGCAGGTTGCTTAGATCCATTTATGGACTTTAGCAAGCTTCCAGAAGTTGGAACATAAGATTTGATGAGGCAATCAGATCTTATGACTTCGTTAAGAACGATGATAAGCCTTGTATGTATAGGAAGGTAAGTGGGAGTGCTGTCACCTTTTTGGTGTTATATGTGGATGACATCCTGATTATTGGGAATGATGTAGGAATGCTCTTTATAGTAAAGACTTGGTTATCTAGACACTTCTCCATGAAGGACTTAGGATAAACATCCCATATCTTGGGGATTTGGATTTATAGAGATAGATCTAAGATGATGCTTGGCTTGTCCCAATCTAGGTACATAGAAACCATTGTCAAAAGGTTTGACATGGAAAATTCCAAGAGAGGTCTCATACCGATGAGACATGGGATATTGCTTTCTAGGAGTATGTCCCCAAAGACTCTTGAAGAAAGGGTGAACATGGATATGATGCCTAATGCCTTAGCGATAAGGTTTATTATGTATGCCATGCTATATACTAGGCCTAATATAGCGCATGCTCTGAGTGTCACGAGTAGGTATCAAGCGGATCCAGGCTTGGAGCATTGGAAAACAGTAAAATGTATCCTTAAGTACTTGAAAAGGACTAAGGATTTTTTACTAGCATATGGAGGTAGTAGCCTCAAGGTTAAAGGCTACACGAACTCAAGTTTTCTGTCTGATGTCGATGATAGCAAGTCGAATTCGGGATATGTGTACACCTTGAATGGAGGAGCAGTGTGCTGGAAGAGTTCCAATCAAGATACTACTGCTGACTCGACTGTAGAGGCGGAGTACATTACTGCAATAGAGGTAGCAAAGGAGGGAGTCTAGATGAAGAAGTTCATCACAGATCTAGGAGTCAGGCCAACTAGCGAGGAGCTGATCCCATGACAACTATGGGGCGATTACTCAAATAAGGGAACCCGGGTCTCATTAGAAGTGTTCTGAGGAGGCTCCAGCTTATTAGAGAGATCATGACCCGAGGAGATGTAGTAGTGGAAAGAGTTCCATCCGAAGATAACATTGCAGATTCACTAATAAAGCCGTTGTCTCAGATTGTCTTTGAGTGTCACAAGGGTCTGATGAGGATCAAACACATAGGTGATTGGCTTTAGGTCAAGTGGGAGATTGTTAGTCATAGGTGCCCAGCAAGCCAATCATGTGAGTGATGGCACGTGTGACTTGACACATAATCTTTTTGCTTATTATATTTTGGCATTTATCACTTTATATTGACTATTGCATATATGCATGTATATATTGTGGTGTCCTTGGATCTATGCAATGGGAATCAGATCGTGATGAGATCACGATAATGAGATCGATTCACCTTTAAACACATATCCTAAATAATCTTGGTCATAGGTTACTCGAGAGGGACATCGAGATAATCGGACACACTGGTGTACTATATATCCATCCATATAATGGATGCAGTTGGTCTCATAGCTGCTCATGTGGGGACACTAGGGATATAGTACAGGTGCTCATTAGAGAATGAGTTCACTGATTGATCTGCTTACGGAATGTTGGATGGTTGATGATGCCTTATTGTTAGACAACGATTCTATAGTCCGAGTGGTGTATCTGGTCTTTAGACTTGAGACACCAAGGATGTCTTGTATGAGTGCTCCACTTTTTGATACTAGACTTATAGGTTTGGATGTCCTAGATCTAGTACAACTTGTCATTGGGAGTGGTAATTGACCTTATGAGGGCTATTGAGTGTCGATAGAGGATCATGTACTCTCGGTGTTATGAGAGGAATATCCTATGTGTTCTTGCTCAAACAAATCCCTAGCCAAGGTCATTCGGATTGAGAGAGAAAGAGTTCTCCGGGAGAATCCGATTAGAGCGAGACTCGAGTAGAAATTGTATGGGTCTGACAGCACCATACCCGGTATATGGTCTCTGGGATAGTAGATGGATGAGGGACTATAGGTACACGGTAACTAAGGATAGACAGGTCCAATGAATTGGATTCCCCTATATCATCTGGGGACTATGGCGTAGTGGCCTAGTACGTCCGTAGTCGATGAGTCGAATGAATTATTATGGAGATAATAATTCACTGAGCCAGAAGGAGTTCTAACAGGTATGACTCACGGCTAGCTCGATATTGGGCCTAGAGGGTCACACACATATGGTAGGTGTTGCGATGAGTAGAGGTTCGGATATGAGATATCTGCTGGAGCCCCTATCTTATTGGATATCTAATAAGCCCCTGAATTATTGGATCCCATGGACGAGATCCAATAAGAGCCCATGAGAGATTATTGGATAGAGATCCACTAATCTAAAAGGCTTGAGTAATTGGATGCAGATCCAATACCCAATAGGGTTTGATAAGGGACCTCTATAAATAGAAGGGATTCAGTGGTTCATAGGCTAGAGCCTTTGCTTGCCTCTTATATTCTCCTCTGCCTCTTCACCTCTGAGCAGACCTGGAGTTTCGAGGAGCGTCGTTGCAATCCTGCTGTGTGGATCACCGCTAGAGAGGAGGATGCTTGACGATCTCCCTAGGTAACACAATCTATTTTATACATAATTTGTTTCATGGATTTTTGCGCACCACTCTTCGCACAACGATGAACATCTCTTTGGGAATAGGGGATTTTGTTTTCTTGTTCTTCCGCTGTGCATGTGATGTCGCCCCCAAGATTTCCCAACAATGGTGACATCTCCATTGTATTCTGATCATTGTGGGATGAACTTAGATTGTGATCTCTCAATGTATGGCTTTTGCCAACACATCGCAAGGCCTCTTCCACTTTCGATTGTGTTCGCTCATTTGACAATCGACCTTCATCTACCTGCTCTCGAGTCACACCTAGACAAAGCACCACTTAGGACAGTCCATCACCTAGTAGCTCCCAAAGTCCACTGACTTCGCTAAAATTAGTGCACCATTGTCTAGATCCTGGGCCTCTGCCCCTACCAGCATAATCTCTGTATCCTCTTGCCTCGTGCCAAGGCCTTTTGAACTCAACTTCACCTCCGTAAGTTGAGTCACCTTAGTTCCTCTATCAAATGCTTCTCCAAGATAAGGTATATGTGCCTCAATGCTCCCTTTATCTTTAGCACCATGCATGATGAATTCACTCCATCAGAATGAAGGACCCATGGAATAACATGATCTTGCTTTTGCCTCTGTAAGAGTTTATGTCCTTGACTTCTATCCAAGGAAAGCTCTATGCCTCTGCTTCATGTTCCATCTTCTATACTGGCTCCTTTCGTGCGGCTTGGGTACTTCGCCAAGTTATACCTAAGTTGCTCTACTCTTCGTTTGCATTGAGTTGATGGTGGCCCTCGTGCCCACCATTCCATGGGTCAGCCCTTCGTTGAGTTTGATCTCCATATTGACTCCAAGTATGCCTTCATTTGTGTTGCCATGGATCATTCCCAACTTGATCTCGCAATGCATCCCTCAATGCATTATCTCAAGTAAGATTATACAATGACTCCTCACCGCTTGCTCGGTTTATTGAGCTTTGTGAAGTTGTTTTTGAGGTACTTCTGTTAGGATCAAGAGCACTAAGAGGGGGGGGTGAATTAGTGCAGCGGAAAACTTTCGACGATTTAAAACGACGTTCGTATAATAATAAGAACGATTTCGATATGAAAGTCGATTCGGAAATTACTTTAACTTAAGATCAAGTAAAGTGCAGTTAAAGTAAAGCTATGAAAGCAGTTGCAGTTAAGATAGAGAACAAAATGTAAATGCAAACCGAGATTTAGAGTGGTTCGGTCAATCTTGACCTACATCCACTTTTGGCTTCCTCCTCCGATGAGGTCACCGACGTCCACTAGAGGCCTTCCTTCAATAGGCGAAGGCCAACCACCCTTTTACAGTTTCACTCCTTTTGACGGGCTTAGGAGACAACCCTTACAGATTTTTCACTCCTCTCTTGAATGATCAAAACTTTGAAGAAAAGAGGGAGAAGAACTTCTAGCCTTTTACAACACTTTTAAGCTCTCAAAATCTCAGAATAAATGCTAAGTTTCGATGCCCTTTCATACATGAAAGGGTGGGGTTTGGGGTTTATATAGGCCCCAAACTGATTTGAATTTGGAGCTCAAAAATGTCATATCCCATGTTTTCGGGGTCCTGGCGGTACTACCGCCATAAATGGGCGGTACTATCGCTTGACAGAGCTCGGAGACCGAGCTCGGGTAGTACCACCGCCTGTCAAGGGCGGTGCTACCGCTTAGTCTCACTCGAAGACTGAGCCCAGGCGGTGCCACCGCCTGACAGGGGCGGTGCTACCGCCCAGTCTCACTCGGAGACTGAGCCCAAGCGGTGCCACCGCCTGACAGGGGCGGTACCACCGCCCAGCCTCACTCAAAGTCTCGGCTGTTGGGCGGTGCCACCGCCGACCCAAGCGGTGCCACCGCCGGCCAGGGAATCTGGGTCCGAATGGGCTGATCCATTCGGTCCAATTTGGGTCTGTCAAGGGCCCAATTGCCCCAAGATTAAGTTAATGGGATCACCTCCCATTTCTAACTTAATCATCATGCTAACTACGATAATTTTCAAGACATTTACTGCAACTTGCTCCGGTGCGTCAATCGCTTCTTCCGTCGAGCTTCCGACGAACTTCCGGCGATCATCCGACGAACCCTCGGCGATGCTCCGGCGGACTTTCGGCAAACTCCTGGACTTGCGACGATCCACTTGGCGAGTTCCGATGAGCTTCTTTGGCAAGCTCCTGGACTTCTCGGATTTGTTCCCGCAGAACCTCCGATGACCGTCCGGACTTCCGTCGAACTCTCGAACCCCCAACGTGATCATAGTCTTGACTTCGGCGCAACTCCTGTTGCATGTCTTACTTTCATCGTAGTTAATTATGCACACTTATCTCAACATATGGATTAGATAACAAATGACAATTGACTTCATCATCAAAATCCGAGATTCAACAATCTCCGCCTTTTGATGATGAAAATCAATTGATAACGGAGTTAACTTTAACTCCCCCTATCTATATGCCATACTCAAGATAAGTCATTCTTGAATTCAAAGCCTTTGAATTCAAGAGACATATTGATAAGTTAAGATTGTTTAACCTTATCAATACTTCCATTATGATTCCTATCATGATGTATCTCTTTGAAAATGATATCAAGACTTGACATCCATTTTCAAGTTTTACATTTCAAATGTGAATGATAGTAATGGTAGCAATTCATCATATGGTAAGATATCAACATGTAAAATTACGATACAAGTTCTTGATATCTTAACATAATGCAAATATTTCAAAGTGTTTAGCAATGATAGCATTTCTATCATGAATTTACCATATATTTCGATGCAAGCTTTTTTAACATAATGCAAATTCAAATATGGCACTCATAGCATCAATTCATATATTTCTCCCCCTTTGTCATCAACAAAAAGGAGAACGATATAAGCAAATTTTAAACATAAGTGAGTGATTGATAATTTTTCAACAACGAGTGATAGGATACCAATTATACAAACATCTCAAGGAAAGATTAAATCACGCTTCATTTTTACAAGGATCAAGATATGTATGTGAATCAATATCCTTGCAAGTAAAAAAATCTTCCTTTTTCAAGAAGGAAATTATAAGAAGGAATCATTTTATCAAATCCATTTCTCGAAAATATTTTTCACATTATAAGCCTATGAAAGATGTATTTGCTAATTGATTCCATATGTCAAAAATCAATGATATGAATCAAACTCGATATGACATATGCTTATGAGAGCTACATTAAGTTTGGAAGAGAATAAGGTATCAAGAAAATCCGAAAATAAAATTTAACACTTTCATGCATTCGGACAAGGTTTTGCTATAGATTTTCCAATATAATTATGAAGATAAATCATGCTCATTATCATGAAAATTTTTATATCCAAAACACATAATTTCCAACATATTATTAAGGCATGTAATCATGTAAAATCATCATAGCAATTGAGTGATTTGATTATTGAATCAAGAAAGTCCGAAAAATAGATTTAATGAGTTCAAGCATTTGGACACATTAACATTCCTAATTCTCTTCTAATGAAATTAAATTATTCTTCACTCAAAGGCTTTGTAAAAATATCAGCTAGTTGATGTTTAGTATCAATGAACTCTATAACTATATCATGATTAGTGACATGATCTCGTATAAAGTGATGTCTAATATCAATATGTTTTGTTCTTGAGTGTTGAATGAGATTCTTTATTAAACATATAGCACTTGTGTTATCACATTTAATGGGAATATTTTTAAGATGAACTTTATAATCTTCTAAGGTATTTTTTATCCACACAACTTGTGCACAGCATGCACTAGCTGCAATATACTCGGCTTCGGTTATTGATAGTGCAACCGATTTGTTTTTTAGATGACCAGGAAACAAGAGCATGTCCCAAAAATTGACATGTTCCTGATGTGCTTTTTCTATCTAATCTACATCCAGCAAAATCTGCATCAACATAAGCAATTAACTCAAACTTCTCGGTTTTCGGATACCATAATCCTAGATTTGTGGTACCTTTAAGATATCTAAGTATTCTTTTAACTGCTTTGAGATGAGATATCTTAGGGTTCGATTGAAACCTAGCACAAAGTCCTACACTGAACATGATATCTGGTCTAGTTACAGTGAGGTAAAGTAAACTTCTTATCATACCCCTATAAGTTTTTTGATCGAAGCTTTCTCCACTTTCATCAACTTCTAACTTAGTGGATGTGCCCATAGGAGTGTTAATAGCTTTTGAGCTTTCCATTTAGTTTTGGCTTCCTCCTCCATTTAGCAAATCTAAAGCATATTTAGTTTGACTAATAAAGATGCCATTTCTTAGTTGCTTAATTTGTAAGCCTAAGAAAAAAGTTAATTCTCCCATCAAACTCATTTCAAATTCTAGACTCATGGTTTTAGCAAAGGATTCATAAAGAGATTTGTTTGTAGAACCAAAGATAATATCATCAACATAAATCTGAACAATGAGAAAATTATTTTTAAAATTCTTGATAAACAATGTAGTATCAACCTTGCCTTTTGTAAAATTATTTTTAATAAGAAAAGAACTAAGTCTCTCATACCAAGCCCTTGGGGCTTGTTTTAAACCATAGAGAGCTTTAGTTAATTTAAACACATGATTAGTGAGGCTATTATTTTCAAATCCGGGAGGTTGTTCAACATAAACTTCTTCGGAAATAAAGCCATTAAGAAAAGCACTTTTAACATTCATTTGAAATAACCTAAAATTATTATTACTAGCATAGGCAAGGAGCATCCTTATGGCTTCTAATCTAGCCACAGGAGCGAAGGTTTCTTCGTAATCGATACCTTCTTCTTGGTTGAAACCTTTGGCTACTAATCTAGCCTTGTTTCTAACCACGATACCATTTTCATCTTGCTTGTTTCTAAAGACCCATTTAGTACCAATAACTAAATGATCATTTGGCCTAGGAACAAGCTTCCACACCTCATTTCTCTCAAATTGATTTAACTTATCTTGCATTGCGATAATCCATGAATCATCTTTCATGGCTTCGTCAATACATTTAGGTTCAATTTGGGAGAGAAAAGCGGCGTTGGCACAAAATTCTTTAAGAGAAGAACGTGTTTGAACCCCCTTAGATGTGTCTCCTAGAATTAGCTCCTTAGGATGAGCATCTACATATTTCCAATCCTTGGGTAAGGATGTTTCGGAAGTGGATGCATCCAAGTTGCTAGTTGGAGAAGGGGTTTCATTTAAATTCAAAGAATCAAAATTAACATCATCATCAAAATCATTTTTCTTGATTTCGGAAATCTCATTGAAAACAACATGAATGGATTCTTCTATAATTAAAGTTCTTTTATTGAAGATACAAAAAGCTTTAGAAACCGAAGAATAACCAAGGAAAATTCCTTCATCGGATTTAGCATCAAATTTTCCTAAGGCATCCTTTTCATTCAAGATAAAACACTTACACCCAAAAACTTTAAAATATGAAACATTGGGTTTTTTATTGTTCCACAACTCATAGGGAGTTTTGGTGAGTAAGGGTCTTACTAGAACTCTATTCAAAATATAGCATGCAGTGTTTACGGCTTCGGCCCAAAAATATTTGGGTAGGCTATGTTCATTCAACATGGTTCTTGCCATTTCTTGTAAATTTCTATTTTTTCTTTCTACTACTCCATTTTGTTGAGGATTTCTTGGAGTAGAGAAGTTATGATTGTATCATTAAATTCACAAAATTCTTGAAAATCATGGTTTTGAAATTCACCACCATGATCACTTCTAATTGACGAAATCATAGAACCCTTTTCATTTTGGACCAGTTTGCAAAACTTGGTAAAATATCTAAAGCATTCATTTTTATGTTTTAAGAAATAAGTCCATGTGTATCTACTATAGTCATCTACAATGACGAAAGCGTATTTACTACCACCTAGACTTGATGTAGAGATAGGTCCAAACAAGTCCATATGGATCAATTGTAAAGGCCTAGAGGTGCTTATTTGATTCTTAGATTTGAAACTACCCTTAATTTGTTTTCCTAATTGACAAGCATCACACACATTATCTTTGATGAACTTGATATGAGGAATTCCTCTTACAAGTTCTTTCGATGATATTTGAGTGATTAGTTTCATGCTAGCATGACCTAATCTCCTATGCTAAAGCCAAGCATCCTCATTCAAAACCGAGAAACACATTTCATTACAAAGATCATTGATGTCAATAGTGTATATGTTATTTTGTTTTAATGCAATCATAGATGTGTTTTTGTGTGGTTTTTCAATGATGCAAGCATTAGATTCGAATTTGACAACATATCCTTTATCACACAATTGACTAATGCTCAAGAGGTTATGTTTTAAACTATCAACTAACAAAACATCTTCAATAAAGAAGTTGGATTTGTTACCTATGGTTCCTTTGCCAATGATTTTACCCTTGTTGTTGTCTCCGAAGGTGACATAGCCTTCGTCTATGCTAGTGAGTTTAGAGAATTGAGATGGATCTCCAGTCATATGCCTTGAGCATCCACTATCAAGGTACCATCTCTTGCTCCTAGCTTGTGATGATGTATGTTTCTACAAGAAAGGATGATTTTTAGGTACCCATTTACTTTTGGGTGCCTCAAACACTGATCTAAATTGTTTATCATGTTGTATAGAATTTATCGTGGTTCCTTTAGGAACCTAAATCAATTTGTTTGGACTAACTTTCTTAAGTGGACAATGATAAGTTCTATGTCCATGTTTGCAACAAAAGTTGCATTTGCTTTAGTGCCGAACATATAAGATAGGGCCTTTAATGAAGGTGGTTGGATTTTGGTGAGGACTTCTCACAAATCCGATTCCACTTCTTTTAGGAACATGACCCTTATTTGTAAGGATCATATTCAAAGACTTGCTACCAACCTCGAATTTCTTCAAGGTATCCTTAAGTAGCAAGTTCTCCTTTTGGAGAGTTTCTAGATCATGACATTTTTTACATGGAGCTAAACTATCATGATATTGAATTTCTAATTTATCAAAATTACAAGTAAGACTATCATGCTCCTTTTTTAGCAATTTGTATTTTCTACTAATAGTTTTGCATTCATCAAATAAGTCATGGAAGGCATTTAGTAATTCATCAAATGATAAATCTGCATCAATTAAATTTGTTACCTCATCTCCGATGGCCATTAGGGCGTAAATGAGCAACTTGCTCAGTGTTGGACTCCTCTTCTTCGGATGCGCTTGAGTCATCCCACGTTGCTTTGAGCGCCTTCTTCTTAGGTGTTCTCTTCTTGGCTTGGGGACAATCACTTTTGTAGTGTCCCGGCTTCTTGCATTCATAGCAAATAACTTGGTCCTTTTTGGGTTCAAATTTACTTTTTGAGTCATTTTTAAACTTGTTTCTTTTAATGAATTTTTTGAATTTCCTTGTTAGAAGTGCCAAGTCATCGTCACAGTCTTCATCACTTGAGTTTTCTCTCAAGTGGTCTTCGAAAGTTCTAAGTGCCATATCCTTCCTGTTCTTTGGAAGGATGTCTTCTTGCTCTTCATGAGCTTTGCAAGTCATTTCGTAGGTCATTAATGACCCGATTAATTCTTCAAGAGGGAAATTGTTTAGATCTTTAGCCTCTTGAATAGCAGTGACTTTAGGGTCCCAACTCTTAGGAAGGGATCTTAGAATCTTATTTACGAGCTCAAAATCCGAAAAACTTTTGCCGAGTCCTTTTAGACCATTGACGACATCCGTGAAACGGGTGTACATATCGCCAATAGTCTCGCTCGGTTTCATTCGAAAAAGTTCAAAAGAATGTATCAAAAGATTGATTTTTGACTCTTTCACTCTACTTATGCCTTCGTGAGTCACTTCAAGTGTATGCCAAATATCAAATGCGGTTTCACAAACCGAAACACGATTGAACTCATTTTTATCAAGCGCACAAAATAAGGCATTCATAGCCTTTGCATTAAGAGCGAAAGTCTTCTTCTCCAATTCATTCCAATCGATCATTGGAAGAGAAGACTTCGAAAATCCATTTTCGACAAGATTCCAAAGTTCAAAATCCATTGAAATAAGGAAGATCCTCATTCGGGTCTTCCAATAGGTGTAGTCCGTCCCATTGAACATGGGTGGACGTGTAATAGAGTGGCCCTCTTGATTTCCGACGTAATCCATCTCTCTTGGGTTTTAATCCGATTGAGAGTTAACCCCGCTCTGATACCAATTGTTAGGATCAAGAGCACTAAGAGGGGGGGGGTGAATTAGTGCAGCGGAAAACTTTCGACGATTTAAAATGACGTTCGTATAATAATAAGAACGATTTCGGTATAAAAGTCGATTCGGAAATTGCTTTAACTTAAGATCAAGTAAAGTCCAGTTAAAGTCAAGCTATGGAAGTAGTTGCAGTTAAGATAGAGAACAAAATGTAAATACAAACCGAGATTTAGAGTGGTTCGGTCAATCTTGACCTACATCCACTTTTGGCTTCCTCCTCCGATGAGGTCACCGATGTCCACTAGAGGCCTTCCTTCAATAGGCGAAGGCCAACCACCCTTTTACAGTTTCACTCCTTTTGACAGGCTTAGGAGACAACCCTTACAGATTTTTCACTCCTCTCTTGAATGATCAAAAGTTTGAAGAAAAGAGGGAGAAGAACTTCTAGCCTTTTACAACACTTTTAAGCTCTCAAAATCTCAGAATAAATGCTAAGTTTCGGTGCCCTTTCATGCATGAAAGGGTGAGGTTTATATAGGCCCCAAACTGATTTGAATTTGGAGCTCAAAAATGTCAGATCCCATGTTTTCGGGGTCCTAGCGGTACTACCGCCATAAATGGGCGGTACTACCGCCTGACAGAGCTCAGAGACCGAGCTCGAGCGGTACCACCGCCTGTCAAGGGCGGTGCTACCGCCCAGTCTCACTCGGAGACTGAGCCCAGGTGGTGTCACCGCTTGACAGGGGCGGTGGTACCGCCCAGTCTCACTCGGAGACTGAGCCCAGGCGGTGCCACCGCCTGATAGGGGCGGTACCACCGCCCAGCCTCACTCGGAGTCTCGGCTGCTGGGCGGTGCCACCGCCGACCCAAGCGGTGCCACCGCCGGCCAGGGAATCTGGGTCCGAATGGGTTGATCCATTCGGCCCAATTTGGGTCTGTCAAGGGTCCAATTGCCCCAAGATTAAGTTAATGAGATCACCTTCCATTTCTAACTTAATCATCATGCTAACTACGATAATTTTCAAGACATTTACTGCAACTTGCTCCGGTGCGTCAATCGCTTCTTCCGTTGAGCTTCCGGCGAACTTCTGGCGATCATCCGACGAACCCTCGGCGATGCTCCGGCGGACTTCCGGCAAACTCCTAGACTTGCGACGATCCACTTGGCGAGTTCCGATGAGCTTCTTTGGCAAGCTCCTGTACTTCTCGGATTTGTTCCCGCAGAACCTCCGATGACCATCCGGACTTCCGTCGAACTCTCGAACCCCCAACGTGATCATTGACTTCGGCGCAACTTCTGTTGCATGTCTTACTTTCATCGTAGTTAATCCTGCACACTTATCTCACATATGGATTAGATAACAAATGACAATTGACTTCATCAAAATCCGAGATTCAACAACTTCTACTCAACATGTGCAGTCCATTGCACATGGGTTCTTCCTCTAGAGAGCTGAGACTTATCCCTCCTTAATATTTATCTTGTTGGAGCAACTTCTCTCTTTGCTTCCTTCTCTCTAAAAGTTTCGGAGACCATCATCCCCTTGAACTACTCCGCATTGCTGAACAAACTATGTATTGTTGATCATAGTCTTGACTTCGGCGCAACTTCTGTTGCATGTCTTACTTTCATCGTAGTTAATCCTGCACACTTATCTCAACATATGGATTAGATAACAAATGACAATTGACTTCATCAAAATCCGAGATTCAACAACTTCTACTCAACATGTGCAGTCCATTGCACATGGTTCTTCCTCTAGAGAGCTGAGACTTATCCCTCCTTAATATTTATCTTGTTGGAGCAACTTCTCTCTTTGCTTCCTTCTCTCTAAAAGTTTCGGAGACCATCATCCCCTTGAACTACTCCGCATTGCTGAACAAACTATGTATGTTCTGCCTCCCGCAAATGCACTGTTAGGACTCTAGCTAGGAGAGTCTTAATTAATAGGGGCATTCATGTAAAACCGACTAGGGTTTGGAGGTTATTTCTTAGAGAAGAATTAGGAGTTGTAAAGGAATAGGAGTCTTAAGTAGGAGTCTTGAGTAGAAGTCTTAATTGAGTAGGAGTCCTATTAGGAGTTAGGGTTTAGAAACCCTATAAATAGTTATGTATTCATCCTCTTTTGATAAGCAATAGATGAATCATTTCTACAGCCTTTGTGCAGCAACTTGGAGGAAGGAACCCCTATAGAATTCCAAGGAGGTCGATCCCCTAAAGAGATTAACTCCAAGCTTAGAATCAGGGGTTTTAATACTTGGTATCAGTGCAACATTCTTGGCATCTCGCTGCCCTTCCACAGCTATCCATCATCCCTCCACAGTCACCCAAAGTAATTCCCACAATTGCTTAAAAGATCGTCAACAAATTCCGCCGTCATCTCCACCACCGCAGATCATCTTTTGATTTCCCCGTGAATTGCAACAGGTTCTGGTTTCGTACCTTACTGCTGCTGCAATTTAGTTATCCTTATTCGAAAATCTAAAAAACAAAATTGTTCCTATATTGCTGCATAAACTTTTCATCGCAAAGTTTTCATCTTTATGATGAAAGATACATTACAGAATTCCAACCGCATAGCACAGTCTATTTAATCTTGCTACTGTATATTTTCTATCCAAATCTCTACGAAATTTTTATGACAACTTTGAAACTTTCTAACAGTAGAGTTCTCTTTGGTTTTGTCAAAAGATTCTCAATATAAACCATTGATCTTTTACAGTCTAAATTGCTATACTTCAAAATCTATACTATAAAATTCCAACCGCATAACATAGTTTGTTTGATTTTGCTACTATATTTTTTCTATCCAAATCTCTACAAAATTTTTATGATAGCTTTGATACTTCCTAACAATGGATTTTCTTTTGGTTTTATCAAAAAATTCTCAATATAAACTACTGGTATTTTACGTCCAATCTGCTACACTTGAAAATATGTGCTGTAGAAAATTTCAGCAGCATATTGTTGCCTTAACCGATCTATTTGTAATCTTTTTTGAACAAAATTTCTTCTACACTTTATAGATCATATTGGCTTACATCTAAGATTGATCTATTGAGTAATTCATCTCTAAAAACAATTTGGAGTTGCTACAAATTTTTGTCATAAACCGTTGAAATTTTTCGATGAGAATTCTGCTATCGCAATTTGCACCAATTTCCTTGCTGTTATACTGCTGAATTTTTCTTAATTAAATTGAACATCCTTGCTGTCATATAAACTAAGATTTTGCTGTCAATTCCCTCCTTAAATCTCCTAAGTTTTTGGTGGAAATTTCATCGAGAAACTGTTGTTTCTTCGATGCCAATTCTGCTCTTACAATACAATATAATTCTACAGCAAACTTTCTCTGATTTCTATCAAACCTTTGCTGCCATCTACCATAGATTAAAAACTTTCATCCATAGCCCTAAAACTCTACTAAACCACACCCTCAAACTGCACCCAAAACAGCCACAAAACAAGCCTAAACCATAGCCTACATCCACCAATTCACCAACCTTTTCGATCATCACTTCGCTCAACCCATACTTGCCTTTAACCGATCTATTTATCGCAATTTGCCACCATTTCCTTGCTGTTATACTGCGTGAATTTTGTCTTAGATTAAAAATTGAAACATCCTTGCTGTCATATAAACTAAGATTTTGCTGTCAATTCCCTCCTTAAATCTCCTAAGTTTTTGGTGGAATTTCATCGAGAAACTGTGTTTCTTCGATGCCAATTCTGCTCTTACAATACAATATAATTCTACAGCAAACTTCTCTAGATTTCTATCAAACCTTTGCTGCCATCTACCATAGATTAAAAACTTTCATCCATAGCCCTAAAACTCTACTAAACCACACCCTCAAACTGCACCCAAACAGCCCACAAACAAGCCTAAACCATAGCCTACATCCACCAATTCACCAACCTTTTCGATCATCACTTCGCTCAACCCATACTTGCCTTTAACCCGACAACAAAAGATAGATCTTAACATCATAGATTTAGAGGTATATACTATGGCATCTAAGGAGACAATCAATGCTAAATTTGAAGCCTTGGAGGCGCGAATGGAGGATAAGATTCAGACTCTCTTTACCGAACTCAGTTTGGGCCGACCATCAAGCCCGATGAAATCATATCAAGGAGAGAGCTCTAACCAATTATACTAAGCCCAAAGAGTTGACTTCCAAGGGAGGGGAGGCTCTATGACTGACCCCAACTATCCACGCATGAGGGTGGACTTCCCTAGATGGGAAGAAGGTGACCTAATTGGTTGGATCTCGCGCACAGAGCGATATTTTCGGTATCATAAAACCGCGGATGCATCTATGGTGGAAATTGCAGCTATACATCTTGAAGGGGATGTAATATAGTGGTTTGACTCATTTAAATATACTCATAGAGTTCTCTCATGGCAACAATTCAAAGAAGGACTGTTGATCTGCTTCGGACCAATCGATTACGAGTATATTAACGAACAACTAGCAAAGATCCGACAAACCTCCACCATTTAGGAGTACCAAACCAGGTTCGAAAGGTTATCTAATTAAACTCATGATTGGTCTCAAAAATAGCTATTAGGGACCTTCATTGAAGGCTTAAAGCCAGAGATCCAAGAAGAAGTTAAAGCACGATAACCGTACATGCTTATGGTAGCCATATCTTTCACACGACATCAAAAGGAGCAATTGAACCATGAAGCCCGGAGGACTAGGATCACTTCTCGACCTGTAATGCAGAAGCCCTCAGCCCCCCCTACTATCAATCAAGTCTTTGCACCAAAAATGATGACAAGAGAAGAGCTTCGGGAGCAATCTATGAAGGAGTTATGTTGGCATCGCGACGAGCCGTGGAGCCGCGAGCATTGCTGTAGAAAAGGGAGACTTTTTATGATTGAACCAGTAGAAGAAGAGGTCATTGAACATCTAGAAGAGAGCCTTGATGATGAAGAAGAAGATGTAGAAGAAGAGTCACAACCGACCTAAGTTATGGTACATACACTAGCCGGCTACTCAAACCCACAAACGATGAAAGTTCAAGGCCTTCTCAAACAACAATCGATCACTGTTCTTGTCACGCCCCCTCGAATTTTATCCATTCAGGAGGTGTGACCCTGTCTAAAAATCAATAATATTATAATTCATCATCATAAATCAATCCAGGATCCAATCTAACATTTAAGGATACTAAGAACCATTCAAATCAATATTCACAATTCATAAACCTGTACATTTCATAAATCATACTCCACTTCACTTAGAGATTCATAAAATCCAAAGGCAACTCAACTAAACATCAACCACAACACAAATCCATATTCGTAGAAATATATACCATCACAAAAATATTATTCACCATGAGTTCATATACTTATACAACGTAAGCTTATCATTCCATAAACATGAGTAGTCCTTTAAACTTTTACAACACATAAGTATTAATATATCCTTAACATTACATCAGAAGTAAAGTATACTATACAACAAAAACCTATCAACCAATAAAGATTAGTCCAAAATCTTCTAGCCTTTCAGTGCTTCAACCCAATTCTAGCTTTTTAGTGCGTGACAAGCTACCCTAAAAAATTTATATAGCAACGGGGTGAGCATGAATAGCTCAGCAAGTGACTAACATATCCATGGCGATAGGAGAAGTTCAAGCAGGCTTAGTATCAAGATAACAAAAGCAGAAATACAAGTGTTCATTTGAAATCATCTTATTTGGTATAAAAATCACAAAGGGTTTCCTCATTTGAAAACAAGCGTTAGACATAACAATACGAGAAAGGAAATTGGAGCATTTCATTGGCAAAATAAGCATTTAGGCATGTATCAAATGGCACCTAAAGCATTTCAGTGTATATCAAAGGCGTAAGAGTGTTTGAGAGCATAACAATGACATACGAAACACTCCAAAGTATAATAAGTGAACCGAATAGTAAATACAATCTTGTATGTCATTTTTGAGGTAGCATGCATTCCATTTTTATCCAAAGCATAAATATAAACTCATTAGCAAAGCTTTGAATATCATATCAAAAACATAGAGGGCGCTGTGGGACCACATACATAATGTGATTCATCCATTTTAGGATAACCACAAAGCAAAAGTCTAGAGCATCGCGGGCTCTATGCATAACTCCCTTTACCATTTCTGGCAAAGGTTCACAATATCCCACAAGACACCAGAGTACAAAAGGGTAGTATGAACAATGACATTGGCATATATCGGAAGCACATGCGGAAACAACGGAAATATGCGTGTGCCTTTATCAAACAAGGAAATGCCAACAAAACATTACATAATAAATTTCAGATATACAATAATTTCAGGATGAATAATACAAGAATTTTCAAAGGACTGCAAAAGAATTTAATAGAAATCAAACTTCCAACAGAATGAGACTCGAATAGGCAAAATTCAACAAAGTTTTCAATTCTGGCAGAATTCGAATGATATATTTCCTGATTTGTTTGAGTGACCAAGCATGCTCCAATTCACTAAAAATAGGTGTCAAAAGAAAGATATGCGAATCTAGTTCATAAAGAATTAAGTTTTGCATAATTCAGAATTTTCACTAGAGAGTTATGAGCAATTTAGTAACAGAAGGTAAGAATTGATCATCTTTGTTTTGCAGAATAGATAGCATCAATTTAAACAGATGTTTCAGAAGGCAAACGTACTTCAAAATTTCCAAACTAGGTGTGAAAAGAAAGATATACGAATCTAGTTCGCAAAGAATTAAGTGTTACATAATTCAGAATTTTTACTAGAGAGTTATGAGCAATTTAGTAATAGAAGGTCAGAAATTATAGTCCCTATTTTGTAGAATCTGTAGGGTTAATTGCAATAGAAGTCATATTAGGCATTTCGACTCCAAATCATTCAGTCTAGGTATTCAATAAAGGTCTTCGAGTCTACTTTCAAACGGAACAGGTTTTACCTAAATCAGAGTTTAGTACAAAAAGTTAGGACCAAAACAATGCATGGAGGTCAGATTACCGAAAAATTACAGATTCATGGCTTTGTATCAAAACGAAAGAAATGTTTGGTTCTCAGCTGAAATCTTTCAAAATTTTGTAGAATTGAAAAGAAAACAGAGATTAGGATTATATTGGATTGGGTTAGAACACTTGCCTTAAAAAGTTTTGATTTCCAAATGTGGGGGAATTGATGCAAAGCCTTAAGCTAAGATAAAACTTCTTCTTCTTCAATTCTTTCTCCTTCTCTTCTCCTTCAATTCCTTCTCCTCTTCTCAAGTTACATTGGCTGCAAAGTTTCCCTTAGTTGTGCCTTAAATTACTTAGGTTTGGCTCATGCTAAAATAATGAGGTGGCAAGCATGCATGGAGGTTTAGGTGTCAACTTTAGAATAAGTGCAAGTGGCTCATCCTTGCTAATGCCACAAGTCCTCCATATAATTTAATATTGATATAATAAACTAAACTATTAAAGTACTATATAAGCATTTTTTTTTTTAAATGAGGGATGTTACACTCTCCCCTCCTTAAAAAAAAATTTAGTCCTCTAAATTTATCATATCTCTTTCGGGAAAAAGATGAGGATAAGCTTTCTTCATTTCTTCCTCTAGCTCCCAAGTCGCTTCATTTGCAGGATGATGCTTCCAAATTACTTTAACCAGAGTGATGATTCTATTTCTTAAGATCTTCTCCTTTTTATCAATAATCTGAATGGGCTCTTCCTTGTAAAACAAGTCTTTCTCAATCGCAATCGGCTCATACTCAATGACATGAGAGGGATTAGGTATATACTTTCGGAGCATTGACACATGAAATATATTATGGATATGACACATCGATGGTGGCAAGGCAATCTTGTAAGCGATAGAGCCAATTCTTTCGAGGATCTCAAAACCTTGGGTTTAACTTTCCTTTCTTTCCAAATCTTATAACGCCTTTGGAAGGGGAGACCTTTAGGAATACAAAATCCCCTACTTGGAACTCGATATCTCGTCTTCTGTTGTCTGCATAGCTCTTTTGCCGACTTTGAGCAGCCTTTAGCCTTTCTATGATAACTTGAATCTTTTCAGTAGTCTCTTGTACTTTATCTGGTGTTAACAATTTTCTATCACTAACTTCCTCTCAACATATAGGCGTTCTGCACTTTCGCCCATACAATGCTACATAAGGAGCCATCTGGATGCTCGAATGGTAACTATTATTATAAGTAAACTCAATAAGAGAAATATCTTTATCCCATTCACCTCTCTAATCCATAACATAGGCTCTAAGCAAATCCTCAAGTACTTGAATTGTTCTTTCAGATTAACCATCAGTCTGAGGGTGATAGGCAGTGCTAAACTTTACTTTGGTGCCCATAGAATCTTGTAATCTCCTCCACAATCTAGAAAGAAATCTAGAGTCTCTGTCCGAGATGATCTCCTTCGGGACACCATGAAGTCTTACTATTTCATCAACATACAAATCTGCAAGCCTATCAAGAGAATAAGTCATATTGATTGGTAAGAAATGTGCAGATTTGGTTAACCTATCAACTATGACCCAAATAGCATCATGCTTTCTAGAGGTTCTGGGTAGCCCTGAAACAAAGTCCATAGTAATGCATTCCCATTTCCATTCAGGAATATCTAAGGGCTGTAACAAACCTCCAGGTCTCTGGTGTTCTACTTTGATTTGTTGACATGTCAAACACCTTGAAACATATATTGCAATCTCCTTCTTCATGCCTTTCCACCAATAATGACTTTGGAGATCTCTATACATTTTCGTGCTACCAGGATGCATGGTGTACTTTGAATTGTGACCTTCGTTTAAAATTTGGTTCTTGATATCTAGGTTATTTGGAACACATATTCTATCCCCAAATCTCAATAGGCCATCATCTGAAATTTGAAGATTCAACTTCGGTCCCTTATCAACTTCATTCCTCAAGTATATTAAATGTGGATCTCGTAGTTGTCCTTCTTTAATTTGTTGAATGAGATCAGTTTGCACCTGGATAGAGGCCATCAACATTATTGAGTCTTGCTCTTTTCTCATTACATTTGAATCATAATTTCTTTCTAATAACTTCCATTGTTTCACAACCAGACTAGCCATAAAACTTGTAGATTTTCTACTAAGTGTATCAGCTACAACATTGGCTTTACCTGGGTGATAACGGATGGTACAATCATAATCCTTTAGAAGTTCTATCCATCTTCGCTGCGTCATATTTAACTCCTTCTGCATAAAAATATATTTTAAACTCTTGTGATCAATAAAGATATCAAATGTCCGCCCATACAAGTAATGTCTCCAAATCTTTAGAGCAAAGATGATTGCTGCCAATTCCAAATCATGAGTCGGATAATTCAATTCATAATTCTTTAGCTGTCTTGAAGCATAAGCAATTACTTTCCCTTCTTGCATCAAAACACATCCAAGACCCTTTCTTGAAGCATCAGTATAAACTATAAATCCTTCATTACCACTCGGAATAGTGAGAATAGGGGCACTAGTCAATCTTCTTTTTAATTCTTGAAAACTTTGCTCACAATCACTACTCCATTCAAATTTCACATTCTTTTGAGTCAGTTTGGTGAGGGGATGAGCAATTTGAGAAAATCCCTCCACAAATCTCTTGTAATAACCTGCCATGCCCAAGAAACTTCTAATTTCTGTTATATTTGTTGGCACTTCCCAATTAACTACTGCTTCCACCTTCTTTGGATCAACAGATATGCCCTTTCCTGAAATCACATGGCCTAAGAAAGCAATTTCCTTCAACCAAAATTCACATTTGCTGAACTTTGCATATAGCTTCTTTTCTCTTAGTATAGATAATACATCTCTCAAGTGTTTATCATGCTCTTGATTACTCCGTGAATATACTAATATGTCATCAATGAATACAATTACACAATTATCTAAGAGTGGCTGAAATATTCTATTCATTAGTTCCATAAAAGCTGCAGGAGCATTAGTCAAGCCAAAAGGCATTACTAAAAATTCGTAGTGACCATATTGAGTTCTAAAGGCTGTTTTTGGAATATCCTCCTTCTTGACCTTCAACTAATAGTAGCCTGATCTTAGATCAATCTTGGAGAATACTTGTGCACCCTACAATTGATCAAACAAGTCATCAATCCTGGGTAGGGGATATTTGTTTTTGATGGTCACCTGATTCAATTGTCTATAATCAATACAAAGTCTCAATGTCCCATCCTTCTTCTTAACTAATAGCACTGGAGCACCCCATGGTGAGATGCTGGGTCGAATAAAACCCTTATCTAACAACTCTTGTATTGGCTTCTTCAATTCCTCGAGCTCAAGTGGTGCCATTCTGTAGGGAGGCTTAGATATTGGGGCTGTCCCAGGGACTAAATCAATAACAAATTCACCTTCTCTGTCTGGAGGTAGTCCAAGCAAATCCTCTAGGAATACATCAGGGAACTCTTTAGCCACGAAAATTTCATTTAGGTGAGTTTCTTGTTCTGAATGTTCCTTTACACATATAACATAACAAGAACATCCCTTCTGCATAAGGCGTTGAGTTTGAAGTGCCGATATTAAGCAAGGAGGCAAATCATGCCTAATACCCTCAAAGTAGAAGATAGGCTGATTTGGTATGCAGAAAGTAATTATTTTTGTATAGCAATCAATACTAGCATGATAGGAAGATAACCAATCTATACCCAGTATAATATCAAAACCTTGGATTTCTAGGAGTATCAAATCGGCAAGGAGTTCATGTTCTCCGATAGAAATCAAACAAGATGGATAAACCAGATTTGTAGTCAAAGAATCCCCAATAGCAGTAGTTACGTGTAGCAAATAATCCAGTGGTTTAGGTTGAATGCCCAAGTGATAAGCAAAATATTGTGAAACAAAGGATAAGTTGGAACCAGGATCAAACAAAACTTTTGCATTTCTATTAGAAACATGTAGAATACCTTCAACCACTAATTTAGAGGCTCTGGAATCTTGTTCTGTGATAGCATATACTCTAGCATGGGTCGTTGGCTTAGTGGTTAGTGGCTCTTTCTTCTTGTTTAGTGGGCAGTCCCTGACTTTATGATCTAACTTTCCACAGGCAAAACAGGCTCCAGTCAACCGATAACACTCACTTGTTTCATGATTACGTCCACATTTTGTACACGATAGAGTTCTTTGTGATAGAGTTCCTTTCTAAAATCTAGGTACCTTTACCCTCTTATTATTTCTTTTTGCTTCATTTCCTCTCTTACTTTTACCAACAAACTTATCCTTGTTGTTCTTGTCCCTGATTTCTTGGATCTCCTCCAAGTCTTTTTCAAGTATGAAAGCTCTTTCTACTACATCAGTGTATACCTAGAGTTTTAAAGCTGATATCCGACTTCTTATTGCCGGCCTTAGTCCTCTTTCAAATCTTCTTGCTTTCCTATATTCATCATCGATCATATGCGTGGCAAATCTAGAGAGCTCAGTGAATTTAGACTCATATTTGGCTACTGTCAAATTTCCCTGGATGAGATTCAAGAACTCCAATTCTTTCTACTCTCTGATACAATCTGGAAAGTATTTATCATTGAACTTTTCTGTAAATACCTTCCAAGTGATTGGCTCCTGTCGAGCTTCCGAAATCCTCTTCATGGTTCGCCACCAGTGCTCAGCCTCTCCTTCCAGCATGAAGGTAGTAAGAGAAACCTTCTTATCATCTGGGCAATTTAAAACATCAAATATTTTCTCTATCTGTATCATCCATTGTTCTGCTACCATTGGATCAGGCACAGCACTAAAACTGGGAGGACTAAGCTTCTTAAACTGTTCAATTTCCAAACCAGTCTGGTTTGAATTCCCCGTTTCATCATTTCTTCTTTGTCGAACTTGTTGTTGCATTACTTGTGTCATAGCCTCTAGAGTTTTCATAATTCCACTCAATTGATCAGATGTAGATGTAACAGGAGTACCAGATGACCTCGTCATCCTTGCTTCCTAAAAATAGCAAAAGATAACTTTTAATCAGTCTCTAAATAGAAATCACTAAACCTCAAAATTTATTATACATCTAGCATATCAAAATTCTTAGAAATCCTCAAACAATGCTCTGATACCAACTCTGTCACGCCCCCCCGAATTTTATCCATTCAGGAGGTGTGACCCTGTCTAAAAATCAATAATATTATAATTCATCATCACAAATTAATCCAAGATCCAATCTAACATTTAAGGATACTAAGAACCATTCAAATCAATATTCATAATTCATAAACCTGTACGTTTCATAAATCATACTCCACTTCACTTAGAGATTCATAAAATCCAAAGGCAACTCAACTAAACATCAACCACAACACAAATCCATATTCGTAGAAATATATACCATCACAAAAATATTATTCACCATGAGTTCATATACTTATACAACGTAAGCTTATCATTCCATAAACATGAGTAGTCCTTTAAACTTTTACAACACATAAGTATTAATATATCCTTAAC
The DNA here is from genome assembly GCA_004837865.1 of Musa balbisiana. NCBI lineage: Eukaryota > Viridiplantae > Streptophyta > Magnoliopsida > Zingiberales > Musaceae > Musa > Musa balbisiana. The sequence goes on along the minus strand of CM017194.1, from coordinate 15,578,897 downwards.
ATTACATCAGAAGTAAAGTATACTATACAACAAAAACCTATCAACCAATAAAGATTAGTCCAAAATCTTCTAGCCTTTCAGTGCTTCAACCCAATTCTAGCTTTTCAGTGCGTGACAAGCTATCCTGAAAAATTTATATAGCAACGGGGTGAGCATGAAGAGCTCAGCAAGCGACTAACATATCTATGGCGATAGGAGAAGTTCAAGCAGGCTTAGTATCAAGATAACAAAAGCAGAAATACAAGTGTTCATTTGAAATCATCTTATTTGGTATAAAAATCACAAAGGGTTTCCTCATTTGAAAACAAGCGTTAGACATAACAATACGAGAAAGGAAATTGGAGCATTTCATTGGCAAAATAAGCATTTAGGCATGTATCAAATGGCACCTGAAGCATTTCAGTGTATATCAAAGGCGTAAGAGTGTTTGAGAGCATAACAATGACATACGAAACACTCCAAAGTATAACAAGTGAACTGAATAGTAAATACAATCTTGTATGTCATTTTTGAGGTAGCATGCATTCCATTTTTATCCAAAGCATAAATATAAACTCATTAGCAAAGCTTTGGATATCATATCAAAAACATAGAGGGCGCTGTGGGACCACATACATAATGTGATTCATCCATTTTAGGATGACCACAAAGCAAAAGTCTAGAGCATCGCGGGCTCTATGCATAACTCCCTTTACCATTTCTGGCAAAGGTTCACAATATCCCACAAGACACCAGAGTACAAAAGGGTAGTATGAACAATGACATTGGCATATATCGGAAGCACATGCGGAAACAATGGAAATATGCGTGTGCCTTTATCAAACAAGGAAATGCCAACAAAACATTACATAATAAATTTCAGACATACAATAATTTTAGGATGAATAATACAAGAATTTTCAAAGGACTGCAAAAGAATTTAATAGAAATCAAACTTCCAACAGAATGAGACTCGAATAGGCAAAATTCAACAAAGTTTTCAATTCTGTCAGAATTCGAATGATACATTTCCTGATTTGTTTGAGTGACCAAGCCTACTCCAATTCACTAAAAATAGATGTCAAAAGAAAGATATGCGAATCTATTTCACAAAGAATTAAGTTTTGCATAATTCAGAATTTTCACTAGAGAGTTATGAGCAATTTAGTAACAGAAGGTCAGAATTGATCATCTCTGTTTTGCAGAATAGATAGCATCAATTTAAATAGATGTTTCAGAAGGTAAACGTACTTCAAAATTTCCAAACGAGGTGTCAAAAGAAAGATATACGAATCTAGTTTGCAAATAATTAATTGTTGCATAATTCAGAATTTTCACTAGAGAGTTATGAGTAATTTAGTAACAGAAGGTCAGAAATTACAGTCCCTATTTTGTAGAATCTGTAGGGTTAATTGCAATAGAAGTCATATTAGGCATTTCGACTCTAAATCATTCAATATAGGTATCAAAATAAAGGTCTTCGAGTCTACTTTCAAAAGGAACAGGTTTTACCTAAATCGTAGTTTAGTACAAAAAGTTAGGACCAAAACAATACATAGAGGTCAGATTACCGAAAAATTACAGATTTGTGGCTTTGTATCAAAACGAAAGAAATGTTTGGTTCTCAGCTGAAATCTTTCAAAATTTTGTAGAATTGAAAAGAAAACAGAGATTAGGATTATACTGGATTGGGTTAGAACACTTGCCTTAAAAAGTTTTGATTTCCAAATGTGGGGGAATTGATGCAAAGCCTTAAGCTAAGATAAAACTTCTTCTTCTTCAATTCTTTCTCCTTCTCTTCTCCTTCAATTCCTTCTCCTCTTCTCAAGTTACATTGGCTGCAAAGTTTCCCTTAGTTGTGCCTTAAATTACTTAGGTTTGGCTCATGCTAAAATAATGAGGTGGCAAGCATGCATGGAGGTTTAGGTGTCAACTTTAGAATAAGTGCAAGTGGCTCATCCTTGCAAATGCCACAAGTCCTCCATATAATTTAATATTGATATAATAAACTAAACTATTAAAGTACTATATAAGCTTTTTTTTTTTAAATGAGGGATGTTACAGTTCTCATCAACACGGGCAGTACTAATAACTTCTTAGACAGTAAAGTTACCATCTGGATGGCCTTACCTATCGAGTATTATAGTAGGTTTGACGTCAAGTTCACCGACGGACGGATTTTGAAGTGTGATCGTAAGCAATAGATGAATCTTTTCTATAGCCTTTGTGCAGCAACTTGGAGGAAGGAACCCCTATAGAGTTCCAAGGAGGCCGATCCCCTAAAGATATCAACCCCAAGCTTAGAATCTGCAAGGGTTCTAACATGCACTTGCTAGATTACAACTCCATGTCAATACAACCCCCGCTGTACCCTTTAAGGCCTAGCAACATGCTGAACTCGCTACACACTTCAACCTCCTATGGACGTATCCTTCTCATGTTAAAGAGAGTTTCAATACGCCATGGCGTCGAGTTTTGATCGCCTTGGGATGGCCATGAACACTCCATCGTTTGCATACAAGCCTTTGCATGAGTGTCAAATTCTTCGAGTTAGCAATTCCCCTCATCTCTATGAGCTTTGCACAACTCTTTCGGTCGTTGAACAATTCATTCCACCTTACATGGTCTTATCCTTTACCAAGCGCCTCGCTTGCCTTGAGCACCATCAAGTATGATTACCAATGTTGAGCTATAACTCAAACTCAGCCATTCCAACCTTTGTGCACTACACATTCTTCCCAGCTTGCTTGTCCTTGTGGTGCCTCTTGCGCGAAGGGTTGGCCATTCCTCTGAATGCCAATCTCATATGCCTACTCCTCTAAGCAACTCCTTTTTTCCTACATTTCTATGCTCGCTTTCCCCCAAATGATCACATGTGCTGGCTGCCTTCAATGTAGCCTTGCTAGGTCCCCCACGTTTGCATGCCAAGTGTTTCTATAAGTGCTTGTCCCACTCTGATATTATCTATCACAAACTTAGTTGGTTTTGCTTAAGTTGTGCGATACTCTTGTATGTTCGTCTGCAAAGGTCAGTCTCCTCGAAACCTTTTAGGGTCCCTTAGGGCCTATAAAAGAGAAAATAGGTTAGAGAAAATGTTTCACTCAGGATCTACAAGCAATCATATCAGAAAATACTTCATAACTAAAGCAAATTATAAATAGACTTCACAAGCTTTGAACGGTCACACAATAAAGGGTCCAAATAATTCACTATAGACCGAAATCTTCACAAGTGTCCATATGACACAACCTTTATTTACAAGCCTAAAATGGCCATCAAACCCAACAAAATTGGGGTTGTTAAGCCTTCAATTGTCCCTTTACATGCTATGCAAAGCATAAACAAACCAAAAGACAGATATACATAAGTATTACATTAAACATCCTATTTATAGTTTTGTCCGTGACAATATATGTATGACCATCTAGGCCCAATATTGAGCTGGCCATAAGTCATACCTGTTAGAACTCTTTTTGGCTCAGTGAATTATTATCTCCATAATAATTTACTCGACTCATTGATTACGGACATACGAGGCCACTATGTCGAAGTCCCTAAACAATATAAGGGAATTTAATCCATTATATATATCTATCCTTAGTTACCATGTATCTATAATCTCTCTCATCCATCTAATACCCCAAAGACTATATATCGGGCATTGTACTATCAGGCCTATGCAGTTTCTACTTGAGTCTCACTCTAATCGGATTCTTCCGGAGAACTCTTTCTCTCCCAATCTAAATGACCCTGGCTAGGGATTTGTCTAAGCAAGAATATATGGGATATTCCTCTTATGATATCGAAAGCAAATGATCCTTTATCGACACTCAATAGCCATCGTAAGGTTGGCTACCACTCTCAATAATCGATTGTGCCAGATTTGGAACCTCTAGACCTATAAGTCCAGTATCAAAGAGTGGAATACTCATACAGGACATCTTTGGTGTCTTAAGTATAAGGACCATATACACCATTGGGACGATGAAATCGCTATCTAACAATAAGGTATCATCAACTATCTAGCATTCTATAAGCGGATCAATTATTGAACTCATTCCCCAATGAGTACCTATACTCTATCCATCATATGAATGAGTATACAGCACACCAGTTTATCCAGTTATCTCAAAGTCCCTCTCGAGTAACCTATGATCGAGATTATTTAGGATATGTGTTTAAAGGCAAATTGGTCTCATTATCGTGATCTCATTACGATCTAATTCCCATTGCATAGATCCATAGATATCATAGTATATTCATGCAACAAGCAATATAAAGTGATAAAATATCAAATAATAATAATAAGCAAAAGGACTTCGTGTTAAGTCACACGTGCCATCACTCACGTGATTAGCTTGTAGGGCACCTATGACTAGCAATTACCCACTTGACCTAAAGCCACTCATCTCTGTGTCTGATCCCCATCAGGCCCCTGTGACACTCAAAGACAATATGAGATAATGGCTTTATTAGTGGATCCATGATGTTATCTTCTGATTAAACTCTTTCCATTATTACATCTCCTCTGATCATGATCTCTCTAATCATGTGGTACCTCCTCAGAACGTGCTTAGACTTCTGATAAGACCTAAGTTCCTTCACTTAAGCAATCGCCCCATTATTATCGTAATATAAGGGAATCAGCTCCTTGTTGCCCAGCACGACTCTCAAATCTATGATGAACTTTTTTATCCAAACTCCCTCCTTTGTTACCTTTATTGCAACAATGTACTCCACCTCTATGGTCGAGTTAGTAGTTGTATCTTGCTTGGAACTCTTTGAGCATACTACTCCTCTATTTAGGGTATACATATACCCCAAATTCAACTTGCTATCATCAATATTAGATTGGAAACTTGAGTCCGTATAGCCTTCAACCTTAAGGCTGTTGGGAAATCTAGGGCGACATCAAATGCGGAGTGGAAGAACAAAAAAATAAAATCCCAGAATTCCTATAGAAAAGAAGGTTTCATTGTCGTGTAAAAGTTGGTGTGAAAATCCGCAAAACTAAAAATCACATGTGAGATATATAGAGAAATCTAGGGGGCGACATCATATGCGCAGCGAAAGAACATAAAAATAAAATCCCCAAATTTTATAAGATGTGTTCGTCATCGTGCGAAGATTAGTACGCAAAATCCATGAAACTTAAATGCCATGTGTGAGATAGATTATGTTACCAAGGAAGATTGTATATCCCTGAATCCCTACAGATTTGTAGGAGAGGATGAAGGAAGTCAAGCACCCTCCTCTCTAGCGGTGATCCATACAGCAGGGATGTGACGACGCTCCTTAAATCTCCAAGCCTACTATCTTAGGAGGAGAAGGGGAGAGGAGAACAGGATATGACAACCCAAATAAGCTCTAGCCTATGAACATTTGGTTCCCTCCAATATATAGAGGTCCCCTATCAACTTAACCCTAATGGATCCTGCCCTACTGGGTATTGGATCTCCATCCAACTACCCAAGCTTCTTATATTAGTGGATCTCTATCCAATAATCTCTTATTGGCTCTTATTAGATCTCATCTATAGGATCCAATAATTCAGGGGCTTATTGAATATCCAATAAGATAGAGGCTCCAACGGATATCTTATATCCGAACCTCTACTCATCGTAGTGCCTACCATATGTGTATGACCTTCTAGGCCCAATATCAAGCTAGCCGTGAGTCATACTAGTCAAAATTCCTTCTAGCTCAATGAATTATTATTTCGATAATAATTTACTCGACTCATCGACTGACTATGGGCATACTAGGCTACTACGCCGCAATCCCCAAACGATACAAGAGAATATAATCCATTGGACCTGTCTATCCTCAGTTACCGTATACCTATGGTCCCTCATCCATCTAATATCTCAGGGACTATATACCGGGCATAGTGTTGTTAAACCCATACGGTTTCTACTCGAGTCTCGCTCTAATCAAATTCTCTTGAAGAACTCTTTCTCTATTAATCCGAATGACCTTGGCTAGGGATTTGTCTGAGCAAGAACACATAGGATATTTCTCTCATAATATCGAGAGTAAATGATCCTTTATCGACACTCAATAGTCCTCATAAGGTTAGCTGCCACTCTCGATGACTGACTATGCTAGATATGAAACTTTCAGGCCTATAAGTCTAGTATCAAAGAATAGAGTACTCATACAGGATATCCTTGGTGTATCAAGTCTAAGGACCAAGTACACCACTAGGACAACGAAATCACTATCTGACATTGAGGTATCATTAACCATCCAACATTCCGTGAGTGGATTAATCAATGAACTTATTCTTCAATGAGCACTTGCACTATATCCCTAGTGTCCCCACATAAGCAACTATGAGACCAGCTGCATCCATTATATGGACGAGTATATAGCACACCAATCTATCTGATTATTTCAATGTCCCTCTCGACTAACCTATGATTGAGATTATTTGGGATCCGTATTTAAAGGTGAATTGGTCTCATTATCGTGATCTCATTACAATTTGATTCCAATTGCACAGATCTATGGACATCACAACATATTCATGCAATAGGCAATCTAAAGTGATAAAATATCAAATAATAATAATAAGAAAAAAAACTACGTATCAAGTCACATGTGTCATCACTCACGTGATTGGCTTACAGGGCACCTATGACTAGTAAGATAGTTATATTACTTAGGGAGATCGTATATCCCTGAATCTCTACATATCTGTAGAAGAGGATGAATGAGGTCAAGCGTCCTCCTCTCTAGCAGTAATTCACATAGCAGGGCTGCAATGATGCTCCTCAAATCTCCCGGCCTACTATATAAGGAGGAGAAGGAGAGAGGAGAATAGGATGTTGCAACCAAAAAAATCTTTGGCCTATGGCTGTTTAGTTCCCTCCTATTTATAGAGGCTCCTTATCAACTTAACCCTAATAGATCCTGCTCTATTGGGTATTGGATCTCCATCTTGTAGGGAAATTTAGGGGGTGAAATCACATGCATAGTAGAATAATATTAAAAATAAAATCTTAAATTTCTCAAAAGATGTGTTTGTCGTCGTGCAAAGATTTGTGTACAAAAATCGTAAAACTTAAAACTACATATATGAAAGATTGTGTTACCTAGGAGATCATGTATCCCTCCCTGCAGATCTCTAGGAGAGGGTGAAGGAGGTTAAGCATCCTCCTCTCTAGCGGTGAACCATACAGCGGGATTGTGATGATGCTTCTCAAAACTCTAGGCCTGCTATCCGAGGAGGAGAAGGGGTGGAGAATAGGAGAGGCAACTCAAAAAAGCTCTAGCTTATGAACCATTAGTTCCCTTCTTGTCACGCCCCTCAAAAATATCGATAATATTAAAATTTTCCATCACAAAACAATCCAGGATCCAAACTAACATTTGAGGACACTGAAAAACATTCAATCAAATTCACATCTATAAAACCTGTGTAATTTATAATCATATATCACATCACTCGATAATTCACTTTTATGAAACTTAAACCAACTTAGCAAAATATTAACAATACTTATAAATCCACAAGCTAAATAATTTATACAATCAGAGTTTCAACCATTTACCACCAATTCATATCATTATAAACCAAACTCAACATTACGAAATTCTAAATAAGAGATCTTTTAACACTTTTACAGAATGTATCAATTCAGATTCATCGATAACATTTCATTACATACAAAATGCACTTATACAATAATGACCACAATACATCCACCAATATGATTTGCCCATAATTCTGAATAGCTCTCCACTATCTCAGCCCAATTCAAACATCTTAAAGAGTGACAAGCTGACCTAAAAGATTTATGTAACAACGGAGTGAGCTAAAAACAGCTCAGCAATTGGCAAAATATATCTAGAGTGAAAAGGGATAGTTTCAAACAAATAAGGTATCACAATGCAAGGTAGAATACAAGAACTCTTAGGAAACCATATTATTAGATACAGAATCACAAATATCATGTCATTTTCAAAACTCATTTGGTTCATAACAAATGGAGTACAGAATAATTGGAGCATATCAATAGCGTACAAAATGTTCCGAAGCATATCAATGGCATATGGAACGTTTTGGAGCATAACAATAGCAGATGAAGCATTTCGAAGTATATCAATGGCGTATGAAATGTTTCGGAGCATATCAATAACAAATGAAACATTTTGGAATATGTCAATGGTATATGAAATATTTCAAAGCATAACAATGATATATGAACCATTTCGGAACGTATCAAAGAAAAATACGAAACAAAAGTTCAAACGTCGAATTTGACGTTGCATTCATATCATTCTTATCCAAAGTACATATAGAAATACATAACCAAAGCTCTGGATATCTTATCAAACATACAGAAGGTGAAGTGAGACCATAACATAATATGGTACATCCATATCTGAATGACCACGAAACATAAGTCTCCCACGTCTGGGAGCTTCATCCACCCACGTCTGAGTGAAGTCATAGGGGGCCGGTAGAGTATCATAGGCTCTATGCATAACTTCCTTTACCATTTCTAGCAAAGGTTCACAATATCCCACAAATACCAGAGTACAAAAGAACAGTATTAGCAATAAAATTGGGACATATCAGAAGCATATACGGAACAATAAAACATACATATGCCTTTACGAGTTAATACGATGCAAACATAATCTTTCACAAATGAATTGAGATTTGAAAAGAAATGAAAGCAAGAACATACAAGGATTCCAAGTAATCACATACAGTCCAATTGAAATAAGAAGGTTAGATAAATTCAATATCCAAATGAAAGAAACTAGGATAGGCACATATCGAAAGCAAATGCGGAACAATGGGACATACATGTGCCTATACTAGTCAATACAATATAGCATAAACTTTACACAATAGATTTCCAGAATACAAATAATTTAAGGATAAGAGAATATAAAAATTCAAAGCAGTAATATAAAGCTCAATTGAACAAAGCAAGCTAAATGAAATCAATTTCCAAAGGAATGAAACCAGATATACGAAATCGACCAAAGCTTGATTTCTGGGAGAGGCACATTGAACAAATGATTCAAACTATCAATTATGCTCCAATTTACTCAAAAAATATATCATTGGAAAGATATTTCAATCAAGTTTCAGAAAAAATAATTTCATATGAATCAAAGTTTCCAACAAAGAGTTACAATTGATTTAGTAACCAAAGGTCAGAAAACAAAATTACTGTTTTATAGAATTCATATGGTCGGTTTCAATAGATAACTGAGTAGGCATTTAGATTATAAATCTTTTAATCAAGGTATCAAAAGAAAGATATACGAGTCTAGTTTCCAATAAAATAAGTTTTGAATAAATCAGAGGTCAGTGCATGATGTTATAACCATAACAAGGTAGAAAGGTCATATCTCAAAAGTTTCACATATTCAAATCGTTACGTCTAAATAGGAGACATATCAAATGCAAGGCTAGAACAATTCAAAGTTTTTATATTCAAGGCAATTGCAGAGATAAAATTACAGTAAGGAAAGATCAGGAAACTTGCAATAGGAAAGATCGGAACACTTGCAATAGGAAAGATCGGAACACTTGCCTTTCGCAGATTTTGATCCGAAGATCTGAAGGTGTACGCCTAAATCCTTTTTCTACTTTTCCTCTGTCTCCTCTCCTTGTTTTGTTTTTTGCACCTGTCTTCTTTCTTTCTCCGCAACTACAGCTCATGTCGAACATAGGGGCACAGTCATCTGCTCTCCCTTACTCTCATTCCTTCTTTTTTCTTTCCCAAACGCAGCTGTCGCAGCCCCCGCCACAGCCACTACCATAGTCACAGCCCTTTCCAACATACTACCTTCTTCCTCCTCTTCTTTCGCAGACACAGCTGCTGCATATGCAGCCGCCACCGTCGCAACCGTAATCACGACCGTAGCCCCTTTTCCCCCTTTCCTTTCTTTCTCTTTTTTCTTTCTCTTTCTCTTTCGCCATGCAGCTGCTGCAGTTGCCACCGCAGCCGCTGCAGCTGCAACCATAGCCCAACCTCTTCTTTCCTCATCTTCCCTCTCTTTCTTTTCTATAGCTACAACTGCCACCACTGCAGCCGCAGCCTCTTCTTCCTCTCCTGCACTTCTTCCTCTCCTTCTTCTCTTCTAGCTGCAGCTGCCACCGCAACCACTTCTTCCTCCCCTGCTCTTCTTCCTCTCCTTCTTCTCTTCCAGTTGCAGCTATCATCGCCACAGCCACAACCTCTTCTTCCTCCCCTGTCCTTCTTCCTCTTCTTCTTCTCTTCCAGCTATAGCTGCCACCGCCGCAGCCGCAGCCTCTTCTTCCTCCCCTATTCTTCTTCCTCTCCTTCTTCTCTTCTAGCTGTAGCTACCACCGCCATAGTCGCTCTTCTTCCTCCCCTACGCCCAGTGCCTCTTCTCCTCTATTTCCTCCTGCAAGAAATAGAGGTGCTGCAACTCTATTTGCTGTAGCTACCTCTCTCTCCTCTCCCTCTTCCCTCTCTTCTCCTTCTTCTTCTTCTTTTCTTCTCTTCTCCCCCTTCTTCTTCTTCTTCCCTTCTCCCCTATGCCCCACACCTCTGTTTCCTTATGCAGGAAATAGAGGTTCTGTAGCCCTAGCTGCAGTCACCTCCCTTTCCTCTCCTTCTTCCCTTTCTTTTCCCTCTTCTTCTCCTTCTCTTCTTCTCCTCTTCTTCCCTTCTCCTCCCCGACGCCTCACACCTCCTCGCTACAGCCCTTGCCGTAGCCAACCTCCTCTCTTTTTCTTCTTCTTCTTCTTCTTCTTCTTCTTCTTCTTCTTCTTCTTCCCTTCTCCTCCCTGACACCCCACGCATCCTCTCCTCTATTTCCACCTGCGGGAAACAGAGGTGCTGCAGCCCTAGCTGCTGCAGCTGCCTCTCTCTCATCTCCCTCTTCCCTCTCTTCTCCCCTTTCTCTTCTTCTTCTTCTCCACTTCTTCCCTTCTCCTCCCCAATGCCACACACCTCCTCGTTGCAGCCTTGCCGCAGCCACCCTCCTCTCTTCTTCTTCTTCTTCTTGTTCTTGTTCTTCTTCTTCTTTTTCTTCCCTTCTCCTCCCCGATGCCCCACACAAGCACTCCATTGTTTCCTCCTGCAAGAAACAGAGGTGCTGCAGGCCTAGCTACTGCAGCTACCTCTCGCTCCCCTCCCTCTTCCCTCTCTTCTCCCTCTTCTCTTCTTCTTCTTCTCCTCTTCTTCCCTTCTCCTTGTTAGGATCAAGAGCACTAAGAGGGGGGGGGGTGAATTAGTGCAGCGGATTAAAACGTCGGTTTTGATAAATCTTTCGTACGGTAAAAATTGAACTTGAAAGCGTATTCGTATAGTAGAGCAGCTAAGGTAATGAGTAAATAAAGCAAGTAAGAAAGTTTGCAGTAATGTGAATAGCAACAATGAAATGCAAACCAGAGATTACGCCGTTTTTAAAGTGGTTCGGTCAAATGACCTACATCCACTTGCGAGGACCCTCTTCGACGAGGCTCCCACCTTCCACTAGCAAATCTCTTGAAATGGAAGGGTAAATACCCCTCTTACAACTCTTTACAAGCAGTTCACACTCTTACAGATTTTCAAGAAAGAGGAGGTGAACACTAGCAAATTGAAAACCAAGAATTGCTAAGACTTTTCTAAGACCTTTTTCTCAATCACTTGCTGCTCAAAAAGTTGTTCTCTCTGCTGAGAATTGAGGGGTATTTATAGGCCTCAAGGGGATTCAAATTTGGGCTCCAATAATTTGAATTCTCTTATGTTCCCGAAGCTAGCGGTGCCACCGCCTGTCAGTGGCGGTGCCACCGCCTGTCAGTTTTAACACTGACAGTGTACTGGGCGGTGCCACCGCCCAGTCCAGCGGTGCCACCGCTTGGCTCTCGGGTGCTGGGCGGTGCCACCGCCCAGACCGGCGGTTCCACCGCCTAGCTCTCGGCCTCTAGGCCGTGCCACCACCTAGTCTAGGCGATGCCACCGCCTACACTATTTCAGCTCACTGGTTGGGCTCCAAAATTGGCCCAAACCAGTCCGAACTTGGGCCGAATTGGCCCCTACTTGGGTCATAGGATTAACACCTAATCCTAGCCCTAATTAACGTACTAACTACAAATTTAAAGACATTTTCTAAGCTATTACAAAGTCCATAATTTAAGACTTCTTCCGGCGAGCTTTCGGCGAACTTCCGGCGGTCTTCCGATAAACTCTCGGAAACCATTCTGCGGACTCCCGGCAAGCTCCTAGACTTCACGATTTGATCTTGGCGAGTTCCAACGAGCTTCTTCGGCAAGCTCCGATCTTTCTCGGTGAGCTCCGTGAACTTCCGACGAACCTTTTGGCGAGCTTCCGAAAAACCCTTCGGCAAGCTCCCTACTCATTCTCGACTAGTTCCGGCAGCATTCCCGACGAACCTTCGGACTTCCGTCGAACTCTCGAACTCCCAATGAATCCTTCGCGCTTGACTCCGGCACTTTGTTTCGCTTTATGTCTTCATCGTTATCGTAGTTAATCCTGCACACACAAGCCAAAACTCTACTCCGATCTAGACAATTATTACAACGCGAATTGACATTCTGTTGCCCGGCACGTCATTGGTTGGCGCTTCGTCCGATTCTTCAGCGCATCATTCTCTCTTGCGGCTTATTGCCCAATCGGTGGTTGACCTCTGCAACCCCGATATCCTTGGTGCAATTCTGCTTTCCTTGGCCCGATGCCCAACGTCCGAAGCATTCTGCCGTCCAATATCCTGACGTGATCTCCTCCGGCGCGACGTCAATTCCTCCTGCATCAACTGTCTAATCCTGATCGAGTAGACCTGCATCACTCAAAATGCAGTTAAACATCTAAACACAATCAATTAGTTTCATCATCAAAATCCGAGGCTCAACAATCTCCCCCTTTTTGATGATGACAACTAATTGATGACTACCGGAGTTAACCTTAACTCCCCGGAGTTTAACCAAACTCCCCCTATCAATATGCCATTGATAGAACACTTGGATTATCCCAAATCCAAGCAACATTGATCACATATTATGAAAAACATTTAAACCATCATGCAAATATATAAAATATTCAATTCAATGCATGAAGTCATCAATATACTTCTCCCCCTATGTCATCAACAAAAAGGAGAAGTAGCTCTAGCTATTTTAAAAGATATTTAAGTTTTTGTAACGTGAAGCTAGATTTTCATCACAACATCTAAGCACAAAAGCATAGTAAGATTCTTAAGTTCAATCATGGCAATTCAACACTTGCTTCTTGTGCAAGATTGTACTTTACTTTTCTTTGCATGTTCTAACTAGCAAAAGCTTTCTCCCCTTTGTTTTTGTCGAAAAGAAGGGATGAGTACAAGCTAGCCAACATTTACCTTGAGCTAGCAATCTTTCTCCCCCCATGTCATTGCCGAAAAGAAGGAGAGGAACCAATGATAAATTATGAATTTGCATCAATCAATATTTCAATCATCACATGATACATACAAGACAAAAATGCAAAGAAATCATGTCACGAAAGACATCAATTGTTAAACATGATATGATAATAGTCTCATAAATTTCAATTTGCAATACATGTGATACATTGTGATACTAAAAAATTTAATGCGATGCTTTTAAGGATATCAACCTATTTTTGATACAAAGCATGGCAAGAGCAATTATATTGCAAGTTTTCTAAGTTTTACAATTTTTGCTTCTTTTGAGAAAGCAATTCTTTGCTTCTCTACAAGCTAGCAACTTTTACGATATGCAAGTTTTACTACATACAAGCTAGCAAATTTTACAATATTTTTAGAACATGCAAGCTAGCAATTTTGAGATGTTCAAGAAAGCAACCCTTGCTTCTTAAAATATACAAGTTTGCTAGATGTGCACGTTAGCATGTTTTGCTTATTGAGATAGGCAAGATAGTGATGTTCAAGAAGACAACTTTTGTTTCTTGAAATAAGCAAGTTAGCAATCTTTGCTACTTAAGATAGGCAAGCTAGCAATCAAGTTTATGCATCTTCTTGACTTGTGCAAATTAGCTATCTCCCCCTTTGTCATTGTCAAAAAGAAGGGAAATCCCTTTACATCAATTATGACAAAGGTAAGTATCAATCTTATTTGTGCATCATTATATTTTCAAATTAGAATATGCATATTTTTAAAAACCTTATATTTCATTCATGCATGATATTGAATAAATCGATTAACATTATGAGGATATCATACATGATACTAAAATTTTCAATTATTTATAATTACATCAATATTCCAATCATTATTTCAGTTTACACATCATGAGATCAATAAATTTGCATTATAGACAATCTCATGTTTTATCATTCATATTATTTCAATCATCACTATAACTCATCATGCACAAAATATAAAATCATCTAACATGATTCAAACATTTATTTTCAAAATATTTATCACTATTTTCATGTATGATAATAAAGTATTCATGATACCGAACATTAAATTAACATTTTAAGTATTAATCTCTTCATGATTGTTGGTACCAAACATTTATCATTTAAAGCATTCATGATACACAGTATATGCAATACATCACATACATCATCATAATAAAAAGCATATGCATCATTTCAAATCATAAACATTTCAAATCATCATGGTATTAATCTGTCAAATTGCATCTTGCCATGTATGATCATAACTTTTTCAAATGATAGTATCTAAATGTCAATATTCATTACATCCTATCATGCATGATAATTAACTTCTCATTTGTATTTCATGCATAATTTCATTCATCACATTAGGAATATCAAGAAGAATTAATTGGGTGATGAGATGAATATTTTCATGAATACAAGCAATTGCATAAAAATCATATCATGAATGATTACAATATGTATATACCAAAAGGCATGATTTCTTTTGAAAAACCTCCTCTTGACTTAGGAGGAAAAGGATTTCAATTCAAGCATATAAAATCTTGACTTAAGCATAAGAAATCTCAATTTACAAAATTTGAGAAATAAAGATAAAGCTCATTTAAATTTAAATCATCAAATCAAGATCATTTTTAAGAGATTCACAAAAGTGATACAAATAGATTCATGATTTTAATTCCCATGATAATATATTTTCCTTTTAAAATGTTTCTATTCATGTAATTTATTTCATTTATGCCAAATAAAAAATATACATCAATGTTCAAAAACCGAAAAAACCATTTTCATTACCGTAAAAATCGACAATCCATAAGTCTCAAGAATCATCATGCATAATTTCGAAATCTATTAAGCATGATCATTATGCATGACATCAAGACATGGTTTCAAAATATTTAATATTTTTATTACATAATTACATCATTATGCATCATCGAAATTGATTTCATAAAGTATTTTCCATCAAGATCATTTTGTTTGTTGTAGTCATGCATTTTTCTTTTTAGGTGAATCTAACTTTTCAAGCTTAGTTTTTGATACAAGATCCATACATCATCATTAAGCATGATATCAAACTTCTTTATATTTTCATTAAGACATCAAGCATGGTTTCAATCAAAATTGGAAATCATCAAAATAAACATTATTTCTTCTTGAAAAACATTTATCATCATTTAAACCAAAAAAAAGAGCTTTCATTACGGCAAATATCAATAATTCATAAATCACAAAAATTATCATGTATAACTTTAAAATCTCATGCATAAAATCGTCAATCATGGTATCAAAATATTTAATATTTTCATTACATCATTATGCATTACTTCAAATCAAACATGATTTCATTTAATCAAAATCAAGAAATAATAATGGAAATCAACATGAAACACATTATTACTTCTTAACCACATATAGCATAATTTCATAAGGCATTTTTAATCAAAATCATTTTGTTTATCATAAACATGCAATTTTCATGATTATTTTTAAAATTACTAGAATCATAAGCATGATTCCTAATTTTTGCATTTTCATTATTAAATTATTAGACATGCAATTTTCAAGAAAATTAATTCTAAACTAATAAAAGAGGAAAATGCATCATAAAAAGCATCATGTAATTTCAAAATAAATTAAGGGAGTTGAGTTACTTACCTTGTAGTCGAAGCCCATCAAAGCCCAATTCGCCATTTCACCTTTGGAAGTTCTTGATTCATCCTTAGTTGCCTTCCTCTTCTTTGGCCTCTTCCTCCGTTCAAGTTCATTGTTTATTTTAGATTTTTGTTTAATGAACTTATTAAGATTTAGTGTTCGAAGTTCAAGTTCATCATTGTCCTCATCACTTGAGTCATCGCTCAAGTGGTATTCATTTGTCCGGAGTTCCAAATCCTTCCTATTCTTTGGAAGGTAGTTCAAGTGCTCATCGGGTTCAAAATGTTCCAAAAGTGTCATTTCATAGGTCATTAGTGACCCGATTAATTCTTCTAATGGAAAATCATTTAAATTTTTTGTCTCTTGTATTGCGGTTATTTTAGGATCCCACCTTTTTGGAAGGGATCTTAAGATCTTACTTATGAGGTCAAAATTCGAAAAAGATTTACCAAGAACTCTTAGATTATTGACGACATCCGTGAAACGGGTGTACATGTCGCCTATAGTCTCGCTTGGTTGCATTCGAAAAAGCTCAAAATCATGTAATAAAATGTTAACTTTCGAGTCTTTGACTCTACTAGTTCCCTCGTGTGTGATTTCAAGTGTTCGCCAAATATCAAAAGCCGTTTCGCACAAAGAAATCCGATTGAACTCATTTTTGTCCAAAGCGCAAAATAAAGCATTCATAGCCTTTGCGTTTAAAGAAAAATGCTTCTTCTCCAAATCCGACCATTCGTTCATCGGTTTATAGGGAAGTTGAAAACCGTTTTCAACAATATTCCATAAATCCAAGTTCATAGAAATCAAGAAAACTCTCATTCGAGTTTTCCAAAAAGTGTAGTCCAATCCGTTAAACAACGGTGGATGAAAAACCGAAAAGCCCTCTTGAAAGCCATGAAGAGCCATTTCTCTCGGGTGTAAATCCGAAATGAGAAATACCGGGCTCTGATACCAATTGTTAGGATCAAGAGCACTAAGAGGGGGGGGGGGTGAATTAGTGCAGCGGATTAAAACGTCGGTTTTGATAAATCTTTCGTACGGTAAAAATTGAACTTGAAAGCGTATTCGTATAGTAGAGCAGCTAAGGTAATGAGTAAATAAAGCAAGTAAGAAAGTTTGCAGTAATGTGAATAGCAACAATGAAATGCAAACCAGAGATTACGCCGTTTTTAAAGTGGTTCGGTCAAATGACCTACATCCACTTGCGAGGACCCTCTTCGACGAGGCTCCCACCTTCCACTAGCAAATCTCTTGAAATGGAAGGGTAAATACCCCTCTTACAACTCTTTACAAGCAGTTCACACTCTTACAGATTTTCAAGAAAGAGGAGGTGAACACTAGCAAATTGAAAACCAAGAATTGCTAAGACTTTTCTAAGACCTTTTTCTCAATCACTTGCTGCTCAAAAAGTTGTTCTCTTTGCTGAGAATTGAGAGGTATTTATAGGCCTCAAGGGGATTCAAATTTGGGCTCCAACAATTTGAATTCTCTTATGTTCCCGAAGCTAGCGGTGCCACCGCCTGTCAGTGGCGGTGCCACCGCCTATCAGTTTTAACACTAACAGTGTACTGGGCGGTGCCACCGCCCAGTCCAGCGGTGCCACTGCTTGGCTCTCGGGTGCTGGGCGATGCCACCGCCCAGACCGGCGGTTCCACCGCCTAACTCGCTTGGCTCTCGGGTGCTGGGCGATGCCACCGCCCAGACCGGCGGTTCCACCGCCTAACTCTCGGCCTCTGGGCGGTGCCACCGCCTAGTCTAGGCGGTGCCACCGCCTACACTATTTCAGCTCACTGGTTAGGCTCCAAAATTGGCCCAAACCAGTCCGAACTTGGGCCGAATTGGCCCCTACTTGGGTCATAGGATTAACACATAATCCTAGCCCTAATTAACGTACTAACTACAAATTTAAAGACATTTCTAAGCTATTACAAAGTCCATAAGTCAAGACTTCTTCCGGCGAGCTTTCGGCGAACTTCCGGCGGTCTTCCGATAAACTCTCGGAAACCATTCTGCGGACTCCCGGCAAGCTCCTAGACTTCACGATTTGATCTTGGCGAGTTCCGACGAGCTTCTTCGGCAAGCTCCGATCTTTCTCGGTGAGCTCCGTGAACTTCCGACGAACCTTTTGGCGAGGTTCCGAAAAACCCTTCGGCAAGCTCCCTACTCATTCTCGACTAGTTCTGGCAGCATTCCCGACGAACCTTCGGACTTCCGTCGAACTCTCGAACTCCCAATGAATCCTTCGCGCTTGACTCCGGCACTTTGTTTCGCTTTATGTCTTCATCGTTATCGTAGTTAATCCTGCACACATAAGCCAAAACTCTACTCCGATCTAGACAATTATTACAACGCGAATTGACATTCTGTTGCCCGGCACGTCATTGGTTGGCGCTTCGTCCGATTCTTCAGCGCATCGTTCTCTCTTGCGGCTTATTGCCCAATCGGTGGTTGACCTCTGCAACCCCGATATCCTTGGTGCAATTCTGCTTTCCTTGGCCCGATGCCCAACGTCCGAAGCATTCTGCCGTCCAATATCCTGACGTGATCTCCTCCGGCGCGACGTCAATTCCTCCTGCATCAACTGTCTAATCCTGATCGAGTAGACCTGCATCACTCAAAATGCAGTTAAACATCTAAACATAATCAATTAGTTTCATCATCAAAATCCGAGACTCAACACTCCTCCCCGGCGAACAACGCCTCTTCTCCTTTGTTTCCCCCTGCGGGAAACAAAGGTGCCGCAGCCACCTCCTCCCTCCTCTTCTTCTTCTCTTCTTCTCCTCTTCTTCCCTTCTCCTCCCCGACGAACAGTGACTCCTCTCCTCTGTTTCCCCCTGCGGGAAATAGAGGTGCCGCAGCCACCTCTTCCCTCCTCTTCTTCTTCTCTTCTTCTCTTCTTATTCTTCTTCTTCTTTTCTTCTTCTTCCCTTCTCCTCCTCTTCTTCTTCTCCTCCTTTTCTCCTCTTACCTCCTTCTCTACTTCTTCTCTCCTTCTTCCCCAATGCTCCCAGCTCCTCTCTCTATTTCCCATGGGAAACAGAGAGCGTGGGAGGCAGTGGGATAAAACCAAAATTTTTGGTTTTTTTTTTTGCAACTTAACAATTTAGCCCTTAAAATTTCTATATTTACATATATGTCCTCTGATTTACAAATAAATCAATAAATTTCAAAAGTGTGGGATATTACACTCTCCCCCCCTTAAAAGAAAATTTAGTCCTCTAAATTGGTTATACCTCAATCGATGAAAAGATGATGATATGTTTTATTCATTTCCTTTTTTCATCCCCCCAAATAGTTTTATTAATAGAATACAATTCAATTACACTGTCATCCAAGAGTGATTAAAAATATCTTCCTTCTTGATCTTCAATAAATGGTAACCCGATCTCCGATCGATCTTGGAAAGTACTTATGCACTGTTCAATTAATTTAAACAAGTCGTCACTTAAGAGGATACTCGTTTTTTTGATAGTCACTTGATTCAATTGTCTACAATTAATGTAAAGCCTCAATGTTCTATCCATCTTAACTAATACCAAAGCGCCTCATGATGAAATATTAGGCCAAATAAAATCCTTATTTACTTATCCTTGTAGTTGCTTTTTCAATTCTACTTACTCAGATGATGTCATTCTATAGAGAGGCTTAGATATTGGGATTGTCTCCAGGACCAAATCAAAAGCAAAGTCATGTCTGGAGGTAATCCAGTCAAGTTATCCTGTGATACATCAGGCAAGAAGGTAAATCATGTCCAATACTCTCAAAGTAAAAGATAGGCTGATCTAATATGCAAAAAGTGATCATTTGTTTTATAACAATCTATACTGGTATGATAAGAAGATAGCCAATCCATACCAAATATAATATCAAAACTCCAAATCTCTAGGAGAATCAAATCAGTAAAAAGTTCATGTTCTCCAAAAGAAATTAGACAAGAGGACTTGATCAAGCTTGTTATCAAAGAATCCCCAATGATCGTATTTACATATAGCATATAATCCAATGATCTAGGTTGAATGCTCAAATGATAAGTAAAATATTATGAATCAAATCATAGATGAGACTCATAGTCAAACAAATATTTGCATTCTTTCATAAACATGAATAATACCTTCGACCACTAATTTAGAAGTTTTAGAATCATATTCAGTGATAGCATACACTCTGACATAGGATAATGATTTAGGAGGCAGTGACTCTTTCTTCTTGTTCAATGGACAGTCTTTTATTTTATGATCCAACTTTTCACAAGCAAAATAGACTCTAGTCACCCATAAACACAAACTTGTTTCATAATTTAACTTGCAATTCACACGTGATTGAGCCATTTGTGGTGACTTCCCTTTTCAAATCCAAATGTCTTAACCTTCTTGTTATCATTTTCTGATTTATTTCCAATCATATTTTTATTAGTAAACTTATCCTTGTCATTCTTGCCACTGATATTCAAAAATTCTTTTCATTGTTCCCAATAATGATCAGCCACTACTTCCAATATAAGGTGGCAAAAGAAATCTTTTGATTATTGGAATAATTTCGTACACCAAATATCTTTTCCATTCACATAATCTATTTTTCTATCACTAATGGATTAGGTTCACTACGCTTTCGTTGCGCCACTCTGATTTAATATCCTTGATCAATCCTTTCATCCCTCTTAATTAATTAGAAGAAAATGAAGTAGGAGGACCAAATGTCCTCATCATCCTAATTTCCTAAAATACATCAAAGAAAATTTTTACTGATCATTATAGTTCACTAGACCTCAATATATTTTGCACGTTAACAAATCAAATATTTCAGTGATCGTCAAATAAT
The DNA here is from genome assembly GCA_004837865.1 of Musa balbisiana. Classification (NCBI taxonomy): domain Eukaryota; kingdom Viridiplantae; phylum Streptophyta; class Magnoliopsida; order Zingiberales; family Musaceae; genus Musa; species Musa balbisiana. Next base: position 15,558,074 of record CM017194.1, on the reverse strand, counting down.
GCTCTGATACCACCTCTATCATGCCCCTCAAAAATATCGATAATATTAAAATTTTCCATCACAAAACAATCCAGGATCCAAACTAACATTTGAGGACACTGAAAAACATTCAATCAAATTCACATCTATAAAACCTATGCAATTTATAATCATATATCACATCATTTGATAATTCACATTTATGAAACCTAAACCAACTTAGCAAAATATTAACAACTCTTATAAATCCACAAGCTAAATAATTTATACAATCAGAGTTTCAACCATTTACCACCAATTCATATCATTGTAAACTAAACTCAACATTACGAAATTCCAAATAAGAGATCTTTTAACACTTTTACACAATGTATCAATTCAGATTCATCGATAACATTTTATTACATACAAAATGCACTTACACAATAATGACCACAATATATCCACTAATATGATTTGCCCACAATTCTGAATAGCTCTCCACTACCTCAACCCAATTCAAATATCTTAAAGAGTGACAAGCTGACATGAAATATTTATATAACAACGGAGTGAGCTAAAAACAGCTCAGCAAGTGGCAAAATTTATCTAGAGTGAAAAGGGATAGTTTCAAACAAATAAGGTATCACAATGCAAGATAGAATACAAGAACTCTTAGGGAACCATATTATTAGATACAGAATCGCAAATATCATGTTATTCAAAAATCATTTGGTTCATAACAAATGGAGTACAGAGTAATTAGAGCATATCAATAGTATATGAAATGTTCAGGAGCATATCAATGACATATGGAACATTTCGGAGCATAACAATAGTAGATGAAGCATTTCGAAGTATATCAATGGCGTATGAAATGTTTCGGAGCATATCAATAACAAATGAAACATTTTGGAACATGTCAATGGTATATGAAATATTTCAAAGCATAACAACGATATATGAACCATTTCGGAATGTATCAAAGAACAAATATGAAACAGAAGTTCAAATGTCGAATTTGACATTGCATTCATATCATTCTTATCCAAAGCACATACAGAAATACATAACCAAAGCTCTGGACATAATATCAAACATACAGAAGATAAAGTGGGACTATAACATAATATGGTACATCTATTTCTGAATGACCACCAAACATAAGTCTCCCACGTCTGGGAGCTCTCCCACGTCTAGGAGCTCTATCCACCCACGTTTGAGTGAAGTCATAAGGGGCCGGTAGAGCATCAGAGGCTCTATGCATAACTCCCTTTACCATTTCTGGCAAAGGTTCACAATATCCCACAAATACTAGAGTACAAAAGGATAGTATTAGCAATAAAATTGGGACATATCGGAAGCACATGCGGAACAACAAAACATACATATGCCTTTACGAATCAATACGATGCAAACAAAACATAATCTTTCACAAATGAATTCGGATTTGAAAGAAAATGAAAGCAGGAACATACAAGGATTCCAAGCAATCACATACAGTCTAACTCAAATAAGAAGGTTAGATGAATTCAATATCCAAATGAAAGAAACTGGGATAGGCACATATTGAAAGCAAATGCGGAACAATGGGATATACATGTGCCTATACTGGTCAATACAATATAGCATAAACTTTACACAACAGATTTTCAGAATACAAATAATTTAAGGATAAGAGAATATAAGAATTCAAAGCAGTAATATAAAGCTCAATTGAAAAACGCAAGCTAAATGAAATCAATTTCCAAAGGAATGAAGTCAGATATACGAAATCGACCAAAGCTCGATTTCTGGGAGAGGCACATTGAACAAATGATTCAAACTATCAATTATGCTCCAATTTACTCAAAAAATATATCATTAGAAAGATATTTCAATCACATTTTAGAAAAAATAATTTCATATGAATCGAAGTTTCCAACAAAGAGTTACAATTGATTTAGTAACCAAAGGTCAGAAAACAAAATTACTGTTTTATAGAATTCATATGGTCGATTTCAATAGATAACTGAGTAGGAATTTAGATTCTAAATCTTTTAATCAAGGTATCAAAAGAAAGATATACGAGTCTAGTTTCCAATAAAATAAGTTTTGAATAAATCAGAGGTTAGTGCATGATGTTATAACCATAACAAGGTAGAAAGGTCATATCTCGGAAGTTTCACATATTCAAATCGTTACGTCTAAATAGGAGACATATCAAATGCAAGGCTAGAACAATTCAAAGTTTTTATATTCAAGGCAATTGCAGAGATAAAATTATAGTAAGGAAAGATCAGGACACTTGCAATAGGAAAGATTTGAAAGCTTACAATAGGAAGGATCGGAACACTTGCAATAGGAAAGATTGGAACACTTGCAATAGGAAAGATCGGAACACTTGCCTTTCGCAGATTTTGATCCGAAGATCTGAAGGTGTACGCCTGAATCCTTTTTCTACTTTTCCTCTGTCTCCTCTCCTTGGTTTGTTTTTTGCACCTGTCTTCTTTCTTTCTCCGCAACTACAGCTCATGCCGAACATAGGGGCACAGTCATCTGCTCTCCCTTACTCTCATTCCTTCTTTTTTTCTTTCCCAAACACAGCTGCCGCAGTCACCACCATAGCCAATGCCACAGTCGCAGCCCCTTCCACCATACTACCTTCTTCCTCCTCTTCTTTCGTAGACATAGCTGCTGCATATGCAGCCACCACCATCGCAACCGCAATCACGACTGCAGCCCCTTTTTCCCCTTTCCTTTCTTTCTCTTTTTCCTTTCTCTTTCTCTTTCACCACATAGCTGTTGCATTTGCCACTACAGCCGCTGTAGCCACAACCATAGCCCAACCCCTTCTTTCCTCATCTTCCCTCTCTTTCTTTTCTGCAGCTGCAGCCGCAGCCTCTTCTTCCTCTCCTTCTTCTCTTCCAGTCGCAGCTACCACCGCCGCAGCTGCAGCCTCTTCTTCCTCCCCAGCTCTTTTTCCTCTCCTTCTTCTCTTCCAGCTACATCTACCACCGCCGCAGCCACAGCCTCTTCTTCCTCCCCTGCACTTCTTCCTCTCCTTCTTCTCTTCCAGCTGCAGCTACCACCACTGCAGCCGCAGCCTCTTCTTCCTCCCCTATTCTTCTTCCTCTCCTTCTTCTCTTCCAGCTGCAACTGCCACTGCCATAGCCGCTCTTCTTCCTCCCCTACGCCCAGTGCCTCTTCTCCTCTATTTCCTCCTGCAGGAAACAGAGGTGCTGCAGCTCTATTTGCTGCAGCTACCTCTCTCTCCTCTCCCTCTTCCCTCTCTTCTCCTTCTTCTTTTCTTCTCTTCTCCCCTTCTCTTCTTCTTCTCCTCTTCTTCCCTTCTCCCCTATGCCCCACACCTCTATTTCCTTATGCAGGAAATAGAGGTGCTGCAGCCCTAGTTGAAGTCACCTCCCTTTCCTCTCCTTCTTCCCTTTCTTTTCCCTCTTCTTCTTCTCTTCTTCTCCTCTTCTTCCCTTCTCTTCCCCAACGCGTCACACCTCCTCGCTGCAGCCCTTGCCATAGCCAACCTCCTCTCTTTTTCTTCTTCTTCTTTCTTCTTCTTCTTCTTCTTCTCTTCTTCTTCCCTTCTCCTCCCCGATGCCCCATGCATCCTCTCCTCTGTTTCCACCTGCGGGAAACAAAGGTGCTGCAGCCTAACTGATGCAGTACTCTCCTCTTCTTCTTCTCTCTTCTTCTTCTCCTCTTCTTCTTCTTCTTCTCCTCTTCTTCTCCTCTTCTTCTCCTCTTCTTCTCCTCTTCTTCTCCTCTTCTTCTTCTCCTCTTCTTCTTCTCCTCTTCTTCTTCTTTCTTCTTCTTCTTCTTCTTTCTTCTTCTTCTTCTTCTTCTTCTCCTCTTCTTCCCTTCTCCTCCCCGATGCCCCACACAAGCACTCCTCTATTTCCTTATGCAGGAAATAGAGGTGCCACAGCCACCTCCTCCTCTTCTTCTTCTCCTCTTCTTCTCCTCTTCTTCTTCTCCTCTTCTTCTTCTTCTTCTCTTCTTCTTCTTCTCCTCTTCTTCTTCTCCTCCTCTTCTTCTTCCTCCCCTACGCCCAGTGCCTCTTCTCCTCTATTTCCTTATGCAGGAAATAGAGGTGCCACAGCCACCTCCTCCTCTTCTTCTCCTCTTCTTCTTCTTCTTCTTTTCTTCTTCTTCTCTTCTCTTCTTCTTCTCTCTCCTTTTCTCCTCTTCCCTCCTTCTCTACTTCTTCTCTCCTTCTTCCCCAACGCCCCCAGCTCCTCTCTCTGTTTCCCATGGGAAACAGAGAGCGTGGGAGGCGGTGGGATAAAACCAAATTTTTTGGTTTTCTTCTTTTTTTTCTTTTTTTTTTGCAACTTAACAATTTAGTCCTTAAAATTTCTATATTTACATATATGTCCTCTGATTTACAAATAAATCAATAAATTTCAAAAGTGTGGGATATTACACTTCTATATAGAGGTCCCATATCAATTTAACCATAATAGATCCTGCCCTATTGGATATTAGATTTCCATCCAACTACCTAGGGCTCTTAGATTAGTAGATCTCCATCCTATAATCTCTCATTGGCTCTTATTGGATCTCATTCATAGGATCCAATAATTCAAGGGCTTATTGGATATCCAATAAGATAGGGGCTTCGGTGGATATCTTATATCTAAATCTCTATTCATCGCAATGCCTACCATATGTGTGTGATCCTCTAGGCCCAATATTGAGTTGGCCATGAGTCATACTTATCAGAACTTCTTCTAGCTCGGTGAATTATTATCTCTATAATAATTCACTCGACTCATCGATTATAGATGTATTAGGCCACGACGTTGTAGTTCCTAGACAATATAGGGGAATTCAATCCATTGGACAAATTTATCCTTAGTTATCATGTATCTATAGTCCCTCATCCATCTAATATCCCAAAGATTGTATACCGGGTATGGTGCTGTCAGACCCATACGGTTTTTGCTTAAGTCTTGCTCTAATCAGATTCTCCCGAAGAACTCTTTCTCTCTCAATCCGAATAACCTTGGCTAGGGATTTATCTGAGCAAGAACATATAGGATATTTCTCTCATAACACAAAGAGTGGATGATCCTTTATCGACACTCAATAGTCCTTGTAAGATTGACTACTACTCCCGATGGCCAGTTATGCTAGATCTGGAACCTCGAGACCTATAAGTCCGATATCTAAAAATTAAGTACTTATATAGGACATCCTTGGTGTCTCAAGTCTAAGGACCAGATACACCACTAGGACTATAGAATCGCTATTTGACAATAAGGCATCATCAATTATCCAGCATTCCGTAAGTGAATCAATTAGTGAACTCATTCCCCAATGAGCACTTGTATTGTATCCCTAGTGTCCCCACATGAGTAGCTATGAGACCAGCTGCATCCATCATATGGACAGGTATACAACACACTAGTCTATCCAATTATCTTGATATCCCTCTCAAGTAACATATGATCGGGATTATTTAGAATCTATATTTAAAGGCGAATCGGTCTCATTATCGTAATGTCATCACGATCTGATTCCCATTGCACAAATCCATGAACATCACAATATATTCAAGCAATAGGTAATATAAAGTAATAAAATATCAAATAATAATAATAATAAATAAAAAGACTATGTGTCAAGTCACATGTGTCAACACTCACGTGATTGGCTTGTAGGGCACCTATGACTAGCAATTTTGGTCCTCGGGATGATAGAAATAATACCCACAAGTTTCCTTGGGGTATCCCATGAACTTATATCACTTTGTCCTTGATTCTAACTTATCAAGGTTTTATCTTTTAACGTAGGCAGGATAGCCTCAAATCTTAACAAATTTATGATCGGGCTTCTTCCCTTTTCATATCACATATGGTGTCGACACTACCAACTTAGTTGGAACTTTGTTCAAAAGGTAAGCAGCGGTCTCTAAGGCGTATCTCCAAAATAGGATGGGTAGGTCGGCAAAGCTCATCATGGACCGTCCCATGTCAACAATATACAATTCCTCCTTTCAGATACACCATTGAGCTGAGGTGTATAAGGAGTTGTCCATTGGGATAGAATCTCATAGTCCTTAAGGAACTATGTGAACTCTATACTCAAGTACTCACCTCCTCGATCTGATCGAAGAGTCTTGATACTCTTTTCAGTTTGATTCTCCACTTCATTCTTATACTCTTTGAATTTCTTAAAGGCCTTGGACTTGTACTTCATCAAGTACATATCCATACCATGAGAAATCATTAGTAAAAGTAAAAAAGTATGAGTACCTATGGCATGAGTTGACATGGGTCTGCATACATCACTATGTATAAGTTTCAGTAGCTCAGTGGCTCTCTCTCCAGTTCCACTAAAAGGAGAGTTGGTTAATTTTCCATGAAGGCAAGGCTTGCAAGTTACATATGACTCATAGTCGAATGGATCTAGATACTCATCATTTAGCAACTTTTGAATCCTTCCCTCATGGATGTGACCTAACCTACAATGTTATAGGTATGCACTATTTATCTAATCTCGTTTCCTCTTGAACATACTTACATTCATGATATGTGGAGTAGTATCTAGTATAAACAAACCATTATGCAATGTTCCACTCGTGATGATATCATCATCTAATATTATTGAATAATCATTGTTCTCAAAAACTAATTTATGTCCACTAACTATCAAACATGAAATGGAAATGATATTTTTAATAATAGAAGAAACAAAATAACATATATCCAATGCAATAATAGCTCCACCAAGTAGATGTAGGGTGACCTCGCCAATAGCTACTATAGTAACTTTTGCTCCATTGCCCATCTTGAGGTCCATCTCGTCTCTCGCCAATCTCCTAGGTCTTGTCAGAACTTGTAACTAATTACAAATGCGATAAGCACTACCGGTATCTAATACCCATGTGTTATCATAAGAGTCTGACAAATGGAGATTGATCATGAATGTACCTAAAGCTTCTCCAAGCTTCTATTTTGGCCTCTCTGCAAGATACTCCTTGCGGTTCCTCTTTCAATGTTCATCTTTGCTATAGTGGAAGCACTGACTTTTGTCCTTTGTTGGGTCTTTCTTAGCAACTTTTGTTTTCTCTAATCTGTCCTTGCCCTTGCCCTTCTTAAGTGACTTTTTTGCATTCCTTTTCTTTTTGGTCTCACTAGAGAATTGGCTTCTCTTTTTTGATAGTGCTCTTTGCCTCCCTCAACATATTGAGTTGCTCAAGGAGAATCACCTCAAGCTTGTTCATATTAAAATTTATTATGAACTGTGAAAAGGAATATGGTAGGGACTAAAACATAATATCCACATATAAGTTATCCTCTAGAACTATTTCTAGACCTGTAAGTTACTCTATCCACTCAATCATCTTTAGGAATGGTTCTGAACCGGTGTCCCCTCAATCATCCTAGCATGGAAGAGGCACTTGGGTATCTCATATCGCTGAGTCCTTCCTTATTCCTCAAACAGTATGCGGACATGTAGAAGAATGGATCTGGCATCTATCTTTTTATGTTATCTCTGTAACTCAAGAGTCATGGAGCCCAACATATAACACTGAGCAAGAGTGGAGTCATTTATGTATTTCATGTAGCAAGCGATCTCATCCTCTCTTACCCTTCCTCGGGCGTAGACTGATATCATTGTATCAAGGACATACATTATTTTCTCCATCATGAGAACAATCCTAAAGTTGTAGAGTCAATCCGTATAATTCGGACCAATGAGGTGACTGACATCAAGTATGCCACGTAAAGAATTTGAAAGTGACATTTTCTGAAAATAAAGATGCAGCAGAAATAAATAACATACAGATTTTGTATAAAAATAAACAAATAAGATATGGACTTCTATCTTAGTCTACTCCCACTATTTTTCTAGCGAGTCATGAGACACCCTTAGCATGTGAAATGAAAGTCTCCAGCAGACTTCTAGTGGGGATTATGATCCAATCAGCATCTTAGTGTAACCTTGAGGGACTTAACCAATCACACTAGGCCCAAGAGGTAGGTAACTCTTGCTGATCACAACTTCTTGCGATTCCCATCCTATTTGGCATTTGAATCACCATGGTCTCAAAGGAATCGACCAACTATGATGTTCGGTTAAGTCAACACCATCATTACAAGATGAGTCTGATTCGATGATATACCCTCGAGGGACTTGACCAAGCATACCATGTCCTCAGGTCTCCGGTGACATTTCTATGTCATAGGCAAGATAGCAAATCATGATATAGGTGAGCCTCAAGGGACTTGACCAACTCAACCTACATTGAGAATCGGTCCCTACCTATAACGATGGAAGGCCACATGGGTCAATTTAATTATCTCATGTTTTTTGATTTAATATTATCGAGAGAGGGGATTTTGATTTGGTCTCTTAATATGACATGTTACACATATACATATTTAATATATATCTACATCACATGCTAATATATATACATATCTAATAGATGTACAAGTAATCATACATTACATGAGCAATCACACCAAATGATCATGGACCATAAGCTAATATAATCAGGCCCGAGCAAGTGGACCTAATCACTCACATCAAGATCTATATGTGCCGCGGTGCATCTCCATGCCCTATGATTATCCATCTCATCCTCATTAATTTCGTCGATATCTCGACGCATCTCCATTCATCGTGATCTTCCATCTTAGCCTCATGGGTCTCGCTATCTCTTCCATGCTCCCATTGTATCTCCTTATGTGATTACAACTTAATCATAGGCACACAGGCCCGAGAATAAAGGAGAAATAAAATAAAAGTTCGCAGGCCCCAATAATAATAATCACAAGTATACACACATCACACGGTCCATGATCATCTATCAATATCATTCATCACATGTAAATATCATTATATAGGACTACAAGATAATAACAATAATAATTAATTAATATTTTTTGAAATTAGGGACATGTAGTAAATTTTTTGAATTATGAGGGGTATTTTTATAATTTGGATAAAAAAAGGACAGAACTCAAAATTTCTGAAATTCCAAGGGGCAAAACTATCTTGTACCTAAAAACCTAATTCCCTCCCCTGCCTTTGCTTGCTGCGGCCGTCGCCACCCCACCGATGGGCGCTTCTGCTCGTACGCGATGTTGCCCCTGCGGGCACTGTGCCCATAGGTGCCACCCACCATAGGCGGTGATCTCCCTTACAAGTGGCATTGCCCTCGCGGGCGTTGTGCTTGTGAGTGCAGTGTTAAATCTTAGATTTTGATGATGAAACTAATTGATAAGTGTTTATGATTTGATCTACGTTTTAAGTAATGTAGGAAGCTTCGATCAGGATGAGATAATTAAAGCAGGAAGAATCACGTTAGGCCAGTGAAAAACATGTCAGATGATTGGACATCAAGCTAAAGAATCGGTCGATGTATCGACAGAAGGCTTTTGGCCATGGATTCGGCATCGGGCCAAGAAGAGTGGATATTGCATCAAGGAAATCGGAGTTGTGGATGTCAACTAGCCAATTGGGCAATAGGCCGCAAGAGAGGAATAATGCGCCGAAGAATCGAATAAAGCATTGATGAACCAATGACATGCCGGATAACATGATTTATGCTTTGTAATAATTGTCTAGATCGAAGTAAGTTTTATTTATGCAGGATTAACTACAATAGTGATCAAGGCATAAAATAAATGAAGTCTCGGAGTCAAGAATGAGATATCATTGGGTCGGACCAAGAAGATCGTCGTGAAGTCTAGAGCTATTCGGGATCCACTGGAACATTACCGGGAGATCGTCAGAAGGTCGCTGAAAGAAACTTGACTTATCAGACTTATTTAGTTAGTGTATGCCTTAGAATTCGTAATTAGCATATAATTGAGATTAGAATTAGATAACTTAATTAGAGGACAGTTGGGCCCAAGTTTGTGTTGAATCTCGGATTTTGATGATGAAGTCAATTGTCATTTGTTTTATCTAATTTATATGTTGAGATAAGTGTATAGGATTAACTACGATGGCAGTAAGGCATGCAGTAGGTGTTTAAGCCGGAGTCAAGCCCAATATCACGTTGGGGGTTCGAGAGTTCGTCGGAAGTCTGGACGGTTGTTGGAAGTTCTGCGGGACACATCCGAGAAGTCCAGGAGCTTGCTAAAGAAGCTCGTCGGAACTCACCAAGAGATCATCGCGAAGTCTAGATTTTGTAAAGTCTAGAGTTTGTCGGGAGTCCGCCGGAGCATCGCCGAGGGTTCGTCGGATGTTCGCCGGAAGTTCGTCGGAAGCTCGCCGGAAGAAGCGATTGACGCACCGGAACACAATTTGTAGTATTGATGTCTTAATTATCATAGTTAGCATATAGATTAAGTTAGGATTGGGAGATGATCCCATTAACTTATTCTGGGGCCAACTGGGCCCTTAACATACCCAAATTGTGCCGAATAGAACAGCCCATTCGAACCCAGAATTCCTGGCCGGTGGTGGCACCACCTAGGAGACTCGGTCTCCCAGGAATTCTAGGCGGTGGTACCACTGGCAGTTATTACTGCCAATGGTGGTACCACCCAGACTGAGCGGTAGTACCGCTCAGTGACAGATGGATAGGCGATAGTACCGCCCAATTATGGTGATGGTACTGCCAAGACCCCGAAAATCCGGGAATGGACACTTTTGAGCTCCAATTTCAAACTAATTGGAGCCTATATAAACCCCACCCTTTCCTGCATGAAAGGGAATCGAAAGCTTGCTTTTATTCTGAGTATTTGAGAGCTTAAAAGTGTTGTAAAAGGCTAGAGTTCTTCTCCCTCTTTTCTTTCTAAGTGTTGATCATTCAAGAGAGGAGTGAAAACTTATATGGGTTGTTGTCTCCTAAGCCCGTTAAAAGGAGAAAAGCTGTAAAAGGGTGGTTGGCCTTCGCCTATTGAAGGAAGGCCTCTAGTGAACGTCGGTGACCTCGTCGGAGGAGGAAGCCAAAAGTGGATGTAGGTCAAGATTGACCGAACCACTCTAAATCTCGGTTTGCATTTACATTCTACTCTTTATCTTAATTGTAAACTACCTTCATTGATTTATATTAACTACACTTCTGCTTACTCTTAACTTTAAAGATCTTTTCGAAACGATTTTGTATGAAAGTCTTTTTAACCAATGAAAGTTTTCCGCTGTACTAATTCAACCCCCCTCTTAGTGCACTCTCAGTTGGATTAAAACCCAAGAGACATGGCATATGCCGGAAACCAAGAGAGTCACTCTATTATACGTTCGCCAATGTTCAATTGGACGGATTACACCTATTGGGAGACCCGAATGAGGATCTTCCTTATTTCCATAGATTTTGAACTTTGGAATATTGTTGAAAATGGATTTTCAAATTCTTCTCTTCCAATGATCGATTGGAATGAATTGGAGAAGAAGACTTTCGCTCTAAATACAAAGGCTATGAATGCCTTATTTTGTACACTTGATAAAAATGAGTTCAATCATATTTCGATTTGTAAAACTACATTTGATATTTAGCATACACTCGAAGTGACTCACGAAGGCACGAGTAGAGTGAAAGAGTCAAAAATCAATCCTTTAGTACATTCTTATGAACTTTTTCGAATGAAACTGAGTGAGACCATAGGTGGCATGTACACCCGCTTTACAGATGTCGTCAATGGTCTAAAAGGACTCGGTAAAAGTTTTTCAGATTTTGAACTCGTTAATAAAATTCTAAGATCCCTTCCAAAGAGTTGGGACCCTAAAGTCACTATCATTTAAGAAGCTAAAGATTTAAACAACTTCCCTCTTGAAGAATTAATTAGGTCATTAATGACCTACGAAATGACTTGCAAAGCTCATGAAGAGCATGAGGACACCCTTCCAAAGAATAGGAAGGATATGGCACTTAGAACTCAGGAAGATTACTTGAGAGAAAACTCAAGTGATGAGGACTTTGACGATGACTTGGTACTTTTAACAAGAAAATTTAAAAAATTTATTAAAAGAAATAAATTTAAAAATGACACTAAAAATAAATTTGAACCTAAAAAGGACCAAGTTATTTGCTACAAATACAAGAAGTCGGGACACTATAAAAGTGAATATCCCCAAGCCAAGAAGAGAACACCAAAGAAGAAGGCACTCAAAGTAATATGGGATGACTTAAGCAAATCTGAAGAGGAGGAGTCCAACACCGAGCAAGTTGCTTATTACGCACTTATGGCCATCGGAGAGGAGGTATCAAATTTAATTGATGTAGATTTATCATTTAATGAATTATTAAATTCTTTCCATGACTTATTTGATGAATGCAAAACAATTAGTAAAAAATATAAATTATTAAAAAGGAGCATGATACTCTTGTTAGTAAATTCGATAAATTAAAAATTGAGCATAATGATAGTTTAGTTCCATGTACGAAATGCCATGACTTAGAAATACTCCAAAAGGAGAATTTGTTACTCAAGGACACCTTAAAGAAATTCGAGGTTGGTAGCAAGTCCTTGAACATGATCCTTACTAATAAGGGTCACGTTCATAAAAGAAGTGGAATCGGATTTGTGAGAAGCTCTCACCAAAATCTAACCACCTTCATTAAAGGCCCTATCTTGCATATTTTGCACCAAACAAATGCAACTTTTGTTGCAAACATGGATATAGAACTTATCATTGTCTATTTAAGAAGATTAGTCCTAACAAATTGATTTGGGTTTCTAACGGAACCGTAATAAATTCTATGCAACATGACAAATAATTTAGATTGGTTTTTGAGGCACTCAAGATTAAATGGGTACCTAAAAATCATCCTTTTTTGTAGAAACATATATCACCACAAGCTAGGAGCAAGAGATTATACCTTGATAGTGGATGCTCAAGGCATATGACCGAAGATCCATCTTAATTCTCTAAGCTCACTAGCATAGACGAAGGCTATGTCACCTTCGGAGACAACAAGGGTAAAATTATTGGCAAAGGAACCATAGGTAACAAATCCAACTTCTTTATTGAAGATGTTTTGTTAGTTGATGGTTTAAAGCATAATCTCTTGAGCATTAGTCAATTTTGTGATAAAGGATATATTATCAAATTCGAATCTAATGCTTGCATCATTGAAAAGCCACACAAAAACACATCTATGATTGCATTAAAACAAAATAACATATACACCATTAACATCAATGATCTTTGTAATGAAATGTGTTTCTCGGTTTTGAATGACGATGCTTGGCTTTGGCATAGGAGATTAGGTCATGTTAGCATGAAACTATTCATCCAAAGAACTTGTAAGAGGAATTCCTCATATCAAGTTCATTAAAGATAATGTGTGTGATGCTTGTCAATTAGAAAAACAAATCAAGGGTAGCTTCAAATCTAAGAATCAAATAAGCACCTCTAGACCTTTGCAATTGATCCATATGGACTTATTCGGACCAATCTCTACATCAAGCCTAGGAGGTAGCAAATATGCTTTTGTTATTGTAGATGATTATAGTAGATACACATGGACTTATTTCTTAAAATACAAAAGTGAATGCCTTAGATATTTCACCAAGTTTTGTAAACTTGTTCAAAATGAAAAAGATTCCATGATTTCATTAATTCGAAGTAATCACGGTGGTGAATTTCAAAACTGTGATTTTCAAAAATTTTGTGAATCTAATGGATACAACCATAACTTCTCTACTCCAAGAAATCCTCAACAAAATAGAGTAGTAGAAAGAAAGAATATAAATTTACAAGAAATAACAAGAACTATGTTGAATGAATATAGGCTACCCAAATATTTTTGGGCCGAAGCCGTAAACACTACATGCTATATTATGAATAGTTCTAGTAAGATCCTTACTCACCTCTCCCTATGAGTTGTGAAATAACAAAAAACCTAATGTTTCATATTTTAAAGTTTTTGGATGTAAGTGTTTTATCTTGAATGAAAAAGATACATTAGGAAAATTTGATGCTAAATCTGATAAAGGAATTTTTCTTGGTTATTCTTCGATTTCTAAAGCATTTCGTATCTTCAATAAAAGAACTTTGATTATAGAAGAATCCATTCATGTTGTTTTCAATGAGATTTCCGAAATCAGAAAAACAATTTTGATGATGATGTCAATTTCGATTTTTGAATTTAAATGAAACCCCTTCTCTAACTAGCAACTTGGATGCATCCACTTCCGAAACATCCTTACCTAAGGATTGAAAGTATGTAACAGCTCATCCTAAGGAGCTAATCATAGGAGACACATCTAAGGGGCTTCAAACATGTTCTTCTCTTAAAATTTTTTGTGCCAACACTGCTTTTCTCTCCCAAATTGAACCTAAATGTATTGACGAAATCATGAAAGATGATTCATGGATTATCGCAATGCAAGATGAGTTAAATCAATTTGAGAGAAATAAGGTGTGGAAGCTTGTTCCTAGGACAAATGACTATTAGTTATTGGAAACATATATCACCACAAGCTAGGAGCAAGAGATTATACCTTGATAGTGGATGCTCAAGGCATATGACCGAAGATCCATCTTAATTCTCTAAGCTCACTAGCATAGACGAAGGCTATGTCACCTTCGGAGACAACAAGGGTAAAATTATTGGCAAAGGAACCATAGGTAACAAATCCAACTTCTTTATTGAAGATGTTTTGTTAGTTGATGGTTTAAAGCATAATCTCTTGAGCATTAGTCAATTTTGTGATAAAGGATATATTATCAAATTCGAATCTAATGCTTGCATCATTGAAAAGCCACACAAAAACACATCTATGATTGCATTAAAACAAAATAACATATACACCATTAACATCAATGATCTTTGTAATGAAATGTGTTTCTCGGTTTTGAATGACGATGCTTGGCTTTGGCATAGGAGATTAGGTCATGTTAGCATGAAACTATTCATCCAAAGAACTTGTAAGAGGAATTCCTCATATCAAGTTCATTAAATATGGATGTTAAAAGCACCTTTTCTTAATGGCTTTATTTCCGAAGAAGTTTATGTTGAACAACCTCCCGAATTTGAGAATAATAGTTTTCCTAATCATGTGTTTAAATTAACTAAAGCTCTCTATGGTTTAAAACAAGCCCCAAGAGCTTGGGATGAGAGACTTAGTTCTTTTCTTATTAAAAATAATTTCTCTAAAGGCAAGGTCGATACTATATTGTTTATCAAAAATTTTGAAAATCATTTTCTCATTGTTCAGATTTATATTGATGATATTATCTTCAGTTCTACGAATGAATCTCTTTGTAAATCTTTTGTTAAAACTATGAGCCTTGAGTTTGAAATGAGTTTGATGAGAGAATTAACCTTCTTTTTAGACTTACAAATTAAGCAACTAAGCAATGACATTTTTATCAGTCAAACTAAATATGCTTTAGATTTGCTAAAAAGATTTAATATAGATAGCTCAAAAGCTATCAACACTCTTATGAGCACCTCCACTAAGTTAGAAATTGATGAAAGTGGAGAAAGCTTTGATAAAAAATTTATAGGGGTATGATAGGAAGTTTACTTTACCTCACTACAACTAGACCAGATATCATGTTCAATGTAGGACTTTATGCTAGGTTTCAATCGAATCCTAAGATATCTCATCTTAAAGTAGTTAAAAGAATACTTAGATATCTTAAAGGTACTACAAATCTAGGATTATGGTATCCAATATCTAAGAATTTTGAACTAATTGCTTATGCTGATGTGAATTTTCTTGGGTGTAAACTAGATAGAAAAAACATATCAGGAACATATCAATTTTTGGTACATGCACTTGTTTCTTAGTCATCCAAGAAACAAAACTCAATTGCACTATCTACAACCGAAGTTGAGTACATTGTAGCTAGTGTATGCTGTGCACAAGTTGTATGAATGAAAAACACCTTAGAAGATTATAAAGTTCATCTTAAAAATATTTTCATTAAATGTGATAACATAAGTGCAATATGTTTAACAAAGAATCCCATTCAACACTCAAGAACAAAATATATTGATATTAGACATCACTTTATACGAGATCATATCACTAATCATGATGTAATCCTAGAGTTCATTGATACTAAACATCAATTAGCTAATATTTTTACAAAGCCTTAAGTGAAGAACAATTTGATTTCATTTGAAGAGAATTAGGAATGTTGATTTGTTCGAATGCATGAATTTGTTAAATTTCATTTTCGAACTTTCTTGATTCTATGATCAATCACTTAAAAACTCAATGCTAAAAATCTTATGAATTATACATGATTATATGCTTCAATAATATGTTGGAAATTGTATATCTTGATGCCAAAAATTTCCATGATGATAAGCATGTTTTACCTTCATGATTGTGATCAAAAAGCTATAACAAAACATTGTCCGAATGCATGATTTTATACTTCTTTTCTAGACTTAATGTATTTCTTGAATGGAGCTTTCATGAGCTATGTTATATCAAGTTTATTTCATATCAATGCTCTATGATTTTTGACATATGAAATTAATTAACAAATACATCTCTCATGGATTTATCTTTTGATTTTTTAATCGAGAAATGGATTTAACGTAATGATTCTTTCACATGAATTCCTTCTTGATGAAGGAAGATTTTTTTTTGAGATGAACAGTTGCAAGGATTTGATTTCACATGTATATCTTGATCATTGTAAAAATGATGCATGATTTAATCTCTTATCATTTTTAACTTCATTCAAAGTTAGTTCACAATGACTTTCCTCCTTCATGCAAAACATTAATGACAAAGGAAAAAGTAATGAAAGCTATCTCCTTAATGAACGTTTGAATGATACCATGTCATGATTGCTTGAAAAATAATTTGTATGAATGGTATCTTACCACTTATTATTGAAAAATAATATGAATCTTTACCACACTTATTACTATGCTTGAAATGTGTTTGAATTGTTCTCCTTTTTGTTGATGACAAAGAGGGAGAAATATGTGGTAAATTGATGATAGAATGAATTGCTATACACTTGAAATATTTGCATTAATGATAAGAAATCTAGAGCTTACATTGCAATTTTACAAATTGATATCTTACCATATGATGAATTGCTATGATTGCCATATTTACATTATGTTAAGATATCTAGAGCTCAATTTGTAATTTTACAAATTGATATCTTACCATATGATGAATTGCTATGATTGCTATCCTTCACATTTGAAATATAAGACTTGAAAATGAATGTCTTACCTTGACATCATTTTCAGAAAGATACATCATGATAGGAATCATGATGGGGGTATTGATAAGTTTAAATGAACTTAACTTACCAATATGTCTCTTGAATTCAAAGACTTTGAATTCAAGAATGACTTATATCAAGTATGGTATATAGATAGGAAGAGTTAAGATTAACTCCATCATCAATTGATTGTCATCATCAAAAAGGGGGAGATTGTTGAATCTCGGATTTTGATGATGAAGTCAATTGTCATTTGTTTATCTAATCTATATATTGAGATAAGTGTGCAGGATTAACTATGATAGTAGTAAGACATGCAGCAGGTGTTGAGCTGGAGTCAAGACCAAGATCACGTTGGGGGTTCGAGAGTTCGTCAGAAGTCTAGAAGGTCATCAGAAGTTCTATAGGAACAATCTGAGAAGTCCAGGAGCTTGCAAAAGAAGCTCATCGAAACTTGCCAAGAGGATCGTTGCAAAGTCCAGGAGTCCACCGGAGCATCACCAAGGGTTCATTAGATGTTCACCGAAAGTTCGCCGGAAGCTTGTCGAAAGAAGTGATTGATGCACCGAAACATGATTTGCAGCATTGATGTCTTAATTATCATAGTTAGCATGTAGATTAAGTTAGGATTGGGAGGTGATCCCATTAACTTAATCTGGGGCCAATTGGGCTCTTAATAAACCTAAACTGGGTCGAATAGAACAACCTATTCGGACCCAAAATTCTTGGCCAGCAATGGCACCGCCCAGGAGATTCGGTCTCCAAGGAATTCTGGGCGATGGTATTGTTGGCAGTTATTGCTGCCAGTGGTGGTACCGCCAGAGCTCGGCCTCCGAGCTCTGCTAAGCGGTGGTACCGCCCAGACTGAGCGGTAGTGCTGCTCAGTGACAGATGACAAGCGGTAGTACCGCCCAGTTATGGCGGTGGTACCGCTAGGACCCCGAAAATCCGGGAATGGACACTTTTGAGCTTCAATTTCAAACTAATTGGAGCCTACATAAACCCCACCCTTTCCTACATAAAAGGGAACCAAAAGCTTGCTTTTATTCTGAGTATTTGAGAGCTTAAAAGTATTGTAAAAGGCTAGAGTTCTTCTCCCTCTTTTCTTTCTAAGTGTTGATCATTCAAGAGAGGAGTGAAAACTTATAAGGGTTGTCGCCTAAGCCCGTCAAAAGGAGAAAAGCTGTAAAAGGGTGGTTAGCCTTTGCCTATTGAAGGAAGGCCTCTAGTGGACGTCGGTGACCTCGTCGAAGGAGGAAGCCAAAAGTGGATGTAGGTCAAGATTGACCGAATCACTCTAAATCTCGGTTTGCATTTACATTCTGCTCTTTATCTTAACTGCAAACTGCCTTCATTGATTTACATCAACTACACTTCCACTTACTCTTAACTTTAAAGATCTTTCCAAAATGGTTTTCGTATGAAAGTCTTTTTAACTGACGAAAGTTTTCTACTGCACTAATTCAACCCCCCTCTTAGTGCTCTTGATCCTAACAGTTTGGGCTTTGTTGGGCCAAGTGAAAGGCCCAAACAGTGACCAAACAGGTGAAACTATCATGGCACAATCTTCAAGAATGTGTCAGGCGGTGGTACCGCCCAGTGTCAGGCTATAGGCAGTGTTACTGCCCAGTGCAGGCGGTGGTATCGCTCATACCCTGAAATTTCAGGGGTTTGAATTTTGGGCTCCAAATTTGAATCCATTTGAGGCCTATAAATACCCTAGTTATTCTTGCATGGAGTAGAAGAAAAGTGAACAAAAACTTTGTATTTTTAGAGTTGAAAGCCCTTGTAAAGTATAGAGTCCCTCCTCCTATAGTTTAAGGACCATTCTAAGAGAGAGTATGAGGGAAGCTTTGTAAAAATGGGGTGTAAAGGTTCTCTCCTGAGCCTACAAAAGGAGAATAGAGTTATAAGAAGGAGGTTGATCTTCGCCTATTAAAGGAAGATCATTAGTAGATGCCGGTGGCCTCGATGGAAGAGGAATTAGTGGAGTAGATATAGATCATAACAACCGAATCACTATAACTCGGTTTGCATTTACTTCTTACAATTTACATTTACTGTAAATTGCCCTTCTTTACTCGCACTGCTCTACTTTCTCATTACATGCTTACGTAAATGTTTTTAAGTTAAACATATTTTTAATCTGTTTTAATCGTATGAAGATTTTTCAAACCAATGTTTTTACTACTGCACTAATTCACCCCCCCCCCCCTCTTAGTGCCGACTCGTTCCTAACAATTGGCATCAAAGTCATATTTTTCTCATTTAGTTTAACACCCAAAGAGAAATGGCTCTTTTCGACTTTCAAGAGGGTCACTCTCTCATTCGTCCTCCCATGTTCAATGGGATGGACTACACATATTGGAAAACTCAAATGAGAGTTTTTTTGCTTTCTTTGGATTTGAATTTATGGAATATTATAGAAAGTGGTTTTCAAATGTCTTCTCTTCCAATGAACCATTGAAATGATTTGGAGAAGAAGACTTTTTCCTTAAATGCTAGAGCTATAAACGCTCTATTTTGTGCTTTGGATAAAACTGAGTTTAATCGGGTTTCTACTTGCAAAATAGCTTTTGACATTTGACATACTCTTGAAATCACACATGAAGGCACTAGCAAAGTTGAAGATTCGAAAATCAACTTTTTGATGCATGATTTTGAACTTTTTCATATGAAACCAAGTGAAACCTTTGGAGACATGTAGACCTGTTTTACAGATATTGTCAGTGGTTTAAAAGTACTTGGTAAAAGTTTTTTAGATTTTAAACTTGTAAACAAAATTTTATATTATCTTAATAAGAGTTAGGTTTCGAAATTAACCATAATACAAGAGGCAAAAGATCTTAATAATTTTTCACTTGAAGAACTTTTTGATTCTTTGGTGATATATGAAATGACACAATGCACAAAACAAATATGAGAATAACCTTCCAAAGAATAGGAAGGATTTCGGACTTAGAACAATTGAAGACCACTCAAGTATAAGCTCACGTGATAGTGAACTTGAACTCCTCACTATGAAATTTAAAAAGTTCATGAAACAAAAATTAAAGAACAAAAAGAACGCAACTACTTGCTATGAACGCAAGAAGAGGGAAGCACTTTGAGATGAATCGAGCTCCTCCGAAGACGAGGAGAAAATCAACAAAGGTAAGGTGGCAAACTATGCCTTAACTGCTTTTGACGACAAGATAATCAAAATCCCCTTAGTTTATGTTGAAATTACTTGATATTTTTCATGACTTATTTTTTATTTAGTTTAAGAATATTATATAATATTTTTTTAATTACATGTTTAAAGATATAATGAAAATGTTAAAAGTTTTAGAATCATGCTTATCTTTCTAGTAATTTTAAAAAGGATCATGACAATTAATGAATGTTAAAAGTTTTAGAATCATGCTTATCTTTCTAGTAATTTTAAAAAGGATCATGACAATTACATGTTTTATGATAATGCAATAAAATGTTAGATATAAATCTAATGATTGTATACCTAGTAAGATTAATCTTATATATGTATTTAAGAAGCAAGAATGTGTATTTTGATGATTTCCATATTGCTTTTCGATGACAATGCATGGCTTTTGTATGGAAGGCTTGATGATTTTTGTGATGAACCTTGTCTTTGGTTTCCGATTTTAAACATAATGTATAGTTTTGACATCAGAACAAAAATTTGGGTATGCTAATATAAAGTCAATCATATAAATTAAAACTAAAGAAGTTTAGATATCGATAAGAATCATTCAAAATTATGTTCAATGAAATATTGTAATGAAAATATTAAAGTTTTGATACCATACTTAATGGTTTTATACTATAAATGAGATTTCAAAATTATGCATGATGATTCTTGTAACTTATGGCTTATCAATCTTTGCCATAATAAAAGTTGTTTTTTCGGTTTTAAACATGATGCATGTTTTTATTTGACAAAAAGGACAAGGGCATGCATACATGAAATCAATCACTTAAATTAAAACAACTAAAAAGAGGAAAGCATTTTTCTTGAAAATTTCTTTTCCTCTATCTTATCGATTTTTCACTAAGAAATTGATAAAGTTGTTTATTCCAATATGAATCTCTTGATAGTGATTTTGATGGTTTGTTGATGTGAATTTTGATGAGTTTTGTCTAACCATGATTTTTATCTTGATTTCTCGATATTTATAATTTGAGAGATATTATACATAAATCGAGATCCTTTATGCGTTCTCTCATGACTTCTCTTGCTATAGGAATGTCTTTATTAAAATCATGATCTTGAATTCTTAGAATCAAAACTTGATACTTTTTCTATATAAATCAAGATTTCTTATTTGATCTCTTATGTTTCTCTTTGCCATTTACTAAAGAGGAAAATAATCTAATTCATGATCTTAATTTCTCAATTTGTGATAGTTGAAATCTTTCTATGAATTAAGATCATTTTCTCCTTGTTTCCTTTTGCTATTCACCAAAAAAAAGGGGAGACTTATCCTAACAAACCATGATATGCTACTTGACATCTTGAAAATTTATGACTTGAGTTTTGTTATGCATTTCTTCCCTTATTCGTTCTTGTTTACAATGACAAAAGGGAGAAATAAAATCGCTAGCATATCAAGATATTGATAAATCAATTAATGTCATTTTGAATCTCTTGAAAATGATTTTGATGATTTGATAATTTGAATTTGAATGAGTTTTATTCAAATCATTATTTTGATTTCTTGGAATTACTTGAGATTTTTTCTTAATCAAGATCTCTTCCTTTTACCCCTACAATTTTTCTTAATATTTCATTTAAAAAGAATATTTACTATATGAATTATGTCTTTTGGTATTTACTGTTAGGATCGGAGCGGCACTAGGGGGGGTGAATTAGTGCAGCGGATTAAAACTTATAAGTTTGAAAACGATTTCGTAAATGCGTAGAGATTTCAACTAGAGAATGAATAACTTGGCAAGAGTAGCTTGAGTAAAGTTAGAAGATGAAAACCGAAAGCTTACTGCTATGTAAATAATGATTTTAGAAAGGTAAACACTCATACATTCAAGGAACACACCAATTTAAAGTGGTTCGGTCAAATGACCTACATCCACTTGCGAAGTCTTCTTCGATGAGGCTTCCAACTTCCACTAGCAAATCACTTTGAAGGGGAAGGACAAATACCCCTCTTACAATCTTTTACAAGTAGTTCACACTCTTACAAATTTTCAAAGAGAAAGAGGGAGGTGAACACTTTAGCTATTGAAAACAAGACTTGCTAAAAGACTTTGCTAAGGCTTTATCTCAATCTATTACTTCTCAAAAAGGTTGTCTTCTCTGCTAAGAAATGATGCGTATTTATAGGCCCCAAGAGGATTCAAATTCAAATTTGAATTCTTTTGGGTTTCCCGATGCTGGCGGTGCCATCGCCTGTCAGTGTCTGATACTAATAGTGTACTGGCGGTGCCACCGCCGGAACTCTCGGGTTCTAAGTGGTGCCACCGCCTAGTCCGATGATACCACCGCCTGATCCCTCGAGTTCTGGGCGGTGCCACCGCCTAGTCCGGCGATGCCACCGCCCGTCCTTACGGGTCACTGGTTGGGCTCCAAATTTGGCCCAAACAAGTTTATATTAGGGCCTAGTTGGCCCCTAACTAGGTTATAGGATTAACTCTTAATCCCAACCCTAATTACATGTAAACTATAAAATTAAGACATAGTCCTAAGCAGGTTTTTAACCGACAACTTCGAGTTTCCTTCCGGCGAGCTTTCCGGTGATCTTCCGGCAAACTTCCGATACACCCTCGGATTTCTTCCGGTGGACTCCCAACAGGCTCCCAATCTTGTGGTGAGTTCAACGAGTCTTTGGCAAGTAGCTAAACCTTCTCGGTGATCTCCGCGAACCTCCGACGATCTCTTTGGCGGACTTCTGAAAACTTCGACAAGTCCCCAATTTCTTCTCGGTTGGTTCCGGCAGCACTTCCGACGAATCTTCGGACTCTTGGCGGACTCTCGAACACCCATCGAACTTGACTCCGGTAGACTTGCTTTATGTCTTCAAGCTATCCTAGTTAATCCTGCACATGTAAAACAAAACTTCGATCGAGACAATTAATCCTAAGTAATTAATCAAGTTGTCCAGCATGTCATTGGTCCCTCGATGCTTCGTTCGATTCTTCGGCACATTGTCTTCTCTTGCGGCATATTGCCCAATCAGCTAGTTGACTCCGTAACTCCGATATCCTTGGTACAATTTTCGCTCTTCTTGGCCCGATGCCCGAATCCACGGCCCGAAGTCTTCCATCGATACGTCGACCGATCTACCGGCTTGACGTCCAATCTTCTGACATGTTCCTCCGGCCCAACATGATTCTTCCTGCTTTAATTATCTCATCTTGATCGAAGTATCCTACGTTACTCAAAATGCAGATTAAATCATAAATATATATCAAGTTGTTTCATCATCAAAATACGAGATTCAACAATCTCCTCCTTTTTTATGATGACAACCACTTGATGATGGAGTTAACCTTAACTCCCGGAGTTTAAACAAACTCCCCATATCAATATAGCTTATTGATAGACTTGGATTCAAAACTCTAAGCAACATGTCATCATAAACTTATGCATAACATGTCATGTCATCATACTTCTCCCCCTTTGTCATCAACAAAAAGAAGTGATGACGGAGTTAACCTTAACTCCCGGAGTTTAAACAAACTCCCCATATCAATATAGCTTATTGATAGACTTGGATTCAAAACTCTAAGCAACATGTCATCATAAACTTATGCATAACATGTCATGTCATCATACTTCTCCCCCTTTGTCATCAACAAAAGAAGTTCCAACTCTTATGTGTTTAGAGATAAAAAGTTCAAATCATTGCATAATAAACATAGTATCAAATTTTATCATCATGCAACTTAGCAATTAAAGATGTACAAGTTTAGCATGTTTGTTTTTCTTAAGATAGCAACTGTTTGCTTCTCTTTAGACTACAAGCTAGCAATTTTTACGATATGCAAGTTTTACTACATACAAGCTAGCAAAAGTTTCGAAAGCAAGTGCAAGATAGCTTTCTTGTGTAAGCTCATGATTCTTGCTTCCTATTGCAATGTGCAAGTTGCAAGTTTTGCTTCTTGAGATAGGCAAGATAGCACTTTTGTAATTTTTGTTTCTTAAGATAGGCAAGTTTGTGATGTTCAAGATAGCAAGCTCTTTCTTCTCTTTTGAGAAGTGTTATTTTTTGCTTTCTTAGCGAAATGCCAAACTAGCAGAGATTATGTTTTCGGACAATGTTTCCTAACAAATGCAATTGTTAGGATTAAGAAAATCCGAAAAAGAAATTTAAACACTTTCATGTATTCGGACAAGGTTAGCTATAGATTTTCAAACACAATCATGAAGATAAACCTGCTTGTGTAAGCTCATGATTCTTGCTTCCTATTGCAATGTGCAAGTTGCAAGTTTTGCTTCTTGAGATAGGCAAGATAGCACTTTTGTAATTTTTGTTTCTTAAGATAGCAACTGTTTGCTTCTCTTTAGACTACAAGCTAGCAAAAGTTTCGAAAGCAAGTGCAAGATAGCTTTCTTGTGTAAGCTCATGATTCTTGCTTCCTATTGCAATGTGCAAGTTGCAAGTTTTGCTTCTTGAGATAGGCAAGATAGCACTTTTGTAATTTTTGTTTCTTAAGATAGCAACTGTTTGCTTCTCTTTAGACTACAAGCTAGCAATTTTTACGATATGCAAGTTTTACTACATACAAGCTAGCAATTTTTACGATATGCAAGTTTTACTACATACAAGCTAGCAATTTTTACGATATGCAAGTTTTACTACATACAAGCTAGCAATTTTTACGATATGCAAGTTTTACTACATACAAGCTAGCAATTTTTACGATATGCAAGTTTTACTACATACAAGCTAGCAATTTTTACGATATGCAAGTTTTACTACATACAAGCTAGCAAAAGTTTCGAAAGCAAGTGCAAGATAGCTTTCTTGTGTAAGCTCATGATTCTTGCTTCCTCTTTAAATATTCGAAGAGAGATCTTAGGAGATCAAATAAGAGATTTTCAAATAAAATTTATATAGCATATCATGGTTTATTAGAATTAGTCTTCTTTTTTATGAATAGCAAAAAGAATAGTAGGAGAGCTAGATCTCAATTCATGCATATCAAATATTCAATCGTCAAAATCATGATTCATCTAGAAAATTCTCCTCTTTAAATATTCGAAGAGAGATCTTAGGAGATCAAATAAGAGATTTTCAAATAAAATTTATATAGCATATCATGGTTTATTAGAATTAGTCTTCTTTTTTATGAATAGCAAAAAGAATAGTAGGAGAGCTAGATCTCAATTCATGCATATCAAATATTCAATCGTCAAAATCATGATTCATCTAGAAAATTCTCCTCTTTAAATATTCGAAGAGAGATCTTAGGAGATCAAATAAGAGATTTTCAAATAAAATTTATATAGCATATCATGGTTTATTAGAATTAGTCTTCTTTTTTATGAATAGCAAAAAGAATAGTAGGAGAGCTAGATCTCAATTCATGCATATCAAATATTCAATCGTCAAAATCATGATTCATCTAGAAAATTCTCCTCTTTAAATATTCGAAGAGAGATCTTAGGAGATCAAATAAGAGATTTTCAAATAAAATTTATATAGCATATCATGGTTTATTAGAATTAGTCTTCTTTTTTATGAATAGCAAAAAGAATAGTAGGAGAGCTAGATCTCAATTCATGCATATCAAATATTCAATCGTCAAAATCATGATTCATCTAGAAAATTCTCCTCTTTAAATATTCGAAGAGAGATCTTAGGAGATCAAATAAGAGATTTTCAAATAAAATTTATATAGCATATCATGGTTTATTAGAATTAGTCTTCTTTTTTATGAATAGCAAAAAGAATAGTAGGAGAGCTAGATCTCAATTCATGCATATCAAATATTCAATCGTCAAAATCATGATTCATCTAGAAAATTCTCCTCTTTAAATATTCGAAGAGAGATCTTAGGAGATCAAATAAGAGATTTTCAAATAAAATTTATATAGCATATCATGGTTTATTAGAATTAGTCTTCTTTTTTATGAATAGCAAAAAGAATAGTAGGAGAGCTAGATCTCAATTCATGCATATCAAATATTCAATCGTCAAAATCATGATTCATCTAGAAAATTCTCCTCTTTAAATATTCGAAGAGAGATCTTAGGAGATCAAATAAGAGATTTTCAAATAAAATTTATATAGCATATCATGGTTTATTAGAATTAGTCTTCTTTTTTATGAATAGCAAAAAGAATAGTAGGAGAGCTAGATCTCAATTCATGCATATCAAATATTCAATCGTCAAAATCATGATTCATCTAGAAAATTCTCCTCTTTAAATATTCGAAGAGAGATCTTAGGAGATCAAATAAGAGATTTTCAAATAAAATTTATATAGCATATCATGGTTTATTAGAATTAGTCTTCTTTTTTATGAATAGCAAAAAGAATAGTAGGAGAGCTAGATCTCAATTCATGCATATCAAATATTCAATCGTCAAAATCATGATTCATCTAGAAAATTCTCCTCTTTAAATATTCGAAGAGAGATCTTAGGAGATCAAATAAGAGATTTTCAAATAAAATTTATATAGCATATCATGGTTTATTAGAATTAGTCTTCTTTTTTATGAATAGCAAAAAGAATAGTAGGAGAGCTAGATCTCAATTCATGCATATCAAATATTCAATCGTCAAAATCATGATTCATCTAGAAAATTCTCCTCTTTAAATATTCGAAGAGAGATCTTAGGAGATCAAATAAGAGATTTTCAAATAAAATTTATATAGCATATCATGGTTTATTAGAATTAGTCTTCTTTTTTATGAATAGCAAAAAGAATAGTAGGAGAGCTAGATCTCAATTCATGCATATCAAATATTCAATCGTCAAAATCATGATAGTATTAATTTGTCAATTACATCCTATCATGCATGATCAAAACTTCTCCCCATTTGTATTTCATATATAATTTTATTTCATCACATTAGGAATATCAAGAAGAATTAATTGGGTGATGAGATGAATATATAGAATTGTATAAAAATCATATCATAAGTGTTTCATGCATTCATATCATCACATGAAGGAATATAAAAAGAAAATTGGTGATGAAATATTACTTCACGAATACAATAAAATTTATATAGCATATCATGGTTTATTAGAATTAGTCTTCTTTTTTATGAATAGCAAAAAGAATAGTAGGAGAGCTAGATCTCAATTCATGCATATCAAATATTCAATCGTCAAAATCATGATTCATCTAGAAAATTCTCCTCTTTAAATATTCGAAGAGAGATCTTAGGAGATCAAATAAGAGATTTTCAAATAAAATTTTAAATCAAAAATTTTTAAAAAAGACATTCTCTTTAGTAAATCACAAAAGGAAATGTAGGAGAAAAAGATTTCAATGCATGCATAAGAACTCTTATGATTCATATTGAAAATTTTCTCAAAATGTAAGAGAATAAAGAGTAAGAAATCTTGATTCATAAAGGATTTCATGTTATAAATTTCAAGAGACCAAGATCATGATTTCGATAAAACCCATTAGATTCAAACCATCAAAATCAATTTCAAGGTTCACAAAATTCATAAATAGATTCATGATTTTAAACCAAATAATATACTTGCCTTTTTATGTGATACTTTTTAAGTGATTGATTTCGTATAAGCATGCCTTTTTCATTTATGTCAAATAAAATTTATATAGCATATCATGGTTTATTAGAATTAGTCTTCTTTTTTATGAATAGCAAAAAGAATAGTAGGAGAGCTAGATCTCAATTCATGCATATCAAATATTCAATCGTCAAAATCATGATAGTATTAATTTGTCAATTACATCCTATCATGCATGATCAAAACTTCTCCCCATTTGTATTTCATATATAATTTTATTTCATCACATTAGGAATATCAAGAAGAATTAATTGGGTGATGAGATGAATATATAGAATTGTATAAAAATCATATCATAAGTGTTTCATGCATTCATATCATCACATGAAGGAATATAAAAAGAAAATTGGTGATGAAATATTACTTCACGAATACAATAAAATTTATATAGCATATCATGGTTTATTAGAATTAGTCTTCTTTTTTATGAATAGCAAAAAGAATAGTAGGAGAGCTAGATCTCAATTCATGCATATCAAATATTCAATCGTCAAAATCATGATTCATCTAGAAAATTCTCCTCTTTAAATATTCGAAGAGAGATCTTAGGAGATCAAATAAGAGATTTTCAAATAAAATTTTAAATCAAAAATTTTTAAAAAAGACATTCTCTTTAGTAAATCACAAAAGGAAATGTAGGAGAAAAAGATTTCAATGCATGCATAAGAACTCTTATGATTCATATTGAAAATTTTCTCAAAATGTAAGAGAATAAAGAGTAAGAAATCTTGATTCATAAAGGATTTCATGTTATAAATTTCAAGAGACCAAGATCATGATTTCGATAAAACCCATTAGATTCAAACCATCAAAATCAATTTCAAGGTTCACAAAATTCATAAATAGATTCATGATTTTAAACCAAATAATATACTTGCCTTTTTATGTGATACTTTTTAAGTGATTGATTTCGTATAAGCATGCCTTTTTCATTTATGTCAAATAAAAATATGCATCAATGTTTAGGAACGAAAAATGAATTTTGTCATAAAAACCATCAAGATCAACAAACCACAAAAATCATCATGTATAACTTTAAAATCTCATGCATAAAATCGTCAAGTCATGGTATCAAAATTTCAATATTTTCATTACAACTTTATGCATCATTAAGTATACAATCGTCAAGCATATAAAATTTCTCAATTCATTATGAATCATAAAAAGAATTGTGGTTCTGAAAATCATGATTCATTTAGGATAGTAGATGCTACAAAAGAGATATTGAGGATAAAAGATCTTGATTTTTTATAGGGTAAATCTCAAGTTATAAATCTCAAGAAATTAAGATAAAGCTCATTCAAACTCAAATCATCAAATCAAAATCTTTTTCAAGATGATAAAATAGATTCATCAAGTTAATAAGATAGAGAAAAGAATTTTGTAAGAAAAATGCTTTTCTCTATTTAGTTGTTTCATACAAGCAGCCTTTGTCCTTTTTGTGCCAAATATTTTTATATACTCAAAATCGAGAAATAACAATGGAAATCAACGTGATACACATTATTACTTCTCAACCACATATAGCATGATTTCATAACGCATTTTTATGAAGGTAAGAAGGGAATAATTCAAAGGTACAAAGATTTCAACCATCTCATAAACAAATGAAAGGTCAAGTTATGAATCCAAAATTCCATGAATCAAAATAATCAAAATGATCATCAAAGATAATCTCATGTTATTCCAAGAAATCAATATCATAATTTTGATAAAACCTATTTCAAATTCAAGTCATCAAAATTATCAAACTATCAACCTTACTTTCAAGAGATTCAAAAAGATATAAATAATTTTATTGGTCTCTTAGTGAAAAATCGATAAGATAGAGAAAAAGAAATTTTTTTAAGAAAAATGCTTTTCTCTATTTAGTTGTTTCATACAAGCATGCCTTTGTCCTTTTTGTGCCATAATATATATATATATATATATATATATATATAATATATATACTTAAAGCCAGTATTATCATGAAAATCGATACTCCATAAATATCAAGAATCACATGTATAATGTCAAATATAAACTCATTAATCATAACTTCAATTAACAGGATTTTATATACCAAAATCGAGAAATAACATGGAATCAACGTGATACACATTATTACTTCTCAACCACATATAGCATGATTTCTAACGCAATTTTTATGAAGGTAAGAAGGGAATAATTCAAAGGTACAAAGATTTCAACCATCTCATAAACAAATGAAAGGTCAAGTTATGAATCCAAAATTCCATGAATCAAAATAATCAAATGATCATCAAAGATAATCTCATGTTATTCCAAGAAATCAATATCATAATTTTGATAAAACCTATTTCAAATTCAAGTCATCAAATTATCAAACTATCAACCTTACTTTCAAGAGATTCAAAAAGATATAAATAATTTTATTGGTCTCTTAGTGAAAAATCGATAAGATAGAGAAAAAGAAATTTTTTTAAGAAAAATGCTTTTCTCTATTTAGTTGTTTCATACAAGCATGCCTTTGTCCTTTTTGTGCCATAATATATATATATATATATATATATATATATAATATATATATATATATATATATTATATATATATATATATATCATCAATCTTTAAAGCCAGTATTATTATCATGAAAATCGATAATCCATAAATATCAAGAATCAACATGTATAATGTCAAAATATAAACTCATTAATCATAACTTCAAATTAAACAGGATTTTATATACTCAAAATCGAGAAATAACAATGGAAATCAACGTGATACACATTATTACTTCTCAACCACATATAGCATGATTTCATAACGCATTTTTATGAAGGTAAGAAGGGAATAATTCAAAGGTACAAAGATTTCAACCATCTCATAAACAAATGAAAGGTCAAGTTATGAATCCAAAATTCCATGAATCAAAATAATCAAAATGATCATCAAAGATAATCTCATGTTATTCCAAGAAATCAATATCATAATTTTGATAAAACCTATTTCAAATTCAAGTCATCAAAATTATCAAACTATCAACCTTACTTTCAAGAGATTCAAAAAGATATAAATAATTTTATTGGTCTCTTAGTGAAAAATCGATAAGATAGAGAAAAAGAAATTTTTTTAAGAAAAATGCTTTCCTCTTTTTGTTTCAACTCATTGATTGATTTCATATATGGTTGTTGTTTTCTTTTATCCCAAATCCATGCATCATTCATTAATGCCGAAAAAGATCTTTCAAAAGATCGCAAAGTTCGATAATCACAAAAATCATCATGCATCATTTTGAAAGAAAACTCATTAAGTATGATCATTATGTATAACTTCAAATCAAACATGATTTCATTTATTTTCAAAATATTGATAGGACATACAAGGCAAAGAATTTATTAAACATAAAGCATATTCATCAATCATGGTTTCATTGAGCATAAGGTATTTTCAACCAAAATCATTTTGTTATTTGTTGTTGTCTCTAAAGGTGATGTACCCTTCTTCTTTGCTAGTGAGAATAGAGAAATGAGATGGATCTCCTCGAGCATCCACTATCAAGATACCATCTCTTGCTCCTAGCTTGTGAGTTTGTCTATAAAAGAGGATGGTATTTAGGTACCCATTTGATTTTGGGTGCCTCATAAATTGATCTACTAATTTTGTTATTCATTATTGAACTATTTATAGTTTCTTTAGGAACCCATATCAACTTATGTGGACTAATTTTCTTAAATGGACATTTGTAAACAACATGTCCGGATTTACAACAAAAGTTACATTTCAAGTGAGGTGAAACATGTAATGTGGGTCCTTTAATGAAGGTAGTAGGTTTTTTGTGAGATCCTCTCACAAAACCAATTCCACTTCTATTTGAGACATGACCCTTGTTTACAAGGATCATGTCCAAGCCCTTGCTACCGACCTTAAACTTGTTTAAGGTCTCTTTAAGTAGCAAATTTTTTATTTTTTATTACTTCGAGGTATTTACACTTAGAGCATGGAGGAGTTTGAAGACTATCAAGCTTATTTTGTAGTAAGACATGCTCTTTCTTTAATAGATTAAACTTCTTACTAATAGTTTTACACTCATCAAATAATTCATGAAAAGTGATAGAAAGTTCATCGAAAGATAAATCCTCATTAATTAAATCACATACCTCTCCTCCTAAAGCCATTAGCGCAAAGTTTGCCTCCTCTTTATTGCTAGCTTTTTCATTCTCGGAATCACTTGAGTCGTCCCAAGTTGCTTTTAAAGCTTTCTTCTTCGGTTGTTTCTTCTTGGCTTGGGGGCATTCATTTTTGAAGTGCCCCGGCTTCTTGCATTCGTAGCATATTAATTGGTCCTTTTTATGTTCTAGTTTGTTTTTGGTGTTATTCTCAAATTTGTTCTTTCTTATAAATTTTTTAAATTTTAGAGTTAAAAGTGCAATGTCATCATCACCGTCATCATCACTTGATGTTCCTTTCAAGTGGTCTTCTTGTGTTCAAAGTGTCATATTCTTTCTGTTCTTTGGAAGGGGGTTCTCGAGCTCTTCATGAGCATGGCACGTCATTTCGTAGGTTATTAGAGACCCAATAAGTTCTTCGAGAGGAAATATTTTAAGGTCTTTGGCCTCTTGAATGGCTATAACTTTTGGATCCCATCTCTTTGGAATGGATCTTAAAATTTTAGTTACTAGTTCAAAGTTAGAAAAACCTTTACCAAGAGCTTTGAGTCCATTGATGACATCTGTGAAATGGGTGTACATGTCTCCATTGGACTCACTTGGTTTCATCCGAAAAAGTTCGTAAGAATGCATAAAAATGTTGATTTTAAACTCTTTCACTCGGCTAGTGCCTTCATGAGTGACCTCAAGAGTTCTCCAAATATCAAAAGTCGAATCACAAATTGAAACGCGATTAAATTCATTTTAGTCAAGTGCACAAAACAAGGTATTCATAGCCTTTGCGTTTAAAGCAAAAACCTTCTTCTCCGATTCATCCCATTCGCTCATCGGAAGAGAAGATTTTTGAAATCTATTCTCGATAATAGTCCAAAGCTCAAAATCCATGGAAATGAGGAAGATCCTCATACGAGTCTTCCAATACGTGTAATCCGACCCATTAAACATAGGCGGACGTGTAATAGAATGACCCTCGTGCATGCTGGAATAAGCCATCTCTCTTGGGTATTAAACCAAATATAAGAGTGAGCCTAGCTCTGATACCAATTATTAGGATCGGAGCGGCACTAAGAGGGGGTGGGTGAATTAGTGCAGCAGATTAAAACTTGTAAGTTTGAAAATGATTTTGTAAATGCGTAGAGATTTCGATTCGAGAATGAATAACTTGGCAAGAGTAGCTTGAGTAAAGTTAGAAGATGAAAATTGAAAGCTTGCTACTATGTAAATAATGATTTCAGAAAAGTAAACACTCATACATTTAAGGAACACACCAATTTAAAGTGGTTCGGTCAAATGACCTACATCCACTTGCGAAGCCTTTTTCGATGAGGCTTCCAACTTTCACTAGCAAATCATTTTGAAGGGGAAGGACAAATACCCCTCTTACAACCTTTTACATGTGGTTCATACTCTTATAAAATTTCAAAGAGAAAGAGGGAGGTGAACACTTAAGCTATTGAAAACAAGACTTGCTAAAGACTTTGCTAAGGCTTTATCTCAATCTCTTACTTCTCAAAAAGGTTGTCTTCTCTACTGAGAAATGAGGGGTATTTATAGGCCTCAAGAGGATTCAAATTTAGGCTTAAAATTTGAATTTTTTTGGGTTTCCCGATGCTGGCGGTGCCACCGCCTATCAATGGCGGTGCCACCAGCTGTCAGTGTTTGATACTGATAGTGTACTAGTGGTGCCACCGCCCAGTCTGGCGGTACCACCACCTGATCCCTCGGGTTCTAGGCAGTGCCACCGCCCATCCTTATGGATCACTGGTTGGGCACCAATTTTGGCCCAAACCAGTTCATATTAGGGCCCAATTAGCCCCTAACTAGGTTATAGGATTAACTCTTAATCCCAACCCTAATTATATGTAAACTACGAAATTAAGACATAGTCCTAAGTAGGTTTTTAACCGGCAACTTCGAGTTTCCTTCCGGCGAGCTTTCCGGTGATCTTCCGGCGGACTTCCGATACACCCTCATATTTCTTCCGGTGGACTCCTAGCAGGTTCCCGATCTTGTGGTGAGTTCAGCGAGTCTGTGGCAAGTAGCCAAACCTTCTCGGTGATCTCCACGAACCTCCGATGATCTCTTTGGCGGACTTCCAAAAACTTCGACATGTCCCCGATTTCTTCTCGGTTGGTTCCGGCAGCACTTCCGACGAATCTTCAGACTCTTGGCGGACTCTCGAACACCCATCGAACTTGACTCCGGTAGACTTGCTTTATGTCTTCAAGCTATCCTAGTTAATCCTGCATATGTAAAACAAAACTTTGATCGAGACAATTAATCCTAAGCAATTAATCAAGTTGTCCGGCATGTCATTGGTCCCTCAACGCTTCGTCCGATTCTTCGGTGCATCATCCTCTCTTGCGACCTATTGCCCAATCGGCCAGTTGACTCCGCAACTCCAATATCCTTGGCATAATTTCTGCTCTTCTTGGCCCGATGCCCAAATCCACAGCCCAAAGCCTTCTATCGATACGTCGACCGATCCACCTGCCCGACGTCCAATCATCTAACATGTTCCTCCAGCCCAACATGATTCTTCCTACTTTAATTGTCTCATCCTGATCGAAGTATCCTGCATCACTCAAAATGCAGATTAAATTATAAACACATATCAAGTGGTTTCAATAATATGCATGATGCAGAACTTGCTATCTTGAACATCACCAAACATTACTATCTTGTAATTTCAAGAGAAGCAAAAGTGCTATCTTGCCTATCTCAAGAAGCAAAACTTGCAACTTGCACATTGCAAAGAAAACAAGAATTGGTAGCTTGCACACTTCAACAAGAGGCAAAAATGCTATCTTGCATTCTTTTTCGAAAACTTGCTAGTTTAAACATTGCAAAGAAAAGCAAATATGCTAAACTCTGCACATCTCTAAAACTTGCTAACATACATGATGATAAAACTTGAGATTGTGTTTATTATGCAATAATTTGAAATTATGTCGAAACACTTACTAGTTGTACTTCTCCTTTTTTGTTGATGACAAAGGGGGAGAAAGTTGCCAATTTGTACATCATAAAGAAAAGTAAAAAGCTTACTCATCTCAAAAGATGCAAAACTTTGTTATCTTTCAAATGTTGTAAAATTCACTAGCTTGCATGATGCAGAACTTGCTATCTTGAACATCATCAAAATATGAGATTCAATATTTACATGATCTTATCTCTCATGATATGATTTATTTTTGTATAACTCCTTATATTCATTTAGTGTATAGTATATCTCATCACCCAATTAATATTTCTTGATATTCTTCATAAGATGAAATGAATGTGATGAAATGAAATTATGCATGAAATACTCATAAGAAGTTATGATCATGCATGATAGGATGTAACGTAATTTGATATTTAGATATCATCATGATTTAAAATACTATGATTTGTTGCTAAAGTGATGTATTATGAACGCTTAAGTATCATGTGTGATATGTCCATAATGATGATTGATTTTTGGTATCATGCAAGGATGATATGTAAGGTTTTGAAATTGTGCATGTTTTAATTTGAAACTATAATAATGCACAAACATATTGAATTAAGAATGATACTTTATCTTTGTCATAATTTAGAAATTGATGTAAAGGGAAAAGAATTACAAAATTATATTCTTTCCTTATTTTTTATAATGACAAAGGGGGAGAAAGTTGCCAATTTGTACATCATAAAGAAAAGTAAAAAGCTTACTCATCTCAAAAGATGCAAAACTTTGTTATCTTTCAAATGTTGTAAAATTCACTAGCTTGCATGATGCAGAACTTGCTATCTTGAACATCACCAAACATTACTATCTTGTAATTTCAAGAGAAGCAAAAGTGCTATCTTGCCTATCTCAAGAAGCAAAACTTGCAACTTGCACATTGCAAAAGAAAACAAGAATTGGTAGCTTGCACACTTCAACAAGAGGCAAAAATGCTATCTTGCATTCTTTTTCGAAAACTTGCTAGTTTAAACATTGCAAAGAAAAGCAAATATGCTAAACTCTGCACATCTCTAAAACTTGCTAACATACATGATGATAAAACTTGAGATTGTGTTTATTATGCAATAATTTGAAATTATGTCGAAACACTTACTAGTTGTACTTCTCCTTTTTTGTTGATGACAAAGGGGGAGAAGTTATGATGACAATCATGCATGGAATAATGTATTAAATGATTGATATGAATGTATGTATTGCAAATATTAATGATTAAATTTGCTTTGACTTGAATTTAAGAGTTTTCTCAAATATACCATATTGATAGGGAGAGTTAAGGTTAACTCCATCATCATCAAAAAGGGAGAGATTGTTGAATCTCGGATTTTGATGATGAAACCAATTGATAAGTGTTTATGATTTGATCTGCGTTTTAAGTAATGCAAGAAGCTTCGATCAGGATGAGACAATTAAAGCAGGAAGAATCATTTTGGGCTAGTGAAAAACATGTGAGATGATTGGACGTTGAGCCGAAGAATCAGTCGATGTATCGATATAAGGCTTTTGGACATGGATTCAAGCATCGGGCCAAGAAGAGTGGATATTGTACCAAGGAAATCGGAGTTGTGGAGGTCAACTGGCCGATTGGGCTATAGGCCACAAGAGAGGACGATGCGCCGAAGAATCGAACGAAGCGTCGATGGACCAATGACATATCGGATAACGTGATTCATGCTTTTTAATAATTGTTTAGATTGAAGTAAGTTTTATTTGTGCAGGATTAACTACAATAGTGATCAAGGCATAAAGCAAATAAAGTCCTGGAGTCAAGAACGAGATATCGTTGGGAGTTCGAGAGTTCATCGGAAGTTCTGTCGGAATTGACCGAGAAGTCTAGGAGCTTGTCGAAGAAGCTCGTCGGAACTCGCCAAGAAGATCATCGTGACGTCCAAGAGCTTGCTAGGAGTCCGCTGGAACATTGCTGGGAGATCGTCGGAAGTTTTCCGGAAGAAACCTTGACTTATCAGACTTATTTAGCTTAGTGTATACCTTAGAACTCATAGTTAGTATTAGGATCGGAGCGGCACTAAGAGGGGGGGGTGAATTAGTGTAGCAGATTAAAACTAGTAGGTTTGAAACTAATTCCATAAAATGCGAGGAGATTTCGTTCGATAGTAACTAGAGTAAAGTGAAAAACAAAAAACTTGCTTCTACATAGATAATAATTGCAAAAAAATAACAACTCACACATTCAAGGAACACGCAGATTTAAAGTGGTTCGGTCAAAATAACCTACATCCACTTGCGAAGCCTTCTTCAATCAGGCCCCCAACTTCTACTAGCAAATCACTTTCAAGGGGAAGGACAAACACCCCTCTTACAACCTTTACAAGTGGTTCACACTCTTATAAAATTTCAGCAAGAAAGAAAGGGAGGTGAACACTCAAGCAATTTGAAAGTAAGACTTGCTAAGGCTTTGCTAAGACTTTTTTTTCTCTATTGCTTCTCAAAAGTTGTAATCTCTGCTGAGAATTGAGGGGTATTTATAGGCCTTAAGAGGATTCAAATTTGGGCTCCAAAATTTGAATTCTCTTCGGTTCCCAAAGCTAGCGGTGCCACCGCTTGTTAGTGGCGGTGCCACCGCCTGTCAGTTCTGACACTGACAGTGTACTGGGCGGTGCCACCGCCCAGTCCAGCGGTGCCATCGCCTAGCTCTTCGAGTGCTGGGCGGTGCCACCGCCCAGGCCGGCGGTGCCACCGCTTGGCTCGGGTGCTGGGCGGTGCCATTGCCCAGTATGGCGGTTCCACCGCCTGACCTTACTGGTCACTGGTTGAGCTTTAAGTCCGGCCCAAACTAGGGTTCATTTTGGGCCCAGTTGGCCCCTAATCAAGATATAGGATTATTTCTTAATCCTAACCTTAATTACATGCAAACTACGTAACTAAAAACATAATCCTAAGCAAGTTTTTAACCGGCGAACTTCAAGTCTTGTTCCGGCGAGCTTTCCGGCGATCTTCCGGCGGACTTTCGATACGCTCTTGGATTTCTTCCGACGGACTCCCAGCTGGCTCCCGATCTTGTGGCGAAATCAGTGAGTAGCCGAGCCTTCTCGGTGATCTCTGCGAACCTTCGATGATCTCTTCGGCGGACTTCCGAAAACTCCAACAAGTCCCCGATTTCTTCTCAATTGGTTCCGACAACATCTCCGACGAATCTTCGAACTCTCAAACACCTATCGAACTTGATTCTGGTAGACTCGCTTTATGTCTTCAAGCTTTCATAGTTAATCCTGCATACTTATCTCAACATATGGATTAGATAAAATATAACAATTGACTTCATCATCAAAATCCGAGATTCAACAATCTCCCCCTTTTTGATGATGACAATCAATTGATAACGGAGTTAACCTTAACTCCCCCTATCTATATGCCATACTTGAGATAAGTCATTCTTGAATTCAAGGCCTTTGAATTCAAGAGACATATTAAAAAGTTAAACCTTATCAATACTCCCATCATGATTCCTATCATGATGTATCTTTCTGAAAATGATGTCAAGACTTGACAACCATTTTTAAGTTTTATATTTCAAACGTGAATGATAGTGATCATAGCAAGATATCAACATATAAAATTATGGTTTAAGCTTTTGATATCTTAACATAATGCAAACATTTCATAGTGAAAATATGGCAATCATAGCATAGCAATTATCAATTTACAATCATTTTCAAGTTTTATATTTCAAACGTGAATGATAGTGATCATAGCAAGATATCAACATATAAAATTATGATTTAAGCTTTTGATATCTTAACATAATACAAACATTTCATAGTGAAAATATGGCAATCATAGCATAGCAATAATCAATTTTCCATATTTCTCCCCCTTTGTCATCAACAAAAAGGAGAGCGACTTTAAGCGTATAATTTGTGATTATTAAAGCAAAGGAATTCAACATTACTTTGGAATTTAGTTAAAAAATTAATTCAGAATTTAAAACTTTATCTTTCATTCAAAATACATCACAAAAGAAGGTTCAGCATTCATTCAAAATACATTACAAAAGAAGGTTCAACATCATTCAAGGAAAGAAGATGACAAAGATCGCATGTCAAGATAAAAGATACATCGATTAATCTTTAGGAGGAAATGCATAGTGCTGATACAGGACATCTATTTCTTGAAAGATAGAGAGCTTGGACCAACAAGAATCCCTTTCCAAGGCTTCTAAATGTTGGAACGAGGCTTTAGAGAGGTTGGGGGAGGGTTGATGCAAGTTCTCATAGGTTGGGGGCGGTGTCACCGCCGGCCCTAACCTTTAGATTTATATAGGGGCTCTCGGGCGGTGCCACCGCTGGCATGCCGTGGAAGAAATTTTCATTCCTTCCCCCCTTTTATTTTATTTTTTTATTTTTTAGAGATGTTAGGATAAATATTTCTTTTGGAATTGAAAGAGAAGGATCAAATCCACCAAGGAACGGAAAGAGGATGAAAAACTTTTTGGAAAGTACATTCTTAGGAACAATTTAACATACCTAGTTCCCTTCTAATGAATTCAAATTGGTCTTCATTTAAGGCTTTTGTAAAGATGTCTGGCAATTGATGCTTTGTGTCAATGAATTCTAGAACAACATTATTGTTAAGGACATGATCGCATATGAAATGATGCCTAATGTCGATATGCTTAGTTCTAGAGTGCTGAATTGGATTTTTGGTAGGACATATGGCACTTGTATTATCACATTTTATGGGAATATTTTTCAAGTGAATTTCATAGTTTTCTAATATATTTTTCATCCAAACAATTTGTGCACAGCATGCACTTGTAGCGATGTATTTGGCTTATGGCGTAGATAGTGCAACTGAATTTTGTTTCTTGGAAGTCCAAGAAACAAGTGCATGTCCTAAAAATTGGCATATTCCAGATGTACTTTTTCTATCTATCCTGCATCCGCCAAAATCGGCATCTGCATAAGCTATTAAATCGAATTTTTCTGATTTCGGATACCAAAGTCCTAAATTTGGAGTTCCTTTAAGATATCTAAATATTCTTTTAACACTCTTGAGATGAGATAATTTAGGATTAGATTGAAACCTAGTGCAAAGTCTCACACTAAACATAATATCCGGTCTAGTCGCAGTGAGGTAGAGTAGACTACCTATCATTCCCCTATACATTTTTTGATCGAAATTTTCGTTGTTTTCATCCATATCTAACTTAGTCGAAGTACTCATAGGGGTATTTATTGCTTTTGAATTATCCATGTTAAATCGTTTTAACAATTCTAATGTATATTTAGATTGGTTAAGAAATATACCTTGACTAAGTTGTTTGATTTGCAATCCTAAAAAGGATGTTAATTCACCCATTAAACTCATTTCAAATTCATGACTCATACATTTGGCAAATGATTCACATAGTGAATTATCCGAAGAACCAAAAATAATATCATCAACATAAATTTGCATAATAAGAAAATTATTTTTAAATTGTTTGATAAACAATGTAGTATCAACCTTACCTTTGGTAAAATTATTTAAAATAAGAAAGGAACTAAGCCTTTCGTACCAAGTTCTAGGAGCTTGTTTCAAACCATAGAGAGCTTTAGTCAATTTGAATACATGATTAGGAAGAAGAGAATTTTCAAATCCAGGAGGTTGTTCGACATATACTTCTTCCAAAATAAAACCATTCAAGAAGGCACTTTTGACGTCCATTTGAAATAGTTTAAAATTATTACTACTAGCATAGGCAAGGAGCATCCTAATGGCTTCTAATCTTGCCACAGGAGCGAAGGTTTCTTTGTAATCGATACCTTCTTCTTGGTTAAAACCTTTGGCCACTAATCTAGCCTTGTTTCTAACCACGATACCACATTCGTCTTGCTTGTTTCTGAAGACCTATTTAGTACCAATGACTAAATGGTCACTAGGTCTAGGAACAAGCTTCCATACCTCATTCCTCTCAAATTGATTCAATTCCTCTTGCATTGCAATAACCCAAGAATCATCTTTCAAGGCCTCGTCAATGCATTTAGGTTCGATTTGAGAGAGGAAGGCAGCATTAGCACAAAAATTCTTGAAAGAAGAACGAGTTTGAACCCCTTGTGATGTATCTCCTATAATTTGCTCTTTTGGATGAGCATCTACATACTTCCATTCCTTGGGTAAGGAGATTTTGGAAGAAGATGCATCCAAGTTGCTATTTTGAGGAGGGGGTTCCTTTAAATCCAAATTTTCAAAACCAATATCATCATCAAAATCATTTTTCTTTAACTCAGAAATTTCATTAAAAATTACATGAATAGACTCTTCTATAACTAAGGTTCTTTTGTTAAAAACACGAAAAACCTTAGAAACGGAAGAGTAACCAAGAAAGATACATTCATCGGATTTAGCATCAAATTTTCCTAAGACATCCTTTTCATTTAAAATAAAGCATTTGCAACCGAAAACTTTAAAATAAGAAACATTTGGTGTTTTGTTATTCTATAATTCATAGGGAGTTTTTGATAGAGATGGTCTTATTAGAACCCTATTCATGATGTAGCAAGCCGTATTCACGGCTTCGGCCCAAAAATACTTGGGTAGACTATGTTCATTCAACATAGTTCTTGTCATTTCTTGTAGATTTCTATTTTTTCTTTCTACTACTCCATTTTTTTGAGGGTTTCTTGGAGTAGAGAAGTTGTGGTTATATCCGTTAACTTCACAAAAATTTTGGAAATCACGGTTTTCAAATTCGCCACTGTGATCACTCCGAATTGATGAAATCATGAAACCTTTTTCGTTTTGAGTGAGTTTATAAAATTTAGAGAAACATTTGAAACAATCACTTTTGTGAGCCAAGAAATAGGTCCAAGTGTATCTAGTATAGTCATCTACAATTACAAAAGCGTATTTGCTTCCTCCTAGACTTGTCGTGTCAATTGGTCTAAATAAGTCCAAATGGATCAATTGTAATGGTCTAGTGGTGCTAATTTGATTTTTTGGTTTGAAAATAGTTTTTATTTGTTTACCTAGTTGACACGCATCGCATACTTTGTCCTTAACAAACTTCATATTTGGAATCCCTCATACTAATTCTCTAGATGAGATCTTAGATATTAGTTTCATGCTTGCATGGCCTAATCTCCTATGCCAAAGCCAAGCATCATCTTTTAAAGCGGAGAAGCACATTTCATTACCTAGTTCATCAAGATTGACGGTGTAGACATTATTTTGTTTTAATGCAATCATAGTCATGTTATTGTTTGGTTTTTCAATAATACACACATTTGATTCAAATCTAACGATATAACCTTTATCTCATAATTGACTAATACTCAAGAGATTATGTTTCAATCCATCAACTAGTAATACATTATCAATAGAAAAGTTTAATTTGTTACCTATGGTTCCCTTGCCAATGATTTTGCCTTTGTTGTTGTCTCCGAAGGTGACATAACCTTCGTCTATACTAGTAAGCTTGGAGAATTGGGATGGATCTCCGGTTATATGACTTGAGCATCCACTATCAAGGTACCATCTCTTGCTCCTAGCTTGTGATGGTGTATGTTTCTATAAGAAGGGATTATTTTTAGGTACCCATTTACTTTTGGGTGTCTCAAAAACTGATCTAACTTGTTTATC
The DNA here is from genome assembly GCA_004837865.1 of Musa balbisiana. Lineage (NCBI taxonomy): Eukaryota > Viridiplantae > Streptophyta > Magnoliopsida > Zingiberales > Musaceae > Musa > Musa balbisiana. The sequence goes on along the minus strand of CM017194.1, from coordinate 15,515,567 downwards.
ATGTTGCATAGACTTGATCATGGTTCCTTTAGGAACCCAAATCAATTTGTTCGGACTAATTTTCTTGAATGGACATTGATAAGTTTTATGTCTATATTTGCAACAAAAGTTACAATTGCTTTAGTGTTAAACATGTAAGATAGGACCTTTAATGAAGGTGGTTGGTTTTTGGTGAGAACTTCTCACAAATCCGATTCCACTTCTTTTAGGAACGTGACCCTTATTTGTAAGGATCATGTTCAAATACTTGCTACCGACCTCGAATTTCTTCAAGGTGTCCTTAAGTAGCAAGTTCTCCTTTTGGAGAGTTTCTAGATCATGGCATTTTATGGATGGAGCTAAACTATCATGATATTTAATTTTTAATTTATCAAAATTACAAGTAAGACTATCATGCTCCTTTTTTAACAATTTATATTTTCTACTAATTGTTTTGCATTCATCAAATAACTCATTGAAGGTATTTAATAATTCATGATAAGATAAATCTGCATTGATTAAATTCGTTACCTCCTCTCCGATGGCCATTAGGGCGTAATGAGCAACTTGCTCGGTGTTAGACTCCTCTTCTTCATATACGCTTGAATCATCCCACGTTGCTTTGAGCGCCTTCTTTTTTGATGTTCTCTTTTTGGCTTGGGGACATTCATTTTTGAAATGCCCCGGCTTCTTGCATTCATAGCATATCACTTGGTCCTTTTTATGTTCAAGTTTGTTTTTGGTGTTATTTTTAAATTTATTCTTTCTTATAAATTTTTTAAATTTTTGAGTCAAAAGTGCAATGTCATTGTCACTGTCCTCATCACTTGATGTTCCTTTCAAGTGGTCTTCTTGTGATTTGAGTGTCATCTTTGGAAGGGCGTTCTCGAGCTCGTCATGAGCTTGACATGTCATTTCGTAAGTCATTAGAGACCCAATAAGTTCTTCAAGAGGGAATGTTTTAAGGTCCTTGGCCTCTTGAATGGCAGTAACTTTTAGATCTCAACTTTTAGGAAGGGGTCTTAAGATTTTAGTTACTAGTTCAAAGTTAGAAAAATCTTTACCAAGAGCTTTGAGTCTATTGATGACATCCATGAAACGGGTGTACATGTCTCCGATGGACTCACTTGGTTTCATTCGGAAAAGTTCATAAGAGTGCACAAGAAAAGTTCATGAGTGACCTCAAGTGTTCCCCAAATATCAAATGCAGAATCACAAATTGAAACGAGATTAAATTCATTTTTGTCTAGTGTACAAAACAAGGCATTCATAGCCTTTACATTTAAAGCAAAAACCTTCTTCTCCAATTCATTCCATTTACTCATCGGAAGAGAAGAGTTTTGAAATCCATTTTCAACAATAGTCCAAAGCTCGAAATCCATGGAAATGAGGAAGATTCTCATACGTGTCTTCCAATACGTGTAATCCGACCCATTAAACATAGGTGGACGTGTAATAGAATGTCCCTCATGCATGCCGGAGTAAGCCACCTCTCTTGGGTATTAAACCAAATATGAGAGTGAGCCTTGCTCTGATACCAATTGTTAGGATCGGAGCGGCACTAAGAGGGGGCGGTGGATTAGTGCAGCGGATTAAAACTAGTAAGTTTGAAACTGATTCCGTAAAATGTGAGGAGATTTCGTTCAATAGTAACTAGAGTAAAGTGAAGAACAAAAAACTTGCTTCTACGTAGATAATGATTGCATAAAAATATCAACTCACATATTCAAGGAACACGAAGATTTAAAGTGGTTCGGTCAAAATGACCTACATCCACTTGCGAAGCCTTCTTCGATGAGGCCCCCAACTTCCACTAGCAAATCACTTTGAAGGGGAAGGACAAACACCCTCTTACAACCTTTACAAGTGGTTCACACTCTTACAAAATTTCAGCAAGAAAGAAAGGGAGGTGAACACTCAAGCAATTTGAAAGTAAGACTTGCTAAGGCTTTGCTAAGACTTTTTTTTTCTTTATTGCTTCTCAAAAGTTGTAATCTCTACTGAGAATTGAGGGGTATTTATAGGCCTCAAGAGGATTCAAATTTGGGCGCCAAAATTTAAATTCTCTTCGGTTTTCGAAGCTAGCGGTGCCACCGCTTGTCAGTTCTGACACTGATAGAGTACTGGGCGGTGCCACCGCCCAGTCCAGTAGTGCCATCGCCTAGCTCTTCGGGGTGCTGGGCGGTGCCACCGCTTGGCTCGGGTGCTGGGTGGTGCCACCGCCCAATATGGCAGTTCCACTGCCTGACCTTACTGGTCACTGGTTGGGCTTTAAGTTTGGCCCAAACCAGGTTTCATTTTGGGCCCAATTGGCCCCTAATCAAGATATAGGATTATTTCTTAATCCTAACCTTAATTACATGCAAACTACATAACTAAAAACATAATCCTAAGCAAGTTTTAACCGCGAACTTCAAGTCTTGCTCGGTGAGCTTTCCGACGATCTTCCGGTGGACCTCCGATACGCCCTTGGATTTCTTCCGAGGACTCCCAGCTGGCTCCCGATCTTGTGGCGAAATCAGCGAGTAGCCGAGCCTTCTCGGTGATCTCTACGACCTCCGATGATCTCTTCGGCAAACTTCCGAAAACTCCGACAAGTCCCCGATTTCTTCTCGATTGGTTCCGACAGCATCTCGAGTAGCCGAGCCTTCTCGGTGATCTCTACGAACCTCCGCATGATCTCTTCGGCAAACTTCCGAAACTCCGACAAGTCCCCGATTTCTTCTCGATTGGTTCCGACAGCATCTCCGACGAATCTTCGGACTCTCAAACACCCATCGAACTTGATTCCGGTAGACTCGCATTATATCTTCAAGCTTTTGTAGTTAATCCTGCATACTTATCTCAACATATGGAATAGATAAAACATAACAATTGACTTCATCATCAAAATTCGAGATTCAACAATTAGAATTGGGCTAACTCAATTAGGGGACAATTGGGCCCAAGTTTGGGCTTTGTTGGGCCAAGAGAAAGGCTCAAACAGTGTGACCAAACAAGTGAAATCGTCATGGCACAATCTTCGAGAATGTGTCAGGCAGTGGTATTGCCTAGACATAGTCTCCAAGAGACTATTTGTAACATCCCTCATTTCAAAAAAAAAATGCTTATATAGTACTTTAATAGTTTAGTTTATTATATCAATATTAAATTATATGGAGGACTTGTGGCATTAGCAAGGATGAGCCACTTGCACTTATTCTAAAGTTGACACCTAAACCTCCATGCATGCTTGCCACCTCATTATTTTAGCATGAGCCAAACCTAAGTAATTTAAGGCACAACTAAGGGAAACTTTGCAGCCAATGTAACTTGAGAAGAGGAGAAGGAATTGAAGGAGAAGAGAAGGAGAAAGAATTGAAGAAGAAGAAGTTTTATCTTAGCTTAAGGCTTTGCATCAATTCCCCCACATTTGGAAATCAAAACTTTTTAAGGCAAGTGTTCTAACCCAATCCAATAGAATCCTAATCTCTGTTTTCTTTTCAATTCTACAAAATTTTGAAAAATTTCAGCTGAGAACCAAACATTTCTTTCGTTTTGATACAAAGCCATGAATCTATAATTTATCGGTAATCTGACCTCCATGCATTGTTTTGGTCCTAACTTTTTGTACTAAACTCTGATTTAGGTAAAACCTATTCCGTTTGAAAGTAGACTCGAAGACCTTTATTTTGATACCTAGATTGAATGATTTGGAGTCGAAATGCCTAATATGAATTCTATTGCAATTAACCCTGCAGATTCTACAAAATAGGGACTGTAATTTCTGACCTTCTATTACTAAATTGCTCATAACTCTCTATTGAAAATTCTGAATTATGCAACACTTAATTCTTTGCGAACTAGAGTCGTATATCTTTCTTTTGACACCTAGTTTCGAAATTTTGAAGTACGTTTGCCTTCTGAAACATCTATTTAAATTGATGCTATATTCTGCAACAAACAATTCTGACCTTTACTAAATTGCTCATAACTCTCTAGTGAAAATTCTGAATTATGCAAAACTTAATTCTTTGTGAACTAGATTCGCATTTCTTTCTTTTGACACCTATTTTTAGTGAATTGGAGCATGCTTGGTCACTCAAACAAATCAGGAAATGTATCATTCGAATTCTGCCAGAATTGAAAACTTTGTTGAATTTTGCCTATTCAAGTCTCATTCTGTTGGAAGTTTGATTTCTATTAAATTCTTTTGCAGTCCTTTGAAAATTCTTGTATTATTTATCCTGAAATTATTGTATGTCTGAAATTTATTATGTAATGTTTTGTTGGCATTTCCTTGTTTGATAAAGGCACATGCATATTTCCGTTGTTTCCGCATGTGCTTCCGATATATGCCAATGTCATTGTTCATGCTACCTTTTTGTACTCTGGTGTCTTGTGGGATATTGTGAACCTTTGCCAGAAATGGTAAAGGGAGTTATGCATAGAGCCCGCGATGCTCTGCCAGCCCCATTGACTTCACTCAGACGTGGGTGGATGGAGCTCCCAGACGTGGGAGACTTTTGCTTGGTGGTCATCCTAAAATGGATGAATCACATTATGTATGTAGTCCCACAGCGCCCGCTATGTTTTTGATATGATATCCAAAGCTTTGCTAATGAGTTTATATTTATGCTTTGGATAAAAATGGAATGCATGCTACCTCAAAAATGACATACAAGATTGTATTTACTATTCGGTTCACTTGTTATACTTTGGAGTGTTTCGTATGTCATTGTTATGCTCTCAAACACTCTTACGCCTTTGATATACACTGAAATGCTTCAGGTGCCATTTGATACATGCCTAAATGCTTATTTTGCCAATGAAATGCTCCAATTTCCTTTCTCGTATTGTTATGTCTAACGTTTGTTTTCAAATGAGGAAACCCTTTGTGATTTTATACCAAATAAGATGATTTCAAATGAACACTTGTATTTCTGCTTTTGTTATCTTGATACTAAGCCTGCTTGAACTTCTCCTATCGCCATGGATATGTTGGTCGCTTGTTGAGCTCTTCATGCTCACCCCGTTGCTATATAAATTTTTCAGGGTAGCTTGTCACGCACTGAAAAGCTAGAATTGGGTTGAAGCACTGAAAGGCTAGAAGATTTTAGACTAATCTTTATTGGTTGATAGGTTTTTGTTGTATAGTATACTTTACTTCTGATGTAATGTTAATGATATATTAATACTTATGTGTTGTAAAAGTTTAAAGGACTACTCATGTTTATGGAATGATAAGCTTACGTTGTATAAGTATATGAACTCATGGTGAATAATATTTTGTGATGGTATATATTTCTACGAATATGGATTTGTGTTGTGGTTAATGTTTAGTTGAGTTGCCTTTGGATTTTATAAATCTCTAAGTGAAGTGGAGTATGATTTATGAAACGTACAGGTTTATGAATTGTGAATATTGATTTGAATGGTTCTTAGTATCCTTAAATTGACAGAGTTGGTATCAGAGCATTGTTTGAGGATTTCTAAGAATTTTGATATGCTAGATGTATAATAAATTTTGAGGTTTAGTGATTTCTATTAAATTCTTTTGCAGTCCTTTGAAAATTCTTGTATTATTTATCCTGAAATTATTGTATGTCTGAAATTTATTATGTAATGTTTTGTTGGCATTTCCTTGTTTGATAAAGGCACATGCATATTTCCGTTGTTTCCGCATGTGCTTCCGATATATGCCAATGTCATTGTTCATGCTACCTTTTTGTACTCTGGTGTCTTGTGGGATATTGTGAACCTTTGCCAGAAATGGTAAAGGGAGTTATGCATAGAGCCCGCGATGCTCTGCCAGCCCCATTGACTTCACTCAGACGTGGGTGGATGGAGCTCCCAGACGTGGGAGACTTTTGCTTGGTGGTCATCCTAAAATGGATGAATCACATTATGTATGTAGTCCCACAGCGCCCGCTATGTTTTTGATATGATATCCAAAGCTTTGCTAATGAGTTTATATTTATGCTTTGGATAAAAATGGAATGCATGCTACCTCAAAATGACATACAAGATTGTATTTACTATTCGGTTCACTTGTTATACTTTGGAGTGTTTCGTATGTCATTGTTATGCTCTCAAACACTCTTACGCCTTTGATATACACTGAAATGCTTCAGGTGCCATTTGATACATGCCTAAATGCTTATTTTGCCAATGAAATGCTCCAATTTCCTTTCTCGTATTGTTATGTCTAACGTTTGTTTTCAAATGAGGAAACCCTTTGTGATTTTTATACCAAATAAGATGATTTCAAATGAACACTTGTATTTCTGCTTTTGTTATCTTGATACTAAGCCTGCTTGAACTTCTCCTATCGCCATGGATATGTTGGTCGCTTGTTGAGCTCTTCATGCTCACCCCGTTGCTATATAAATTTTTCAGGGTAGCTTGTCACGCACTGAAAAGCTAGAATTGGGTTGAAGCACTGAAAGGCTAGAAGATTTTAGACTAATCTTTATTGGTTGATAGGTTTTTGTTGTATAGTATACTTTACTTCTGATGTAATGTTAATGATATATTAATACTTATGTGTTGTAAAAGTTTAAAGGACTACTCATGTTTATGGAATGATAAGCTTACGTTGTATAAGTATATGAACTCATGGTGAATAATATTTTGTGATGGTATATATTTCTACGAATATGGATTTGTGTTGTGGTTAATGTTTAGTTGAGTTGCCTTTGGATTTTATAAATCTCTAAGTGAAGTGGAGTATGATTTATGAAACGTACAGGTTTATGAATTGTGAATATTGATTTGAATGGTTCTTAGTATCCTTAAATTGACAGAGTTGGTATCAGAGCATTGTTTGAGGATTTCTAAGAATTTTGATATGCTAGATGTATAATAAATTTTTCAGGGTAGCTTGTCACGCACTGAAAAGCTAGAATTGGGTTGAAGCACTGAAAGGCTAGAAGATTTTAGACTAATCTTTATTGGTTGATAGGTTTTTGTTGTATAGTATACTTACTTCTGATGTAATGTTAATGATATATTAATACTTATGTGTTGTAAAAGTTTAAAGGACTACTCATGTTTATGGAATGATAAGCTTACGTTGTATAAGTATATGAACTCATGGTGAATAATATTTTTGTGATGGTATATATTTCTACGAATATGGATTTGTGTTGTGGTTAATGTTTAGTTGAGTTGCCTTTGGATTTTATAAATCTCTAAGTGAAGTGGAGTATGATTTATGAAACGTACAGGTTTATGAATTGTGAATATTGATTTGAATGGTTCTTAGTATCCTTAAATTGACAGAGTTGGTATCAGAGCATTGTTTGAGGATTTCTAAGAATTTTGATATGCTAGATGTATAATAAATTTTGAGGTTTAGTGATTTCTATTTAGAGATTGATCAAATGTTATCTTTTGCTATTTTTAGGAAGCAAGGATGACGAGGTCATTTGGTACTCCTGTTACATTTACATCTGATCAATTGAGTGGAATTATGAAAACTCTAGAGGCTATGACACAAGTAATGCAACAACAAGTTCGACAAGGAAGAAATGATGAAACGGGGAATTCAAACCAGACTGGTTTGGGAATTGAACAGTTTAAGAAGCTTAGTCCTCCCAGTTTTAGTGGTGAGCCTGATCCAAAGGTAGCAGAACAATGGATGATGCGGATAGAGAAAATATTTGATGTTTTAAATTGCCCAGATGATAAGAAGGTTTCTCTTGCTACCTTCATGCTGAAAGGAGAGGCTGAGCACTGGTGGCGAACCATGAAGAGGATTTCTGAAGCTCAACAGGAGCCAATCACTTGGAAGGTATTTATAGAAAAGTTCAATGATAAATACTTTCCAGATTGTATCAGAGAGCAGAAAGAATTGGAGTTCTTGAATCTCATCCAGGGAAATTTGACAGTAGCCAAATATGAGTCTAAATTCACTGAGCTCTCTAGATTTGCCATGCATATGATCGATGATGAATATAGGAAAGCAAGAAGATTTGAAAGAGGACTAAGGCCGGCAATAAGAAGTCGGATATCAGTTTTAAAACTCCAGGTATACACTGATGTAGTAGAAAGAGCTTTCATACTTGAAAAAGACTTGGAGGAGATCCAAGAAATCAGGGACAAGAACAACAAGGATAAGTTTGTTGGTAAAAGTAAGAGAGGAAATGAAGCAGAAAGAAGTAATAAGAGGGTAAAGGTACCTAGATTTGAGAAAGGAACTCTATCACAAAGAACTCTATCGTGTACAAAATGTGGACGTAATCATGAAACAAGTGAGTGTTATCGGGTGACTGGAGCCTGTTTTGCTTGTGGAAAGTTAGATCATAAAGTCAGGGACTGCCCACTAAACAAGAAGAAAGAGCCACTAACCACTAAGCCAACGACCCATGCTAGAGTATATGCTATCACAGAACAAGATTCCAGAGCCTCTAAATCAGTGGTTGAAGGTATTCTACATGTTTCTAATAGAAATGCAAAAGTTTTGTTTGATCCTGGTTCCAACTTATCCTTTGTTTCACAATATTTTGCTTATCACTTGGGCATTCAACCTAAACCACTGGATTATTTGCTACACGTAACTACTGCTGTTGGGGATTCTTTGACTACAAATCTGGTTTATCCATCTTGTTTGATTTCTATCGGAGAACATGAACTCCTTGCCGATTTGATACTCCTAGAAATCCAAGGTTTTGATATTATACTGGGTATGGATTGGTTATCTTCCTATCATGCTAGTATTGATTGCTATACAAAAATAATTACTTTCTGCATACCAAATCAGCCTATCTTCTATTTTGAGGGTATTAGGCATGATTTGCCTCCTTGCTTAATATCGGCACTTCAAACTCAACGCCTTATGCAGAAGGGATGTTCTTGTTATGTTATATGTGTAAAGGAACATTCAGAACAAGAAACTCACCTAAATGAAATTTTCCTGGCTAAAGAGTTCCCTGATGTATTCCTAGAGGATTTGCTTGGACTACCTCCAGACAAAGAAGGTGAATTTGTTATTGATTTAGTCCTTGGGACAGCCCCAATATCTAAGCCTCCCTACAGAATGGCACCACTTGAGCTCGAGGAATTGAAGAAGCCAATACAAGAGTTGTTAGATAAGGGTTTTATTCGACCCAGCGTCTCACCATGGGGTGCTCCAGTGCTATTAGTTAAGAAGAAGGATGGGACATTGAGACTTTGTATTGATTATAGACAATTGAATCAGGTGACCATCAAAAACAAGTATCCCCTACCCAGGATTGATGACTTGTTTGATCAATTGTAGGGTGCACAAGTATTCTCCAAGATTGATCTAAGATCAGGCTACTATCAGTTGAAGGTCAAGAAGGAGGATATTCCAAAAACAGCCTTTAGAACTCGATATGGTCACTACGAATTTTTAGTAATGCCTTTTGGCTTGACTAATGCTCCTGCAGCTTTTATGGAACTAATGAATAGAATATTTCAGTCACTCTTAGATAATTGTGTAATTGTATTCATTGATGACATATTAGTATATTCAAGGAGTAATCAAGAGCATGATAAACACTTGAGAGATGTATTATCTATACTAAGAGAAAAGAAGCTGTATGCAAAGTTCAGCAAATGTGAATTTTGGTTGAAGGAAATTGCTTTCTTAGGCCACGTGATTTCAGGAAAGGGCATATCTGTTGATCCAAAGTAGGTGGAAGCAGTAGTTAATTGAGAAGTGCCAACAAATGTAACAGAAATTAGAAGTTTCTTGGGCATGGCAGGTTATTACAGGAGATTTGTGGAGGGATTTTCTCAAATTGCTCATCCCCTCACCAAACTGACTCAAAAGAATGTGAAATTTGAATGGAGTAGTGATTGTGAGCAAAGTTTCCAAGAATTAAAAAGAAGATTAACTAGTGCCCCTATTCTCACTATTCCGAGTGGTAATGAAGGATTTATAGTTTATACTGATGCTTCGAGAAAGGGTCTTGGATGTGTTTTGATGCAAGAAGGGAAAGTAATTGCTTATGCTTCAAGACAGCTAAAGAATTATGAATTGAACTATCCGACTCATGATTTGGAATTGGTAGCAATCATCTTTGCTCTAAAGATTTGGAGACATTACTTGTATGGGCGGACATTTGATATCTTTACTGATCACAAGAGTTTAAAATATATTTTTACGCAGAAGGAGTTAAATATGAGGCAGCGAAGATGGATAGAACTTCTAAAGGATTATGATTGTACCATCCGTTATCACCCAGGTAAAGCCAATGTTGTAGCTGATGCACTTAGTAGAAAATCTACAAGTTTTATGGCTAGTCTGATTGTGAAACAATGGAAGTTATTAGAAAGAAATTATGATTCAAATGTAATGAGAAAAGGGCAAGACTCAATAATGTTGATGGCCTCTATCCAGGTGCAAACTGATCTCATTCAACAAATTAAAGAAGGACAACTACGAGATCCACATTTAATATACTTGAGGAATGAAGTTGATAAGGGACCAAAGTTGAATTTTCAAATTTCAGATGATGGCCTATTGAGATTTGGGGATAGAATATGTGTTCCAAATAACCCAGATATCAAGAATCAAATTTTAAACGAATGTCATAATTCAAAGTACACCATGCATCCTGGTAGCACGAAAATGTATAGAGATCTCCAAAGTCATTATTGGTTGAAAGGCATGAAGAAGGAGATTGCAATATATGTTTCAAGGTGTTTGACATATCAGCAAATCAAAGCAGAACACCAGAGACCTGGAGGTTTGTTACAGCCCTTAGATATTCCTGAATGGAAATGGGAATGCATTACTATGGACTTTGTTTCAGGGCTACCCAGAACCTCTAGAAAGCATGATGCTATTTGGGTCATTGTTGATAGGTTAACCAAATCTGCACATTTCTTACCAATCAATATGACTTATTCTCTTGATAGGCTTGCAGATTTGTATGTTGATGAAATAGTAAGACTTCATGGTGTCCCGAAGGAGATCATCTCGGACAAAGACTCCAGATTTCTTTCTAGATTGTGGAGGAGATTACAAGATTCTATGGGCACCAAAGTAAAGTTTAGCACCGCCTATCACCCTCAGACTGATGGTCAATTTGAAAGAACAATTCAAGTACTTGAGGATTTACTTAGAGCCTATGTTATGGATTGGAGAGGTGAATGGGATAAAGATATTTCTCTTATTGAGTTTACTTATAATAATAGTTACCATTCGAGCATCCAGATGGCTCCTTATGAAGCATTGTATGGGCGAAAGTGCAGAACGCCTATATGTTGGGAGGAAGTTGGTGATAGAAAATTGTTAGCACCAGATAAAGTACAAGAGACTACTGAAAAGATTCAAGTTATCATAAAAAGGCTAAAGGCTGCTCAAAGTTGGCAAAAGAGCTATGCAGACAATAGAAGACGAGATATCGAGTTCCAAGTAGGGGATTTTGTATTCCTAAAGGTCTCCCCTTCTAAAGGCGTTATAAGATTTGGAAAGAAAGGAAAGTTAAACCCAAGGTTCATTGGACCTTTTGAGATCCTCGAAAGAATTGGCTTTATCGCTTACAAGATTGCCTTGCCACCATCGATGTGTCATATCCATAATATATTTCATGTGTCAATGCTCCGAAAGTATATACCTGATCCCTCTCATGTCATTGAGTATGAGCCGATTGCAATTGAGAAAGACTTGTTTTACAAGGAAGAGCCCATTCAGATTATTGATAAAAAGGAGAAGATCTTAAGAAATAGAATCATCACTCTGGTTAAAGTAATTTGGAAGCATCATCCTGCAAATGAAGCGACTTGGGAGCTAGAGGAAGAAATGAAGAAAGCTTATCCTCATCTTTTTCCCGAAAGAGGTATGACAAATTTAGAGGACTAAATTTTTTTTTAAGGAGGGGAGAGTGTAACATCCCTCATTTTAAAAAAAAAATGCTTATATAGTACTTTAATAGTTTAGTTTATTATATTAATATTAAATTATATGGAGGACTTGTGGCATTAGCAAGGATGAGCCACTTGCACTTATTCTAAAGTTGACACCTAAACCTCCATGCATGCTTGCCACCTCATTATTTTAGCATGAGCCAAACCTAAGTAATTTAAGGCACAACTAAGGGAAACTTTGCAGCCAATGTAACTTGAGAAGAGGAGAAGGAATTGAAGGAGAAGAGAAGGAGAAAGAATTGAAGAAGAAGAAGTTTTATCTTAGCTTAAGGCTTTGCATCAATTCCCCCACATTTGGAAATCAAAACTTTTTAAGGCAAGTGTTCTAACCCAATCCAATAGAATCCTAATCTCTGTTTTCTTTTCAATTCTACAAAATTTTGAAAAATTTCAGCTGAGAACCAAACATTTCTTTCGTTTTGATACAAAGCCATGAATCTATAATTTTTCGGTAATCTGACCTCCATGCATTGTTTTGGTCCTAACTTTTTGTACTAAACTCTGATTTAAGTAAAACCAGTTCCGTTTGAAAGTAGACTCGAAGACCTTTATTTTGATACCTAGATTGAATGATTTGGAGTCGAAATGCCTAATATGACTTCTATTGCAATTAACCCTGCAGATTCTACAAAATAGGGACTGTAATTTCTGACCTTCTGTTACTAAATTGCTCATAACTCTCTAGTGAAAATTCTGAATTATGCAACACTTAATTCTTTGCGAACTAGAGTCGTATATCTTTCTTTTGACACCTAGTTTCGAAATTTTGAAGTACGTTTGCCTTCTGAAAAATCTGTTTAAATTGATGCTATCTATTCTGCAAAACAGAGATGATCAATTCTGACCTTCTGTTACTAAATTGCTCATAACTCTCTAGTGAAAATTCTGAATTATGCAAAACTTAATTCTTTGTGAACTAGATTCGCATTTCTTTCTTTTGACACCTATTTTTAGTGAATTGGAGCATGCTTGGTCACTCAAACAAATCAGGAAATGTATCATTCGAATTCTGCCAGAATTGAAAACTTTGTTGAATTTTGCCTATTCAAGTCTCATTCTGTTGGAAGTTTGATTTCTATTAAATTCTTTTGCAGTCCTTTGAAAATTCTTGTATTATTTATCCTGAAATTATTGTATGTCTGAAATTTATTATGTAATGTTTTGTTGGCATTTCCTTGTTTGATAAAGGCAAACGCATATTTCCGTTGTTTCCGCATGTGCTTCCGATATATGCCAATGTCATTGTTCATGCTACCTTTTTGTACTCTGGTGTCTTGTGGGATATTATGAACCTTTGCCAGAAATGGTAAAGGGAGTTATGCATAGAGCCCGCGATGCTCTGCCGGCCCCATTGACTTCACTCAGACGTGGGTGGATGGAGCTCCCAGACGTGGGAGACTTTTGCTTGGTGGTCATCCTAAAATGGATGAATCACATTATGTATGTGGTCCCACAGCGCCCTCTATGTTTTTGATATGATATCCAAAGCTTTGCTAATGAGTTTATATTCATGCTTTGGATAAAAATGGAATGCATGCTACCTCAAAAATGACATACAAGATTGTATTTACTATTCGGTTCACTTGTTATACTTTGGAGTGTTTCGTATGTCATTGTTATGCTCTCAAACACTCTTACGCCTTTGATATACACTGAAATGCTTCAGGTGCCATTTGATACATGCCTAAATGCTTATTTTGCCAATGAAATGCTCCAATTTCCTTTCTCGTATTGTTATGTCTAACGCTTGTTTTCAAATGAGGAAACCCTTTGTGATTTTTATACCAAATAAGATGATTTCAAATGAACACTTGTATTTCTGCTTTTGTTATCTTGATACTAAGCCTGCTTGAACTTCTCCTATCGCCATGGATATGTTAGTCGCTTGCTGAGCTCTTCATGCTCACCCCGTTGCTATATAAATTTTTCAGGATAGCTTGTCACGCACTGAAAAGCTAGAATTGGGTTGAAGCACTGAAAGGCTAGAAGATTTTGGACTAATCTTTATTGGTTGATAGGTTTTTGTTGTATAGTATACTTTACTTCTGATGTAATGTTAAGGATATATTAATACTTATGTGTTGTAAAAGTTTAAAGGACTACTCATGTTTATGGAATGATGATAAGCTTACATTGTATAAGTATATGAACTCATGGTGAATAATATTTTTGTGATGGTATATATTTCTATGAATATGGATTTGTGTTGTGGTTGATGTTTAGTTGAGTTGCCTTTGGATTTTATGAATCTCTAAGTGAAGTGGAGTATGATTTATGAAACGTACAGGTTTATGAATTGTGAATATTGATTTGAATGGTTCTTAGTATCCTTAAATGTTAGATTGGATCCTGGATTGATTTGTGATGATGAATTATAATATTATTGATTTTTAGACAGGGTCACACCTCTTGAATGGATAAAATTCGGGGGGGCGTGACACTATTAGGTGGTGGTACCACCCAATGTCAGGCTGCAGGTGGTGGTACCGCCCGTACCTTGAAATTTCGGGGGTTTGAATTTTGGGCTCCAAATTTGAATCCATTTAGGGCCTATAAATACCCCAGATATTCTTACATAGAGTTGGAAGAAAACTGAACAAAAACTCAATGTTTTTAGAGTTCAAAACCCTTGTAAACTATAGAGTCCCTCCTCCTAAAGTTTAGAGACCATTCTAAAGGAGAGTGTGAGGAAAGCTTCATAAAAAGGGGGTGTAAAGGTTCTCTCCTGAACTTGGAAAAGGAGAATAGAGTTATAAGAAGGAGGTTGATCTTTACCTATTAAAGGGAGATTATTAGTGGATGTCGGTGGCGTCGATGGAAGAGGAATCGATGGAGTGGATGTAGGTCATGACGACTGAACCACTATAACTCGGTTTGTATTTATTTCTTGCAATTTACATTTATTGCAAACTACCCTTCTTTACTCTCACTACTCTACTTCCTCATTACATGCTTATGTAAGTGTTTTTAAGTTAAACATATTTTTGATCGATTTTAATCGTATGAATATTTTTCAAACCGACATTTTTACCGCTACACTAATTCACCCCTCCCTCTTAGTGCCGACTTGTTCCTAACATGTAGTGCCCGCAGGTGAGGTGCCTATGGGTGGCGTCCCCTCTTGTGGGTTTTAGGTCGCCCACAGGTGCTGCCCTAGCAGGCAGGTCGCCCGTAGGCAATGCCGCCCCTATGGGTGTTGTGCTCGCAGGCTGCACCCATGGGCTTGGCTATTACAGGCGCTGCCAGCCCTCGCCGGCTGCAAGCAGGTCATTGGCTTACTACTACAGGCGCAATGCCTACGTGCAGCAATAGTTGCTGCACCTACACCGGCGTTGTGCCGCCTACCTGCCGCGTCGCCCTTACGAATGTACGTACACAAATGGCAGCAAGCTGCCATCTACGAGGGCAGCAACAGTTGCTGCCCTTTCTCACTATTGCGTCAATGATTTTGACATCAAAAGCTTCTCTAAAATATAACACACATAGTTCAAAATCAATCTATCGCACGAACATCCTGGTTCTAATACCACGTTAGGGAAATCTAGGGGTGACATCACATGCGCAGTGGAAAAATAGAAAATAAAATCTCCAAAGTTTTCAAAGATGTGTTCATCATCGTGCAAATATTGGTGTGCAAAATTCGTAAAACTGAAAATCACGCGTGAGATAGTTGTGTTACTTTGTGAGATCGTATATCTCTGGATCCTATTTGTAGGAGAGGATGAAGGAGGTCAAGCATCCTCCTCTTTAGCGGTGATCCACTCAACAAGGCTGTGATGACGCTCCTCAAATATTCAAGCCTACTATATGAGAAGGAGAAGGAAAGAAGAGAATAGGAGGTGGCAACCAAGAAAATCTTTGGCCTATGGGTGTTTGGTTCCCTCCTAAGGCCCCTTGTCAACTTAACCCTAATGGATCATGCCCTATTGGGTATTGGATCTCCATCCAACTACCTAAGCCTCTTAGATTAGTAAATCTCTATCCAATAATCTCTTATTGGCTCTTATTGGATCTCTTCCATAGGATCATATAATTCAAGGGATTATTGAATATCCAATAAGAGAAGGGGTCTGATGGATATCTCATATCCGAACCTCAACTTGTCACAATGCCTACCATATGTATGTAACCCTCTAAGCCTAATATCTAGCTAGCCATGAGTCATACTTGTCAGAACTCCTTTTGACTCAATGAATTATTATCTCCATAATAATTCACTCGACTCATCGACTGCGAACGTACTAGGTCACTGCGCCATAGTCCCCAAAACTCCAGGCCAGCTTTGAGGTGGAGAAGGGAAGAGAATAGGAGAGCAAGCAAAGGCTCTAGCCTATGAGGCTTTGAATCCCTCATATTTATAGTGGTCCCTTGTCAAACCCTAATGGATCCTCCCCTAATGGGTATTGGATCTGTATCCAATAAGACAAGGGCTCTGTCGGATATCTCATATCCGAACCTCTACTCATCGCAATGCCTACCATATGTATGTGACCTTCTAGGCCAAATATCGAGCTGGCCGTGAGTCATAGCTGTCAGAACTCCTTCTTGCTCAATGAATTATTATCTCTGTAAGAATTCACTCGACTCATCGACTACGGACGTACTAGGCCACTACGCCGTAGTCCCCAAACGATACAAGGGAATCCAATCTATTGGACCTGTCTGTCCTTAGTTATCGTGTACCTATAGTCCCTCATCCATCTAATATCCCAAAGACCGTATATCGAGCATGGTGCTGTCAAACCCATATGGTTTCTTCTCGAGTCTCGCTCTGATCAGATTCTCCTAGAGAACCCTTTCTCTCTCAACCCGAATAACCCTGGCCAGGGATTTGTCGGAGCAAGAACACATGGGATATTCCTCTCATGACGCCGAGAGTTGATGATCCTCTATCAACACTCAATAGCCCTCGTAAGGTCGACTACCACTCCCAATGATCAGCTGTACTAGATCTGGGATAGCCAAACCTATAAGTCTGGTATCAAAGAGTGGAGCACTCATACAAGACATCCTTGGAGTCTCAAGTCTAAAGACCAGATACACCACTAGGACTATGGAATCGCTGTCTAACAATAAGGCATCATCAACTATCCAGCATTCCGTAAGCGGATCAATTAGTGAACTCATTCTCCAATGAGTACCTGTATTATATCCCTAGTGTCCCTACATGAGCAACTATGAGACCAGCTGCATCCATCATATAGATGGGTATACAACACACCAGTCTGTCCAGTTATCACGATGTCCCTCTCGAGTAACCTATGATCGGGATTATTTAGAATCTGTGTTTAAAGGTGAATCAATCTCATTATCGTGATCTCATCACGATCCGATTCCCATTGCACAAATCCAAAGACATCACAATATATATATATATATATATATATATATATATATATATATATATATATATATATATATATATATGCAATAGTTATAAAGTGATATATGCTAAAATATAATAAGCAAAATGATTCTGTATCAAGTCGCACGTGTCATCACTCACATGATTGGCTTGTTGGGCACCTATGACTAGCAATCTCCCACTTGACCAAAAGTCAATCACCTATGTGTCTGATCCCCATTAGACCCCTGTGACGCTCAAAGACAATCTGAGACAACGGCTTTGTCAGTGGATCTGCAATGTTATATTCGGATGGAACTCTTTCCACTGCTATATCTCCTCAGGTTATGATCTCTCTGATAAGGTGGAACCTCCTCAGAACATGCTTAGATTTCTGATGAGACCTGGGTTCCTTCGCTTGAGCAATCGCCCCGTTGTTGTCGCAATATAAGGAGATCGGCTCCTCGCTACTCGGCACAACTCCCAAATCTGTGATGAACTTCTTCACCTAGACTCCCTCCTTTACTGCATTTGATGCAACAATGTACTCCGCCTCTATGGTCGATTCAGCAGTAGTATCTTGCTTGGAACTCTTCCAGCACACTACTCCTCCATTCAAGGTGTACACGTACCCCGAATTTGACTTGCTATCATCGACATCAGACTGAAAACTTGAGTTTGTGTAGCCTTCAACCTTAAGGCTACTACCTCCATATACTAGTAAAAGATCCTTAGTCCTTCTCAAGTACTTAAGGATACACTTTACCGCTTTCCAGTGCTACAAGCCTGGATCTGCCTGATACCTGCTTGTGACACTCAGAGCATGCGCTATATCAAGCCTCGTACATAGCATGGCATACATGATAGACCCTATTACTGAGGCATAAGGCATCATATCCATGTTCGCCCTTTCTTCTGGAGTCTTTGGGGACATACTCGTAGAAAGCGATATCCCATGTCTCATCGATATGAGACCTCTCTTGAAATTTTCCAATGCCAAATCTTTTGACAATGGTTTCTATGTACCTGGACTGGGATAACCCAAGTATCCTCTTGGATCTATCTCTATAGATCTGAATCCCCAAGATATAGAATGCTTCCCCTAAGTCCTTCATGGAGAAGTGTCTAGATAACCAAGTCTTTACTGTGGATAGCATTCCTACATCATTCCCGATGATTAGGATGTCATCCACATATAACACCAAAAATATGATAGCACTCCCACTTACCTTCCTATATACACAAGGCTCATCTTTGTTCTTAACGAAGTCATAAGATCTTATTACCTTATCAAATCTTATGTTCCAACTTCGGGAAGCTTGCTTTAGTCCATAAATGGATCTAAGCAACCTACACACCTTATCTAGGCAGTTCTTGGATATGAATCCCTCAGGTTGTATCATATACACCTCCTCCTCGAGGTTCCCATTGAGGAATACGGTTTTCACATCCATCTACCAGATCTCATAATCATAGTGTGCTGCAATAGCCAATAGAATTATGATGGATTTTAGCATTGCTACGGGTGAGAAGGTTTCGTCATAGTCAACACCTTGCCTTTGACGATACCCCTTAGCCACTAGCCTTGCTTTATAGGTCTCTACCTTTCTATCTACTCTGATCTTTTTCTTAAAGATCCACTTGCAACCGATGGGTACAATACTTTCGGGTGTATCAACTAGGTTCCAAACCTTGTTGGAGTACATAGAATCCATCTCAGAATTCATGGCTTCTTGCCACTTCCCAGAGTCTATACTCATAATAGCCTCCTTGTAGGTCTGAGGATCAATATCCTCAACATCCTCTCCTCTAATATGTCTCACATATCTCTCAGGAGGATAGGATACTCCGTCAGACCTACATAAAGTTGAAACTTGTGTATTAGGTACTTGAACAGACTTGGGCTGTAGAGTGGTGCTTGAGCTTGGTTCTCCAACCTCACTCAACTCTATCATGCTCTCACTATCTCCGCCAAGAATGGGTTCTTTCTCAAGGAACACTGCTCTCTTAGCTACAAAGACGTTTTGGTCCTCTAGATGATAATACCCACAAGTTTCCTTGGGGTATCCTATAAATTTGCATCACTTTGTCCTTGATTCTAACTTATCGGGGTTGTGTCTTTTAACGTGGGCAGAGCGGCCCCAAATCTTAACAACCTTAAGATCTGGCTTCTTTCCTTTCCATATCTCATATGGCGTAGACACTACCGACTTAGTTGGAACTCTGTTCAGAAGGTAAGTTGCAGTTTCTAGCACATATCCCCAAAAGATGGGTAGGTCAGCGAAACTCATCATGGACCGTACCATGTATAATAGCGTATGATTTCTCCTTTCAGAGACACTATTGAGCTGAGGTGTATAAGGAGGTGTCCATTGGGATAATATCCCATAGTCCTTAACGAACTGAGTAAACTTTGTACTTAAGTACTCACCTCCTCGATCTGATCGAAGAGTTTTGATACTCTTTCTAGTCTGGTTCTCCACCTCATTCTTATACTCTCTAAATTTCTCAACATCCTCGGACTTGTACTTCATTAAGTACACATATCCATACCTTGAGAAATCATCAGTAAAGGTAATGAAGTAGGAGTAACCACCAATGGCATGAGTTGACATGGGTCCACATACATCACTATATATGAGTTCCAACAGCTCAGTGGCTCTCTCTCCAGTTCCACTAAATGGAGAGTTGATCAGTTTTCCACGAAGGCAAGGCTCGCAAGTTGCATATGACACATAGTCAAATGGATCTAGATATCCATCATTTAGCAACTTTTGAATCCTTCCTTCATGGATGTGACCTAGCCTACAATGCCACAGGTATGCACTTTTCATCTCATCTCGTTTCCTCTTGGACACATTTATATTCATGATATGTTGAGTAGTGTTTATCATAAATAAACCATTATGCAATGTTCCTTTCGTGATGATCTTATCATCTAATAATATCGAACAACCATTATTCTCATAAACTAATTTATATCCACTAACTGTCAAACATGAAATGGAAATAATGTTTTGATAATAGAAGGAACAAAATAACATGCATCTAATGCAATAAAAGCTCCACCAAGCAGATGTAGGGCGACCTCGCCAACAGCTACTACAGCAACTTTTGCTCCATTACCCATCTTGAGGTCCATTTCACCTCTTTTTAGTCTCCTAGGCCTTGCTAGAACCTGCAATGAATTGCATATATGATAAGCACTACTAGTATCCGATACCCAAGTGTTATCATAAGAGTCTAACAAATAGAGACTGATCATGAATGTACCTGAAGCTTCATCAAGCTTTTGTTTCGCCCTTTCTGCAAGGTACTCTTTGCAGTTCCCTTCTAGTGCCCATCTTTGCCATAGTGGAAGCACTGGCCTTTGTCCTTTGTTGGGTCTTTCTTAGCAACCTTTGCTTTACCTGGTCTGCCCTTGCCCTTTCCCTTCTTAAGGGACCTTTCTGCTTTCCTTTTCTTTCTGGTCTCACTAGTATAGAGAACTGGCTTCTCTTTCTTAATAGTACTCTCTGCCTCCCTCAACATATTGAGGAGCTCTAGGAGAGTGATCTCAAGCTTGTTCATATTAAAATTCATTATGACTTGTAAAAAGGAATCTGGTAGGGATTGAAGCACAATGTCCACACACAAGTTATCCTCTAGGACCATTCCTAGTTATAACCCACGTGCACAATGTGCCATCACTCATGTGCCATAATAATTCACTCGACTCATCGACTGCGAACGTACTAGGTCACTACAACGTAGTCCCTAGACGATACAAGGGAATCCAATCCTTTGGACCAATTTGTCCTCAGCTACCATTTTTCGATAGTCCCTCATCCATTTAATATCCCAGAGACAGTATACTGGGCATGGTACTGTTAGACCCATATAGTTTCTTCTCGAGTCTCGCTCTAATAAGATTCTCTTGAAGAACTCTTTCTCTCTCAATCCGAATGACCTTAGCTAGGGATTTGTCTAAGCTAGAATACATGGGATATTTCTCTCATGATACCGAGAGTGGATGATCCTCTATCGACACTCAATATCCCTCGTAAGGTTGGCTACCACTCCCGATGATTGGCTGTGCTAGATCTGGAACCTCCAGACCTATAAATCCAGTATCAAAAAGTGGAGTACTTATATAGGACATCCTTGATGTCCCAAGTCTAAGGACCATATATGTTAGGAACGAGTCAGCACTAAGAGGGAAGGGGGGGTGAATTAGTATAATGGGTAAAACATCAATTTCGAAAAATATTCATTCGTTGAAAACCGATCGAAAAGATGTTAACTTAAAAATACTTACGTAAGCATGTAATGATGAAGTAGAGCAGTGAGCAAGTAAAATGATTTGCAGCAAAGGTAAATAGTAAAGTAAAAGGCAGCAAACCAATTTTATAGTGGTTCGATCGTCATAACCTACATCCACTCCCGATTCCTCTTCACTTGAGGCCATCGGCTTCCACTACCGGTCTTTCTTCAATGGGCGAAGACTAACTATCCTTTTACACCCCTCTTCTCTTTTTCACATGTTTAGGAGACAACCTTTTATAAGCACTCCTCTCTAAATAAAATTCTAAACTTAGAATTAGAGGAGATGATCTTTCAAGTGATTACTACAGCATTTTCCCACTTTTAAATTTTCTATGCTTGTGTATATTAATCAGGGATGAGAGGGGTATTTATATGCTTCAAGTGGATTCAAACTTGGATCCTAAAAATATCTCATCCCTAGTTTTTGGGGTACTAGCGGTACCACCGCCCGAGTTGGGCGGTACCACCTCTTGCAGCACTGACAATGGGCGGTACCACCACCTGACAGTCTTTTGGAAATTGTGTCTGGGCAGTACCACCACCCAAACTAGAGGTACCACCGCCTGATATAGTCTCGGAGACTGTGCCACGATAGTGCCACCTGTTGGGTCACTATTTAGGCCTTTCACTTGGCCCAACACAACCCAAACATGGGCCCAATTGACCCCTAATTGAGTTAGCCCAATTCCAATCTAATTATGTGCTAACTACAAATTTTAAGTCATTCACTAAGCTAAATAACTCCGTAAGTCTAGGTTTCTTTCGGTGAGCTTCTAGCAAACTTTCGATGATCTGACAAGCTCCTAGACTTCACGACGATCTTCTTGGCGAGTTCCGACGAGCTTTGTTGGCAAGCTCCTGGACTTCTCGGTCAATTCCGACAGAACTTCTGATGAACGTCTAGACTTCCGATGAACTCTCAAACTCCTAACAAAATCTCGTTCTTGACTTCGAGACTTCATTTTGCTTTATACCTTGATCACTATCATAATTAATCCTGCACACTTAAAACTTACTTCGATCTAGACAATTATTACAAAGCATATCAAATGTTGTTTGACATATCATTGGTTCATCGGTGCTTCATCTAAATCTCTGATGCATCATCCTCTCTTGCGGCCTATTACCCAATCAGCTAGTTGACCTCCTCAACTCAGATTTACTTGGTGTAATTTTTGCTTTTCTTGGCCTGATGCCCGAACCCATGGCCTGAAGCCTTTTGCCGATATATCGATCGATCCTTCGGTTTAGCGTCTAATCTTTTGACATGTTTCTTTCTAGCCCAATATGATTCTTCCTGCTTTAATTATCTCACGTTGATCAAAGCTTCCTACGTTACTCAAAATGTAAATCAAATCATAAACATTATCAATTGGTTTTCATCATCAAAATCTGAGATTCAACAATCTCCTCCTTTTTTATGATGACAACCAATTGATGATGGAGTTAACCTTAACTCCCCCTATCAATATACCATATTGATAAAGCTTTATAACTCATAGAATTATAAGTATTTCACCATTGCATACAACATGAATATTGAAGGACCCAATTAATCATATCATTGCATGCAACATAAACTCATGTATAATCAAAATATCCAAGTACATAATTCCATACATGATTGTCATCATAACTTCTCCCCTTTTGTCATGAACAAAAAGGAGAAATGCAACTATCATGTTTCAAATCATTGCATTATAAATATAATCTTAAGTTTTATTATCATCCAAGTAAGTAATTTTCTTTCTTCTCTTTTGAGAAGTGCGAAGTGCAAATTTTGCTTCCTTGAAAAAGCACAAGCTAGCAAAATTTTACATCATTTTACATGCAAGCTGGCAATAATTTTAAGTTTTGCAAGTTCGTAAATTTTGCTAGATTAGCATGTTTCCCTTCTTGAGATAGGCAAGATAGCACTTCTACTTCTCTTGAGATTACAAGCTAGCAATTCTTGGTGATGTTTAAGATAGTAAGTTCTACATCATATTAGAACATGCAAGCTAGCAAATTTATATCATTTTATAGTGTGCAAGCTATCAAATTTTACACAAATAAAAGTTAGTAAAATTTTACATCTTTTGAGATGTGCAAGATAGACTATTTTTGCATCTTCATGAAATGTGTAACTTAGCAAACATTGCTTCTCTTGAGATTTGTAAGATAACACTTCTTGCATCTCTTTTGAGATGAGCAAGCTAGGAAGTTTGCTTCTTTTGCAATATGCAAGTTTCTAAATTTTGCATCTTGAGCTAGTAATTTTTCTCCCCCTTTATCATTGTCAAAAAGAAGGGAAGAATACAATGTTATAATTCTTTTCCCTTTACATCAATTTTCAAATTATGACAAAGTTAAAATATCAATCTTTTTTCAATATGGTTGTGCATCATTATAGTTTCAAATTAAAACATGCATAATTTTAAAGCCTTTCATTTTATTCTTACTTCATGCATGATACAAAAAATAAATCAATCATTACTATGGGCATATCATACATGATACTCAAGCATTCATGATACATCATTTTGGGCATAACATTCATGATGCTAAGATATTAAAATTTTTAAGCATTTATCATGCATGTTGGTATCAAACATTCATCATTTATTTTCTCCCCCTCAGTCATAGGCAAAAATAGGGAAATAACACAAAGATATAAATATTTAAGTTATCACATAGAAGATATCAAGAAAAATTTGGTGATGAGGTATACTTTATGAATTTAAGGAATTAAAAAAAAATCATATCATGAAGGATAAGATCATATGAATACCAAAAGACATGATTAATATAGTAAATCTCCTCTTAAATAAAATACCAAGAAAAAATCGTAGGAGTACAAAAAAGATATCTTGATTAAAAAAAATCTCAAGTAATTCCAAGAAATCAATATCATGATTTGGATAAAATCATTCAAATTCAAATCATCAAATCATTAAGATCATTTTCATAGTCCAAGAGATTCATAAAAATGATATAAATTGATTTATCAATCTCTCTTTTTGAAAACTTGATAAGGTTTGAGAAATTTTAAAGAAACATATATTTCCTTTTTATTTCACACAATCATGCCTTTGTTATTTATGCTAAATCAAAACATACATCATGTTTAAAACAAAAAAAGCAACTTTTATTATGGCAAAGATCGATAAGCCATAAATTACAAGAATCATCATGCATAATTTTGAAATATAAACTAATTAAGCATGATCATTATGCATCATTAATTTGGGTATGATACCAAAACATGGTTTCAAGTTTTTAAGGTACAACATGCATAATTTCAAACTATAAACTCATTAAGCATGATATCAAACCTTTTAACATTTTCACTAAGACATTAGGCATGGTTTCATTGGACATAAAGCATCTCCAATCAAAATTGGAAATAATCAAGATATATATTATTTCTTCTTAAAACATATAGAGGATTATCATTAGATTTAAATCTAACATTTTATTCTTTTATCATAAAACATGAAATTTTCATGATCATTTTTTCAAAATAAAAAGAAGCATGATATACTTTTATAATTTTTATTTTTGTTTTTTACTAACTAATTTAAAAATAACTCATGAAAAATCATCAAATAATTTTAAAATAAAGTAAAGGAGTTTTGTTTGAGTTGTTTATCTTGAGTTGTTTACCTCATTGTCGAGAGTCATCAAAGCGAAGTTCGTCATTTCGTCTTTATCGGTTTGCACCTCGTCATCAGATGAGCTCGATTCAACCCAAGCCGCTTTGAATACTTTTTTCTTCTTTGGCAACTTCTTTTTAAGTTTATTTGTATTCTTTAATTTTTGTTTTATGAACTTTTTAAATTTTATAATGAGAAGTTCAAAGTTATCATCATCATCACTTGAGTTATCACTCAAGTGGTATTCTATTATTCAAAGTGTCAAATCCTTCTTGTTCTTTGGAAGGTTATTCTCAGTTCATCAAGTGTCACATAAGTCATTTCATAGGTCATCAAAGACCCGATAAGTTCTTCAAGTGAAAATTTATTTAAATCCTTTGTCTCTTGTGTTGTAGTTGTTGGGAAATCTGGGGGCGACATCACATGCGCAGCGGAAGAATAAGAAAATAAAATCCCCTATTCTCAAAGAAATGTTCGTCGTCATGCGAAGATTGGTACGTAAAAAAATCCGTGAAACAAACTGCATATAGAATAGATTGTGTTACATAGGGAGATCGTATATCCCTGTTTCATTGCAGATCTCTAGGAGAGGGTGAAAGAGGTCAAGCGTCCTCCTCTCTAGTGGTGATCCACACAGCAGGGTTGCAACGACGCTCCTCAAAACTCCAGGCCTACTCTGAGGTGGAGAAGGGGAGGGAGGGGGGGAGAATATGAGAGGCAAGAAAAGGGTAGCCTATGAGGCTTTGAATCCCTCCTATTTATAGAGGCCCCCTATCAACCCTAATGGATCCTCCCCTAGTGGGTATTGGATCTGCATCCAATTATCCAAGCCTTTTAGATTAGTGGATCTCTATCCAATAATATCTCATAGGCTCTTATTGGATCTCGTCTATGGGATCCAATAATTCAGGGGGTTATTGGATATTCAATAAGATAAGGGCTCTGGCGGATATCTTATATCTGAACCTCTACTCATCGTAATGCCTACCATATGTGTGTGACCCCCTAGGCCCAATACTGAGCTGGTTGTGAGTCATAGCTGTCAGAACTCCTTCTAGCTCAATGAATTATTATCTTTATAATAATTCACTCGACTTATCAACTACGGACGTACTAGGCCACTACGCCGTAGTCCCCAAACGATACAGGGGAATCCAATCCATTCGATTTATCTGTCCTCAGTTACCATATACCTATAATCCCTCATCCATCTAATATCCCAAGGACCGTATATCGGGTATGGTGCTGTCAGACCCATACGGTTTCTACTCGAGTCTCGCTCTAATCGGATTCTCCTGGAGAACTCTTTCTCTCTCAACCTAAATGACCCTGGCTAGGGATTTGTCTGAGCAAGAACACATGGGATATTCCTCTCATGACGCCAAGAGTGGATGATCCTCTATCGACACTCAATAGCCCTCGTAAGGTCGACTGCCACTCCCAATGACCAGCTATATTAGATCTGGGATATCCAAACCTATAAGTCTGGTATCAAAAAGTGGAGTATTCATACAGGACATCCTTGGTGTCTCAAGTCTAAGGACCAGATACACCACTAGGATTACAGAATCATTGTCTGACAATAAGGCATCATCAACCATCCAGTATTCTGTAAGTGGATCAATCAATGAAATCATTCTCCAATGAGCACCTGTACTATATCCCTAGTGTCCCCACACGAGCAGCTATGAGACCAGCTGCATCCATAATATGGACAGGTATACAGCACACAGTTTGTTCGGTTATCACGATGTCCCTCTCGAGTAACCTATGACCGGGATTATTTAGGATCTGTGTTTAAAGGTGAATCGGTCTAATTATCGTGATCTCATCACGATCCGATTCCCATTGCACAAATCCAAGGACATCACAATATATACATGCATATATGCAGTAGACAATATAAAGTGATAAAAGTCAAAATATAATAAGCAAAATGATTTCGTGTAAAGTCACGCATGCCATCACTCACATGATTGGCTTCCTCGGCACCTATAACTAGCAATCTCCCACTTAACCTAAAGCCAATCACCTATGTATTTGATCCCCATCTGACCCCTATGACGCTCAAAAACAATCTGAGACAACGGCTTTATTAGTGGATCTGCTATGTTATCTTCGGATGGAGCTCTTTCCACTACTACATCTCCTCAGGTTACGATCTCTCTGATAAGGTAGAACCTCCTCAGAATATGCTTAGATTTCTAATAAGACCTGGGTTCCTTTGCTTGAGCAATCGCCCAATTGTTGTCACAATATAAGGAATCGGCTCCTCGCTATCCGGCACGACTCCCAAATCTGTGATGAACTTCTTCATCCAGACACCCTCTTGTGCTGCATCTGCTATAGCAATGTATTCCGCCTCTGTGGTCGAGTCAGTAGTAGTATCTTGCTTAGAACTCTTCCAACACACTGCTCCTCCATTCAAGGTGTACACATACCTCGAATTCGACTTGCTATCATCGACATCAGACTGAAAACTTGAGTCTATGTAGCCTTCAACCTTGAGGCTACTACCTCCATATACTTGTAAAAGATCCTTAGTCCTTCTCAAGTACTTAAGAATACACTTTACTGCTTTCTAGTGCTCCAAGCCTGGATCCGCCTGATACCTACTCGTGACACTCAGAGCATGCGCTATATCAGCCCTAGTACATAGCATGGCATACATAATAGACCCTATTGCCAAGGCATAAGGTATCATATCCATGTTCGCCCTTTCTTCTGGAGTCTTTGGGGACATACTCCTAGAAAGCGATATCTCATGTCTCAACGGTATGAGACCTCTCTTGGAATTTTCTATGCCAAACCTTTTGACAATGATTTCTATGTACTTGGACTGGGACAAGCCAAGCATCCTCTTGGATCTATCTCTATAGATCCGAATCCCCAAGATATAAGATACTTCCCCTAAGTCCTTCATGGAGAAGTGTCTAGATAACCAAGCCTTTACTATGGATAGCATTCCTATGTCATTCCCAATAATCGGGATGTCATCCACATATAACACTAAAAAGGTGATAGCGCTCCCACTTACCTTCCTGTACACATAAGGCTTATCCTTGTTCTTAATGAAATCAGAAGATCTAATTGTCTCATCAAATCTTATGTTCTAACTTCGGGAAGCTTCCTTTAGTCCATAAATGGATCTAAGCAATTTGCACACCTTATCTGGGCAATCCTTGAACACAAATCCCTCAAGTTGTATCATATATACCTCCTCATCAAGGTTCCCATTGAGGAATGCAATTTTCACATCCATTTGCCAGATCTCATAATCATAGTGTGCTACAATAGCTAATAGAATTCGGATGGATTTTAGCATTGCTACTAGTGAGAAGGTTTCATTATAGTCAATACCTTGTCTTTGACGATACCCTTTAGCCACTAGCCTTGCTTTATAGGTCTCTACCTTTCCATCTACTCCGATCTTTTTTCTTAAAGATCCACTTGCAACCGCGATGGGTACAATACCTTCGGGCGCATCAACTAGGTACCAAACCTTTTTGGAGTACAGTACATAGAATCCATCTCAGAATTCATGGCTTTTTGCCACTTCCCGGAGTCTATACTCATAATAGCCTCCTCGTAGGTCTGAGGATGAATATCCTCAACATCTTCTCCTCTAATATGTCCTATATATCTCTCAGGAGGATGAGATACTCTACCAGACCTACGTAAAGTTGGAAGTTGTGTGTTAGGTACCTGAACAAACTTGGGCTGTAGAGTGGTACTTGAGCTTGGTTCTCCAACCTCGCTCAACTCTATCATGCTCCCACTATCTCCGCCAAGAATGTGTTCTTTCTCAAGGAACACTGCTTTCTTGGATACAAAGACCTTTTGGTCCTCGAGATGATAGAAATAATACCCACAAGTTTCCTTGGGGTATCCCACGAACTTGCACCACTTTGTCCTCGATTCTAACTTATCGGGATTGTGTCTTTTAACGTGAGTAGGGCAACCCCAAATATTAAGAACTTTAAGATTGGGTTTCTTCCCTTTCTATATCTCATATGGTATAGACACTACCGACTTAGTTGGAACTCTGTTCAGAAGGTAAGCTATGGTCTCTAGAGCATATCCCCAGAATGAGATGGGTAGGTCAGCGAAACTCATCATGGACCATACCATGTCTACCAGCATACGATTTCTCCTTTTAGACACACCATTGAGCTGAGGTATATAAGGAGGTATCCATTGGGATAATATCCCATAGTCCTTGAGGAACTAAGTAAACTCTGTACTTAAGTACTCACCTCCTCGATCTGATCCAAGAGTTTTGATACTCATTCCAGTCTAGTTCTCTACCTCATTCTTATACTCTCTGAATTTCTCAAAGGCCTCAGATTTGTACTTCATTAAGTACACATATCCATACCTTGAGAAATCATCGATAAAGGTAATGAAGTAGGAGTAACCACCAATGGCATGAGTTGACATGGGTCCACATACATTACTATGTATGAGTTCCAACAGCTCAGTGGCTCTCTCTACAATTCCACTAAATGGAGTATTGGTCAGTTTTCCATGAAGGCAAGGCTCGTAAGTTGCATATGACTCATAGTCGAATGGATCTAGATATCTATCATTTAGTAACTTTTGAATCCTTTCTTCATGGATGTGACCTAGCCTACAATGTCAAAGGTATGCACTGTTCATCTCATCTCGTTTCCTCTTGGACACACTTACATTCATGATATGTGAAGTAGTGTCTAGTATAAATAAACCATTATGCAATGTCCCTTTCGTGATGATCTCATCATCTAATAATATCGAACAACCATTATTCTCAAAAACTAATTTATATCCACAAACTGTCAGACATGAAATAGAGATAATATTTTTTATAATAGAATGAACAAAATAATATGCATCTAATGCAATAAAAGCTCCACCAAGCAGATGTAGGGCAACCTTGCCAACGTTTACTATAGTAACTTTTGCTCCATTGCCCATCTTGAGGTCCATCTCGCCTCTCTCTAGTCTCCTAGGCCTTGCTAGAACCTGCAATGAATTGCATATAGGATAAGCACTATCGGTATCTAATACTCATGTTTTATCATAAGAGTCTGACAAATGAAGACTGATCATGAATGTACTTGAAGCTTCACCAAGCTTCTGTTTCGCCTTTTCTACAAGGTACTTTTTGCAGTTCCTCTCCCAGTGCCCATCTTTGCCATAGTGGAAGCACTGGCCTTTGCCCTTTGTTGGGTCTTTCTTAGCAACCTTTGCTTTTCCTAGTTTGCCCTTGCTCTTTCCCTTCTTAAGGGACTTTTCGGCTTTCCTTTTCTTTCTGGTCTCACTAGTGTAGAGAACTGGCATCTCTTTCCTAATAGTACTCTCTGCCTCCCTCAACATATTGAGGAGCTCTAGGAGAGTCACCTTAAGCTTGTTCATATTAAAATTCATTATGAACTGTGAAAAGGAATCTGGTAGGGACTGAAGCACAATGTCCACACACAAGTTATCCTCTAGGACTATTCCTAGACTTGTGAGTTTCTCCATCCACTTAATCATCTTTAGGACATGGTTCTGAACCGGTGTTCCCTCAGTCATCCTAGTGCGGAAGAGGCTCTTGGATATCTCATATCGCTGAGTCCTTCTCTGTTCCTCAAACAATTTACGGACATATAGGAGAATGGATCTAGCATCTATCTTTTCATGTTGTCTCTATACTCTGGAGTCATAGAGCCTAACATATAGCATTGCGCAAGAGTGGAGTTATCAATGTACTTCACGTGGCAAGCGATCTTATCCTCGCTTGCCCCTTCCTCGAGCGTAGGCATTACTGTATCAAGGACGTATGCGATTTTCTCCACTGTGAGAACAATTCTCAAGTTGCGGAGCCAATCCATTTAATTTGGACCAGTGAGGCGATTGACATCAAGTATGCCACGTAAGGGATTTGAAAGCAACATTTTCTGAAAATAATGATGTAGCAATAACAAATAACATGCAGATTTTGTAAGAAATAAACAATCAAGATATGAACTTCTATTTTAATATGCTCCCACTATTTTACTAGTGAGTCACACGACACCCTCAGCACGTGAAACGAAAGTCTCGGGTAGAGTTCTAGTGGGGATCAGGATCCAATCGGCGTCTTAATGTAACCTCGAGGGACTCGACCAATCATACTAAGCCTAAAAGGTAGACAACTCTTGTCGATCACAACTCTTTGTGATTCCCGTCCTGTTTGGCCTCTGAATCACCATGGTCTCGAGGGACTCGACCAACCATGATGTTCAGTTAAGTCAACACCTTCATTACAAGATGAGTTTGATTTGATGATATACCTTCGAGGGACTCAACCAAGCATACCCTATCCTCAGGTCACCGGTGACATCTCTATGTCATAAGCAAGATAGCGAATTGTAATATAGGTGAGCCTCGAGGGACTCGACCAACTCAACCTACACCGGGAATCGGTTCCTACCCATAATGATGGAAGGCCACGTGGGTCAATCTAATTGTCTCATGTTTACCGACTTAATATTATCGAGAGAGATGTTTCTATAATTTGGTCTCCTAATATGACATATCACATATATACATATTTAATATATATTTATATCGCATGCAAATATATATACATATCTAGTATGTGTATAAGCAATCACATCAGATGATCATGGACCACAACCTAATGTGATCAGGCCCGAGCCAATAGGCCTAATGACTCACATAAGACCTATATGTGCAGCAGTGCATCTCCATGCCCTATGATCGTCCATCTTGTCCTCGTCGGTTCCATCGACATCTCGATGCATCTTCATGCATCGCAATCGTCCGTCTCATGGGTCCCGCTATCGCATCCACGCTCCCGCTGCGCCTCCTCATGTGATTACAACTTAATCATAGGCACGCAGGCCTAATAATAAATGAGAAATATAATGGAGGCTCATAGGCCCCAATAATAATAATCACAAGTACACACATCACACGGTCTATGATCATCCGTCCACACATCATACATCACATGTATAACTCATTATCATATAGGACTACTAGATAATAATAAAATAATAATCAACTAAATCTTTTAAATTAATTAATATTTTCTCAAATCAAGGACATAATTTTTGAATTCTGAGGGGGCATTTTGTAATTTGGTCAAAGGATAGAAACTGAAATTTCTCAAATTCCCAAGGGCAAAACTATCTTTTCCCCAGAAAACCCTAATGCCCTTCTCCCTCTCCCCTACTATTGCTGCACTCGCGCCACCACTACCGGCGGTGGCCTTTGCGACGGGGGCCGGGGTGCTGCCCCTATTTGCGGGCAGCGCTCCCTATGGTGGGCCACCACGAGCGGTGTGCCAAGGGGCTGCTGCCTATGGCGCCGCAGCGGGGCCCAGTCGCTGTGGCGCTGCTCGCGCCGCACCCGGCCTGGTGCGCTGCGCGTGACAAGCTGCCGCCCCTACTGGCCGCTCGCCCGCAGGGTGACGCCGCTGGTGGCGCTGTGCGCACAAGCAGCGCCCGCGGATGTCACGAGCGCCCGCGGATGTCACTGCCTCGCGCCGTAGGCGGCTCTTCCTGCGGGCGACCGGCCGCCTATGGCTGGGCTGCGACTGCGCGTAGCAACAATTGTCGTGCGCAAGTAGCCTGCTTGCCGGCGCCGCCTGCCATTCCGGGCGCTATGGCCAAAGGCAGCGCCCGCGGGCTGACAACCCTATCGGTCGCAAGCCTGCTGCATGCAGGACGCCGGCGCTACACTGCTTGTGGTTGCATGCACGCAGATCGAGGGCAGCAATAGTTGCTACTGTTTCTCGCTTTTGCGTCAACGATTTGATGTCAAAAGTTTTTCCAAAACACAACACATGCAATTCAAAACCAATCTATCAGACGAACAACCTGGCTCTGATACCACTATTGGGAAATTTTAGGAGGCGACATCACATGTATAGCAGAAGAACAAAAAAATAAAATCCCCTATTCCCAAAGAGATGTTCGTCGTCGTGTGAATATTGGTGCGTAAAAAAATCCGCAAAACAAACTGTATATAGAATAGTTTGTGTTACGTAGGGAGATCGTATATCCTTGTTTCCTTGCAGATCTCTAATAGAGGGTGAAGGAGGTCAAGCGTCCTCCTCTCTAGTGGTGATCCACACAGCAGGGCTGCGACGATGCTCCTCAAAACTCCAAGCCTGCTCTGAGGTGGAGAAGAAGGGAAGGGAGAATAGGAGAGGCAAGCAAAAGCTCTAGCCTATGAGGCTCTGAATCCCTCCTATTTATAGAGGCCCCTTGTTAAACCCTAATGGATCCTTCCCTAATGGGTATTGGATCTGCATCCAATTACCCAAGCCTTTTAGATTAGTGGATCTCTATCCAATAATCTCTCACGGGCTCTTATTGGATCTCGTCCATGGGATCCAATCATTCATGGCCTTATTGGATATCCAATAAGATAGGGGCTCCGACGGATAACTCATATACGAACCTCTACTCATCGCAATGCCTATCATGTATGTGTGACCCTCTAGGCCCAATATCGAGCTGGCTGTGAGTCATAGCTGTCAGAACTCCTTCTGGCTCAATGAATTATTATCTCTATAATAATTCATTTGACTCATCGACTACGAACGTACTAGGCCACTACGTCGTAGTCCCCAGACGATACAGGGGAATCTAATCCATTGGACCTGTCTGTCCTCAGTTACCATGTACCTATAGTCTCTCATCCATCTAATATCCCAGAGACCATATATCGGGCATGGTGTTGTCAGACCCATACGGTTTCTACTCGAGTCTCACTCTAATCAGATTCTTCCGGAGAACTCTTTCTCTCTCAACCCAAATGACCCTAGCTAGGGATTTGTCTGAGCAAGAACACATGGGATATTCCTCTCATGAAACTGAGAGTGGATGATCCTCTATCGACACTCAATAGCCTTCATAAGGTCGACTACCACTTCTAATGACCAGTTGTATTAGATCTGGGACATCCAAACCTATAAGTCTATTATCAAAGATTGAAGCACTCATACATGACATCCTTGGTGTCTCAAGCCTAAGGATCAAATATACCACTAGGACTACGGAATCCCTATCTAACAATAAGGCATCATCAACCATCCAGTATTCCATAAGCGGATCAATCAGTGAACTCATTCTCTAATGAGCACTTGTACTATATCCCTAGTGTCCTCATACGAGTAGCTATGAGACCAGCTGCATCCATCATATGGACGGGTATACAGCACACTAGTCTGTCCGGTTATCACGATGTCCCTCTCGAGTAACCTATGACCGGGATTATTTAGGATCTGTGGTTAAAGGTGAATCAGTTTCATTATCGTGATCTCATTACGATCCGATTCCCATTGCATAGATTCAAGGACATCACAATATATACATGCATATATGCAATAGACAATATAAAGTGATAAAAGTCAAAATATAATAAGCAAAAAGATTCCGTGTAAAGTCACACATGCCATCACTCACGTGATTGGCTTGCTGGTCACCTATATCTAGCAGTAGTTACTTTCGAATCCTAATTTTTAGAAAGAGATCATAAAACTTTATTAACAAGTTTAAGATTCCAAAAACTTTTACCACATGCTTTTAAACCATTGACGTCATCCGTAAAACAGTTGTACATGTCTCCAATGGTTTCTCATAGTTTCATACGAAATAATTCAAAATCACGCATCAAAAGATTAACTTTAGAATCTTTAACCTTACTTGTGCCTTCGTGTATGATTTCAAGGGTGTGCCAAATATCAAAAGCCGTTTCGCAAGTAGAAACCCGATTGAATTCATTTTTGTCTAAGGGGCAAAATAGATCATTCATAGCTCTAGCATTTAAAGAAAAAGTTTTTTTCTCTAAATCATTCCATTTGTTCATTATAGCTCTGATATCAACTGTTAGGAACAAGTCATCACTAAAAGGGGGGGGGGGGGGGGGGGGGGTTGAATTAGTGCAGCGATAAAAATGTCGATTTCAAAAAATATTCATTCATTGAAAGCCCATTGGAAAGATGTTAACTTAAAAATACTTACGTAAGCATGTAATGAGGAAGTAGAGCAGTGAGCAAGTAAAATGATTTGCAACAAAGATAAATAACAAAGTAAAAGGTAGCAAACTGATTTTATAGTGGTTCGATCGTTGTGACCTACATCCACTCCCGATTCCTCTTCACTCGAGTCCACTGGCTTCCACTACCGGTCTTCCTTCAATGGGCAAAGACTAGCTACCCTTTTACACCCCTCTTCTCCTTTTCATAGGTTTAGGAGATAACCTTTTACAAGCACTCATTCCTTTCTAAACAAAATTCTAAACTTAGAATTAGATGAGGGGATCTCTTAAGTGATTACTACAACGTTTTTCACTTTTAAATTCTCTATGCTTGTGTATGTTAACCAAGGATAAGAGGGATATTTATAGGCTTCAAGTGGATTCAAACTTGGAGCCTAAAAATGTCTCATCCCCAGCACTTGTGCTGGGTGGTACCACCTCCTACAGCACTGACACTAGGCGGTACCACCGCTTGACACCCTGCCACTGGGCAATACCACTACTTGATAGTCTCTCGGAGATTGTGTCTGGGTGGTACCACTGCTTGACATAGTCTCGGAGACTGTGCCACAATAGTACTACTTGTTGGGTCACTGTTTGGGCCTTTCACTTAGCCAACACAACCTAAACTTGGGCCCAATTGACCCCTAATTGAGTTTGCCCAATTTCAACCCAATTATGTGCTAACTACGAATTTTAAGACATTCACTAAGCTAAATAAGTTCGTAAGTCTAGGTTTCTTCCAGCAAGCTCCCGGCAAACTTCCGACGATTTCTCAACAATGTTCCAGCAGACTCTCGGCAAGCTCTTGGACTTCACGATGATCTTCTTAGTGAGTTCCAATGAGCTTCTTTAGCAAGTTCTTGGACTTCTTGGTCAATTCCAGTAAAACCTTCAACAAATATTCGAACTTCCGGTGAACTCTCGAACTCCCAACGAAATCTCGTTCTTGACTTCAGGACTTAAGTTTGCTTTATACCTTGATCGTTATTATAGTTAATCCTACACACTTAAAACCTACTTCGATCTAAACAATTATTACAAAGCAAATCA
The DNA here is from genome assembly GCA_004837865.1 of Musa balbisiana. Lineage (NCBI taxonomy): Eukaryota > Viridiplantae > Streptophyta > Magnoliopsida > Zingiberales > Musaceae > Musa > Musa balbisiana. The sequence goes on along the minus strand of CM017194.1, from coordinate 15,479,354 downwards.
AATATTATTTGGCATGTCATTGGGTTCATCGATGCTTCATTTGAATCTTTGGTGCATCGTCTTCTCTTGCAGCCTATTGCCCAATCGGCCAGTTGACCTCTACAACTCCAATTTACTTGGTGCAATTTCCACTTTTCTTGGCTCAATGCCCGAACCCATGGCTCAAAGCCTTCTACCGATCCTTTGGCTCGACGTCTAATCTTCTGACATATTTCTCTCTAGCCCAACTTGATTCTTCCTGCTTTAATTATCTCACCCTGATCAAAGCTTCTTGTGACACTCAAAATGTAGATCAAATCATAAACATTATCAATTGGTTTTCATTATCAAAATATGAGATTCAACAAGATACACCATTAAGACGACGGAATCACCATCTGACTATTGAATTTCGGATTTTGATGATGAAACCAATTGATAAGTGCTTATGATTTAATCTACATTTTGAGTGACGCAGGATGCTTTGATCAGGATGAGACAATTAAAGTAGGAAGAATCATGTTGGGCTAGTGGAACATGTCAGAAAATTGGATGTCGAGCCAAAAGATCGATCGACGTATCGATAGAAGGCTTCGGGCCATGAGTTCGGGCATCGGGCCAAGAAGAGCGAATATTGCGCCAAGGATATCGGAGTTGTGGAGTCAACTGGCCGATTGGGCAATAGGCCGCAAGAGAGGATGATGCGCCAAAGAATCGGATGAAGCGTTGATGGACTAATGACATGCCGGACAACATGATTCATGCTTAGTATTAATTGTCTAGATCGAAGTGTGTTTTTACATGTGCAAGTTTAACTACGATAGCAAGACATGAAGCAAAATGAAGTCCCGGAGTTATAGACGTGATTTCATTGGGAGTTCGAGAGTTCGACGAAAGTCCGGACGTTCGTCGGAAGTTCTGGTGGAACCAGCCGAGAAGTCTCGGAGCTTGCTAGAGAAGCTCGTCGGAACTCGCCAAGGAGATCATCGAGAAGTCCAGGAGCTTGCTAGGAGTCCGCCGGAACATTGCCAAGAGATCGTCGGATGTTCGTTGGAAGATCGTCAGAAGCTCGCTGGAAGAAACCAAGACATAAGGACTTGTTTAGCTTAAGTATGTCTTAGATTTCGTAGTTAGCATGTAATTGGAATTGGATTTGGGCCAACCCAATTATGGGCTAGTTGGGCCCATGTAAGGACTATGTTGGGCCCAATGAGAGGCCCAAATAGTGCCCCAAGAGATGACACCATCATGGCACAGTCTCCAAGACTGTGTTAGGCGGTGGTATCGCCCAGTGTCAGAACTACTGGGCGGTGGTACCGCCCAGCACAAGCGATGGTACCGCCTGCACCCGAGAAACCTAGGATGAGATGTTTTTAGGCTCCAAGTTTGAATCCACTTGAAGTCTATAAATACCCTTCTCATCCCTGGGTAAAAGAGACGAGCATGGAGAATTTAAAAATGAGAAAACGCTGCTGCAATCTCTTGAGAATCCTCCTCTTCTACTCTAAGTTTAGATTTCTTTTTAAGAGAGGAGTGAGTGCTTGTAAAGGTTGTCTCCTAAACCCATAAAAAGGAGAAGAGGGGTATAAAAGGGTAGATGATCTTCGCCCGTTGAAAGAAAATCGATAGTGGATGCCGGTGGCCTCGACGGAAGAGGATTCGGTGGAGTGGATGTAGGTCGACGATGACTGAACCACTATAAATCAGTTTACGTTTCTCTTATGCAATTTACCTTACTGCAAACCTCTTTACTTGCTTACTACCTTCAATACATTTATGAACATGAGATTTTAAGTTATCTTCTAAGTATGGTTTTTATTGTATGAAGATTTTACGAAATCGACGTTTTTACTACTGCACTAATTCACCCCCATAGTCTCTTAGTGCCGACCCTATTCCTAACAATTGGTATCAGAGTCTCGTTTTCTACTTTGGTTTAACACCCAAATAGAAATGGCTCTTTTCAGCTTTTAAGAGAGTCACTCTCTCATTCATCCTTCCTTGTTCAATGGGACGGACTATATATATTGGAAAACTCGAATGAGAGTTTTCTTACTTTCGTTGAATCTCAATTTATGGCACATAGTCAAATTTGGTTTTCAAATGTCTTCTCTTCCAATGAACCATTGGAATGATTTGGAGAAGAAGACATTTTCTTTAAATGCTAGAGCTATGAATGCTCTATTTTGCGCCTTAAATAAAAATGAATTCAATTGGGTTTCTTTGTGTGAAACGACTTTCGATATTTGGCACATTCTCGAAATCATACACGAAAGCATGAATAGTGTTAAGGATTCTAAAGTTAATTTTTTAATGCATGATTTTGAACTGTTTCATTTGAAACCAAGTGAAACTATTGGAGACATGTACACCCATTTTATGGATATCGTCAATGGTTTAAAATCACTTAGTAAAAGTTTTTCGGATTTTGAACATGTAAACAAAATTTTACGATCGCTTTCTAAAACTTGGGACTCTAAAGTAATAGTTATACAAGAGGCTAAAATCCTAAACAACCTTCCACTCAAAGAATTGATTGGGTCTTTAATGACCTATGAAATGAATAATGTGGCAAAAAGAAAACTCGAGAACAACCTTCTAAAGAACATGAAGGATTTGAGACTTAGAACAATTGAAGACCATAAGCTCAAGTGATGGTAAACTTGAACTCCTCACTATGAAATTTAAAAAGTTCATGAAACAAAAATTAAAAAAATAAAAAGAACGCAACTACTTGCTATGAACACAAAAAGAGGGAAGCACTTTGGAATGAATCAAACTCATCCGGTGATGAGGAGCAAACCGATGAAGATGAAGTGGCGAACTTTGCTTTGGTGACTCTCGTCAATGAGATAAAATGCTCAAACGAAACCCCCTTAATTTATTTTGAAATTACATGATACATTTCATGAATTACTTTTAATTTAGTTTAAAAAAATTATTTTTCTTGAAAATTGCATGTTTAATGATTTAATAAAAATACAAAAATTGGGATCATGCTTACCTTTCTAGTGATCATGAAAATTGTATGTTTTATGATAAACAAACAAAATAATTTTAATTAAAAATGCTCTATACAATAATGTATGATGTTTTAATGGCATAATGGTGTATGTAATGAAAATGTTAAACAATTTTGTATCATTCTTGATGATTTTATATTATGCATGGGAATTTGCAGTAATGATTTGAAATCATATGTTTTAGAATTACATATTATATCATGAAATCTTGAAACCTTGTTTTGGTATCATGCTCAAAGTAATGATGATTTTCTTTTGTGATTTATGGCTTGTTGATCCTTGTCATGATGAAATTTAATTTTTTTATTTTAAATGTTGATGTATGTTTTTATTTGACATAAATAAAAAAGGCATGCTTCCATAAAATAAATCACATGAATTAAAACAACTAAAAATAGAAAAGTATTTTTCTTGAAAATTATTTTTCTCTATCTTATTGATATTGATGAATCTATTTGATCATCTTTTTATGAATTTCTTGAAAATAATTTTGATTTGACAATTATATTTGAATGAGTTTTTACCTATATCGTGATTTTGATTCCTCGGAATTACTTGAGATTTGAATTTGAATCATAAAATTTCTTATGCATGAATTGAATTTTTTTTCCTATGTTTCTTTTTGCGATTTACTAAAGAGAAAATCTTTTTCAAAATTCATGACTTAAAATCTCTTTTGAATATCCTTTATAATTTAATCTCCTAAGACTTTCTTTTAATTATTTAAGAGGAGACTTGTCGATATGAATCATGTCTTTTAGTATTTATATGGTCTTATCTTTTATGATATGATTTCTTTGTATTTATGGCTTGTATGCCTTGAAATGATTAAAATATTTTATACCATTATGTTCTTCCCTTCTTCCTTCTTCTTTTTGTCAATCTCTTGAAACGCTAGTGATTTCTTTTCTCCCCTTTTATTTTGAATCTCTTGCAAATGATTTTGATGATCTTGATTATTTAAAGTTGAATGTTTGGTACCAACAATCATGAAGTGATAAATGCTTAAAAATGTTGATTTAATGTTTGGTATCATGAATGCTTTAAATGATGAATGTTTGGTATCATGATCAAAATATTGATAAATGCTTAAAAATTTTAATGTCTTAGTATGTATCATGTATGATATGCTCATAATGATAATTGATTGATTGATTTTTTTTTTTTTGTATCATGCATGAAAAATAGCATGTAAAGTTTTAAAATTGTGCATATTGTAAATTGAAAATATAATTATGCACAAATAAGATTGATACTTTACCTTTGTCATGATTTGGAAATTATTGTAAAGGGAAAAGAATTACAAAATTTGTATTCTTCCCTTCTTTTTGACAATGACAAAGGAGGAGAAATTTTGCTAGCTTGCATACTTCAAGAAGAAGCAAAAAGCTTGCACACCCCAAAAATATAAAAATTTTGCCAACTTTCATTGTAAGATTTGTTAGCTCATAAATTGCAAGGAGAAAAACTTGCTAGGAAGCAAAATTGCTAGCTTACTCTAAAATGATGCATGCAATACTTATGATTTTATTTTGATAATGTATTTAATGTATTGCATATCATGTATGAGAATCATGATTAAAATTGCATTGATATAAATTAAATTTAAATTCAAGGTTTATCTTAATTATGACATATTGAAATAAGAATAACAATTTATTTTTGTCATAATTTGAAAATTGGTGAATTGCACCATTGTTTTGTTATTCCCCTCTTTTTGTCAATAATAAAGAGGCAAACTTGCTAGCTTGCTAATCTCAAAAGAGAAGCTAGAAGTACTATCTTGCAAATCTCAAGAGAAGCAATGTTTGCTAAGTTACACATTTCAAGAAGAGGCAAAAAGTCTATTTTGCACATCTCAAAAGATATAAAATTTTGCTAACTTTTATATGTGTAAAATTTGATAGCTTGCATACTTTAAAATGGTATAAAAATTTGGTAGCTTGCATGTTCTAAAATGTTATAAGATTCATTAGCTTGCATAATGTAGAACTTGCTTTCTTGAACATCACTAAGAAGTGCTATCTTTCTTATCTCAAGAAGCAAAATATGCTAACTTGCATATCTTTAATTATTGCTAGCTTGCATAATAATAAAATTAAAAATTATATTTATTATGTAATGATTTGAAATTATGTCTCAAATGGTGCTAATTTACATGCTCTAAAATGAAATAAAAATTTGTTAGCATGTATGCTGCAAAACTTGCATCTCTCTAAAAACATGTTGCTTGATGTACTTCTCCTTTTTGTTGATGACAAAGGGGGAGAAGTATAATGATGTTATACATAATTTTATGATAACATGTTGCTTAAATTTGTGAATCCAAGAGTTCTATAAATATACCATATTGATAGGGGGAGTTTGTTCAAACTCCGGGAGTTAAGATTAACTCCGTAATCGATTGATTATCATCATCAAAAAGGGGAAGATTGTTAAATCTCAGATTTTGATGATGAAATCAATTGATAAGTATTTATGATTTAATCTATGTTTTGAGTGATGCAGGATGCTTCGATCAGGATGAGACAATTAAAGTAGGAAGAATCATGTTGGGCCGGTGGAACATGTCAAAAAATTGGACATCGAGCCGAAGGATCAGTCGACGTATCGATAGAAGGCTTCGGGTGAGTTCGGGTATCAGGCCAAGAAGAGTGGATATTGCGCCAAGGATATCGGAGTTGTGGAGTCAACTGGCAGATTGGGCAATAGGTCGCAAGAGAGGACGATGCGCTGAAGAATCGGATGAAGCATCGATGGACAATTGACATGTCGGACAACATGATTCATGCTTAGTATTAATTGTCTAGATCAAAGTGTATTTTTACATATGCAGGTTTAACTATGATAGCAAGGCATGAAGCAAAATGAAGTCCTAGAGTCAAGGATACGATTTCACTGGGAGTTCGAGAGTTCGTCGGAAGTCCGGACGTTCGTCAGAAGTTCTAGCGGAACCAGTCGAGAAGTCTCGGAGCTTGCTAGAGAAACTCATCGGAATTCGCCAAGGAGATCATCGAGAAATCCAGGAGCTTGCTGGGAGTCTGCTGGAATATTGCCGAGAGATCATCGAAAGTTCGTCGGAAGATTGCCGAAAGCTCATCGGAAGAAACCAAGAAACAGAGACTTGTTTAGCTTAAGTATGTCTTAGATTTTGTAGTTAGCACGTTATTGGAATTGGATTTGGGCCAACCCAATTATGGGCCAGTTGGGCCTATATATTGGTTGTGTTGGGCCCAATGAGAAGTCCAAATAGTGCCCCAAGAGGTGACACCGTCATGGCACAATCTCCGAGACTGTGTCAGGCGGTGGTACCACCGGTCTGGGCGGTGGTACCACCTAGACACAGCCTCTGAGAAGGCTGCACGCGATGGTACTACCTAGCACAAGCGGTGGTATCGCCTACACCCGGAAAACCCGGGATGAGATATTTTTAGGCTCCAAGTTTGAATCCACTTGAAGCCTATAAATACCCCCTCATCCTTGGGTAAAAGAGACAAGCACAGAGAATTCAAAAGTGAGAAAACGCTGCTGTAATCTCTTGAGAATCCTCCTCTTCTACTCTAAGTTTAGATTTCTATTTAAGAGAGGAGTGAGTGCTTGTAAGGGTTGTCTCCTAAACTCATAAAAAGGAGAAGAGGGGTGTAAAAGGGTAGTTGATCTTTGCCCATTGAAAGAAGATCGACAATGGATGCCGGTGGCCTCGACTGAAGAGGAATCAAAGGAGTGGATGTAGGTTGACGATAACCGAACCACTATAAATCGGTTTGCGTTTCTCTTGTATAATTTACCTTACTGCAAACCTCTTTACTTGCTTACTGCCTTCAATACATTTACGAACACGAGATTTCAAGTTATCTTCTAAGTTCGGTTTTTATCGTACGAAGATTTTACGAAACCGATGTTTTTACCGTTGCACTAATTCACCTCCCCCTCTTAGTGTCGACCCCATTCCTAACACTGACAATAAGATATCATCAACCATTCAGCATTCTGTGAGCGGATCAATCACTGAACTCATTCTCCAATGAGCATCTGCACTGTATCCTTAGTATCCCCACACGAGCAGCTATAAGACTAGCTGCATCCATCATATGGATGAGTATACAACATACCAATCTATCCAGTTATCTCGATGTCCCTCTCGAATAACCTATAACTGTGATTATTTAGGATTTATGTTTAAAGGCGAATTGATCTTACTATCGTGATCTCATCACGATCCGATTCCAATTACATAAATTCATGAACATCACAATATATTTATGTAACATGTAATATAAAGTAGTAAAATATCAAATAATAATAATAAGTAAAAAGATTACATATCAAGTCACACGTGTCATCACTCACATGATTGATTTAAAAAACACTAGCACATATCGAGTTGATAAGGATATTAATAATATTTTTTAATTTAATAATTAAGTCTTCTTAAACTCATTGTCACTTTTTTATTCTTTTTTACGCTTCAGTTACATAGCTATCTCAAAGTAATTATTTTTTAATTAATATAAAGAGAAATTACAAGTCTCCCTCGCCATGCAGGAGCATCTCAATTCTTTGTACTTGTAGCAGTTTTCGCTCATCTTGCTCTAAGAGCAACATAATAGCTCTAATATCGATTTGATGATACAAGATGTAAAACAGAAAGGAGCGATTGAGAGGTGGTGGGAGTCAGATGGACAATTATATTTTCCTTTACAATTATAATTTCTCCGCACAATTATTACTAGAAACCCGAATCTATTTATATAAATTAGAGAACACATTATTATGGTCATGTACCAATACAAAAGTTGTTGCACCTTTTCATGATGACCCTATTGAATACAACCTTTTTTTATTTCTACGCACCTCTTCGTGGTTTCCTTTTCCAATATAATAAACTTATTAAGGTTTCTTTATGATATAAGATAATAAATTAATTGTACCTTTTTCATTCGATATAATGTCAAACACTTTCTAATGAGGGAAGAATATAAAAGTAGCAACTATACGTCGACATATGTCCACATTGATTCTCCTTGGATAACATCACTACCTCCCCTCCTGAGAAGACGATACAATGATACAGAGCCTCGGCGAGTCTTAAGCCTGCACCTCTATCACCAAAGCAAAGAGCAAACAACACCGGTCTGATCTTTAGCGCCACAAGTGCTTGGGAGAAGAAGAGATAACAACATCACTTTCCTTCTGTAGGACCACTTCAAGCTCTCATAACACGACCTGCAAGGAGACATCTTCTGATACCATAAGAATCATCAATGGACTTCCCTAATCACTCGTCATAATTTCTCTAACACACCACCATAACAAGCTCATCTTAATACATGGAAGGAGATCCATATCCCACTCCTAGTTTCTACTTTCTCTTGGACAACCTTTTTTCCTGACAAGAGGAAGAGGACGAGCAAGCAATATTTCTTCTCCTGTATCCGTCCTAATTTATCACCCGGCTTCCTCCAATCATAAGTTCACGCAGCTCGCTCTCCTATCATGGAGCATCCTCTGGGTTGAATTTGGAAGGAGGCTGTGTCAATCAACAGCCGATACCCCTTCTTTATCTGTCTTGCAGATTGGGGGTGGGGGGTGGGGGTGAGACATCGTCTTCCTCGAGCCTCGAGTAGGGAAACGCGAAGGCGAAGTTTCCTGAATGCCAACTAGACCGTGACTAGATTGGTAAAACGATGAAGCGTTGAAATGAACTCGATCTGTTCCGTTGATGAACGACAAAGACTATCCCCCATCAATTTTTGCAGCCATGGTTTTGCATACAAACAGGAAGAACGTTGTACGTGAAGCTGACAACAGCCACCATGGCCATCTTGGAGCGTTGCCAGTAAAGGGACAACACACTGATGGCCACTGTAACTCCTTAATCCTGCCCTCTTTATAATGGACCCTATACGGACCAAAGAAGATTCACAAGAGACTCATTGACATCTGCTCTCTTCTACCTTTCTTATGTGTGCATAATTCTCCTAATACTTGATATCAATGGGTTTCTTGTTTATACTTATCATAAAGTCTCCAAGGAATATACACCAAGTATATACTCCCAACTGATGTGGTTTGAGTTGAGCTACTACAGCCTGTGCCTGTGATAGGTATTGTTTTCCTTATCTTCAATATATATATATATATATATATATATATATATGTATATATGTATATCGTCTATACGGTTTATTATACGTAGTTGTATAATATGTTGGTAGAAAGCGGATTAAATTAACGACTGGGTATCAGAATATTCCGGAGTAGATGCCGTGTGAACTCACATGCTTCGTTCACTCTTCCGCATTTACCCGAGTTTCGTGTCTACAATTGATTGTATGGAGCTAGCAGTGGAGAACACGTGTAATCCACTTGGCATCGGCTCCTATTGTTATAAGGCAGGTATGCGGTATGGGTATGAAAAGACGTAAATGTATCTTTTTGTGTTTCCATACACGCACGAATCGGTTCGGGCTAGGAAGAATGGAGAGGTGCCACGTACGCTATTGTAAGTCCCGCCTGTACACCGAGGAATTATATGAGATCGTCATGGCCCCTTCCTTTGCACCTCTTTGGGTGGGCCGGGGGGAGAGGGGAGGGAGTAAGAGAGAGAGAGAGAGAGAGAGAGGAAGAGGCAATTGATTGGGTGAAGCCGGACGAATCTCTGGGCGGGTAGGGGCTGCTTAAAAACCTCACGTTGCTCTCTCGGTTTCCCGCAAAAAGATTGGATTTTTGGTGTCATTGGTCGCTTGAGCTCGGTCTCATTCGCTAATTTTTGCTGTTCTTTCTTCTCTTCAATTCCTCCGGATCTTGCAACTCAAGCTGGACTTGGCTGTCCGGGTACTGCTTTTGGTTACTCCTTCATGCTTTTGGTTGGATTTGATGGGTTCCTTCGCTCATTTTGATGACTTGGTTGCTCCGCGAACGGTTATTACTCATGGACTTCGTTTCCATATACAGTACGTAGTGCTAATTTACGGCATTTATTTGATCACTTTTGGATTTTTTTTTTTGTCTTTTGGAACATGGATTCTTGATGTCGCTGGGGCATATTTCTAGCTTGCAAGAGTTGTAGTAGCTTTTAGGCTATTCTGATGGCAAGAAGGACAGAAAAATATCATTTTTTTGGCGAGAACGGTAAGCATGGAGGGCTGTGCTGCTGCGCCTTTATCACATTGTCTTAAAGGAAATAGAAACCCTAGACCGTCTTTGAGTTAATGGCTTTTTCAGAACAAGGTTTTCAGGTTTATTTATCTATATATTTATTACATTGCTTGACTACGGCCTTCAAGAAAACCAAAGATTCGAGCAAATTGGATGCGGCTGCTGGAATGAAAGTTCTTTTTTCGTTGATTGTGCTTTGTTTTTTGATCTGACAATTAATGAAATTTGTAGGAGTTCCCCTCCCACGAGCTTAGGTTTACCGAAGTTTTTGAATTTGGTTGGGCAAGCTTAAGTCTAATCATCATCACCTGCAGTTCTAATAGGGTGAGAAGGTTGAACATCCAATAACTAGGGTTTAAGCTGTTGCTTGGCTCAAGGGTTGTGTTCCACTGGAATTGTACAGAAAAAAAGTATCTATCTAGGATAAAGTTGCAATTGTTTGACTTGTGATGGATGCACTATTTAGCATAGAGTCTCTCAGATGCATTGAATGAACTCGGGCATTTGGATCCCCAAATTTGTTGATGTCAGTGCATTAGTATTATTGATGCTTGCATTTGCAAATGCAGAGTAAATTGCTTGGATTTTTGTCATAGAATGGGTGGAAAGGAAAAAAGATTGCTTTATAACTATCTTCTGACAGTGTTTGTTAGTCAACTTCAGCAATTTGTATTTATAGTTTATTTGTCAGTTTCTTGGATCAGAAACTATTACACCCAAAAAATTACTGCATATGGTATACATTGAAAAATCACACTATCGAGGTGGCTGACTGTCATGGACTTAACTGGAATTATCTAAGTCGTGAGACACTCTTGCGGTAAAGTCACGAACTTAGCTGAAGTTGCCTAAGTTGTAAAGCACCTTTGCGCCAACTCCTCGGACATAGCTGGGATTGCCTAAGTTATTTGGCGCCCTTGTGACATATGCGTCCGTAAAGGTTCAGCCTAGTTGCAACCTCGTACAGGTCCCGAAGGACGTATAAAACAGAAAGTTGATTAGATTGAAAACGATCGATGGACAAGTCCCGTTATCCCGCGAAGAGGGAAGCTTTACATGTAATTCAGCGAGCACCTTGAGTGCAAGGGAGAAAAGAAAGGAAGGCTAAAACAAGGACTTTAGAAGGTAGAACAAACAGTTGCAAGTCCACAAACAACTGCTCACCAGGTGCCAGCGCGAAGGCAAGTTCTCGTCAAGTTAACGTGCGAACTTGTGAAGATTGTTCAACGCTCGATAATATGCCGAAGCCCCATCCAGCCCTATGCCACCCGTGGGGTTTTAGGGTGCTGAGATGGCTGACATTTCACCTGCAGCTGCGGTGTGCAAGAAACAAGCCGTGACATGCGAAAACGGAGCCATTTTGGGGCAGTTCGGCCCGGTGCAGCGAGCGATCGCACTGTAGCGCTGCGAACTGTCGTTGCTTACATTTTTCAAACAAAAACACACAAAACCAAGGTAAAACATATTGTCATATCTCTGTACAAGCATGCAAAAGCAACGAACGGTTCGTTGAATGAAGTTGTTGCGAGTGCGCGACGACTGTTCGTGACATAACGGTGAAATATAAAGTTCATACTGATGTTCTATAGCAGCAAACATTTAGGATATTATACATTGAAAAATCACACTATAGAGGTGGCTGACGGTGAAATATGAAGTTCATACTGGTGTTCTATAGAAGGAAACATTTGGGATATTAACTGAGGCTAATTCACATGGCAGTCACTCTGTTTTAACTTGAGGCTTCTTCAGAGAGGTCCCTGCATTTTTCCGTGTGTGATGTGACAGCAGTGGAGAATAACATCAAAATCTTGTGATTGAGTTAGGAGGAAGGATTTTAAGTAGAATAAGTAGAAAGAACAAGGCCCTTGATAGGCATGAGTCATTGAGGCAGATTCCTAACCATATTAAACTAGATAAGAGATATTTCACCATTGTTGCTAGATAAGAAGAGATATTTCTTAGATGTTTCCTCTCTTCATATTTTCTTCTCTACTCTTGAATCAAAATCCAGGATCTGGTCTCTTACTGGCTCCCTGTAGAAAACTTCACAGAGTTCCTGATAATTAGTGTTGTTATAAGTGATCACTTATAATTAGGTGTGAAAATGATCCTGATAATATTTTCTCCTGAACCTGGGTTGTGCCTGACTCAGATTTTTTTTCTGGATTCAATATGGTATGGATGTGTATAGGAATTGGACATCCCAATGACATTCAGGTTTCAGACTTGGATTGGATTCAGACAGCCAACTAGGTACCCTTTGGTGTAATTCCATCTATTACGCAAGGTTCATACCTAGACTATTCAATTTGGTCATTATTTAAATTTTATTTGACATTTTCAAGTTAAACTCATCTATCGCATTTTTCTTTTAAGATAAATGCTTGCTTGTCTTTAATCTATTTATACGCATGCATCTCACCAAAATATCTTAAATTATTATTCTAATATGCTAATTATATCTAATTCCTATCAGTAATAAGCTAATCTATAGTTATTTTAAAACTAATTCATATTAGCATCTACCTAAACTCTTGTTTTTATATGCATAGAGAATTTGATTGTTCAAGTATTGCAAGCAATTATGACACTTACAACTTTGCTTCTATTGCAATAAATTAGGATAATTTTGTCAGATAACTTATTGTTTGTCCATTTTATCTCTGGATAGCTATTCTATTTTTAACTGCCTTTATTGCAATTTTATTTATATTAAAATTTGTGAACTTACTGAAGATGAATCTATTAAATTGATGTTTAGATAGAATAAATGATTTAATATGTTTCTTTAGGTTTTCTTAATCACATACTTTGTGATGCATAACTATTATCTTTATTTATATATTTTATTTTGTGTTTTGAAGCTCCGGTTAAATGTATCATCCAAAGCCGAATTTGGGTGTTGATCCAAATAAAAGCAATTCTTTAAGTAATGATCAGCTATTAGAATCAAGTATCAACCCAATGAATCTGAAGAATGGAGGGAACAGCTCCACAAATCCTAATTTGCTCTCAAGGCAGCGTTTACGCTGGACAAATGAGCTTCATGAACATTTTGTCGATGCTGTATCACAGCTTGGTGGATCTGACAGTAAGTGCTTGCTGCTTTGATCTCTTCAACTCAATTTACTTGAACATATTTCACAGTGTTGCACAACTGAAATTTCCCCCAAGATGTTACGTGCAGTGTGTATGCTGATTTGTAGTTATCCATATTCAACTTTCATAAACTCTGATTGTTTAGTTCTGTGAGGACATGATACTGAGTTGGAGGATGTAGCAAATTCATTTATCAACGAAGTCTCACTAAGATTTTTCCATCCATTCAGCGATTAGCTCTTTATGGTTGTTCAACTGTTTTAGACTAAGCGATCTTGGTATGAATCTTATATACCAATTTAATGCAATAAAGGCTGAAAATTATTTATCCTTAAAAGAACTTTGTATTTGATGATGTTCTTGAACATTCAAACAACAGTTGCTTTCACCTCAATACTTTCCGATGCTAAACTGAACTAAGTGACAATCTGTTAGTCTTATCTCCAATCCAAGATTCATATGGTCAGTATTTCTGCACATTGACAGGAGCAACTCCAAAAGGAGTTCTTCGAATAATGGGTGTGCCTGGATTAACTATATATCATGTTAAGAGTCATTTACAGGTACACCTGCTCTGTTTCCTGAAAATTTCTTTTTACTTTGTCTTTGCTTTCCCTAATTTTCTCTTTCCATGCACTCAGAAATATCGGCTTGCAAAGTATATACCTGACTCTTCAGCTGATGGCAAGTATCTTATGAAAGCTTTAAATAAAATTTGACTGAAATATTTAAACTTCTATTATCTTTTCACATTTTTTGCATGAATAAAGAGTTAAAGTTCTACAAAATAAATCAGTTGCCATGGCGAGCCAAATCTGCTGGTTTTATTTCTTGCAGGCACAAAGGTTGAAATGAAAGATGTCGGGGACCTGATTTCAGGACTTGAAAGCACTTCGTGAGTATAAATATGACTTCTCCATTGCTAATTTTCCTACAAGAATGAACATAAGCCACCTGTTCATTATTTTTTTTTTTATAAGATCACAAGTCACAATTGGCCTTGTTATAGAACTAGTGGATTTCATAGAGATTAATTATTGTTGTAATTCTTCACCCATTACCATACCTCCTTATGTATGTTGTATGTACTAAATCCGAATTGCACTAGTGCTGTGCCTCTGTATTGCGTGCTTTCTATTGACTATTGATAGAATCTTTTACATATAATTTCTATAAAAGAATCATGTGTCTCGAATTTTCGTCTTTGGGGTTATCTCTTTTAAATGCAAGCTAGCAATTGTCAGGTTTCAACAACTGTGAAGGAATGACATCGACAGCCCTTCTTGCCTAAGAACTCTTGACGATTGCTATGGATTTATTTACATTGTTATCGAAAACATGAATCATCTCATCCTGTTGTGTCTCAAATGTTGTGAATAGGTTTTGGATGGTCTCAACTATCAAATTTTGGTAATAGTGCACAATCGTAGTTAATTTGGTGTTTATGGGGATTTTTCTATAAATAAGATAACGTATGTGATTATGCATGAAGGCAATTTCTTTATTATCTGGTAGTACTAAAAAAGATCAAGTGGGGTACTCAAACTGTGGTTGACAAGGGAAACTCTAAAATGTGCATTTCCTAGGCTTTCAGGGTCAATTAATGGATGTGTGCACATTCTTCTTGCCTTTATGGTCAGATATCATGCAATTTGGTAAAAAAACCTAAGAAGAGCATCTAAAATATAATACATCATAGCATATTATGAATGTGATTTGATGGTCAAAACGAACTAAAACAAACATGTATCAATTTATTGGGCTTATAATTCAGCGTACCAAAGGGAGTTTGGGTGTAGGAGCTTCAACCTAGAGATATTTGTAAGAATCACAGTGGAAAGTTGGTGCAACAGTAGTTTGCCATTCTTTTAGTCTTTAATATAAAGTTATTTTTTGCTACTTGCCAGCCTTACCATGCAATTACAAACTTGCCTATATGTTGTCCAGATGAACATACTGAGGTATGCGGTAGCAAAATGAGAAGATTGGTGCAAACCTATATGTGTTTTCTGTCCTGTTACTTTTAAATTTTTTAATGTGTTTTCTTCCTTTTTGATGTGGAAAATTGATTTCAGTTGTTTTTCTGACTTTTGGATGTTTTTCTTTTTTGTTTGAATTAGTGTTCTTTCCAGCTATGTGTGCACAATGTCAGACTATTATTCAGCTAAAACTATATGTTTGTTGTGTCAGTGGGATTCAAATAACCGAAGCACTCAAATTGCAGATGGAGGTGAAAAAACGACTTCACGAACAACTAGAGGCAAGTTAAATATGTAAATTGTAGTATCTGATTTTTTTTGTTTCTCTTTTACTTGTTGTGGATTATGAGATTGCACATTAAGTTAAGCGATGCCATGGTTGGAGTCTGAACCCAAGTACATGATGCAAAACTAAATTAACACAATGATAGACTTAACAATTCAAACTCATAATATGCTTTGATACCATAATAAATATTTTGATTGAGCGACAACTAATGACCCAATCTATCCTGAACTTATTATACGCGAATAGTTGTTTTGATTTAAAGAATTGTGATGTGAATTTGCAACCATAGTGGCAAGGGGAAGCCGAGTCATAACATGGAGTTGACCTGCCATAAGTTGATGCAGATACAGCAGCAGCTACAAGTGAGAATCGAGGCCCAAGGCAGGTATCTCAAGAAGATGATCGAGGAGCAGCAGCTGCTCAGCGGCGTGCTGGCCGAAACATCTGGCTCTGGAGTTGCTGCTGCTACCATCCCAAGTGACCTCTGCCCCGACCCCTCGATGCCTGTTCCGACCTCTGAGTCACTGGAAGAGGACTTGGCAGCTAGCGGTGGCACTGGCGGTGGGTCACTCAAAGGCCTTCTGCAAGATGATTCTTTGTCTGCCACCCGTGAGCCACCGACACCTGACTCTGGCAGGCGGGGGAAGTCTGGTACATGCTCAGACTTCCAGTTCTTGGTTCCTGAGGGGCATTTGCATTCATCGAGCAACTCCATTTGCAATGAGGATATGTGAATGGTTTCCAATGTGATGTTTCTTGGAGGCTGGATCGTTGTCCACCATGTGTTTTTCTGCATGTTGTAGAAGAGGTGAATCTATGGCTGTACTGCTGCCATCCTTTGAAATCAGTCGTAGGGAGAGGTTTCATGGAGACGATGGTCGTGTTTCATTTGTGTTGGAATTGTAGTGACATGGTTCGGACACTGTCTGATCACTGTGTTTGACAAAGGAAAACATGAAAATGATCTCATGATTGATTCATGGATTTGCTTGCAATGGAATTGCACTTTCTACAAACTTCAAACGTGTAAACAACTCTTTTCTTACATCAGAGTTACAATACAATTTACCTTATAAAATATACCTCTGTTTTCTTCCCCAAATATATGAGAAACTTTAAATTCCTCAAAAGACTTCAGTAAAAAGAAAATGTCTTTAGTTACAGTCAGAATAGCCAAAGGCAACTGAACAAAACCATCTTCTTTGAAGGTTAAACTGCGACATATGTACCGACCTGAAACACATATCGAGCTTCAGAAAAAAAAGGCAAGATTAATCATCTAAAATTAGTGGCCCGGAGATCAAAAAGTGCCTTTTTCCATAGGAAATAAGTATTAAAGTGTCGACAAGAACAATAAAATAAAGATATTGTATTGTACAAATTCATCGATGACAAAAAAAATTCATATAACTATAACTTGTTATATTGCTGTAACATAATGCTCTGGATAATTGTTTACAATGAACAATAATAGTATGCACATCTTAGCCAATACACATATAATTAAGGATTTATGAACTTGCTTGTACATTTTAGAAAAGCTTAGAAGAATCATAGCCAACAATGACAGGCATGGAGCCCTGCTGAGAGAAATTACATAGAATTGGGCTTCAACAGTAATTTTGCTTGTCAAATACTAATCGTGCGGTTATAATTTTGCAAGATTACTAGAATATACTTAGCAGATATCGGAGGGCTTTCAATCACTCACATGGTACGAAAGCAGTTGTCCTTATTGCAAAAGAAAAAGGGGAACACATATATGTATACACAGAGCCTCTTTGTAATTTGCTGTTCATTGCTGTACTGCAAGGCCTTCTTGTGGGCAACCCATCAACATGGACATGCAACCATCACTCCTCATCTTCAACATCATCAATCCCCACCCAACGGGTAAAAGCAAAAAGGAACTCCTTAAATGTCACCATGCCATTTTTATCCCAGTCCATCTCCTCTGCAGCAAACCAGAAGAAATTGGTTATGTTTGAAACAATATTGATCTTGTGCTCTGTTGGATGGAAGTCAATACACTGTTAGGTGAATCCACAGATTCAAAATACAAGTAAATGGAAACTAAATTCTGAATAGTAGCCACAATCAATGCATGTTTTTCTTTTTCGAATTTTCCATTTACATGCTCAAATAGATACCAATTCATCAGGCAAATCAACAACTATTTTAAAGAAAAAGAATAAAGCCTAATAGACAAATCAGGAAATAGTAAAACCTTTCAAACATTTATTTTCAAATTAAGCCGAAAAGGGCTATTAATATGGTAATTGATGCAAATAATTTGTTTTTCAAGTTATATGCTGCTACCATCCCAAGTACCTCTGCCCCGACCCCTCGATGCCTTTCACCTCTGAGTCACTGGAAGAGGACTTGGCAGCTAGCGGTGGCACTGGCGGTGTGTCCACTCAATGCTTCTGCAAGATGATTCTTTGTCTGCCACCCGTGACCACCGACACCTGACTCTGGCAGGCGGGGGAAGTCTGGTACATGCTCAGACTTCCAGTTCTTGGTTCCTGAGGGGCATTTGCATTCATCGAGCAACTCCATTTGCAATGAGGATATGTGAATGGTTTCCAATGTGATGTTTCTTGGAGGCTGGATCGTTGTCCACCATGTGTTTTTCTGCATGTTGTAGAAGAGGTGAATCTATGGCTGTACTGCTGCCATCCTTTGAAATCAGTCGTAGGGAGAGGTTTCATGGAGACGATGGTCGTGTTTCATTTGTGTTGGAATTGTAGTGACATGGTTCGGACACTGTCTGATCACTGTGTTTGACAAAGGAAAACATGAAAATGATCTCATGATTGATTCATGGATTTGCTTGCAATGGAATTGCACTTTCTACAAACTTCAAACGTGTAAACAACTCTTTTCTTACATCAGAGTTACAATACAATTTACCTTATAAAATATACCTCTGTTTTCTTCCCCAAATATATGAGAAACTTTAAATTCCTCAAAAGACTTCAGTAAAAAGAAAATGTCTTTAGTTACAGTCAGAATAGCCAAAGGCAACTGAACAAAACCATCTTCTTTGAAGGTTAAACTGCGACATATGTACCGACCTGAAACACATATCGAGCTTCAGAAAAAAAAAGGAGTAAGTATTCAAAGCTGACAAATTGACTAACATAGGAGATCCATAATATTAAGGAACCTGCTCCAAATATTTTGGACAATCCTGCTCTGTAAGATTTGAAACTACCACACCTGCTTTGGAGACCTGTGATGTACTGTTCTAAGCAATTATGTCGAATGGTCCCCTTGCAAACAAATTCTTAACTCCATATACAACAGAGAACTGCAAGTAGAGGAAAGAACTGACCAAATCTTTTCATGGCTATGCGTCCAGAAGAGCGTTCACCTCCAGTTGTCTCATTTATGGCATGTACCATCTCATTCTTGCTAACATATCCATCCTTGTTCTTGTCCAAAAACACAAAAGCATCAACCAGAGTCTCAAAAGTCGTCTCAAGGTCTGGCAGCCCCATACGGGAATTCTAGCAATCAAGTCATGGGGAACAAAATTTTGATTTTCATGCTTGTGTTTAGTACCAGAGCATATTTCCAACAAGAGCAGACTACAGTTGGAAAACAAATGTTCCAGAGATCCAGGAAAACACACATCAACTAAGAAACAGAAGCTGAGGCAATAACACTACACTTCACGTATTAAAAAAGATAAAATGTTCCTAATATAAATTAATGTTCATGGTTGCTCTGTATAAAATATGTGAAGAAAAAAAAAGGAGTAAGTATTCAAAGCTGACAAATTGACTAACATAGGAGATCCATAATATTAAGGAACCTGCTCCAAATATTTTGGACAATCCTGCTCTGTAAGATTTGAAACTACCACACCTGCTTTGGAGACCTGTGATGTACTGTTCTAAGCAATTATGTCGAATGGTCCCCTTGCAAACAAATTCTTAACTCCATATACAACAATTCTCAATATAATGTTTTTCAAATACAGTAGAATCTCATGTGCATATATGTGTTGGTGTGTGGTCTGTATGCATATAAGGTCCATCATGAAGAAAAAAACACCTCAAACTACATGTCACCTGCTTTTATCCAGTTATTATTAGTTTTTATTGTTCCTTCAGAACTTCTGTTACTCCCGAGGTCTCTGTGAAATGTTACCACTGAGCTGCTCTTATTCAATGCTGATGACATGATGACTAAAATCTTCTGTGCACGCTAACATAATTCTAACAGGAAATTTACAACTGAGCTGAAGACAAAAGTAATATTATCAGACATTAATGACATGATGTCCAAGTCCCTGTGCACACTGATGTATGTAGTTATAACAGCTGTTAGCCTTGGCATAAGGCCATTACTAACATACCATTGTTTGCTGTTAGAAAAGATACTCTCTTTACCAACTATAAAAACATAAAATTTAATCACTTTTATGTATAATAAATGGGGCTTTGAATCCCTTATGTTGACAAGACATAGAACAACCTCTCTTGGATAACATTCAGTCTTTTCCTAGTTGTTAGGTCTGTCATCCTTACAATTACTAGTAAAAGTTTTTATTCCTTTGACCACTAAGATTGACATAAACCAGTGATTTCAAAAGCGAAAGAACAATGATACCATAAACATATATCAACAACCTCTCTTCGATAACAACTGGTACCATAAAGAAATCATTTAGATAATAATTATTTTCATATGGGTTTGGCCTTACTCGTCCATTAATACAATTGCTGCAAGAAATGCCTTCAAACATGCCAATACATTGTACCAACAAATTGAGAACAAATCATACTAACAGAGCCTCATAGATATCAACCTGTGTGGAAAAACAGAAACTCTACTGTGTTAATAATTGAAGTGAAAGAACAATGTATAAGCAATTTATTATGTGGAAGAACCATGCCAGATAATGAAAATTAATTCAATGTATTGAAAGCAGAATTTCTATATTTTGTGAACCTTCTCTCTCCTGTTCGTTCAAACAAGCAATCTAACATTTCAATTGTTCCAGAAACAAATTTTCCTTTTGCTCTATTATTGTTAAACATATTGTGAAGATCAAAATTATCAGGTCCATGTGCTTGTAGGTGATGCAACTTCTTATACTTTACAGATAATAATCATCCAATTTCTTATCCTATAGAAATTGAAAATGTTCAGGGAATTGATCTAAGCAACTTAATTTAAGTAATTTTCTGATACAGTAAATCACATATAAGAAGTACAGGAAATAACTCTAAAAAATGAATAATACTTGTAACACAGAATTAGTTCATTTGTCATTCTCATATCAAGGAGACAGCCTCATAGTAATAAACTAAAAGAAGATAACTGATTTGTTAACTTTTATAAGGATACTGCTTGTACAGCTGCCGGTTCCTTGAGAAGATAAACAAGGCAGAGAAGAACAATAAACTCATTAAACTTCATACCCATGTTCTCATCAATGTCACATGCCAAAAAGAGATCACCGATCTCCTGCTCATTAAAGGAGATTTCTAGCTTCTGGAAACAATGCTTCAGTTCTTCTTGATCTATCGCACCATTTGAATCTTCATCTATCCATAAGAAAATTAAAAATATCAGGAATCTCCAACATTGTCTCTGAGTTACTTGGAGTTCAATTCTTTGTACTTACCTTGTTACACATAAACAATACTCCATATTAGAAAGGAGTCCTCATGAATATAATAGTCAGGTTCAACCAAACCCAACTCATCTAAGATGACCTGTCTTGATCCATGTAACATGTCTAGTTTAACAACTCCTGGATCAATTTTACGTTGGTTTAGATCTAAGAAGTATGGACACGGGACATGGACACAACACAAAATGAACACCGCGACATGTTATTTTTAAAATAATTAGGATACGGATACAGCAAGGACACATGTATTTTTTAATATATGTATATATAATATTCAATTAACATGAGTTTTGTAGTAGTTATACTTAAATTTTTTAAACTCACAATGTGAACAAATGAATATCATCATATAGGTTGAAAAAATTAAAATAATCAAATAATATTTAACAAGATATAGATATATTGCAGTGATTGAAAAAGGCGCTCGGGCGCTCGCCTAGGCGCTCGGGCGAGGCGAGGCGAGGCCCGAGCGCCTCGCTATTGTCCCAGGCGGCGCGCTTCAAACAGGCGCCGCCTGGGCGCTCGCCCGAGCCCAGGCGTTGGGCGCTTCGGGCGGCGACCGAACCAGAATTTTAGGTCTGGTTCGGTCCTGGTTCGGTTGTTAGTTGGTTCAATCGAACCAACTAAACCGATAACCCCAACCCTAACCTGATGCCGCTGCCGCTGCCGCTGCCGATCCCGATCGCGATCTCGTTGCTCGTCGCTCCTGCTCCCGTTGCCGCTGCTCGCCGCTGTCGCTGCTCGCGCCTCCCATGAGCCTTCCCGCTGCTCGCGGCCTCCCGCGAGCCCTCTCGCTACTTCGCGCCTCCCGCGAGCCTTCCCGTTGCTCGCGCCTCCCTCGAGCCCTCCCGCTGCTCGCGGCCTCCCGCGAGCCCTCCCGTTGCTCGCGCCTCCCGCGAGCCCTCTCGCTGTCGCCGCTCGCCGCTGCTGTTGCCGCCGCTCGCCACTGCTGCTGTCGCCGCTCGCCGCTGCTGTTGCCGCCGCTCGCCACTGCTGCTGTCGCCGCTCGCCGCTGCTGTTGCCGCCGCTCGCCACTGCTGCTGTCGCCGCTCGCCGCTGCTGTTGCCGCCGCTCGCCACTGCTGCTGTCGCCGCTCGCCGCTGCTGTTGCCGCCGCTCGCCACTGCTGCTGTCGCCGCTCGCCGCTGCTGTTGCCGCCGCTCGCCACTGCTGCTGTCGCCGCTCGCCGCTGCTGTTGCCGCCGCTCGCCACTGCTGCTGTCGCCGCTCGCCGCTGCTGTTGCCGCCGCTCGCCACTGCTGCTGTCGCCGCTCGCCGCTGCTGTTGCCGCCGCTCGCCACTGCTGCTGTCGCCGCTCGCCGCTGCTGTTGCCGCCGCTCGCCACTGCTGCTGTCGCCGCTCGCCGCTGCTGTTGCCGCCGCTCGCCACTGCTGCTGTCGCCGCTCGCCGCTGCTGTTGCCGCCGCTCGCCACTGCTGCTGTCGCCGCTCGCCGCTGCTGTTGCCGCCGCTCGCCACTGCTGCTGTCGCCGCTCGCCGCTGCTGTTGCCGCCGCTCGCCACTGCTGCTGTCGCCGCTCGCCGCTGCTGTTGCCGCCGCTCGCCACTGCTGCTGTCGCCGCTCGCCGCTGCTGTTGCCGCCGCTCGCCACTGCTGCTGTCGCCGCTCGCCGCTGCTGTTGCCGCCGCTCGCCACTGCTGCTGTCGCCGCTCGCCGCTGCTGTTGCCGCCGCTCGCCACTGCTGCTGTCGCCGCTCGCCGCTGCTGTTGCCGCCGCTCGCCACTGCTGCTGTCGCCGCTCGCCGCTGCTGTTGCCGCCGCTCGCCACTGCTGCTGTCGCCGCTCGCCGCTGCTGTTGCCGCCGCTCGCCACTGCTGCTGTCGCCGCTCGCCGCTGCTGTTGCCGCCGCTCGCCACTGCTGCTGTCGCCGCTCGCCGCTGCTGTTGCCGCCGCTCGCCACTGCTGCTGTCGCCGCTCGCCGCTGCTGTTGCCGCCGCTCGCCACTGCTGCTGTCGCCGCTCGCCGCTGCTGTTGCCGCCGCTCGCCACTGCTGCTGTCGCCGCTCGCCGCTGCTGTTGCCGCCGCTCGCCACTGCTGCTGTCGCCGCTCGCCGCTGCTGTTGCCGCCGCTCGCCACTGCTGCTGTCGCCGCTCGCCGCTGCTGTTGCCGCCGCTCGCCACTGCTGCTGTCGCCGCTCGCCGCTGCTGTTGCCGCCGCTCGCCACTGCTGCTGTCGCCGCTCGCCGCTGCTGTTGCCGCCGCTCGCCACTGCTGCTGTCGCCGCTCGCCGCTGCTGTTGCCGCCGCTCGCCACTGCTGCTGTCGCCGCTCGCCGCTGCTGTTGCCGCCGCTCGCCACTGCTGCTGTCGCCGCTCGCCGCTGCTGTTGCCGCCGCTCGCCACTGCTGCTGTCGCCGCTCGCCGCTGCTGTTGCCGCCGCTCGCCACTGCTGCTGTCTGTTGCCGCCGCTCGCCACTGCTGCTGTCGCCGCTCGCCGCTGCTTCCTCGTTTCTCCATCGGGCTCAGTATACAGTATACTCTTAATATTAAGTTTATTTGAATTTTGAAATGATTAATTTTCTGTTAATAGATTAATAATATATTATTTTGATTTTAATGTTGTTAATTTTTATTTATTTGAAATTATTAATTATATTATATATTTTATATTTTAGCGCCTCGCTTCGCTCGGGCGAGCGCCTGGGCGAGCGCCTAGCGCCTCGGGCGTTTGTGGACCTTGGCGCCTTTTGGCGCCTAGCGCTTTTTAAATCACTGATATATTGATATATGTTTCCTTGAGACGATTTCCAGATTTCTTTTCTCGCACAGCATTTGGCTCTCACGTGATGGCCACACAAGCGCAGCACCAAACGTGAGTGTCTGCCACGTGTGTCCGTGTGTCTGACACATGTTGGACACAGACATGTCCACCAAAAGCATGTTTCGTGCTTCTTAGGTTTAGATTTGGGTAAACATTGTGTTTCCTTGATAGTGAAGTTCAACGCACACTAAAGATATAAGACAAGTCACATCCCATCCCGATGAGTCAACCTGACCCTTTTCGACCCAACTTGATCTTGTCTATATAAAGAAAGCTTGACTAACCTGCTGGCAGGCCATGTCCAGTTGGTGTCAGACCTATTAAACTGCACTATCCTATCCTAACATGATAACATGATGGCATTAATATAAATGCAGAGACAAAAGGTTCAAAAAAATCAATTAAGCATGAATATGTGAGTCAAATACATATGACTATCCATGAAAATCAATAAGATTGACTGTACATGGACATTCACCTCCAATGGACCTTTTGATACATTTTACTTTTTGATGTTGTGTATTATACCTGCAGT
Source organism: Musa balbisiana (assembly GCA_004837865.1). Taxonomy (NCBI): domain Eukaryota; kingdom Viridiplantae; phylum Streptophyta; class Magnoliopsida; order Zingiberales; family Musaceae; genus Musa; species Musa balbisiana. Next base: position 15,454,863 of record CM017194.1, on the reverse strand, counting down.
CATTCTTTAATAAAATTTCTTTCTTTCTTCTGTAAAGAAGTCATGTCAGTCAATTCCAAGTTCCACTAAATTCTCCAAAATTCTAAGAAACACTATATACAATATGGGCAGCCATAAGTTATCTGTTGATTATAATTATTATGTCAAAAATTGAACTGTTTCCTTTTTAATGCTTCTAGTGTCAATTACTAGCATCTAAACTTCTATTAATCACGGTTTTAAAGATAGATCAATACCAAGAACTCAAAAGGTTCAAGGTTACCTATGGTAAACACTATGTTTGCTTGTTTGATTGTGGTGAACATATAACTCACCAAACTGCTCAAAAATGGACTTGCACTTTTGTAAGCTCTCATCAATTTTTGGAAATTTCATAATAATGCTGTTGAATGACTTCACAGAAGTTCCTTCAGATGCCCTTCGCTGCATAGCCTCAACCATCTTTGCCTCAAGTTTTGATTCTGGAGAACTTCGCCTTATCGAGGTGCTCCTCCCAACTACACCACCCATTTTAGAGCAATACGGGATGAGAGCCAACTATTTACCTGGAAAATGTGAAGAAAGAAATAGCCATGAGATATGAATCGTTGGAGTTTCACCAGTCTATCATAATGCAGAATAATATCTCACATGAAGCAGATCATGAACCATGAAATTCTAAAACTTTGGCTCAAAAACACAAGAATCAGAGATCCAAGATAACGAACAGAAAGAACATGTTTGCTAACAGCTGAGGCAGATATGTTTTAAGACACAATACATCAAAATATGAAAAAAAGAATATGATGTTGAATACCAAAGCTTCAAGTCCATGAAGACCGATAAGCGTAGAATTCAGAAAACGTTAGCTAATTGAAATCCGGTGAAGGCTTAGCTGACCCATCCCAATCTCCACTAATAAATCTACACAAAACCAAAGCGAATCGGGGAAAGACACATGAGAGGCATCAAGAACATGCAAAAATCGACGGAAATAGCAAAAAAAAGTGAAGGCTTAGCTGACCCATCCCAATCTCCACTAATAAATCTACACAAAACCAAAGCGAATCGGGGAAAGACACCATGAGAGGCATCAAGAACATGCAAAAATCGACGGAAATAGCAAAAAAAAACAGCGAAGGATTAGACGAATCGAAACCTATAAGAAGAAAAGGCAGACAAAAGGCGGGGACTTGCTAGTTCCTTCCCGGATCCCTCAGCGCTCCTTCAAAGAATGCCAACGAATGAAGCCGATAGGAGGACGCAACGCGAGGTTATTGGATCGGAGGAGAGGGTTTCGTTTGGGCTCTCCGATACGACCGAGGAGGAGGAGCTTTGACGATTGATTCGCGGAGGATAGGATGGAAGAAGTGGACGGAATCGTCTGGTTCGGTGGCACAAGGGGCTAAAGATGGGGAAGGAGATTGGGAGGACGGGGGTTGGGTTAAACCAAGACATCTGCGCGTGCTAGCTTATACTGTCACCAATGTTGGATTTTTCGAGTCATTCACCTGTCCTGTTATTAAACACAGCAAGTGGCCCTCTGCGGCTCCCACATTGTTCCCTCCGATATTGCCGACGGGTATGCAAGTCGGGGGCGTTCTTATCGGTAGGAATATATTAGTCGGGAAGATGCGTACACCTACTTGTTCATAACGTACCTCTATTCCCGACTGTCTTATTATTGGACAAAGAGAGGGAGCCACTCGTCGCTCTGGAGTGGTCCTCACCGATATGAGCGATAGGTAGACAAGGGGCGTCGTGGAAGGGCGTTTGTAAGCTAGAAAAACCCATATGATCACGCATACCTATTGACCGCTAACCTCGCTCACCCACTTGTCCTGTTATTTAACACAGCGGGGGACCCTTTTGTGGCCCCCACATAGTATTCTCCATCTAACTTAAACCCGTTGTCGGGTGGGGGCCACACGTATCTTTTTTAAAATTGGCGCCATTTCTAACCTCGTTTTCTTACGACTCTCTATTCCGATCTGGATGATCAAAATCTCACACGCTCTCAAACAAGGCTTCCTGTGATCATTCAACACAGCATCAAGTAAGGTTGCCAATTCGACCCAGCACTGGAAACAGTTTATGAGACGGCTCGCTAATGAAGTCCTACCAATTAAAAGCCGTAATTCCCAACCCCTGCTCTCGGACATCCCTCCGCCCGATTCGGTCGGTTCGATTCCAACGCCGTCCCAGCACGAACCCGAAGCCCCTTATTACATGATTCGGTGGGAATCTCGTGATTCTGACCGACGCACGTCACCGCGATGAGGAGAAAGTAAAAGGGTAGAAAACGAACGAATCATCTCCAAACCCCATTCCCGCAACTCGTCGGCCTCGTTTCCCCCCTCCGTCCCGCTTGCCGGCCGTTTCCAGATCCCGTCGTTTCTAATCTTCCTCCCAACCCTAATCCTTCTCCGATCCACGGCCGAGATGGCGACGGCGGCCTTCCGGTCCACCTCTGGGCGATCCTCCATCGGCAGTCGGGGTGGAGGCGGCGCCACAAGGGATGCCGGCTCCTCCAACCGCGGCGGCCACCCCCACCGCCGATCGAGGAGCCTCAGCCGCTATTCCGGCCGGTTTCCCCCACCTCCGCCGGAGCCCGACGACTTCCCGACGCCCCGTGGCAGGTTCGTCAACAAGTTGCGCGGGGCCGGGTTCCCGGAGATCAGCCTCGATGACATCGCTGATGAGTTCTTCCGGGCGAGGGCCGAGTCGGATGAGGACACCGAGCCGTCTGCCGCCAGGTCCAGGCCCTTGAGTTCCGTCTCGAGCTATCGGATGGAGACGGAGTCGTCTCGCCGCCGCGGGAGGTCCGTGTCGAGGCCTCCCGATCGCCACGCTGCACCGACCAAGGGCGTCTCGGATAGCGTATTAAGGCGGCGGCGATCTGTCTCCGTTGCTCGGCATCGGTGTAGCAACTCGGAGGTACCCGCTCTCACTGTGTTTTAGTCTAGGTTGACTAAAGTTGCTATTTTTAGCGTCCAATGGCCGATGTGGCATGAACGATCTTTCGTTCGATTTTTGATGCTCTTGCGATCGGACTACTCCAAAACTGAAAAGAAACTGCATTTACACCAAAAATCTGAGTAGTTAGAGAAGTGTCATGTATAGAATGATCATGAAAGGAGGAAATGCTAAAGGCCCGTTTTACTGCATTCAGCAACTGATGCAGTAAACACAGTCAAATAGACACTATGATGATTTTGCCGTCATGTTATGTACATAATAGTTGAGTACCTAACATGCCAGCGAAGGCAGATAGAGTGAGTCATAGAGATGTGGATGCAGTTACTCTGGATTGTGTCCTGGCACACCTGCTTGTGTTTAATAGATAATGGTCCTCTAACATGCTGGATCAGGATCCCGACATGCTGTATTTGTACATGTGAAGCTTGCAAAAGTACACAACCTTGTTAAAAATAATTTAATGTATCTCACATAACTGATTGAAGTCAAAGACATTCTGGTTGTTACATCATATAATGTTTTTTCTCTTTTTGCTACTTTCATGATGCTTTATTAGCATCAATAAGACTAAGCTTTCTTTAACATGGCTTTCTTTGGTAAGCATTGATCTTGTTGCTAAGCTAGTTTTGCTACTCTTGTGATGACTTACATAACATCAACATGGTGAAGTTTTCCATATCATGGTTTTTTGGGTAAGCATTAGTCAGAACCAACCAGCATGGGATTAATTTCTGTAGCAAGTTTCCAATCTGGGAAAAGAAAAGATATGGTTGGGACATCTATCCTATTAGTGCGTGTGCTCTGACTCGTTCTATATTTGAACCAAGCGATTTAGTGTCAAAGATTCAACATGCACCCTTGAAGGTATTTTTCCATCTGAATAAAAGAAGAATGGTAGTCTTTTAGCTTGTACCATAACATGAAACTTTAGAAGCTGGCAGGTTACCTTATCTGGTAGGTTGTTATGCCATAAAGAACCTGATATTAGTTTTTTTATAATCGACTACAGAATGATGTGGATTCTCACAGTGCCAGCACGCAAGTTAAATCAAGGATCTCTGGCAATGGTAAACTGCAGGAGCCTTCATCACATAGGTCAGTGAAGAATGGTGACTTGTTGAAAAGGTCTGGGAGCCAAAAGGATTTCTTCCACTCTCATGATAGCTACTCGGTAATTTGTCTCATATTTTTAATGACCATGAATTGATATTTCTTTCTTTCAGTGGAGACAGTATGATGCTAGATATAAGTAATATCAGAAAAGAGGTGATACGAGAAGATGAAAGAGATACTTAACTTGAGCATTCTTGTATTCATGTCATCTGTGCTCTTTGCTGATCATCAGACCATAGGGTTTAGGCTTGTCTTAGTGAATCTACTTTCAACAACTAATCAATCTTCAAAATGTTTTTATTTTATTCTTTGGTTTTTTTCTATAGAGCCATTCTTCTTCATTAACGGATGATGAAGCTTGGGATTTTTGTTCAAGGAGGTGTGGGGTTGAGAAGACAAATCAGGCAGTTTATGCGCCAGAAAAGGTTGACATTATAGACCATGGCTATTATCTGAAACAATATGAATGCTAATGTCTTATCATACTTATTGTTATGCGACTCAAATAAACTGTAACCTTTGTGGTCTCATTTGCAATTCACAGGGAGAAAATCCCATAGGCGATGAGGAGGATTTTGGGTTATATGAAGTCATGCGCAAAGAAGTAAGACATGCAGTCAAAGAAATCAGGACAGAACTCGAAAAGGTGTGTGCCTTTATTCAGCTCATTTGTCAATTTTGAACTCATGATTTATATTTGATTATTCAAATTTATTTTTCTCTTTTATTCTTTTGATCTTATTTATCTTGTCCTTATCATCTTCCTTGCATCATCATGGAACTGAGCAATTTCAGACAACTTGCGAACAATATTGTTATCTCATACATGATACAGGTCATGGTGAAAAATGAACCCTCAACCATTGTCAGTAGTGATGGCATTCAACCAAAGAGTTCAGAAGTTCTGCAAGCTATTGCTGAGATCAGAAGAAACTACACAACCGAACTGGAACAGGCATGTTATGACTATATTTTTAAAATATTGTGATTGTACAGCTTTTTTCAATGGTCTATCTAAACTGTCATGGTGGTATGTTTTCCAATTTTCTCTGTCTTGCTATGAACTATGCAGTGGTTATGAAAGGTTCATTGAGACTCATTCTCTAAATTGTTTGACGAATAGGATTGCTTTATGTCTCTAAGAGCTTTTGAGACAAATAATATTAACAAATCAGAATATAAGCTGCTGTGCTGATTCCCCCTAGGGTTTCATGGCCTTGCCTCGGTTTAGTTTTAATAAATTTGGTTCAATGATTAAGATAAATGTATACTCATCTTCTGTGTTCTCTCTCTCGTGTATACTTTAAGATATTTGGAACTTGTAACACACCACAAATCTCTTGATCCCATGGGTTGAAACTTGTGTTCCTGCACCAAAGAGTCTATGGCTTGGTGGGGTCCTTTTTTTTCTGTTAATTTGAGATGCCTATTTTATTAATTTCAGTTATGGTTTTGGTAATGAACTGTTGAAGGATCCTCATCAAGTTTGTTTTAAATGTGTGATTCCTGATTTCTATTAGTTCTACCTTCATTGACACTAGCATGCACTTCAGTCAGAGAAGCGCAAGCAGGACTTGTTGGCTGAGTTAGCATTAGAGGAGGAACGCGGCCAGGAACTTAGCAAAATTGTCAAAGAGTTGCTGCCTTCTCCAAAAAATTCTGCTGTTCCAGAAAGGCAATCACGGTCTAGAAGAGTAAGAATCCTGTTCTATAGAATGTCTGAGTACATGATAATTTTTATGGCATTACAACTAATGGATATGTGTGTTCTGCAGAGGAACCATGATAGAACAAGAATGTCTAAACATTTGACAGAAGAGGCAGAGAAGTACTTTGAAGATTTCCTTTTCAATGTTGAAGATACAGATATATCTTCTTTTGATGGAGAAAGAAGTGATACTAGCTCAAATATAAGAGATCCCGGATTACTTAATTCTGCAGCAGAAACTCATGAAAGTGTGCCCGGAGCTGCTGCTGGACCTGTTGATAAAGATGGTGTTCTGCTTCCTTGGTTGAAATGGGAAACTAGTTCTGGTCCTTCACCATGCAAGAGTAAGGCAGGATTCCCTGTGTCCTCAGGAAATAACTTATCAGCTGCAGCACTGCCAAAACAGGTTACCATTTGTGGTCATGGTTTTTCTCTCTTTTCATATAGGAGCTACTTAAAAATGATATAGTCTGTGGCATTGTTTGGTCAATCATTCATTCATTTTGGATCTGAACTGGACTCTGAATGTTGCGGATATGTTTCTTTACTTACATGAGCCACGAACAACATGATGATCTGAATTTGAGATTAATGGTATTTTTCATCAATAAGTGTACACCGGTCTGCTTGGTTTATTGTTTTTTACTTTGTAAATCATTACTGATGAAACTGAAAAAAACATCTCCAGATAAAAACTTCTTATTCTCTTTTAGTTCATCCAATCATTTTTAGATTCATCAAACCAATTATATCATGTTTTCTTTTACTATTGTCAGTCTTTACTTTGGTTTTCTGTTCCATTTATACCCCTTGATCAACATTCTTGGGTAGCATATTTGTAACATAAAACTAAATCTGTTGGCTATTAGTCATTTGAGCTGTCAGTTAACAAATATTTGATTTGATCTTTTTCAGGAAGCAAGTACCGATTTCAGTAGCTGTAATCAAATTGCAAGCAGTTATGGGAGTTGGAGCCCTGAAGGCACTGAAAGCTCATCCATAGTTTCTAGGGACAGAAGTATAAGCAAGTTTGGAGTAGGAAACCACCTAAGCATGTCTTCTGATGGCAGAACTACTCAGTCTTCGTTTTATATGGATGAGTACGTGAACTTAAAGCAACACGAAGATCTTCTTTTCGAAAGGCTGGAACAGAGGCAAAGAATAGAGTCAGGTAGCATGATCCTGTGTGGGAGATTGTTGACGTAGACTTTGCTATCCTACTCTTAAAGAGAGGGTGGTCCTATTGTTCTACCAGATTGAGTTGTGCATATGACATTTGAATTATAGCTAAGCTTATCTTAGCTGTGTAGTATAGGTTGTTACTGTATCTCTTGCACTTTCTTTTGCTGAACGTGATACAAATAATCAAGGCTTTTTGCCACACGCTGATCTGCTGGTGTAAACATGATTCATGCTGGGTATGGGACGTTGAGAATAGTAGATAGCATGGCTTACTGCAGAGACTCGTTACTGCAGTGCACTTGTGATGCTTGATGTATTGCTTGAACGATTAATGTAGCTTCATACATTATCCATTTCTTGCTCAGAATTCTGATTCTTTGCTAGCAGTTCCGGCTTTTGGAATTGTTGGTCACTCAATTCAAAACATGTATCAGGATAATGAGTTTGAAATTTGTATCAGCCCTTCTCTATTTAAAAAGACTCTATGATTAATTGATTTTTATTAGGGGTGTTCAGTTAAAGGTATTATGAATTGAAATCATTTTGGACTTATTTAATCGAATTGATTCAAAATCGATTAATCTGATTCGGTTAATTAATTAATTGGTTTCTAAGTTTAAATAATTTAAAAAATATATAAATTTTAAATGAATTGATTTGGTTGGATGAATCAGTTTTATTTAATTAAACCAAATTAAAATTTGATCCAATTGGATTGATATTCTCAAAAAATTTATATTATAGATATCATTCTAAATATTCTAAAAAAATATTGGATGCAAAAGATGAAAGGAATCAATAATAACATAAAAGATGAAACTCCCAAAAACAACCACTAATAAAATTGAGAGCACAACAGCTGATGGTCTTCCATTGCAGTAGATTACTCCATTATAATCTATTATCAAAAATTATCATTTATGATGGTGCCTCCCCCTCATGAACAGCCAGCTCGCCCCTCTGCGCTAGTGGTTTTCTTTTTTTATGATGAGGACAAGCAGTGATGCATAGAAATCGATAAGTGGATTCATATAAATTAATAAAAAAAATTATTCATAAAGAAGAACAAAAAAAAATTATACTTCAAACAATCGAGCCATACCAAGAAGGGGACGGAGGAGGAGGATATTAGGACCTTTTTATTTTATAAACTTTTAAATAATGTTTATTGAGTCTGTTTAATTCAGTTAGAGTCAAAATTTATTTAATATTTATTTATTATTAGGAGGCTGATACCCTGATCATCCCTTTCTCTTCCTTCTTTTACAATAAAACTTTAGGATCTTATCATTTGGTATTAAAGCATTTTATGATAAGATTTTAGGATCTTATCAATTAGTATCAAAGTGATGATCCTTGGCGTTTTCGCTGTAGTATTGTTGCAGCTATCATAAAAAAAAAAAATAGTTGAAGCCGACAACCACTGAGAAGGGTTCCCTGCTTCCCTTCTCCCCCACCGTCGCCCCTGCTCCCCGGTAGGCCGTACCCCTATCGTAACTCTCACTGCCTCCTTCTCTACTATCATCACTGCTTCTCGGCCGATTAACCACATGCATTTTACTGATATCGGGGAGGGTAAAATACAAAATGGATTTCGAAAGAAAACCGATGGAACAATTTTTCAGATAAAAAATGTCACAGTAGATAAGGAACGAACTCACAAGAAAAATCGATAGTACAATCGTATTTGCTGGAATGAGTTTTCTATGCAAAAAAGGAGCGAACATATGCAAAAACGTCGATAGTACAATTGTATTTGCTAGAATAAGTTTTTCAAACAGAAAAGGAGCAAACTCCCGTAGCAACTTTAGTAAAAACAAAAAATGACTAACCACCAAGTTTAAAATCACAAAGGGATATAGAAAGATCACCCCCCTAAGGATAATAAGCAAGGATATAGAACTAAAAGAAAAAGACTCACCACTCAAGGACGTATCCAAGAGAGACAGAGTTCAAGAGAGCACTCCAAGAAAGCTTCTACCAATATCATCAGTTTTTAAAGTACTTTCTAAGCCCTAAACACTAAAATAAATACTAGTACATGAAACAACCCTTCATACATAGGGAATTTCGAAATTAAGTGTTTTATAACTACTAATCAACTTCTTTAATGCATTTCTTGGTCACGAAGAAAAGCACCTTGAAACAACTTTAACTTTCTATAGGAAATATATTGATGAGCTATCATATTTGAGTAAGTTGAGTTGAAGACTATGAGATAACAATATTGGTTGAAAAAAATATCATAGCATCAACAAGGTCCATATGAGCAGATTGTAGCAAATTAGACACTCCCGTGTCAATCTCCCATGGTTGAAAAAGACTTATTCTCAAGTCCTTATTTGTTTCATCAACTTGATTATGAAAATGACTTAAATCAGCAATATTAAATGTTGGGGACACTTCGTAATCTTCAGGTAACTCGATCTTATATATGTTTTTACCAATTTTCTTTAGCACTTTGAATGAACCATCATCCTGGTTTTAATTTTTCAAATTTGCCCAGTGGAAACCTCTCCTTTCTTAGATGAATCTAGACCAAATCACCAACATTAAACTCCATATGTTTTTTGTGTTTGTTGGCAGCTTCCATGTACCTCTCATTTTGCTTTTCTATATTTGCTTTAACACCCTCATGTAGCTTCTTTATTTGTTTTGCTCTCTTATCAACATCTCCACTAGATTGCTTAGTTGTCGAATGAGGGATGAAGTCCAAAGGACTAGCAGGATTAGCACCATAAACAACCTCAAAAGGACTCTTATCGATACTATGATGGATAGAATGATTGTAGGCAAACTTAATTTGTGGAAGAATGAGATCCCACTGCTTAATATTTTTGCCAACATAGCTTCTAAGCAAATTTCCTAAGCTTATGTTCATTACCTCCATTTGCCCATCGATTTGTGGATGATGCAAGCTGCTGAAATTCAAAGAAGTACCCAGCTTCCTTCAAAGAGTTCTCTAAAAATGACTAAGAAATTTTGACTCTCGATCAGACACCATTGTTCTTGGAATACTATGCAATTTAATAATCTCCTTAAAATATAGATCAACAATATGAGATGCATCATTCGATTTATTACAAGGAACAAAGTGAGACAATTTTGAAAATCTATCAATAACAACTATAATAGAATCCTTGTTCCTTTGAGTTCTTGGCAATCCCAAAATGAAATCAAGACTCACTTCCTCCCATGGAGCGTTTGGCACAGGCAATGGAGTGTAAAATCCAAAATTTTGACTTCTTGTTTATGCCAAATGATACACTCGATATTGTTTTACATGTCTCTCTACATTTCTAAACATCTTAGGCCAATATAAGTTTGATTGAATCAGAGCTAGAGTCTTGTCTCTACCGAAATGTCCACCCAAAATACCACCATGAGCTTCAGCTAGAATTACTTGTCTCGATGGAACACATAAAGAATTAGCTCGAAAAAAAAAACCATCAAAGATAGAAAATTGTTAAAAGGAACCTGATTTGTAATTCTACCATATTGAATCAAAATCCACATCATTCTCATAGAGATCTTTGAATATTTTAAATCCAACCACTTTGACTTTCATTGCTGATAATAAAGAATACTTTCTGCTCAATACGTCAGCAACTATATTTTGAACACTAGATTTGTGCTTGATTGTAAAGTTATAAGATTGTAAAAACTCCACCCAAGCTGCATGCCTCTTATTTAGCTTGTGCTGGTGATTAATGAACTTTAATGCCTCATGATCAGAATATAGGACAAATGGCTTGGCAAGAAGATATTGACTCCAATGAGACAAAGCTCAATAAATGACATAAAACTCATTGTCATAAGTAGAATATTTCTTTCTCGTATCATTCAGCTTTTCATTAAAAAATGCAATAGGCTTTCCGTCTTGACTCAGCACCAATTCTGACATTAGATACATCACATTCAACCTCAAAAATATTGTCAAAATTTGGGAGAACTAAAATAGGAGCTTCGGTCACCTTTCTTTTTAAAAGCTCAAAAGCATCATTAACCTCACTAGTCAATTTGAATTTATCACATTTCAAACATTCGATGATTGGAGCGATAATAGAGCTGAAACCCTTAATGAATCTTCTGTAAAAGGAAGTTAAGCCATGGAAACTCCTCACATCATGCAATCAAGCAGGTGTTGGCTAATTGAGAATAGCTTTTATCTTACTTTAATCCATCATGATTCCATCTTTTGAAACAACATACCCCAAAAACACAACACTAGAAGTAAATAAATCATACTTCTTTATATTAGCATAAAGCTTTTGTTGCCTCAAAATAAGAAAGATCTCTTTCAGATGATTCATATGCTCCTCTTCGCTCTTACTATACCAATAAATTGTTTAAGTAAATTACAACAAATATTCCAATGCATGGCTTAAGTATGTGATTCATAAATCTCATGAAAGTGCTAGGAGCATTAGATACCCAAATGGCATAACCAACCATTTATATAAGTCTTCTCTTGTTTTAAATGTTGTTTTCCACTCATCTCTGGGCCTCATTCTTATTTGGTGATAGCCACTCCTCAAATCAATTTTAGAGAAAATATAAGCACCACACAATTGATCAAATAAATCGTCTAACCTTGCAATAGGAAAATGATAGTCTACTATGATTTTGTTGATGGTGTGACTATCCATGCACATTCTCCAAGAACCATCATTCTTAGGCACCAATAAGGTTGGAACCGCACAAGGACTGTGTTGAATCTCGAATTTTGATGATGAAACCAATTGATAAGTGTTTCTGATTTGGTTTGTATTTTGAGTGATGCAGGATGCTTCGATCAGGTTGAGACAATTATAGCAGAAATAATCATATTGGGCCGGTGGAACATATTAGAAGATTAGATATCGAGCCAAAGGATCGGTCGACGTATCGACAGAAGGCTTCGGGCTATGAGTTCGGGCATCAAGCCAAGAAGAGTAGATATTATGCCAAGGATATTGGAGTTGCAGAGTCAACTGAACGATTGGGCAATAGGCTGCAAGAGAGGACGATGTGTCGAAGAATCGGATGAAGCGTCGATGGACCAATAACATGCCAGTCCACATGATTCATGCTTAGTATTAATTGTCTAAATTGAAGTGTGTTTTTACATGTGCAGGATTAACTACGATAGCAAGTCATAAAGCAAAATGAAGTCCCGGAGTCAAGAACGTGATTTCGTTGGGAGTTCGAGAGTTCGTCGAAAGTTTGGACGTTCGTCGAAAGTTCTACCAGAACCAACCAAGAAGTCTTGGAGCTTGCCAAAGAAGCTCATCGGAACTCACCAAGAAAATCATCGTGAAGTCCAAGAGCTTGCCGGGAGTCCACTGGAACATTGCCGAGAGATCATTGGAAGTTCGCCGAAAGATCACCGGAAGCTCGGTAGAAGAAAACTTGACTTACGGACTCTGTTTAGCTTAGTAAATATCTTAAAATTTGTAGTTAGCATATAATTAATATTAGAATTGGGCCAACCCAATTAGGGGATAGTTGGGCCCAAGTTTGGGCTGGTTGGACCAAAAGAAAGACCCAAATAGTGATCAAACAGGTGAAACCGTCGTGTTACAGTCTCCAAGACTATGTCAGGTGGTGGTACCGCTAGTTTGGGGGTCTGGGCGGTGATACCGCCAGGCACAATCTTCTAGGTGGTGGTACCGTCCAGTGTCAGACTGCATGTGGTGGTACCGCCCATACCCTAAAATTTTAAGGGTTTGAATTTTGGGCTCCAAATTTGAATCTATTTGGGGCCTATAAATACCCCAACTATTCCTGCATGGATGAGCAAGAAATATTGAGCAAAACTCTATGATTCTAAAATTGTAAACCTTAGAAAGTTTAGTTTCCTCCTCTCAAAGCTTAGAGAGAGTTCTAAGGGAGGTGTGAGAGGGATACCTTGTAAAAGAGAGTTGTCAAAAGTTATCTCCTAAACCTATGGAAAGGAGAAGAGGAGTGTAAAAGGTGGTTGGTCTTCGCCTATTGAAGGAAGACCGATAGTGGATGCCGGTGGCCTCGATGGAAGAGGAATCGATTGAGTGAATGTATGTCATGATGATTGAACCACTATAAAAATCTGGTTTACGTTTCTCTTAAGCAATTTACTTTAACTGCAAACTACTTTACTTGCTTTACATCCACTACGCTCTATCGTATACTTTCAAAGTTATTACTTTTATGAAATAATTTTTTATTGGAAACGGATTTAATCGCAACGAAGTTTTGAACCGATGTAATTTTTACCACTATACTAATTCACCCCCCCCCCCCCCCAGTGTCAATATTTTCCTAATAATTAGTATTAGAGCCTTGTGATTTCTCATTTGGTTTAACACCTAGGAGAAATGACTCTTTTCGGCTTTCAAGTAGGTCACTCTCTCATTCGTCCTCCCTTTTTCAATGGGATAGACTACACATATTGGAAAACTCGAATGAGAGTTTTCTTATTTTCTTTGGATTTGAATTTATGGAATATTATTGAAAATAGTTTTCAATGGTCTTCTCTTCCAATGAACCATTGGAATGATTTGGAAAAGAAGACTTTCTCTTTAAATACAAAGGCTATGAATGCCTTATTTTGTGCTTTGGATAAAACTGAGTTTAATTGGGTTTCTACTTACGAAACAGCTTTTGATATATGGCACACTCTTGAAACCATTCACGAAGGCACAAGTAGATTAAAAGTTTCAAAGGTCAATATTTTAATGCACGATTTTGAACTATTTCGAATGAAGCCGAGAGAAACTATTGTTGACATGTACACCTATTTTATGGATGTTGTCAATGGTTTAAAAGCTCTTAGCAAATGCTTTTCAATTTTGAACTCGTTAACAAGATTTTATGATCACTTTCTAAAAATTGGGATTCGAAAATAATGGCTATAATCAAAAAATTTGAATACTTTTTTGATCGAAGAATTTATCAAGTCTCTAATAACCTATAAAATGACGTGCAATGCACGTGAAGAACTTGAGAACCACCTTCCAAAAGATAGGAAGGATTTCGGACTAAGAACAATCGAAGACCACTCGAGCATAAGCTCAAGTGATGGTGAACTTGAACTCCTCACTATGAAATTTAAAAAGTTCATGAAACAAAAATTAAAGAACAAAAGGAACACAATTACTTGCTATGAACGCAAGAAGAAGAATGTGACTTTGGATGAATTGAGCTCCTCCGAAGACGAGGAGAAAATCAACAAAAGCGAGGTGGCAAACTATGTCTTAACGGCTTTCGACAATGACGTAAAATGCTCAAACAAAACCTCCTTAGTTTATTTTGAAATTACATGATCCATTTCATGAATTACTTTTAATTTAGTTTAGAATAATTATTTTTCTTAAAAATTGCATGTTTAAAAATGAAAATGTTTAAAAACAAAATTGGGATCATGCTTTTTATAATCATGAAAATTGCATGGTTTATGATAAACAAACAAAATGATTTTAATGAAAATTGCCTTATAAAATTATGCTATATGTGTTTAAGAAGTAATAATATGTATCATGTTGATTTCCGTATTGTTTCTCGATTTTGATTAAATGAAATCATGTTTGATTTGAAGTAATGCATAATGATCATGCTTAATGAGTTTATCTTTCGAAATTATGCATAATGATTCTTGAGATTTATGGATTATCGATTTTTATGATAATGAAAGTGATTTTTTCGATTTTAAAAATGATGCATGTTTTGATTTGGCATAAATAAAAAAGGCATGCTTATATGAAATAGTGTAAGTGTTGACGAATGTATATTTAATAATACATAATAATGTAATAAAAATATTAAATGTTTTGATACCATAATTGACAATTTTATACATGAGATTTTAAAGTTATACATGACGATTTTTGTGATTCATTGATCTTGATGATTTTTATGATAAATCTTGTACTTTTGGTTTTAAACATGAAACATGTTTTATTTGGTATAAATGAAATAAATCACATGAATTGAAACAACTAAAAAGATTTCTTTTTTCCTACTTTATCAAGTTTTCCAAAAAGGAGATTAATGAATCAATTTGTATCACTTTTGTGAATCTCCTGAAAATGATTTTGATTTGACGATTTGATTTGATTCGAGATTTATAACTAGAAATTTCTTATGCATGAATCAAGATATTATATCATTTGATCTTCTATGTTTCTTTTATCCATTTATAAAAGAAGAGATTTGTTGAAATAAATCATGTCTTGTGGCATTCATGAAAAATTGAGACATTATGCATGAATCATGTGAATCTATTTACATTGCCTTCATTGAATTTTCTAAAAAGTGATTTTGATGATTTGAATTTGAATGAGAAATTCTCAACGGAATCATGTGCTTTCTTTTTTATTTCTCTACTTGAGCTATCGTTTATGAGAATGAAAAATTTTCTATCTTCGATTATTTCTTTTTATTATTTACTAAAAAAGAGACTTATGTAAATAAACTATGACCTTGATAATAGTTTGTAATGGTTTGAAATTATGCATGTTATATGTTAAAGATTTGAAACCATGTTTTGATATGTATACCAAAGAAATGTTGTTTTGACAAATTGAATGAATTAAAAATGAATGATGACTTTTCTCTAGATTATAACTTGTGATTTTTTTTTATGAATCATTATCTTGATTTCTCGATATTCGATATATGAGATTTTTCTATGAATCAAGATTTTTCATACTATGATTCTTCTTAGTATTCATAAAAAAAAGGATGTATTCAAATTAACCATGATATGCTACTTGACATCTTGATAATTTATGACTTGAGTTTTGTTATGCAGTATTCTCCTCTTCTTCATTCTTATTTATAATAATAAAAGGGGAAAAAAGAAATCACTAACATTTTAAGAGATCGATAAATTTATTTATTTCATTTTGAATCTCTTGCAAATGATTTTGATGATCTTGATTATTTAAAGTTGAATGTTTGCTACCAACAATCATGAAGTGATAAATGGTTAAAAATGTTGATTTAATATTTGGTATCATGAATGCTTTAAATGATGAATGTTTGGTATCATGATTAAAATATTGATAAATGCTTAAAAATTTTAATGTCTTAGTATCATGTATGATATGCTGTTAGGACTCTAGCTAGGAGAGTCCTAATTGATAAGGGCAATCATGTAAAACCTACCTAAGTCGACCCTTATTAAAGAGGTGAAGAGGCCGGCTAGGGTTTGAAGGTTATTTCTTAAAGAAGAATTAGGAGTTGTAAAGGAATAGGAGTCTTGAGTAGGAGTCCTATTAGGAGTCTTGAGTAGAAGTCTTAATTGAGTAAGAGTCTTGAGTAGGAGTCCTATTAGGAGTTAGGGTTTAGACACCCTATAAATAGTCATGTATTCATCCTCTTTTGATAGGCAATAGATGAATCTTTTCTGCAGCCTTTGAGCAGCAACTTGGAGGAAGGAACCCCTATAGAGTTCCAGGAGGCCGATCCCCTAAAGAGATCAACCCCAAGCTTAGAATCTGCAAGGGTTCTAACACTTGGTATCAGAGCAGCGTTCTTGGCATCTCGCTGCCCTTCCACAGCCATCCATCATCTCTCCACAGCCGCCCAAAGTAATTTCCACAATTACTTAAAAGATCGTCGCTAAATTCCACCATCATCTCCACCACCGCAGATCATCCTTTGATCTCCCCGTGAATTGCAACAGGTTCTGGTTTCCTACCTTACTGCTGCTGCAATTTAGTTATCCTTATTCAAAAATCCAAAAAAAAAAAATTGTTCCTATATTGCTGCATAAACTTTTCGTCGTAAAGTTTTCATCTCTACGACGAAAGATACATTGCAGAATTCTAACCGCATAACACAGTCTATTTGATCTTGCTACTGTGTTTTTTTTCTATCCAAATCTCTACGAAATTTTTATGACATATTTGACACTTCCTAACAGTAGATTTCCCTTTAGTTTTATCAAAAAATTCACAATATAAACCATTGATCTTTTACATCTAATCTGCTGTACTTGAAAATCTGCACTGTAAAATTTCAGCCGCACAATATAGATTGTTTGATCTTGCTACTGCATTTTTTCTATTCAAATCTCTACAAAATTTTTATGACATGACATATTTGACACTTCCTACAGGCAGATTTCTCTTTGGTTTTGTCAAAAAATTCCTAATATAAACCATTGATCTTTTACGTCTAATCTGCTATACTTAAAAATCTGCACTATAAAATTTCAGCCGCATAGCATAGTTTGTTTGATCTTGCTACTGCATTTTTTCTATCCAAATGTCTATGAAATTTTTATGATAGATTTGATACTTCCTAATAGAGGATTTCCTTTTGGTTTTATCAAAAAATTCTCAATATAAACCACTAGTCTTTTACGTCCAATCTGCTATACTTGAAAATCTGTGCTGCAGAAAATTTCAGCCGCATATTGTTGCCTTAACCGATCTATTTGTAATCTTTTTTGAACGAAATTTCTTATACACTTTATAGATCATCTTGGCTTCCATCTAAGATTGATCTATTGAGGAATTCATCTCTAAAAACAATTTTGTGTTGCTGCAAATTTTCATCACAAACCGCTGAAATTTTTCGATGAGAATTCTGCTATCGCAACTTACACCAATTTCCTTACTGTTATACTGCCAAAATTTTCTTGATTAAATTGGACATCCTTGCTACCATATAAACTGAGATTTTTCTGCCAATTCCCTCCTCAAATCTCTCAAGTTTTTGATGGAAATTTCATCGAGAATCCGCTGTTTCTTCGATGATAATTCTGCTCTTACAAGATAACACAATTCTGCAGCAAACTTCCACCGATTTCTATCGAACCTTTGCTGCCATCTACCACAGATCTAAAACCTTCATCGGTAGCCCTAAAACTCCACCAAACCACACCCTCAAACTGCACCCAAAACTGCCACAAAACAAGCCTAAACCGCAGCCTACATCCACCAATCCACCAACCCTTTCGACCATCACTTCTCTCAACCCATACTTGCCTTTAACCCGACAACAAAAGAGAGATCTAAACATCACAGATTTGGAGGCATATTCTATGGCATCTAGGGAGGCAATCAATGCTAAATTCGAAGCCTTGGAGGCGCGAATGGAGGATAAGATTCGGACTCTCTTTACCGAACTCAGTTTGGGCCGACCACTAAGCTCGAAGAAATCACATCAAGGAGAGAGCTCTAACCAATCGCACCAAGCCCGAAGAGATGACTTCCAAGAGAGGAGAGGTTCAATGACTGATCTCAACTATCCACGAATGAGGGTGGACTTCCCTAGATGGGAAGAAGGAGACCCGATTGGTTGGATCTCGCGTGCAGAGCGATATTTTCGGTACCACAAAACCGTGGATGCATCTATGGTGGAAATTGCAGCTATACATCTTGAAGGGGATGCCATACAATGGTTTCACTGGTTTAAATATGCTCATGGAGTTCTCTCATGGCGACAATTTAAAGGACTATTGATCCGCTTCGGACCAACCGATTACGAGAACATTGACGTTCTAGCAAAGATCCGACAAACCTCTACCGTTCGGGAGTACCAAACCAGGTTTGAAATGTTATCTAATCAAACTCGTGATTGGTCTCAAAAACAGCTATTGGGGACCTTCATTGAGGGCTTGAAGCCGGAGATCCGGGGAGAAGTTAAAGCACGACAACCGTACACGCTTATGGCAGCCATCTCTTTCGCACGACATCAAGAGGAGCGATTGAACCATGAAGCCCGAAGAACTAGGATCGCTTCTCAACCTACAATGCAGAAGCCCTCACCCCCCCCTACTATCAATCAAGTTCTTACACCAAAAATGATGACAAGAGAAGAGCTTCGGGAGCAATCTACAAAGGAGTTATGTTGGCATTGCGACAAGCCGTGGAGCCGCGAGCATCACTGTAGAAAAGGGAGACTTCTTATGATTAAACCAGTAGAAGAAGAGGTCATTGAACATCAAGAAGAGAGCCTTGATAATAAAGAAGAAAATGCAGAAGAAGAGCCACAACCGACCGAATTTATGGTGCATGCACTAGCTGGCTACTCAAACCCGCAAACGATGAAAGTTGAAGGCCTTCTCAAACAACAATCGATCACTGTTCTCATCGACATGGGCATCACTAATAACTTTCTAGATAGTAAAGTTGCTATCCGGATGGCCTTACCTATCGAGTATTACAGCAGGTTTGACGTCAAGTTCACCGACGGACGGATTTTGAAGTGTGATCGTAGGCGCCCGCAAGAGAAACTATTACTGCAGGAACAAGAGATAATTGGAGATTTCTTCCTCCTCCCTCTTGATGATCATGAGGCTATGCTCAAAATTGAATGGTTGACAACATTAGGTAATGTTTTCTGGAATTTTATGAAACTAATTTTGAGATTTTACAGTAAAGAGAAACAGGTGATTTTACACGGGAAACGTGGGGGCGACGTAATGACGATTTGCACACAACAAATGGAGAATGTTTTACATAAAGCATGCAGCGGCTTTTTGGTACAACTTGAGCAGCAAACTAAGGGAGAGCCAATAGAATTTGAAGATCCAAACCTACTTCCTTTGCTTGCTGAATTTTCAGATATATTTGACGAACCACGCAACCTACCTCTTGCCCGTCGGCATGATCATTGTATACCGATTCTTCGAGGAAAATCTCCTGCAAATACTTGGCTATATCAACATTCATATCTGCAGAAGGATGAAATAGAAAGGATTATAAAAGAGATGCCCGAAACAAGAGTTACTCGGCCAAGTTGCAGCCCCTACTTTTCACTGGTGCTCTTTGTACGAAAGAAGGATGAAACATGGCGAATGTGGATTGATTACCGAGCCCTCAATGGCATAATCATCAAGGACAAATACCCTATTCTAATAGCAGATGAATTGTTAGATGAAAGAGAGCACAAGTCTTCACAAAGCTGGACCTTCGATCCGGGTATCATCAAATATGAGTGTGCAAAGAAGAGATACCGAAAACCGCCTTTTGAAGACACAACGGCCACTATGAATTTTTGCTTTCGTCACCAGAAGGTGGAATATCTTGGGCATATCATATCAGAGGAAGGTGTGACAGTGGACCCCTCCAAAATTGGAGCAATGCAAAACTGGCTGACCTCGAGGAATATAAAATTGCTACGTGGCTTTCTCGGTTTAATAGGCTACAATCGCAAGTTCATGAAAAACTATGGAAAGATCATTGCACCACTTATTTCCTTATTGAAAAAAGATTTATTCCAATAGTTGGACAAAGCCTCCGCTGCCTTCGACAAACTTAAGGCAGCCATGACGACGACGCCGGTGCTAGCACTACCAAATTTCAACCGACCCTACATTATTGAGGTCGATGCATCTGGAATCGGAATTGGAGCCATTCTCATGCAAGATTGTCGACTACTCACATACACTAGCAAGGCATTATCTCCCTTCCATCAAAATATATCAACATATGACAAGGAGATGCTTGCCATTGTGCGCGCAGCAACGAGGTGGAGACCCTACTTGATCGGTCAACGATTTCAAATTAAAACTGATCATAAAAGCCTCAAGTACTTTTTGGAGCAAAAGATATCATCCCCTGAGCAGCAAAAATGGGTAACAAAACTTCTTGGATTTGATTATGAAATAACTTACAAAAAGGGGAAAGAAAATGTTGTTGCAAATGCGCTTTCACAACTACCTAAGCAAGCTGAATTTTCGATCGTTTCACTTTCGACTAGCAACTTCCTTGAGGATATTAAGATGGAATGGCAAGAAGATCCAGAGACTAGTAAGATTATAAAAAAATTGGAGGAAGCACTAAACTCCGTAGCGTATTACAATTGGGACTCAAAAGAATTACACTATAAAGGACGCATTGTGCTTATGACAAATTCTACTTACATCTTCACGAGCAGATTTTGGACAAAGTTATTCCATATGCAGGGTACTAAATTGAAAAGGAGTATGCAATATCACCCACAAATTGATAGCCAGACGAAAGTTATAAATAGGTGCTTGGAGACAGCCCAAAGCTACCCACCAAATATGACTACTCAAGGAGAACTCCAGACCCAGCCAAGTGTCATTATTGATCAACGGATCGTGACTCAACGACGACGACCCACTACTGAAGTGCTAAAACAGTGGGTGAACCTACCAACAGAAGATGCCACTTGGGAGAACTATGACAACTTGAAGATCAAATTCCCAAAATTCATGAATCGTCAGCCTCGAGGACAAGGCTGATTTGAAGAGGGCGGGTCTGTTAGGACTCTAGCTAGGAGAGTCCTAATTGATAGGGGCAATCATGTAAAACCTACCTAAGCCGACCCTTATTAAAGAGGTGAAGAGGCCGGCTAGGGTTTGAAGGTTATTTCTTAAAGAAGAATTAGGAGTTGTAAAGGAATAGGAGTCTTGAGTAGGAGTCCTATTAGGAGTCTTGAGTAGAAGTCTTAATTGAGTAAGAGTCTTGAGTAGGAGTCCTATTAGGAGTTAGGGTTTAGACACCCTATAAATAGTCATGTATTCATCCTCTTTTGATAGGCAATAGATGAATCTTTTCTGCAGCCTTTGAGCAGCAACTTGGAGGAAGGAACCCCTATAGAGTTCCAGGAGGCCGATCCCCTAAAGAGATCAACCCCAAGCTTAGAATCTGCAAGGGTTCTAACATATGCTCATAATGATGATTAATTTTATTTTGTATCATGCATGAAAAATAGCATGTAAAGTTTTAAAATTATGCATGTTGTAAATTGAAAATATAATAATGCACAAATAAGATTGATACTTTACCTTTGTTATGATTTGGAAATTATTGTAAAGGGAAAAGAATTACAAACATTGTATTCTTGCCTTCTTTTTGACAATCACAAAGGGGGAGAAATTTTGCTAGCTTGCTAGCTAGCTTGCATACTTCAAGAAGAAGCAAAAAGCTTGCACACCCCAAAAAATACAAAAAATTTACCAACTTTCATTGTAAAATTTGCTAGCTCACAAATTGCAAGGAGAAAAACTTGCTAGGAAGCAAAATTCTTAGCTTACTCTAAAATGATGCTTGCAATACTTATGATTTTATTATGATGATGTATTTGAAGTATTGCATATCATGTATAAGAATCATGATTAAAATTGTATTGACTTGAATTAAATTTAAATTCATGGTTTATCTCAATTATGACATATTGAAATAAGAATGATAATTTATTTTTATCATAATTTGAAAATTTATGAATTGCACCATTGTTTTGTTATTCTCCTCTTTTTGCCAATAATAAAGGGGGAGAAAGAATTTCTTGCGTGCACATCATGAAAAGAGGCAAACTTGTTAGCTTGCTAATCTCAAAAGAGAAGCTAGAAGTACAACCTTGCAAATCTCAAGAGAAACAATATTTGCTAAGTTACACATTTCAAGAAGAGGCAAAAAGTCTATCTTGCACATCTCAAAAGATGTAAAATTTTGCTCACTTTTATATGTGTAAAATTTGATAGCTTGCATACTTTAAAATGATGTAAAAATTTGCTAGCTTACATGTTCTAAAATGTTGTAAGATTCACTAGCTTGCATGATGTAGAACTTGCTTTCTTGAACATCACTAAGAAGTGCTATCTTGCTTATCTCAAGACGCAAAACATGCTAACTTGCACATCTTTAAGTATTGCTAGCTTGCATAATGATAAGATTAGAAATTATGTTTATTATGTAATGATTTGAAATTATGTCGCAAATGGTACTAGTTTACATGCTCTAGAATGAAATAAAAATTTGCTAGCACGTATGTTGCAAAACTTGCATATCTCTAAAAACATGTTGCGTGGATGATGTACTTCTCCTTTTTGTTGATGACAAAGGGGGAGAAGTATGATGATGTTATGCATAATTTTATGATAACATGTTGCTTATGATAGCAACGTGGAATGACTCAAGCGCGTCCAAAGAAGAAGAGTCCAACACCGAGCAAGTTGCTCATTACGCCCTAATGGCCATCGGAGATGAGGTAACAAATTTAATTGATGCAGATTTATCATTTGATGAATTACTAAATGCCTTCTATGGCTTATTTGATGAATGTAAAACTATTAGTAGAAAATACAAATTACTAAAAAGGATCATGATAGTCTTACTTGTAATTTTGATAAATTAGAAATTGAATATCATGATAGTTTAGCTCCATGTAAAAAATGTCATGATCTAGAAACTCTCCAAAAGGAGAACTTGCTACTTAAGGACACCTTGAAGAAATTCGAGGTTGGTAGCAAGTCTTTGAATATAATCCTTACAAATGAGGGTCATGTTCCTAAAAGAAGTGGAATCGGATTTGTGAGAAGTCCTCACCAAAATCCAACTACCTTTATTAAAGGCCCTATCTTATATGTTCGGTACCAAAGCAAATGCAACTTTTGTTGCAAACATGGACATAGGACTTATCATTGTCCATTCAAGAAAGTTAGTCCGAACAAATTGATTTGGGTTCCTAAAGGAACCATGATAAACTCTACTATGCAACATGATAAACAATTTAGATCAGTGTTTGAGGCATCCAAAAGTAAATGGGTACCTAAAAATCATCCTTTCTTGTAGAAACATACATCATCACAAGCTAGGAGCAAGAGATGGTACCTTGATAGTGGATGCTCAAGGCATATGACCGGAGATCTATCTCAATTCTCTAAACTCACTAGCATAGACGAAGGCTATGTCACCTTCGGAGACAACAACAAGGGTAAAATCATTGGCAAAGGAACCATAGGTAACAAATCCAACTTCTTTATTGAAGATGTTTTGTTAGTTGATGGTTTAAAACATAACCTCTTGAGCATTAGTCAATTGTGTGATAAAGGATATATTGTCAAATTCGAATCTAATGCTTGCATTGTTGAAAAACCACACAAAAACACATCTATGATTGCATTAAAACAAAATAACGTATACACCATTGACATCAATGATCTTTGCAATGAAAAGTGTTTTTCAATTTTGAATGAGGATGCTTGGCTTTGGCATAGGAGATTATGTCATGCTAGCATGAAACTAATCACTCAAATATCATTCAAAGAACTTGTAAGAGGAATTCCTCATATCAAGTTCATCAAAGATAATGTGTGTGATGCTTGTCAATTAGGAAAACAAATTAAGGGTAGTTTCAAATCTAAGAACCAAATAAGCACCTCTAGGCCCTTACAATTAATCTATATGGACTTATTTGGACCTATCTCTACATCAAGTCTAGGAGGTAGCAAATACGCATTCGTCATTGTAGATGACTATAGTAGATACACATGGACTTATTTCTTAAAACACAAAAATGAATACTTTAGATATTTTACCAAGTTTTGCAAACTTGTCCAAAATGAAAAGGGTTCTATGATTACGTCAATTAGAAGTGATCATGGTGGTGAATTTCAAAACCGTGATTTTCAAGAATTTTGTGAATTTAATGGATACAATCATAACTTCTCTACTCCAAGAAATCCTCAACAAAATGGAGTAGTAGAAAGAAAAATAGAAATTTACAAGAAATGACAAGAACCATGTTGAATGAACATAGCCTACCCAAATATTTTTGGGCCGAAGCCGTAAACACTGCATGCTATATTTTGAATAGTGTTCTAGTAAGACCCTTACTCACCAAAACTCCCTATGAGTTGTGGAACAACAAAAAACCCAATGTTTCATATTTTAAAGTTTTTGGGTGTAAGTGTTTTATCTTGAATGAAAAAGATGCCTTAGGAAAATTTGATGCTAAATCCGATGAAGGAATTTTCCTTGGTTATTCTTCGGTTTCTAAAGCTTTTCGTATATTCAATAAAAGAACTTTAATTATAGAAGAATCCATTCATGTTGTTTTCAATGAGATTTCCGAAATCAAGAAAAATGATTTTGATGATGATGTTAATTTTGATTCTTTGAATTTAAATGAAACCCCTTCTCTAACTAGCAACTTGGATGCATCCACTTCCGAAACATCCCTACCCAAGGATTGGAAATATGTAGATGCTCATCCTAAGGAGCTAATTCTAGGAGACACATCTAAGGGGGTTCAAACACGTTCTTCTCTTAAAGAATTTTATGCCAACACCGCTTTTCTCTCCCAAATTGAACCTAAATGTATTGACGAAGCCATGAAAGATGATTCATGGATTATCGCAATGCAAGATGAGTTAAATCAATTTGAGAGAAATGAGGTGTGGAAGCTTGTTCCTAGGCCAAATGACCATTTAGTTATTGGTACTAAATGGGTCTTTAGAAATAAGCAAGATGAATATGGTATCGTGGTTAGAAACAAGGCTAGATTAGTAGCCAAAGATTTCAACCAAGAAGAAGGTATCGATTACGGAGAAACCTTCGCTCCTGTGGCTAGATTAGAAGCCATAAGGATACTCCTTGCCTATGCTAGTAATAATAATTTTAAGTTATTTCAAATGGATGTTAAAAGCGCTTTTCTTAATGACTTTATTTCCGAAGAAGTTTATGTTGAACAACCTCCCGGATTTGAAAATAATAGCCTCATTAATCATGTGTTTAAATTAACTAAAGCTCTCTATGGTTTAAAACAAGCCCCAAGGGCTTGGTATGAGAGA
This sequence comes from Musa balbisiana, assembly GCA_004837865.1. Taxonomy (NCBI): domain Eukaryota; kingdom Viridiplantae; phylum Streptophyta; class Magnoliopsida; order Zingiberales; family Musaceae; genus Musa; species Musa balbisiana. The sequence continues at coordinate 15,429,388 of CM017194.1, read as the reverse complement.
CTTAGTTCTTTTCTTATTAAAAATAATTTTACAAAAGGCAAGGTTGATACTACATTGTTTATCAAGAATTTTGAAAATAATTTTCTCATTGTTCAGATTTATGTTGATGATATTATCTTTGGTTTTACAAACGAATCTCTTTGTGAATCCTTTGTTAAAATCATGAGTCTAGAATTTGAAATGAGTTTGATGGGAGAATTAACTTTTTTCTTAGGCTTACAAATTAAGCAACTAAGAAATGACATCTTTATTAGTCAAACTAAATATGCTTTAGACTTGCTAAAGAGATTTAATATGGAAAGCTCAAAAGCTATTAACACTCCTATGAGCATCCACTAAGTTAGAAGTTGATGAAAGTAGAGAAAGCTTTGATCAAAAAACTTATAGGGGTATGATAGGAAGTTTACTTTACCTCACTGCAACTAGACCAGATATCATGTTCAGTGTAGGACTTTGTGCTAGGTTTCAATCGAACCCTAAGATATCTCATCTCAAAACGGTTAAAAGAATACTTAGATATCTTAAAGGTACCACAAATCTAGGATTATGGTATCCGAAAACCGAGAAGTTTGAGTTAATTGCTTATGCTGATGCAGATTTTGCTGGATGTAGATTAGATAGAAAAAACACATCAGGAACATGTCAATTTTTGGGACATGCTCTTGTTTCCTGGTCATCTAAGAAACAAAACTCGATTGCACTATCAACAACCGAAGTTGAGTATATAGCAGCTAGTGCATGCTGTGCACAAGTTGTGTGGATGAAAAACACCTTAGAAGATTATAAAGTTCATCTTAAAAATATTCCCATTAAATGTGATAACACAAGTGCTATATGTTTAACAAAGAATCCCATTCAACACTCAAGAACAAAACATATTAATATTAGACATCACTTTATACGAGATCATGTCACTAATCATGATATAGTTATAGAGTTCATTGATACTAAACATCAACTAGCTGATACTTTTATAAAGCCTTTAAGTGAAGAACAATTTAATTTCATTAGAAGAGAATTAGGAATGTTAATGTGTCCGAATGCTTGAACTCATTAAATCTATTTTTTGGACTTTCTTGATTCAATAATCAAATCACTCAATTGCTATGATGATTGTACATGATTATATGCCTTAATAATATGTTGGAAATTATGTATTTTGGATATAAAAATTTCCATGATAATGAGCATGTTTTATCTTCATGATTGTATTGAAAAATCTATAGCAAAACCTTGTCCGAATGCATGAAAGTGTTAAATTTTATTTTCGGATTTTCTTGATACCTTATTCTCTTTCGAACTTAATGTAGCTCTCATAAGGATATGTCATATTGAGTTTGATTCATATCATTGATTTTTGACATATGAAATCAATTAGCAAATGCATCTTTCATAGGCTTATAATGTGAAAAATATTTTCGAGAAATGGATTTGATAAAATGATTCCTTCTTAGAATTTCCTTCTTGAAAAAGGAAGATTTTTTACTTGCAAGGATATTGATTCACATACATATCTTGATCCTTATAAAAATGAAGTGTGATTTAATCTTTCCTTAAGATGTTTGTATAATTGGTATCCTATCACTCATTGTTGAAAAATTACCTATCACTCACTTGTGTTTAAAATTTACTTATATCGTTCTCCTTTTTGTTGATGACAAAGGGGGAGAAATAAATGAATTGATGATATGAGTGCCATATTTGAATTTGAATTATGTTAAAAAAGCTTACATCGAAATGTATGGTAAATTGATGATAGAAATGCTATGATTGCTAAACACTTGAAATATTTGCATTATGTTAAGATAGCAAGAACTTGCATCGTAATTTCACATGTTGATATCATACCATATGATGAATTGCTACCATTACTATCATTCACATTTGAAATGTAAAACTTGAAAATGGATGTCAAGCCTTGACATCATTTTCAGAGAGATACATCATGATAGGAATCATGATGAAAGTATTGATAAGGTTAAACAATCTTAACTTATCAATATGTCTCTTGAATTCAAAGGCTTTGAATTCAAGAATGACTTATCTTGAGTATGGCATATAGATAGGGGGAGTTAAAGTTAACTCCGTTATCAATTGATTGTCATCATCAAAAAGGGGGAGATTGTGGAATCTCGGATTTTGATGATGAAGTCAATTGTCATTTGTTATCTAATCCATATGTTGAGATAAGTGTGCAGGATTAACTACGATGAAAGTAAGACATGCAGCAGGAGTTGCGCCGAAGTCAAGACTATGATCACGTTAGGGGTTCGAGAGTTCGACGGAAGTCCGGACGGTCATCGGAGGTTTTGCGGGAACAAATCTGACAAGTCCAAGAGCTTGCCAAAGAAGCTCATCGGAACTCACCAAGTGGATCGTCGCAAGTCCAGGAGTTTGCCGGAAGTCCACCGGAGCATCGCCGAGGGTTCGTCGGATGATCGCCGGAAGTTCGCCGGAAGCTCGACGGAAGAAGCAATTGACGCACCGGAGCAAGTTGTAGTAAATGTCTTGAAAAATATTGTAGTTAGCATGATGATTAAGTTAGAAATGGGAGGTGATCCCATTAACTTAATCTTGGGGCAATTGGGCCCTTGACAGACCCAAATTGGGCCGAATGGATCAGCCCATTCGGACCCAGATTCCCTGGCCGGCGGTGGCACCGCTTGGGTCGACGGTGGCACCGCCCAGCAGCCGAGTCTCGGAGTAAGGCTGGGCGGTGGTACCGCCCCTGTCAAGCGGTGGCACCGCCTGGGCTCAGTCTCCGAGTGAGACTGGGCAATAGTACCGCCCCTGTCAGGCGGTGGTACTGCCCGAGCTCGGTCTCCGAGCTCTGTCAGGCGGTAGTACCGCCCATTTATGGCGGTAGTACCGCTAGGACCCTGAAAACATGGGAAATGACATTTTTGAGCTCCAAATTCAAATCAGTTTGGGGCCTATATAAACCCCACCCTTTCATGCATGAAAGGGCACCGAAACATAGCATTTATTCTGAGATTTTGAGAGCTTAAAAGTGTTGTAAAAGGCTAGAAGTTCTTCTCCCTCTTTTCTTCGAAGTTTTGATCATTCAAGAGAGGAGTGAAAAATCTATAAGGGTTGTCTCCTAAGCCCGTCAAAAGGAGTGAAACTATAAAAGGGTGGTTGGCCTTCGCCTATTGAAGGAAGGCCTCTAGTGGATGTCGGTGACCTCATTGGAGGAGGAAGCCAAAAGTGGATGTAGGTCAAGATTGACCGAACCACTCTAAATCTCGGTTTGCATTTACATTTTGTTCTCTATCTTGGCTGCAACTACTTCCATAGCTTTACTTTAACTGCACTTACTTACTGCACTTACTTGATCTTTAGTTAAAGCAATTTCCGATTCGACTTTCATACTGAAATCGTTCTTATCATACGAACGTCGTTTTAAATTGTCGAAACTTTTCCGCTGCACTAATTCACCCCCCCCTCTTAGTGCTCTTGATCCTAACAGAGAGTCCGTTGGAACATTATCGAGAGATCATCGGAAGTTCGCCGAAAGATTGCTGGAAGCTCGCTAGAAGAAAACTTGACTTACGGACTCCATTTAGCTTAGTAAATGTATTAAAATTTGTAGTTAGCATATAATTAGATTAAAATTGGGCCAACCTAATTAGGGGATAGTTAGGCCTAAGTTTGGGCTGGTTGAGTCAAATGAAAGGCCCAAACAGTGACCAAACAGGTGAAATCATCATGGCACAGTCTCCGAGACTGTGTCAAGCGATGGTACTACTAGTCTGGGCAGTGAAACCGCACAACACAATCTTCTAGGTGGTGTTAATGCTAGACTGGGTAGTGGTATTGCCCAATATCAGACTGCAGGCGATGGTACCGCCCAGAACAGGTGGTGGTACCACCCGTACTTTGAAATTTTAGAGGTTTGAATTTTGTGCTCCAAATTTTAATCTATTTGGGGCCTATAAATACCTCAGCTATTTCTGCATGGATGAGCAAGAAATATTAAGCAAAACTCTATGATTCTAAAGTTATAAACCTTAGAAAGTTTCGTTCCCTCCTCCCAAAGCTTAGAGAGAGTTCTAAGGGAGGTGTGAGAGGGATACCTTATAAAAGAGGGTTATAAAAGGTTGTCTCCTAAACCTGTTAAAAGGAGAAGAGGGGTGTAAAAGGTGGTTGGTCTTCGCCTATTGAAGGAAGACCGATAGTAGATGTCGGTGGCCTCAATGAAAGAGGAATTGGTAGAGTGGATGTAGGTCATAACGACCGAACCAATATAAAAATCTGGTTTGTGTTTTTCTTGAGAAATTTACTTTAATTGCAAACCACTTTACTTGCTTTACATCCACTATACTCTTTCATATACTTTCAAAGTTATTATCTTTATGAAATAGTTTTCTTTTTAAAACAAATTTAATCGCAATGAAGTTTTGAACCGACGTAATTTTTACCGCTGCACTAATTCACCCCCCCCCTCTTAGTACCGATCTTTTCCTAACAAACTCATGCTCTCCCGAATTGACCCCTTTTTCACCAATTCATCAACTTACCTTTGAAGTTCTTCATGCTCCTTAGGACTCATTCTGTAAACTGCCTTGTTAGGTAGAATAGCCCTAGAAATAATATCAATATGATTTTGGATGTCTCTCAAAGGTGGAAGGCCATGTGAAATCACTTTCGGTATAATATTTTGAAACTACTCCAGGATTGGTTTCATAATTGTTGGTGTCTCCTTGTGTTGTTCATTATCCTCCACTACCACTAGAGCAAAAACATGACAACCCCTGTCTAATTCACCCTTGCATTTACCATAGGACTTGAAAGCACTAACTTCCTTTTTCGGTGCACTGATTTCAGAAGATTATAATGAAGCAAAAATAATCTTCTTTTCATTCACCTTAAAAGAATAAGTATGTTTATAGCTATCATATAACATCCTTCTATCATAATGCCAAGGTCTTCCTAACAGCAAATGTCAAGCGTCCATAGGAGCAACATCACACAATACTTCGTCTTTATAATACTTGCCAATAGAAAATGAAACTAAACATCTTTTAGTTACCTTGATATTATTTCCTTTTTGCAGCCAACATAACTGGTATGGATGTGGATGAGGGATTGTGTCTAACTTTAGCTTCTGCACTATCTCCAAAGATACCACATTCTCAAAGTTGTCGCTGTCGATGATCACCAAATACATGTTGCTAAGAGAAGTGCATTTAGTGTGAAACACATTTTTTCTCACCCAACTTTCATCCTCGGCCACATAGGACACTTATAAGCTACGTTGCAATACAATAGACAAACCATGATCAGCATAAGTAATCTCTTCCTCATCATCATCATCATCATATTTTGGTTTGTCATCAATTTTATCTTCTCCTCCATCACTATAATCTTCTACCAAAGTTACAATCATCTTATTTGGATAATCTGAAGCAATATGCCCAAAACCATGACATTTGAAGTATTTTCGGTCACTTGAGGTAGAAGAATTAGGTGTTTTTTTACTGCCAGCAAATTCTTCACCCTTTTCTTGCACCTTTAATATCACCTTGCTTTGGATAGTAGGCTTGGAACTTCCTTCTTTTGTATAGTCTTCTTTTAAGCCGTACCGAGAACTCTTTTCAAACTTCTGTTGCTTTTCAACTTTTAATGCTAGCTTGCTCACATCATTTAAAGATCAATATGGCTGCAGTTGAACAACTTTAGCAATCTCATACTTTATACCTCCTAAGAATCTTGCAATGGTTTGCTCTTTTGGTTCCACAAGATTTCCTTTTAACATTAGATTATTAAATTCTGCAATGTACTCTTCTACACTAAGATCTTTTTGTTTAAAATTATGGATTTTGAGAAAGATCTCTTGCCGATAGTTGTCAGGTAATTATTTTCTCTTCAGCTCTCTTTTCATTTTCTCCCATATCACGATCTTACTCTTACCCTCACGTTCTCTTTATTTCTTTAGATTTTTCCCACCAAAAAGATGTATTCCGTCTGAGTTTAAGTGCCACAAGTTTGACCTTCTTTTATTCTGGGAGTTCATGAAAATCAAAAAATCTTTATACTCTATTAAACCAATTGATAAAGTCATCAATATTTATTTTACCTTCAAACTCTGGAATCTCCAATCTTGGTTATATTTATTCTGCCACTCATCTTGGACTCCATTTCTTGTCTGACATCTTCTTGACTCCCTTAGAAGAGGAGGTGTATCATCATCAGAAGTAAACTCACGGATTTCATTTTCATGCGGAGTGTTTCTACTTCGAAGTTCTTCAATTATTTTATTTTTTTCTTATAGACTACGCAGCAATCTTCGTAGCTGTAGCCTCAATGACTCAGCATCATCTTCATGGTCCCTGCCTTCACCAACTATATCTTTTCCATTCCACCTTGCCATGATCTCTAGCCTTTAGCTCTGATACCAAACTGATACCGGGGAGGGTAAAATACAAAATGGATTTCGAAAGAAAACTAATGGAATAGTTTTTCAGATAGAAAATGTCACAGTAAACAAGGAACGAACTTACAAGAAAAGTCGACCGTACAATCGTATCTGCTGGAATGAGTTTTCCATGCAGAAAAGGAGCGAACAAACGTAGAAACGTCAATAGTACAATTGTATTTGCTAGAATAAGTTTTCCAAACAAAAAAGGAGTGAACTCCCAAAGCAACTTCGATAAAAATGAAAAATAACTCACCACCAAGTTCAAAATCACAAAGGGATACAGAAACATCACCACCCTAAGGATAATAAGTAAGAATACAGAACTGAAAGCAAAAGACTTACCACTCAAGGACATATCTAAGAGATACAGAGTTCAAGAGAGCACTCCAAGAGAGCTTCTACCAATATCATCAGTTTCTAAAGTCCTTTCTAAGCCCTAAACATCAAAATAAATACTAGTACATGAAACAACCCTTCATGCATAGAGAATTTCGAAATTAAGTATTCTACAATTGCTAACCAACTCCTTTAATGCATTCCTTGTTCATAAAGAAAAGCACCTTGAAACAGCTTTAACTTTCTGCAGGGAATATGCTGATGAGCTGTCATATTTGAGTGGGCTGAGTTGAAGACTATGAGGCAACAATATTGGCTGAAAAAAAAATATCATAGCATCAACAAGATCCATATGAGCAGATTGTAGCAAATTAGACACTCCCGCGTCATTTACAATAAGACTTTTAGAGTCTTATCAATTGGTATCAGAGCATTTTATGATAAGACTTTGGGGTCTTATCATTTGGTATCAGAGTATTTTACAATAAGACTTTAAGGTCTTATCAAAAAAAAAAGAGGGAGAAAAAAATTTGTGTGAGAAAGGGTGAAGCCGGCAGCCATGAACATTGATACTTCTCAACCGAGAAGGAATCTCTATGTCTCGGCCAGCGACCACCGCTGCCCCTTCTCCACCGATGCCGCTGTTGCCCAGCCAGCAACATTCCCATCTCAGTATTCCTCGCTGCAATTATCATAAAAAAAAAAAAAAGAACGAAGGAAGAATCCATAGCCGCATCAGCCCGGCTAGTGAAACAGAGCCCACCGCCGCCATTGCTGCTCCCCAATGATCACTACCTCCTTCTCCATCGCCGCCGCTGCTTCCCAGCCGCTCGACCACCACCGCCGCTACCCCACCCCCCCCTAGCTGGCGACCTCTCCTCGTTCCTACATCTCACTCGAGCGAGAAGGGCCACGACCATCATGTCCCAACCAGTGAACCACCCCATTGCTGCTTCTACCATCGGCGATGTTGCCCTAGCCGCACCTCCATCATGCCCCCCTGGGTCACAACTATAATCGCTAGTTGCTGCAGCCCCTCGTTGAAACGATTGCAGAAACAAAACTTCCTCTATTACCGCAGCCCCTCATCGATCCCAGCCCTCGGCAATCATTGGTGACGCTAGTCCCAGCCATGGCACCACCGCTTCCAACCGTCACAATCTTCTCCTTGTCGACCCCAGGCCTTAGCGATCCTTCAGCGTCGCTAGTGGCTCATTCTACGGTGTGATAGAAACAGAGCTTCCTCTGTTGCCACAGCCCACCCCCCGTGCCCGTTGATCCCTGCCATGACCCTCGATGCTTCCTTCTCCACCATCGCCGTGCTTCCTGGTCGCTCGACCATCGCCGCCGCTGCTCCCCAGCCAGCGACCTCATCTCCTCGTTGCCCATATCTCGCTCGAGCAAGAAGGGCCGCGATCACTGTTTCCCAACTAATGGACCACTCATCGTCGTTTCTACCATCGACGAAGCTGCCCTAGCTACACTGCCATCGCTACCTTCCCTTGGTTGCAGCTTCAGCCATGTGATCTGTCAATGTCACTGTTTTTGTGGTGCGATAGAAACAGAGCAACCGCCAGTCCCTGTACTATCGTAAGCGCCAGTTGCCTCCACCACCACTGCTACTTCCCGGCCACTTCAACGCCACCTCCTCCTTCGTTGTCGAGCCACCACCACTGCCAGCCACCATGCGACGACCGCCACTCGCCTCCCAACTGCCGGTCTCCCTTGCTCTGCATCTGTAGTGACAAATATAGGGCAACTCACTGATTGCCCATGTTCCCAACCATGACATCGCCGACTCCTTCTCCACTGCTGCCATTGCTTCTCGGCCACTCGACCACCGCCGTCGCTGCTCTCCAGCTAGCAACCTCCCCTCCTCGTTATGCCGTAACTGCCACAACCACATCTTCTCCCCTTTGAAGCCCATCTGGTTGAAAGAGGCCCTTGCCTCCCCTACTTTTGGCCAGCCCCACCGTAATCACTGCATTCCGACCAACGACCACCGTCACCATTGCTCCCCGGCCAGCAGCCTTCCCTCCTTGCTGCTCCACCCTGCTCGAGCGAGAAGGGCCGCAGTTGCTGTTTCCCGGCCAGCGGCCAACCCCCTCATTGCTTCTACTATCGGCAATGCTGCCCCCAACCATGCCACCATCGTAACCTCCCCTTGGGTCGCAGTTGTAGTCGCTCGACCATCTCTCCTCGCAGCGATCAAAACAAGGCAACCATGACTACCACAGCCACCGTCGTTTCCTTAATTGCATGTGATCCCTTGGCGTCACTAGCGCCTCCTTTTGCAGTGTGACAAAGACAGAGCAACGCTGCCTTCCATCTGCATCGTCGTAGCCACTATAGTGGCAAGCCCTTAGCGGCGCTACCCCTAGCCGCACCACCATCACTGCCTCCCAGCCCTTCCAGCCAACTCCTTCTATGGTGCAATAAAAATAGAGCACGCAGCAACAAAAACAGTGGCACCCTCTACTATCGCATCCGCCGATTGCAACCACCACCACCGTTGCTCCTGGCCAATGTCTCCCAACGTGACCCTCGTTGCCTTCTTCTCCACTGTCGCCCACCTCCTCTTGGGTCGTAGCCGTAGTCGCTCGACCTCCTCTCCTCGCGATGACCAAAATAGAGCAACTTTGCATTTTCTACCGCAGCCACCGATCACCGTAGTTCTCGGCCAACAACCACCACCGCCGCTGCTCCTGGCCAATGACCAACCCCTCGTTCTACAGCAGCCACCCTCTAACAGCGCACATAGCAACCACAGCAAGTATGCTGCCCTGCCTCAACCCTAGCAGTGCACACACCATCGATTCCTCTTCTCAACCCCGGCCGCTTCAACGCCACCTCCCCCTTGCTTAGCATCTTTTGATAACCACAGTTTGTCGTTACCGTAGCCTCCCTGCTACTCGACAATCGCCCCCTTGGGTCGCAACAACTACAGCCACATCGACATAATCGCCTTCCAGACCCCAATGCTCTTACCCCACGCAGCGACAGAAATAGGGCAGCAACTCTTCCTCCAACACAGCGACCACAACACTGCCCTCGGTGTCCACCTCCTAGGCAACTTCGTATCGACAATGCTGATGCCCTTGACCAGACATCATAAACAAGAGGATTACAGATTTGTAGTCTTATGCAATGGCTACAGATAACTCGATGAAAGCACAAATGGAAGCATTGGAAATCAGAATTGAGAATCGACTGCAAGAAACACTTAATGATTTTAAAAAGAACCTACTGGAGAGCCTTAGTAAATTTTAACAAGATGGGGGTTCAAGTTCTACGTTGCACAGATATGAAAATACAAGAAAAGGGCCCTAAGATTGTGTTACAAATTACTCACACATGAAGGTGGATAGATAGTTTGCCAAAATTTGTTAGACTTCTACAATATTAGAATATCATAACAGATTTCAATGATTATCAAATCAAGCCAGAGATTGGCCTGAACGATAATTGGTAAGAACATTTATTGAAGGACTTAATCCAAATATCTGGTGTGAAGTTAAGGCTCATCAACCTCGCACTGTGATAGCTGTGATATCATTCGCACATCTACATGAGCAAAAAATTAGTAGGGAAAATCATGGAAACAGAAGTGACAACAACCAGATGATCAGCAAGCCACCCGCCTCATCTATTCTCGACCAGAACCCTAACATCAGAAGACTAACCCAAGAAGAACTCAAAGAAAGATCAGCAAATGGTTTGTGCTATGATGAAAAGTAGAGTATAGAGCACCGATGTAAACAAAGGCAACTTCTGATGATTGAACCAATTGGAGAGGAACCGGAAGCTAAGAATATGGATTTCGATCATGAAGGTATAGATTCTAATGAAGATGTTGGACCTACCATACATATAATGCATGCATTAACCGGCTACTCTAACCCACAAATATGAAAGTTGGCGGAACTTTGGAACATCAGCATATTATAGTTTTAATTGATACTAGTAGCACTAATAATTTTATGGACAGTGAGATTGTTGATCGATTGGCCCACCACATTGAAGGCTATGATAGATTCGAAGTAAAGATCACTAATGGATGGATTTTAACCTATGATAGCAAATGTTCAAAGATAAAATTGATTATACATGGCCAGGAGTTTCTTGCAATGCTTACTATACTGAAAGATAGACCTATTGCTTATACTATCAAAAAATGAAGACTATATTTACTTGATCAACGGGTTGTGATGCGTTGCAGATAGCCTATGATTGAAGTGCTGAAAGAGAAGCTCCCGAGTTTGATGCTACTCAGCCTTGAGAATAAGGCTGATTTGAAGAGGGAAGAATTGGTAGGACCCTTTTATTTTATGAGCATTTGAATAATATTTATTGAGTCTGTTTAGTTCAGTTAGAGTTGGGTAGAGATTTATTCAATATTTATTTATTATTAAGAGTCCAAGTCCTAGTGGATTTTGGGTGGAACTCTATAAATAGTGATGTAACTCTTTCTCTCGGAATCAATCAATCAATCAGTCAATGAAATGTTATTATAATCTATGGACAACCTATAGGAGGTCGATCCCCTCGAAGTGATCAAGGAAGTCAATTCCCTCGAAGCGATCTTCTCTTTCTTTTCCTTCTTTTACAATAAGACTTTAGGGTCTTATCATTTGGTGTCAGAGTATTTTATGATAAGACTTTAGAGTCTTATTAGAGGAGTCAAAAAAAAGATCGATGAACTTATCGGGTAGGGATTTTAGAATATTTGGAACTTTGTGCAGGGTTAGTATTTTTAAATTAAAATCAATTCGATTTGGTTTGGACAAATAATTTGAAAAAAAAATCTCACAAATTAAAACCATTTATGACATTCAAAACAAAATTATTAATGAATTGATTTGGACTTAATCAGTTCATGTTCGGTTTGATTTTTTTGATTCAACTTGAACATGTATAATTTTTATATAGAGATGTTCAAATTAAACTGAAAAATTGAATCAAAACCAAATTAAAATCGAATCAATCTGATCCCAAATTGATTTACTTGAATGGACTCACTAATAAATTAGTTTAAAAATTATAAATAATTTTAAATTGAAAAGATACTCTTTTTCAATTTAGTTAATGGGTTCGGATCGAACTGTACATATGAAAGATAACAATCAGGAAGATAACGACCAATTGTATACTATCAACCTCCATAGAGTTAATGTTCATCAAACCGTACATATCAATATGGACTGGACAAGACAAGACTGCTAAGCGTTTTGTCAAGTGCTTGTGGCATCAAAACTACATTTGAAATTGAAATGATTTGATATAACCGCTAGTATTACTAATCTGCTAACGAATCAATAAGCAGCAGCACACTGGTCACAAGCATCTGAGACAACAATTTAACAAAATTCATTCTTCCATTTGAAGGTGGTATCTATAGCTTCTTTTCTTCTTCAATTTGTTTTTCCCACATGTTGTCATTTTTTCCTCGCCTTAATCCTTATTAATACTATATAAAATTTCTGTATTTGATTGTGTACTAGACATAATTTTTTTTTAAAAAAATATTTAGAAAACTATTTTTTAATTATTATAAATTAAAAATCGATCAATCCCTTAATTGAATCGAATTAATAGATTCAGTAGGTAAGTTCGAACTATATTACTTTAACCAAACCGAACTAGTTTTTTTGGTTCAGCTCTATTCCATTTGATCCTATTCTTGTTTGCTGCTTTTCCCTCTATTTGATTTGCATCATACATTAATGTTCTACTCATGGGTAAAGCCTAAATTAACATATACGTAAGAGGGTTGTTAAGTCTTATAAATATATTGGGTTCTTTCCTCATAACTTAAGGATTTGATAGAGTTACCAATGGATGCCATTGTTATTCCTAATCGTTAGGATCATAGGAGTGTGTCCAACTCAAACAAAAGGTCAAAGAGTTTATAGCATCATCCGATAAATTTTTGTGGAGAGTGATTAGCCTTCTCAGCTTACTGTTTCCATCGCTATTCCAAAACCGTACATGAGACCTCAACTTCATATGGCTCCTCTATGGCCACAAATAAATATAAAGATCAGTTCGATATTATCACACCCTTTCTTTTGGGGTAACTAGAATAAAGATATATCAGAGAGTCCAACGTTAAACGAATGGAATTCCGTTTGCTAGATTAAAAAAAATGTTTCGAAATTAATCTCATCCCTTATGATAATAAAAATGTATTTTTCTTTGTTCGGTAATAACTCAGCCCTTCAATAAAATACTCATTATATCAATAAATCTAAAGAATTTAAAGAATTAGAAATTAGTCCATTAATTGTGATAAGAATTCCACCCATATGGATGGGAAAAAATAATAAATAAATATCTTTTTTTATTCATTCGATTATTACATTCCATTTCTTTTGTTCCTGTTCTTCTATGTCATAAGAGGGTACTTTGAAAAAAAAAAAAAAAAGAATAAGGGATTAATTCGTTCTGAATTATCATTTCTTTAATCAGTGAATAGGAGCATACTCTAGATCGGAATCGTAGGGAAGTACTGCTTGATCATTTCTACCAACTTAAAGTCCCTATTTTGATTCGTTTTATTTTTTATAATTTTATTTTTTTTATTTTTATGTAGAAATATCTCATTTTTTGATACCTTACATTATCTCTATTACTAATCCTTTATGCACTTTGGTGTTCCTAATTGTCCACTAATTTTTGATTGATCTACAGCATGGTAATAAATACAAGACAGTAATGAAAACTCCATACAGTTTATCTTTTACACCGGCTTCAAGATATGATGACTAATGAAAGAATCTTAATCTTAGGGTAAATAATTTACACTGCTTATGTTTACTTCAACTTTATTCTTGTACATATGAAATGAGATTTTATCTTCTTACTGCAAAATTCTAAGTTGTTTTGTTCACTCATATAACTATCTAGTTTAACTCATTGACCCGAATGATGAATAAAAAATAAAATACCTATTCAATACATTACATTCAACTTCTTTCCTTTACTTCTAGGAAAGAAGTATAAAGTTCATGTTCAACGAATCACATGTAGAGATATTGATAACATATAGAGTTAATGGTATTTCATAACTAATAGATTGAGTAGTAGCTCGTAGACCACCTAAAAAGGAATATTTATTATTCGATCCATATCCTGACATAAGAAGCCCAATAGGAGCAATACTTGAAATGACGACCCATAAAAAAACACCTATACTGAGATCGACTAAAATTAGGCAATACCCAAAAGGAATTACTAAATAACTTAGTAGAATTGATATGACCACTATAGACGATCTAACACTAAACAAACGAACATCTCCTCTAGATGGGAGAAGGTCTTCTTTAAAAAGTAGTTTAATTCCATCTGCTAGAGCTTGAAGAATTCTCAAGGGGCCGGAATATTCAGGCCCAATACATTATTGTATCGTTGTAAATATTTCTCTTTCTAACAACACAATTACTAGTACCCCTATTGTAATTCCCAATATAAGGGTCAAAATGGGTACAAAGATCCATATGAGTCCATATACTTCTTTTAAGGATTCCGATATAAAAAAAGAATTGATAGTTTGTACTTCTATCGTATCAATTATTATTTCAACGATCAACCTCTCCCATAATGATATCTATACTACATAGTATTATCATGATATCTGCCAATTTCATTCTTTTAACTAGCTGAGGAAGAATTTGCAAATTTATGAAGCCGGGTGGATGAATTTTCTATCTCCAAGGGAAAACACTATTATCTCCTATCAAATAAATTCCTAATTCCCTTTTTGGGGCTTCTACTCTCACGTAAAGTTCTTGTTTCGACAATTCAAAATTGGGTGAAGGTTTTTTACTAATAAATCTATATTCAAAATCATTCCATTCGGAAGTTTTTGCTCTATCAAAGCGTCGGACTTCTAAATTCTCATAGGGTCCTCTAGGAATTCCTTCCAGAGCCTGTTGAATTATTTTTATAGATTCTCTCATTTCACCAATTCATACTAAATAATGAGCTAACGAATCTCCTTCTTTTTGCCATTGGACTTCCCAATCGAATTCATTGTAACACTCATAATTATCAATTTTACGAAGATCCCATTGTGTTCCAGATGCTTATAAAATCGGTCCTGATAAACCCCAATTTATTGCTTCCTCTACACCAATAATGCCCACTCCTTCGACTCGCTCCAAAAAAAAGGGATTTCGCATAATGAGTTTTTGATATTCAACAATTCTTGTTAAAAAATAATCGTAAAAATCTAAACATTTATCTATCCAGCCATAAGGTAGATCGGCAGCTACTCCTCTGATGCAGAAATAATTATGCATCATTCGCATACCTGTGGCGGCTTCGAATAAATCATATATCAATTCTCTCTCTCTGAAAATATAGAAAAAGGGAGTCTGCGTGCCGATATTCACCATAAAAGGCTCAAGCCATAACAAATGAGAAGCTATATGGCTCAACTCCAGCATAATTACTTTGATATAGCTAGCCCTTTTAGGTACTTGAACATTTTCTAGTTGTTCTGGTGCATTTACCGTTATTGCCTCTGTGAACATAGTAGCTAAATAATCCCAACGTGTTACATAAGACAGATATTGTATAATTGTTTGGTTTTTCGTTATTTTTTCCATCCCTCTGTGTAAATAGCCCAATATGGGTTCATAGTCAATAACATCTTCACCATCGAGAGTAACGATCAGTCGAAGAACACCATGCATTGATGGGTGAATCTCATTATAAAATCTTGGGATTAAATTTTATTTTTATCACTTGTCATTAAAAATAAATAAGTTTATCTTGAATTAATCTCATATGAAAAGTGGGTTAAGACTTATACTTTACCAGAGATTGACTGATGAGTGTATTTAAGATTCAAGCTCAATGAAGTTAAAGGGTCAATAAAAAACTTGAGTTGAAAAAGATATCCATTGATGATGCTAGAGGATACGTCATGGTGTGACATCATTAATGAGTTATGCCTTAAGGTTGGGATCTCAACTTTGTGAGGTCTTCATCAGAATGTGAAGAAGTAGTCTAAAGACTTGCACTAAATTATAAAAAGTTTGGGCTGAAGGGTTATTCAAAATAAGTAAAAAATTTAAACTAATTTATAAGAGGTCAATAAATATATTATTGTTAAATTGAATTTAAATATTTGAACATGACAATCCCATCAATTAAGTAGGTAGTATTTTTTTTTTTTATGCTTTTGACACATGACTCATACTTGTTTATTCTCACACATGAATCTATATCTTCAAGGATCATTTGATTTACAAATTCCGTTTACAGAGTATAAGAGTGTTCATAGTTTCACAGAATGTAACGACATTAAATTTTTACTAGTATAATTCTAATTTATAGTAATTTGAATTGAATTAATTTGATTTGATAAACATGATTTTTTTTTAATCTAAACTCATCTTTTAATTTCACTTATGTTTTTCAATATTTAGTATAATACTATTTATTTTTTCATTTAAAATTTTATCATTCCATGATTCTCTATATACATAATGTTTAAAACTCAAACTTCTTTGTATTAATCATTATCAAATACATTTAAGTTTTGATATTAACTTAAGATCGATTAAAATTTTATCATCATTTTTAATCATTATATACATATCTATTATCATAACTTAACCTCATATTCAAATCCGTTAGTACACTTTGGGCTTATTGAGTTATGTTTAACGTAAATATTAATACTTATGTATGCTCAACCAATATTTCATATAATACTGAAAATAATATTTTTGAAGATCATGTACTTTAATCTTAAATGTTGAAAATATAAACATATCATTTATTATATTTATAAAGCATAGACCTTACAAATCATATCACTAAGTGAGAGTAACATAAATATATTATTTGTACTTTTATTGACATTAAGTTATAGTTCAATATGGATAAAACTCGAGTATTACAATCCTCCTCTTCTAATAAAAATTTTATCTTTGAAATTTTTTGCCTGAATAGTTCTGGATATTTTTCTCATATTTCTTCTTTCCTTTCCCAAGTTGCTTCTTCCATTGTATGATTTCACCATTGCACTTTGACTTAATCGATCTTCTTATTACGAAGTTCTTTTTTTTTTCTGTCAAGAATCTATATAGCTCATTCCTCGTGCATAGAATTTTCATCCAATTCTATTAGTTTTCTTTCAAAACATGAGAAGGATTTGAAATGTACTTCTTTAACATTGATATATTGAACATTATATACCTTTGTTGAGAGTTAAAGGTTAGTCTATAGGCCATAGTACTAACTTTATCAAGAATTTCATATAGTCCTATATATCGAGGACTTAACTTGTCTTTCTTACAAAAACTCTTTTTTATTGGTGCCACCTTTAAAAATGTTTTATCATCTATTTTAAATTTCAAATGTCTCATCTTATTGTTGGTATAACATTTCTGTCTACTTTGTATTACTTTCATTCTTTGATGAATCTTTTCTATTGCTTCTATTATTTCTCTCACCAAATCTAGCTTTAAATACTTTCTTTCACCCATCTCATCCCATTGAACTAGTAATTTGCACCGTCGACTATATAGTACTTTAAATGGTATCTTCCCAATGGTTACTTGGTAACTATTATTATAGATAAACTCTATCAAATGTAAATATTTACTCTATGATCCCTTAAAGTTCATGACACAAGCTTTTAGCATATCCTTTAATATATGAATGATTTTTTTTTATTGATCAACTGTTTGAGGATGAAAAATAGTGCTAAAAGCTAACTTTGTCCCTAGTGCTTTATGTACACTCCTCCAATATCTTGATATAAACTAGAGCCTTTATCTAACATAATGGATACTAACATATCATGGAGTTTAATTATCTCTTAGATATATAATTAAACATATTGATCTATAGAATAATTAACATAAATAGGTCATTAAGTGGGTTGGTTGTCTTAGTCAATCTATTCACAATGACCTAAAATTCATCATGTCTTTTGTTAGTATAAGGCAAACCCATGACAAAATCTATATTGATCTCTTTCTATTTTCATTAGGGTATTTATAATGATCTTAAGGTATTTACTGGCCTCGGATGTTGTATTTGGATTTATTGATAAGTGAGATACTTCTTAACAAATTGGATCATATCTCTCTTTTTAAATCTTTGTATATCTTGGTTGTTCCAAGATGCACTGAGTATAAAAATAAGTATACTTTTATTAATTTTTTTTATTTTATGTCAGGCTCCTTTGGTATATATTATCTACTTCGAACTATGATGATCCCTTTATTAATATAAAAATATTTATTTTCTCGATCTCAATCTCATACTTTAATCGATTCAAATAAAGGTCTTTGACATGTAAATTTTTATTTTTATTTTTATTTTTCTAAAAGGGTTGGCTCTAGTGATAGTTCTATTAATCTCTTAATTAAACTTTTTAGAATCATCTCATATTTAAATTTTTATATTTTTATATGAAAAGGTCTTTGAACTATTAATAAACTAGCTAAATTAACAAATTTTATACTCAATGCATCAACAATTATATTCACTTTCTTAGGATAATAATTGATCACACATCCTTTTTCTTTATAAATAGGACTTTATAGGACTGATGCTCCCCATAGTAAAAAGCTAAGATGAATAAACCCTTTATTATGGAACTCTTACAATTGTATATTTAATTCCTCCAGTTCTATTGGAACCACTCTATTAGGTGCTTTGGAAATAAGTACAATGCCCCATATTAAGTTTTTGGTAAATTTAATCTCCTTATTTGGTGACAACCTACGGAGATCCTCTAGAACACCTAAAAGGATTCTCTCATAACCGACATACTCTTTGGCTCGACCTCTCGTTCCACTATAGTATCAATCATATTTATCAAATATCTTATGCATCCACTATTTAAGAGTATCTTTGCTTTCATTATTAAAATAATAGAGATTAATGTCTTTTCTTTAGAACTAGTCAAATACAAACTTTGTTTAACCTCAAGGTTGAAATACTACCATCTTCTTATTACGAAAATATGATATTTATACAACTTGTCCATACGCAATATAATATCAAAATATTATATGTTTAATATTATCATATATACAATCAATTCTTTATCAACAATATGAAATGGATAAGATCCTAATCCCTAACTTAAAAACATTATATCCCTTGATGAAATAATTATGCAATATATTACATTTAGTATTTTAGATAGTTTGTCTAGTTTTTCTATACAATCTAATGATGCAAAAGAATATGTAGTACCGGAATTAATTAATGCATTGTAAGAAAACATTATAAATAAATCTCACATGAGATTATTGATGGGCTAGCCTTTGCTTCTATCTTGGTCATCATACTCTTTTATCTTATAATAAGATTGTTATATAGTTTTTTGTTAAATGTCTTGGTTTTCCATATAAAAACACAATCCTTTAACTTTAAGGCATTACTTCATATAATGCTTCATATATTCAAGGTAAGTGAGTCTTTACGCTTGAGCTGGTTGAGAAAAATAAGAGGCCTGACCCATTTTTTCTTGTGTAGGGTATATGGATTGTCCCTATTGCTACCTTGAATCATGGTTGCGGTATATTTGTGAGGCTTAGAAAATTCTTTGCTCGACCTTCTTTACCTCCATGACCTTTTTCGTTACTAGAGAATAGGGAATATTTGGGGCATTCATTATCATATTTATGTCCCGATAGATTTATAATCTAAGTCCTTATATAAATTGATTCACTCTGAAGGCATTAGTGCTAACCATGTGGCGTGTAAATCAGGAGAACTCCTCAAACTTTCTGATATCGATTAGCCTTCTTGTTTGAGGTTGGTAAATTCTATCATTTTAGTTGATCGATGGGCTGTATTGAAATACTTTTTAGTAAAAAGTCTCCTTGAATCTTTTCCAGATCATTTGTTCAATATCTACTATCTCCCTTCTTGGATCCTACTAATAATGAAGATCTTTTCGTAGCATATACATTGCACAAATAATTTTTTCTTCATTTAGAATCCTTACATGCTAAAAAATTCTCTCAATATTTCTTATCCACTCCTCACTCATTAGTGGATGTATCACCTTCAATAACTGGTGGATCATTCTTTCTAAACCTTTACTTGCTGATTCTACTGCTAGTCATAGGTGCCCTATAGCCAATCACATGACTAATGGCATGTGTGACATGATACACATTCTTTTTGCTTATTATATTTTAATATTTTTTATCACTTTATATTGCTTATTGCATATATGCATATATATTGTGATGTCTATGGATTTATGCAATGAGACTCGGATCGTGATGAGATCATGATAATGAGATCGATTCGCCTTTAAACACATACCCTAAATAATTCTAGTCATAAGTTACTCAAAAGGGACATCAAGATAACTAGATAAACTGATGTTTGTATACCCATCCATATGATGGAGGCATCTGGTCTCATAGCTGCTCATGTATAGTACAAGTGCTCATTGGAGAATAAGTTTACTAATTGATCCGCTCAGAGAATACTAGATGGTTGATGATGCCTTATTGTCAGACAATGATTTCGTAGTCCTAGTAGTGTATTTGGTCCTTAAACATGAGATACTAAGAATGCCCTTTATTAGTACTCTACTCTTTGATATCAGAATTATAGGTTTAGAAGTTCCAAATCTAGTACAGCGGATTATTGGGAGTGGTAGCTAACCTTACGAGGACTAGTGAGTGTCGATAGAGGATCATCTGCTCTTAGTATCATATGAGAAATATGTTAGGATCAAGAGCGGCACTAAGACGAGAGGGTGAATTAGTGCAATGGAAAAAAAATCGTCAGTTTTGTAAATTTTTCGTTTGTTGAAAACCAATCTCGAAAAGTGCTTGACTTTAGAGTAAATAAATTAGCAATTAACTTAGAAAGTAATGACAGTAATGAAAAGCAAAATGGAAATGAGCACATCGGAATTTATAGTGGTTCGGTCGTTGTGACCTACATCCACTTTCGATTCCTCCTCCAACGAGGTCACCGGCATCCTCTAATGGTCTTCCTTCAATAGGCAAAGACCAACTAACTCTTTACAGCACTTTCTCGTTTTCATGGGTTTAGGAGATAACCCTTATAAGCCTCGCACATCTTCTTGGATGATTACAAAGCTAAAGAGAGAGAAGATAAGGACTCTTCTAACTTTTACAACACTTTTAACACCCCAACACTTCAAAGTTTTTTCACACTTTGATTGCAATTTGTTACCCTTTCATGCAAAAAATGATAGGGTATTTGTAGGCCCTAATAATTTCAAAATTAAAGCCAAAAAGTGTCTCATCCCAGATTTTTGGGCTAATGGCGGTACTACCACCAGTACTAGGCAGTACCACTACTTGACACTCTAACATTGGGCAATACTACCGCCTAGTCTGGTGGTACCATTGCCTGACAAAGTTCTCGAAGATTGAGCTCTAGTGATACCACCACTTGACAAACGGTACCATCGCTTGACAGATAATAACTACCGATGGTACCATTGCCCAGACCACCTAGGAGGTTGCTCCCTAGGCAATTCCACCGCCCTAGTCTAGTGGTGCCACTAGCAAACAGGGTCCAGCAACTTGGTTGGGCCTTGAATCCGGCCTAAACCAATCTAATTATGAGCCTAGTTGGCTATTAATAGAGTTAGTGAGATTACCTCCTAAATCTAACCCTAATTACGTGCTAACTATAATTTTTAAAGCATACACTAAGCAAATTAAGTCTGGTTAGTCTAAGTTTCTTCCGGTGAACTTCCGGCGATCTTCCAACGAACTTCCAATGATCTCTCGATACTGTTCCAACAGACTTCTAGTAAGTTCTTGGACTTCACGATGATCTTCTTGGCGAGTTTCGATGAGCTTCTTTGGCAAGCTCCTGGACTTCTCGGTCAATTCCGGCAGAACTTCCGACGAACGTCCGGACTTCCGACGAACTCTCAAACTCCTAGCGAAATCTCGATCTTGACTCCAGCACTTTGTTTTACTTTATGCCTTGATTGCTATCATAATTAATCCTGCATACTTTTCTTAACATATAGATTTGATCAAATAATTTACTAATCGATTTCATCACCAAAATCCGAGATTCAACAATCTCCCCCTTTTGATGATGACAATCAATTGATGATGGAGTTAACCTTAACTACACCTATCTATATGCCATACATGAGAAAAGACACTCTTGAATTCAAGGCCTTTGAATTCAAGCATCAAATTGATAAGTTACATTCATTTAAAATTATTAATATGCACATCATGATACTAATCCTGATTTACCATCTTAAAATACGATACCACGTATTTATTGTTGAATCTCAGATTTTGATGATGAAAACAATTATAGAGTTGATCTAATATACATTTGAGTGACGTAGGGCTAACGTCGATCAGGAGAGGCAAATTGATTAAAGTAGGAGGAATCAGACGTTGGGCCAGAGGAACGGTCGACGTGTCGGTAGAAAGCTTCGAGCCAAGAATTCGAGCATCGGGCCTAAAAGAACGGGCACTGTGCCAAGAAGATCGGAGTTGCGAAGGTCAACATACCGACTGGGCAAAAGCCACAAAAGAGGACGATGCGTCGAAGGATCAGACGAAGCGCCGAAAGACCAATGACATGCCGGACAACACATGATTAGTGCTTGTAATAATTTGCCTATATCGAGTTAGGTTTTAGAGTCTAATTAAATCGATTTAGAATGTAATTAGACTAACTCAATTAGGAGCCAATTGAGCCCCAAATAGGGCTATTTTGGGCCAAGAAAAAGGCCCATTCAATAACCCAAGTTTGGGCTATGTTGGGCCAAGTGGAGGACCCAAACAATGACCCAAGAGATGACACCGTCGTGGCACATTCTCTAAGACTATGTCAGGCGGTGGTACCGCCTAGCATAGCCTCCCAAGCGGTGGTACCGCCAGATTGGGCGGTGGTACCACCCATTGGCAGGGTGCCAAGCAGTGGTACCACCCAGTGGCAGGGTGCCAGGTGGTGGTACCGCTAGTCTAGGCGGTGGTACCACCCAATGTAGTGTTAGTGTCAGACTTACACTGGCAGTGGTACCGCCCAACACAGGCGATGGTACCACCCGTGCCTAGGAAACCCGAGAGGAGATGTTTTTAGACTCCAAGTTTGAATTCATTTGTAACCTTATAATCTCTCATCCCTAGTTAACAAATACACAACAAAGAGTAAAAAAGAAAAGAAACACTATTGTAGTTATGTGTGAAACTCCTCTCAAAGCTCTAAGTGTTAGTGTAGTTTGAGAGAGGAGAAAGGGGGGTTGTAAAGGTTATCTCCTAAACTTATGAAAAGGAGAAGAGGGGTGTAAAAAGTAGTTGGTCTTCACCTATTGAAGGAAGACCGATAGTGGATGCCGGTGACCTCGACGGAAAAGGAATCGACGAAGTGGATGTAGGTCATGACGACCTAACCACTCTAAAATCTAGTTTGCATTTCGTCTTGAGCAATTTACGTTACTACAAACTATTTTACTTGCTTATTGCCTTCAATACGTTTACGAACTCACTTTCAAGTTAAGCATTTCTAAGTTCAGTTTTTATTATACGAAAATATTTTCAGAACCGATGTATTTTACCGCTACACTAATTCACCCCCCCCCCCTCTTAGTGCCGACTCTATCCTAAAAATTGGTTTCAGAGTCACGTTTGTTTCTCATTTGGTTTAACACCTAAGAGAAATGACTCTTTTCGGCTTTCAAGAGGGTCACTCTCTCATTCATCCTCTCTTGTTCAATGGGACAAACTACATATATTGGAAAACTCGAATGAGAGTTTTCTTACTTTTTTTAGATTTAAATTTATGAATATTATTAAAAATAGCTTTCAAATGTCTTTTCTTCCAATAAACCATTGGAATGATTTGAAAAAGAAGACTTTTTCTTTAAATGCTAGAGCTATGAATGTTCTATTTTGCGCCTTAGATAAAGCTGAGTTTAATCGAATTTCTATATGCGAAACGACTTTCGATATTTGGCACACTCTTGAAATCACACACGAAGGCACTAGCAAAGTTAAAGATTCGAAAATCAACTTTTTGATACATGATTTTAAATTTTTTTCATATGAAACCAAGTAAAACCATTGGAGACATGTACACCCATTTTACGGATGTCATTAATGGTTTAAAAGCTCTTGGTAAAACTTTTTCGAATTTTGAACTTGTTAGTAAAGTTTTACGATCACTTTCTAAAAATTGGAATTCGAAAGTAACGGCTATTCAAGAATCAAAAAATTTGAATACTTTTTTTATCGAAGAACTAATTGGGTCTTTAATAATCTACGAAATGACCATTGTGGCACAAAATGAACTTAAGAATAACTTTCTAAAGAACAAAAAGGATTTCGGACTTAGAATAATTGAAGACCACTCGAGCATAAGCTCAAGTGATGGTAAACTTGAACTCCTCACTATGAAATTTAAAATGTTTATGAAATAAAAATTAAAGAACAAAAAGAATACAACTACTTGCTATGAATGCAAGAAGAGGGAAGCACTTTGGGACGAATCAAGTTCATCTGAAGATGAAGAATGAACCAACAAAGGCGAGGTGGCAAACTACGCCTTAACGACTTTCGACGACGAGGTAATCAAAATCCCCATAGTTTACTTTGAAATTATTTGATATTTTTCATGAGTTGTTTTTAACTTAGTTGAAGAAAATTATATAATTTTTTTAAAATGACATGTTTAAAGATGTAATGAAAATGTTAAAAGTTTTAGGATCATGCTTATCTTTCTAGTAATTTTGAAAAAGATCATGACAATTGCATGTTTTATGATAATGCAATAAAATGTTAGATATACTCTAATGATTGTACACCAAGTAAGATTAATCTTATGTATGTGTTTAAGAAGCAAGAATGTGTATTTTGATGACCCCATATAGTTTTTCGATTTTGATTAAAAGATGCCTTATGAAACCATGTTTGATGATTATGCTTAATGAGTTTATTTTTCAAAATTATGTATGATGATTCTTATAATTTATGGCTTATCGGTTTTTACCATAATGAAAGTTGTTTTTTTTGTTTTAAAAATGGTATATCTTTTGATTTGGCATAAATGAAAAAGGCATGCTTATATGAAATAATGTAAGTATCATACTTGACAATTTTATATTTAATTATACATGATGATTTGAAGTAATGATAATTTTTGGATAATTTATTATTTTCTATGATGAGATTTGCTCTTTCGATTCTAAACTATGTATGGTTTTCATACGAAAAAACTTGAGCATACTTATATAAAATCAATCACTTAAAATGAACACATAAAATGAAAAATATATTATCATTGGAATTAAAATGATGAATCAAATCTCTTGTTTGAAAAAGCCTTGTTTAATGTGTTATATTTTTTTTTGTTTTGATGGTTTTTATGACAAAATTTACTTTTCGATCCTAAACGTTGATGCATGTTTTATTTGACATAAAAAGATAAAGGGCATGCTGTATAAACGATCCTAAACGTTGATGCAATGTTTTTATTTGACATAAAAAGATAAAGGCATGCTTGTATGAAATAAACAACTTCAAATGAAACACAATAAAAAAGGAATACATTTTCTATCTCTATCTATTGATTTTTTGATAAAAATTAATGAATCCATGTATATTATGCTTTTTGTGAATCTCTTGAAAATGATTTTGATTTGATGATTTGAATTTGAATGAGTTTTATCTTGATTTTTCGATATTTATAACTTGAGATTTACCCTATATAAATCAAGATCTTTTATCCTCGATGTTTCCTTTTGTTATCTACTATCCAAATGAATCATGATTTTCTAAAATTATAATTTTTTTATGATTCATATTGAATCGAGAGATATTATACATGAATCAAGATCATTTATGTGTTCTCTCATGACACCTTTTTGTTGTAGGAATATCTTTATCTATATCATGATCTTGATTACTTGATATTTACAAATTAAGATGTATTATGAATCAAGATTTTTCATTGATCATTCTCCTACAATTCTACTTGGTACTTTCTTAAGAGGAGATTTTCTAAATGAATCATGATTTTTCTTATGAGTTCTTGGATTTATAACTTGAAATTTTTCAATGAATCAAGATCTTATTTTTTGAACTCCCATGTTTCTTTTTGTTATTTACTAAAAGGGAGATTGTCAAGATAAATCATGTCATTTAGTATTCATGACTTAATCCTTCATGATCTTTGATATTTTATTTTTTCATGATATAATTTTTATGTACAATTCCTTGTATTCATGAAGTATATCACTGAAATTTTCTTGTTATTCTTTATGTGATAATTTAAAAATTGATGAAAAGGGAAATGAATTGCACCATTATATTTTTATTCCCCTCTCTTTGCCTATGACAAAGGGGGAGAAAATTAATGATAAATGTTGTTAGGATCAAGAGCACTAAGGGGGGGTGAATTAGTGCAGCGGAAAATTTTTGACGATTAAAACGACGTTCGTACGATAAGAACGATTTCGGTATGAAAGTCGATTCGGAAATTGCTTTAACTTAAGATCAAGCAAAGTGCAGTTAAAGTAAAGCTATGGAAGTAATTGCAGTTAAGATAGAGAACAAAATATAAATGCAAACCGAGATTTAGAGTGGTTCGGTCAATCTTGACCTACATCCACTTTTGGCTTCCTCCTCCGATGAGGTCACCGACGTCCACTAGAGGCCTTCCTTCAATAGGCAAAGGCCAACCACCCTTTTATAGTTTCACTCCTTTTGACGGGCTTAGGAGACAACCCTTACAGATTTTTCACTCTTCTCTTGAATGATCAAAACTTTGAAGAAAAGAGGGAGAAGAACTTCTAGCCTTTTACAACACTTTTAAGCTCTCAAAATCTCAGAATAAATGCTAGTTTTCGGTGCCCTTTCATGCATGAAAGGGTGGGGTTTATATAGGCCTCAAACTGATTTGAATTTGGAGCTCAAAAATGTCATATCCCATGTTTTCGGGGTCCTGGCGGTACTACCGCCATAAATGGGCGGTACTACCGCCTGACAGAGCTCGGAGACCGAGCTCGGGCGGTACCACCGCCTGTCAGGGGCGGTGCTACCGCCCAGTCTCACTCGGAGACTGAGCCCAGGCGGTGCCACCGCCTGACAAGGGCGGTGCTACCGCCCACCCAGTCTTACTCGGACCGAGCCCAAGCGGTGCCACCGCCTGACAGGGGTGGTGCCACCGCCCAGCCTCACTCTGAGGCTCGGCAGCTGGGCAATGCCACCGCCGACCCAGGCGGTGCCACCGCCGACCCAGGCGGTGCCACCGCCGGCCAGGGAATTTGGGTCCGAATGGGCTGATCTATTCGACCCAATTTGGGTCTGTCAAGGGCCCAATTGCCCCAAGATTAAGTTAATGGGATCACCTCCCATTTCTAACTTAATCATCATGCTAACTACGATATTTTTCAAGACATTTACTGCAACTTGCTCCGGTGCATCAATCGCTTCTTCCGTCGAGCTTCCGGCGAACTTCCGATGATCATCCGACGAACCCTCGGCGATGCTCCGGCGGACTTCCGGAAAACTCCTGGACTTGCGACAATCCACTTGGCGAGTTCCGATGAGCTTCTTTGGCAAGCTCCTGGACTTCTTGGATTTGTTCCCGCAGAACCTCTGATGACCATCCGGACTTCCGTTGAACTCTCGAACCCCCAACGTGATCATAGTCTTGACTTCGGCGCAACTCCTGCTGCATGTCTTACTTTCATCGTAGTTAATCCTGCACACTTATCTCAACATATGGATTAGATAACAAATGACAATTGATTTCATCATCAAAATCCGAGATTCAACAATCTCCCCCTTTTTGATGATGATAATCAATTGATAACGGAGTTAACTTTAACTCCCCCTATCTATATGCCATACTCAAGATAAGTCATTCTTGAATTCAAAGCCTTTGAATTCAAGAGACATATTGATAAGTTAAGATTGTTTAACCTTATCAATACTTCCATTATGATTCCTATCATGATGTATCTCTCTGAAAATGATGTCAAGGCTTGACATCTATTTTCAAGTTTTACATTTCAAATGTGAATGATAGTAATGGTAGCAATTCATCATATGGTAAGATATCAACATGTAAAATTACGATGCAAGTTCTTGATATCTTAACATAATGCAAATATTTCAAGTGTTTAGCAATCATAGCATTTCTATCATCAATTTACCATATATTTCAATGCAAGCTTTTTAACATAATTCAAATTCAAATATGGCACTCATAGCATCAATTCATATATTTCTCCCCCTTTGTCATCAACAAAAAGGAGAATGATATAAGCAAATTTTAAATACAAGTGAGTGATTGGTAATTTTTCAACAATGAGTGATAGGATACCAATTATACAAACATCTCAACGAAAGATTAAATCACGCTTTATTTTCACAAGGATCAAGATATGTATGTGAATCAATATCCTTGCAAGTAAAAAATCTTCCTTTTTCAAAAAGGAAATTATAAGAAGGAATCATTTTATCAAATCCATTTCTCGAAAATATTTTTCACATTATAAGCCTATGA
The DNA here is from genome assembly GCA_004837865.1 of Musa balbisiana. Taxonomy (NCBI): domain Eukaryota; kingdom Viridiplantae; phylum Streptophyta; class Magnoliopsida; order Zingiberales; family Musaceae; genus Musa; species Musa balbisiana. Next base: position 15,401,115 of record CM017194.1, on the reverse strand, counting down.
AGGATGCATTTGCTAATTGATTCCATATGTCAAAAATCAATGATATGAATCAAACTCGATATGACATATGCTTATGAAAGCTACATTAAGTTGGAAGAGAATGATGTATCAAGAAAATCTGATTGTTAGGATCAAGAAGATACCAAATCTGAAATTTAACATTTTCATGCATTCGGATAAGGTTTTTCTATAGATTTTCAAAATGCAATCACGAAAATAAAACATGCTTATTATCATGGAAATTTTTATATCCAAAACACAAAATTTCCAACATGTTATTAAAGCATGTAGAATCATCATAGCAATTAAGTGATTTGATCATTGAATCAAGAAAGTCCGAAAAATAAATTTAATGAATTCAAGCATTCGGACACATTAACATTCCTAATTCTCTTCTAATGAAATCAAATTGTTCTTAACTTAAAGGCTTTTTAAAAATATCAGCTAGTTGATGTTTAGTATCAATGAACTCTATAACTATATCATGATTAGTGACATGATCTCGTATAAAGTGATGTCTAATATCAATATGTTTTGTTCTTGAGTGTTGAATGGGATTCTTTGTTAAACATATAGCACTTATGTTATCACATTTAATGGGAATATTTTTAAGATGAACTTTATAATCTTCTAAGGTGTTTTTCATCCACACAACTTGTGCACGGCATGCACTAGCTGCTATATACTCAGCTTCGGTTGTTGATAGTGCAACCGAGTTTTGTTTCTTAGATGACCAGGAAACAAGAGCATGTCCCAAAAATTGACATGTTCCTGATGTGCTTTTTCTATCTAATCTACATCCAGCAAAATCTGCATCAGCATAAGCAATTAACTCAAACTTCTCGGTTTTCGGATACCATAATCCTAGATTTGTGGTACCTTTAAGATATCTAAGTATTCTTTTAACCGCTTTGAGATGAGATATCTTAGGGTTCGATTGAAACCTAGCACAAAGTCCTACACTGAACATGATATCTGGTCTAGTTGCAGTGAGGTAAAGTAAACTTCCTATCATACCCCTATAAGTTTTTTGATCGAAGTTTTCTCCACTTTCATCAACTTCTAACTTAGTGGATGTGCTCATAGGAGTGTTAATAGCTTTTGAGCTTTCCATATTAAATCTCTTTAGCAAGTCTAAAGCATATTTAGTTTGACTAATAAAGATGTCATTTCTTAGTTGCTTAATTTGTAAGCCTAAGAAAAAGGATAATTCTCCCATCAAACTCATTTCAAATTTTAAACTCATGGTTTTAGCAAAGGATTCACAAAGAGATTCGTTTGTAGAACCAAAGATAATATCATCAACATAAATCTGAACAATGAGAAAATTATTTTCAAAATTCTTGATAAACAATGTAGTATCAACCTTGCCTTTTGTAAAATTATTTTTAATAAGAAAAGAACTAAGTCTCTCATACCAAGCCCTTGGGGCTTGTTTTAAACCATAGAGAGCTTTAGTTAATTTAAACACATGATTAGTGAGGCTATTATTTTCAAATCCGGGAGGTTGTTCAATATAAACTTCTTTGGAAATAAAGCCATTAAGAAAAGCGCTTTTAACATCCATTTGAAATAACTTAAAATTATTATTACTAGCATAGGCAAGGAGCATCCTTATGGCTTCTAATCTAGCCACAGGAGAGAAGGTTTCTTCGTAATCGATACCTTCTTCTTGGTTGAAACCTTTGGCTACTAATCTAGCCTTGTTTCTAACCACGATACCATTTTCATCTTGCTTGTTTCTAAAGACCCATTTAGTACCAATAACTAAATAGTCATTTGGCCTAGGAACAAGCTTCCACACTTCATTTCTCTCAAATTGATTTAACTCATCTTGCATTGCGATAATCCATGAATCATCTTTCATGGCTTCGTTAATACATTTAGGTTCAATTTGGGAGAGAAAAGCGGCGTTGGCACAAAATTCTTTAAGAGAAGAACGTGTTTGAACCCCCTTAGATATATCTCCTAGAATTAGCTCCTTAGGATGAGCATCTACATATTTCCAATCCTTGGGTAAGGATGTTTCGGAAGTGGATGCATCCAAGTTGCTAGTTGAAGAAGGGGTTTCATTTAAATTCAAAGAATCAAAATTAACATCATCATCAAAATCATTTTTCTTGATTTCGGAAATCTCATTGAAAACAACATGAATGGATTCTTCTATAATTAAAGTTCTTTTATTGAAGATACGAAAAGCTTTAGAAACCGAAGAATAACCAAGGAAAATTCCTTCATCGGATTTAGCATCAAATTTTCCTAAGGCATCCTTTTCATTCAAGATAAAACACTTACACCCAAAAACTTTAAAATATGAAACATTGGGTTTTTTGTTGTTCCACAACTCATAGGGAGTTTTGGTGAGTAAGGGTCTTACTAGAACTCTATTCAAAATATAGCATGCAGTGTTTACGGCTTCGGCCCAAAAATATTTGGGTAGGCTATGTTCATTCAACATGGTTCTTGCCATTTCTTGTAAATTTCTATTTTTTTTTTCTACTACTCCATTTTGTTGAGGATTTCTTGGAGTAAAGAAGTTATGATTATATCCATTAAATTCACAAAATTCTTGAAAATCACGGTTTTGAAATTCACCACCATGATCACTTCTAATTGACGAAATCATAGAACCCTTTTCATTTTGGACAAGTTTGCAAAACTTGGTAAAATATCTAAAGCATTCATTTTTATGTTTTAAGAAATAAGTCCATGTGTATCTACTATAGTCATCTACAATGACGAAAGCGTATTTGCTACCACCTAGACTTGATGTAGAGATAGGTCCAAACAAGTCCATATGGATCAATTGTAAAGGCCTAGAGGTGCTTATTTGATTCTTAGATTTGAAACTACCCTTAATTTGTTTTCCTAATTGACAAGCATCACACACATTATCTTTGATGAACTTGATATGAGAAATTCCTCTTACAAGTTCTTTGGATGATATTTGAGTGATTAGTTTCATGCTAGCATGACCTAATCTCCTATGCCAAAGCCAAGCATCCTCATTTAAAACCGAGAAACACATTTCATTACAAAGATCATTGATGTCAATAGTGTATACGTTATTTTGTTTTAATGCAATCATAGATGTGTTTTTGTGTGGTTTTTCAATGATGCAAGCATTAGATTCGAATTTGACAACATATCCTTTATCACACAATTGACTAATGCTCAAGAGGTTATGTTTTAAACCATCAACTAACAAAACATCTTCAATAAAGAAGTTGGATTTGTTACCTATGGTTCCTTTGCCAATGATTTTACCCTTGTTGTTGTCTCCGAAGGTGACATAGCCTTCGTCTATGCTAGTGAGCTTAGAGAATTGAGATGGATCTCCGGTCATATGCCTTGAGCATTTACTATCAAGGTACCATCTCTTGCTCCTAGCTTGTGATGGTGTATGTTTCTACAAGAAAGGATTATTTTTAGGAACCCATTTACTTTTGGGTGCCTCAAAAACTGATCTAACTTGTTTATCGTGTTGCATAGAATTGATTATGGTTCCTTTAGGAACCCAAATCAGTTTGTTCGGACTAGTTTTCTTGAATGGACATTGATAAGTTTTATGTCCATATTTGCAACAAAAGTTGCATTTGCTTTGGTGCCGAACATGTAAGATAGGGCCTTTTATGAAGGTGGTTGGATTTTGGTGAGGACTTCTCACAAATCCAATTCCACTTCTTTTAGGAACGTGACCCTTATTTGTAAGGATCATGTTCAAAGACTTGCTACCAACCTCAAATTTCTTCAAGGTATCCTTAAGTAGCAAGTTCTCCTTTTGGAGAGTTTCTAGATCATGGCATTTTATACATGGAGCCAAACTATCATGATATTCAGATTTTAATTTATCAAAATTACAAGTAAGACTATTATGCTCCTTTTTTAGCAATTTGTATTTTCTACTAATAGTTTTGCATTCATCAAATAAGTCATGGAAGGCATTTAATAATTCATCAAATGATAAATCTGCATCAATTAAATTGGTTACCTCCTCTCCGATGGCCATTAGGGCATAGTGAGCAACTTGCTCGGTGTTGGACTCCTCTTCTTCGGACGCGCTTGAGTCATCCCACGTTGCTTTGAGCGCCTTCTTCTTTGGTGTTCTTTTCTTGACTTGGGAACATTCACTTTTGTAGTGTCCCGGTTTCTTGCATTCGTAGCAAATAACTTGGTCCTTCTTGGGTTCAAATTTATTTTTTGTGTCATTTTTAAACTTGTTTCTTTTAATGAATTTTTTAAATCTTCTTGTTAGAAGTGCCAAGTTATCGTCAAAGTCCTCATCACTTGAGTTCTCTCTCAAGTGGTCTTCTTGAGTTCTAAGTGTCATATCCTTCCTGTTCTTTGGAAGGATGTCTTCTTGCTCTTCATGAGCTTTGCAAGTCATTTCGTAGGTCATTAATGACCCGATTAATTCTTCAAGAGGGAAGTTGTTTAAATCTTTAGCCTCTTGAATAGCAGTAACTTTAGGGTCCCAACTCTTAGGAAGGGATCTTAGAATCTTATTTACAAGCTCAAAATCCGAAAAACTTTTACCGAGTCCTTTTAGACCATTGACGACATCCGTGAAACGGGTGTACATGTCACCAATAGTCTTGCTCGGTTTCATCCGGAAAAGTTCAAATGAATGTATCAAAAGGTTGATTTTTGACTCTTTCACTCTACTTGTGCCTTCGTGAGTCACTTCGAGTGTATGCCAAATATCAAACGCGGTTTCACAAACCGAAACACGGTTGAACTCATTTTTATCAAGCGCGCAAAATAAGGCATTCATAGCCTTTGCATTAAGAGCGAAAGTCTTCTTTTCCAATTCATTCCAATCGATCATTGGAAGAGAAGACTTCGAAAATCCATTTTCGACAAGATTCCAAATTTCAAAATCCATAGAAATAAGGAAGATCCTCATTCGGGTCTTCCAATAGGTGTAGTCCGTCCCATTGAACATGGGTGGACGTGTGATAGAATGACCCTCTTGGTTTCCGGCGTATGCCATCTCTCTTGGGTTTTAATCCGTTTGAGAGTTAACCCCGCTCTGATACCAATTGTTAGGATCAAGAGCACTAAGAGGGGGGGGTGAATTAGTGCAGCGAAAAACTTTTGACGATTAAAACGACGTTCGTACGATAAGAACGATTTCGGTATGAAAGTCGATTCGGAAATTGCTTTAACTTAAGATCAAGCAAAGTGCAGTTAAAGTAAAGCTATGGAAGTAATTGCAGTTAAGATAGAGAACAAAATGTAAATGCAAACCGAGATTTAGAGTGGTTAGGTCAATCTTGACCTACATCCACTTTTGGCTTCCTCCTCCGATAAGGTCACCGACGTCCACTAGAGGCCTTCCTTCAATAGGCGAAGGCCAACCACCCTTTTACAGTTTCACTCCTTTTGACGGGCTTAGGAGACAACCCTTACAGATTTTTCACTCCTCTCTTGAATGATCAAAACTTTGAAGAAAAGAGGGAGAAGAACTTCTAGCCTTTTACAACACTTTTAAGCTCTCAAAATCTCAGAATAAATGCTAGTTTTCGGTGCCCTTTCATGCATGAAAGGGTGGGGTTTATATAGGCCCCAAACTAATTTGAATTTGGAGCTCAAAAATGTCATATCCCATGTTTTCGGGGTCCTAGCGGTACTACGCCTGACAGAGCTCGGAGACCGAGCTCGGGCGGTACCACCGCTTGTCAGGGGCAGTGCTACCGCCCAATCTCACTCGGAGACTGAGCCCAGGCGGTGCTACCGCCCACCCAGTCTTACTCGGACTGAGCCCAGGCGGTGCCACCGCCTGACAGGGGCGGTGCCACCGCCCAGCCTCACTCCGAGGCTCGGCAGCTGGGCGGTGCCACCGCCGACCCAGGCGGTGCCACCGCCGACCCAGGCGGTGCCACCGCCGGCCAGGGAATTTGGGTCCGAATGGGCTGATCCATTCGGCCCAATTTGGGTCTGTCAAGGGCCCAATTGCCCCAAGATTAAGTTAATGGGATCACCTCCCATTTCTAACTTAATCATCATGCTAACTACGATATTTTTCAAGATATTTACTGCAACTTGCTCCGGTGCGTCAATCGCTTCTTCCGTCGAGCTTCCGGCGAACTTCCGGCGATCATCCGACGAACCCTCGGCGATGCTCCGGCGGACTTCCGGCAAACTCCTGGACTTGCGACGATCCACTTGGCGAGTTCCAATGAGCTTCTTTGGCAAGCTCCTGGACTTCTCAGATTTGTTCCCGCAGAACCTCTGATGACCGTCCGGACTTCCGTCGAACTCTCGAACCCCCAACGTGATCATAGTCTTGACTTCGGCGCAACTCCTGCTGCATGTCTTACTTTCATCGTAGTTAATCCTGCACACTTATCTCAACATATGGATTAGATAACAAATGACAATTGACTTCATCATCAAAATCCAAGATTCAACAAATGTTTGGTACCAACAATCATGAAGTGATAAATGCTTAAAAATGTTGATTTAATGTTTGATATCATGAATGCTTTAAATGATGAATGTTTTGTATCATGATTAAAAAGTTGATAAATGCTTAAAAACTTTAATCATGATATGCTCATAATGATGATTGATTTTTTTTTTGGTATCATGTATGAAAAATGAAATGTAAGGTTTTAAAATTGTGCATGTTTTAATTTGAAACTATTATGATACACAAACATATTGAAAAAAGATTGATACTTCAACTTTGTCATGATTTGAAAAGTGATGTAAAGGGAAAAAAAATTACAATATTGTATTCTTCCCTTTTTTTTTTTTACAATGACAAAGGGGGAGAAATATTGCTAGCTTAAGATGCAAAATTTAAAAACTTGCACTTTCCAAAGGAAGCAAAAATTGCTAGCTTAAACATTGCAAAGGAAGCAAAAATTTGCTAGCTTGCAAATTGCATGGAGAAAGAAATACTATCTTTCCTATCTCAAGAAGCAAAATATGCTAAACTTGTAAAATTTACAAACTTGTAAAACTCAAAATTTTTGCTAGCTTACATGATGATAAAACTGAAGATTATGTTTATGATGCAATGACTTGAACTTGTATGTCCTAAACACTTGCTAGTTGTACTTCTCATTTTTGTTGATGACAAAGGGGGATAAGTTATGATGATAATCATGCATGGAATGATATATTGAATGATTTGATGATGTATGATTTTATGATGATATGTTGCAAATATCCATGATTAAATTTACCTTAACTTGAATTCAATTTGAATTCGAGAGTTCTCTCAAATATGTCATATTGATAGGGAAAGTTTGTTTAAACTTCGGGAGTTAAGGTTAACTCCGTCATCAATTGGTTGTCATCATCAAAGAGGGGGAGATTGTTGAATCTCGGATTTTGATGATGAAACCAATTGTAGTGTTGATCTAATATGCGTTTGAGTGACGCAAGGCTAACGTCGATCAGGAGAGGCAAATTAGTTAAAGTAGGAGGAATCAGACGTTGGGCCGAAGTGAACATGTCAGAATATTGGGCGTTAGGCCAGAGAAATGGTCGACGTGTTAGCAGAAGGCTTCGAGCTAAGAATTTAGGCATCGGGCCTAGAAGAGTGGACATTGCGCTAAGGAGATCGGAGTTGCGAAGGTCAACATGCCGATTGGGCCCAAAATAGGGCTATTTTGGGCCAAGAGAAAGGCCCATTCAGTGACCCAAGTTTGGGTTATGTTGGGCCAAGTGTAAGGCCCAAACAGTGACCCAAGAGGTGACACCGTCGTGGCATAGTCTCCGAGACTGTGTCAGGCAATGGTACCACCAGTCTGGGCGGTGGTACCACCCAACACAGCCTCCCAAGCAGTGGTATTGCCAGATTGGACGATGGTATGACCCAGTGGCAAGGTGCCAAGTGGTGGTACCGCTAGTCTAGGCAGTGGTACGGCCCAGTGCACTATCAGTGTCAGACTGAGACTAGCGATACCACCACTTAGAGCTAGCGGTACCACCACTTAGAGCTAGAGGTGGTACCGCCTGTGCCCAAGAAACCTGAGATGAGATGTTTTTAGGCTCTAAGTTTGAATCCACTTGTAGCCTATAAATATCCATCTCATCCCTCGTTAACAAATACACAACAAAGAGTGAAAAAGAAAAGAAACGCTATTGTAATTGAGTGTGAAACTTCTCTCAAAGCTCTAAGTGTTAGTGTAATTTGAGAGAGGAGAAAGGGAGGTTGTAAAAGTTGTCTCCTAAACCTGTGAAAAGGAGAAGAGGGGTGTAAAAGGAGGTTGGTCTTCGCCTATTGAAGGAAGACCGATAGTAGATGCCGATGGCCTCGACGGAAGAGGAATCGATGAAGTGGATGTAGGTCACGACGACCGAACCACTCTAAAATCTGGTTTGCATTTCATTTTGAGCAATTTACTTTACTGCAAACTATTTTACTTGCTTACTACCTTCAATATGTTTACGAACACGCTTTAAAGTTAAGCATTTCCGAGTTCGGTTTTTATCGTACGAAAAGATTTTTAGAACTGACGTATTTTACCGCTGCACTAATTCACCCCCTCCTTTTAGTGCCGACTCTATTCTAACATTTATTAATAAAAATAATGTCAAGGTATGACACCATTTTCAAATCTAATATAGAGAGATGATAGACAATTATCATTTTAAAGTATGATACAAATTTTAAATATGAAATTTAGCATGATGATAATTCTTGATAAAAGATGACAATTCATCATTCCGAGGCATGATATCAATTGTAAATAGTAAGTTAAGCTCATGATACCTTATCATAATGATAGACATTTATCAAGCATTCATGAAACATTTCAAGTAATACATTTTGATATGTTTCAAGTATGTACGATGTATTTGATGATTCCAATTATATTTCAAGCATTCACAAAGCATTCAAGCATTTATGACAAGATACATTTTATGTATTTGTCTCAAACATTCATAATGCCAATTTGTCATCAATTTACCATATTTCTCCTCCTTTGTCATCAACAAAAAGGAGAACAATTCAACAATATAAGTGTGGTAAAAAAATTCAAGCAAGTTTCACACCAATTTATCCAAGCCATAAAGGAATGTAAGCAAAAACTTTGCATGATAACTTTTTGGATAAGCTAACATTTTTACTTTAGATGCGCAAAAGCTTTTGGTTCTTAAGATGTGTAAGTTTCTTTCCTCATTTGTAATAAAAATAAGAAGAAGAGGAAGAAGGGTAAGGAAAGAATCCATCAAGAACCAAATTCATGAAAGGATTTGAACCAAGTCAAATTCAAAATAATAAATAAGTTTCATTAAATCATGCTTCAATTTTAACAAAGAGAAGGGATTCATGAAAAGAATCAAGATATCTATACGAAATCAAATCCCTATTCATACAAGTGATCATCGCATACTAAAAATTCATAAAAATTCTTCTTTCATTAGAAGAGTAAGGAAGAATTCATGGGAAAAGAGCATCATATAAAAGCTAAAAGGAGATCCATGAATAAACCTTCATAAATCAAATCTGTTTCTCATTAAAAATTCATAAGAGTGAAATCCATGAGAGATGCATTTGTCAATGAATTTCATGAGTGAAGAGACTAAGTATATCAAACATCATTAAGTTTGTATGAAATAAATTTGATAACAAGTAGATTGATATTTCGGATTTCATGAAAGCCTTATTTATGAAATAATTTCATGAATTCTTTAAAAAAATTTGAGAAAGTCCGAAAAAGATATACATCAAATTCATCCATTCGGATAATTTAACATCCCTAACTTTACAAATAATCATCATATGAGAAATATACATCAAGTTGTAAATACCAAAAGTCGAATATTTTCTTTTGTAAAAATCACAAGAAGGAAAAAACATTCTTGATTTAAAAAGAAAACTGAGAAATTCGAAGAATGTATCAAGGAATTTATGCATTCAAAAGATTTATCATATCTAATTCTTAGAGTGATGCAAGCATTAAACCAGCATCAAGAAGCGTATCATAATGACGTCAAAGGGTACGTCATAGAATGTAAAAAGTATAATATATCAAAGAATACAACTTATCATGGTACTTTTTAGTTCTCTACTCCCTTTTATCAGCATAAGGAAATACATAACCTATTCAGGTGGTAGTAAATCAAAATGCCTAAATAAAGTATTCAGTTATCGACGAATTTGTTACGTCTCGGTTAAGATTTGATCTTGACATAGTTCGATTTGCTCTACTACCCTCTACTAGTCAAGTCACTATTGGATCGGCAGATGAGGAGGGTGCTTGCTTTGTTAGAGGTGCTGCCTCAAGGGGACTGATAGAAGGAGAATAACTTTTCTTATATACAGGTGTTTCTGGTTCTAGTTCATGTGAGGGAGGTTCAGTCATTCTATGTAATCTAATCCAAATTCCATTTCTTACTACGCATCTTAATCAATCTCCTTAATAGTTTTTCATTGATGACATTAAATCGATCTAATTTTAAGGTTTCCTCATCAGATGGAATAACTATATTATGTGCACGCATTAGTCTAGTGATTAAACCACCACAAGAAAGCATCATATCTTTTGTTAATAATACAATCATGTTTTGTTTTATCAGATATTCAAAACAGTTGTCTTGTCCTATCATAATCCAATACATTGTTCCTAATTTCATTTGACTTACTTACTTCATCATGATAATATTGTTTTGGAAATGGGATACTTATCACTATGTAATGTACCAATTTTGTGCTAAAGGGTAGCAAATGTTCATAACTTTTTGGAACGATAGAAAGATTTGGGTTACCAAAGATAGTTCCTAATGCCTCAAAATACGTAACCCTAACTGATTCTTCATCCCATAGGCCTCTAAAGTAATAACCTCTTCTTTTTTCATGAATTCCTATAAGGTTGTAAATTATACTATCCGTGATGGGTATTTGATGCCCTAAGAGATAAGTGGACATGCTATCGTTTTCATCTACTTGCAAGTTGTTGTAAAATAATCGAATATGTCTAGGATAAATGGGTTCACTTATTTGGAGGATTGGAAGGACATTTAAGTTGACAAACTATTGAATTGGTTCTAAATTACTCAATTCTACTGGAGCAACATATTTTCTCTTATGAACCCTTTATAGACTCAAAGGTAGAGAATTAAGGGCATGTTGAGGGGAATCAAAGAGTGTAGAATCATATGTTTCATCTACTCTCCTCTTTCCTTTGTCCCTTAAGGATCTTCTAGATGCCATGAGAACACACATAATCAATGAGAGAACTACATATAAGAAGTAAGATTTATCAATGAATTGAGATAAAAGGTTTGAGAATTACCCTTGTAGTGATCTCTTGAAAAGTTGAGATTGATCCTTAGATTTGAAGAAGAGAAGGGTTTTCTTGGGTTTCTAGAGTAAGAGCAAGGAGAATGAGGGGTAGAGAAGGGTTTAGAGGTGTAGGAAAGAGGTGTAGGAGGACTTGGGGTCGGTTCTACCACTGACCCTAAAAGCCTTTTTATAGGGCAGAGTTGCGGGTAGTGCCACCGCCTACAACCAATACTTACTAGTGGTGCCACCGACGATGCACTGTTTTGATGTTGATTTGGCTAGCATTTTTCTTTTGGTATGTAGCAAGCAAATACCCTTGCCTTCTTTTCTTATAAGCAAGATTACAATCATTATGTGATGCCAACATTTATTTGCATAAATATTGCATCAAGTCAAAATTAAGTTCAACTTTTGTAAATAGGAGGAAGAACTCTTATAGAGATGATTAATTCATAAAAGATCAAACGTACCAATGTTCCATGAATCAGATTTCCCCCTTTTTGTAATGAGAGGAAATAATAGTAAATGATTTTGAAAAAGAAAACTGAGAAATTCGAAGAATGTATCAAGGAATTTATGCATTCAAAAGATTTATCATATCTAATTCTTAGAGTGATGCAAGCATTAAACCAGCATCAAGAAGCGTATCATAATGACGTCAAAGGGTACGTCATAGAATGTAAAAAGTATAATATATCAAAGAATACAACTTATCATGGTACTTTTTAGTTCTCTACTCCCTTTTATCAGCATAAGGAAATACATAACCTATTCAGGTGGTAGTAAATCAAAATGCCTAAATAAAGTATTCAGTTATCGACGAATTTGTTACGTCTCGGTTAAGATTTGATCTTGACATAGTTCGATTTGCTCTACTACCCTCTACTAGTCAAGTCACTATTGGATCGGCAGATGAGGAGGGTGCTTGCTTTGTTAGAGGTGCTGCCTCAAGGGGACTGATAGAAGGAGAATAACTTTTCTTATATACAGGTGTTTCTGGTTCTAGTTCATGTGAGGGAGGTTCAGTCATTCTATGTAATCTAATCCAAATTCCATTTCTTACTACGCATCTTAATCAATCTCCTTAATAGTTTTTCATTGATGACATTAAATCGATCTAATTTTAAGGTTTCCTCATCAGATGGAATAACTATATTATGTGCACGCATTAGTCTAGTGATTAAACCACCACAAGAAAGCATCATATCTTTTGTTAATAATACAATCATGTTTTGTTTTATCAGATATTCAAAACAGTTGTCTTGTCCTATCATAATCCAATACATTGTTCCTAATTTCATTTGACTTACTTACTTCATCATGATAATATTGTTTTGGAAATGGGATACTTATCACTATGTAATGTACCAATTTTGTGCTAAAGGGTAGCAAATGTTCATAACTTTTTGGAACGATAGAAAGATTTGGGTTACCAAAGATAGTTCCTAATGCCTCAAAATACGTAACCCTAACTGATTCTTCATCCCATAGGCCTCTAAAGTAATAACCTCTTCTTTTTTCATGAATTCCTATAAGGTTGTAAATTATACTATCCGTGATGGGTATTTGATGCCCTAAGAGATAAGTGGACATGCTATCGTTTTCATCTACTTGCAAGTTGTTGTAAAATAATCGAATATGTCTAGGATAAATGGGTTCACTTATTTGGAGGATTGGAAGGACATTTAAGTTGACAAACTATTGAATTGGTTCTAAATTACTCAATTCTACTGGAGCAACATATTTTCTCTTATGAACCCTTTATAGACTCAAAGGTAGAGAATTAAGGGCATGTTGAGGGGAATCAAAGAGTGTAGAATCATATGTTTCATCTACTCTCCTCTTTCCTTTGTCCCTTAAGGATCTTCTAGATGCCATGAGAACACACATAATCAATGAGAGAACTACATATAAGAAGTAAGATTTATCAATGAATTGAGATAAAAGGTTTGAGAATTACCCTTGTAGTGATCTCTTGAAAAGTTGAGATTGATCCTTAGATTTGAAGAAGAGAAGGGTTTTCTTGGGTTTCTAGAGTAAGAGCAAGGAGAATGAGGGGTAGAGAAGGGTTTAGAGGTGTAGGAAAGAGGTGTAGGAGGACTTGGGGTCGGTTCTACCACTGACCCTAAAAGCCTTTTTATAGGGCAGAGTTGCGGGTAGTGCCACCGCCTACAACCAATACTTACTAGTGGTGCCACCGACGATGCACTGTTTTGATGTTGATTTGGCTAGCATTTTTCTTTTGGTATGTAGCAAGCAAATACCCTTGCCTTCTTTTCTTATAAGCAAGATTACAATCATTATGTGATGCCAACATTTATTTGCATAAATATTGCATCAAGTCAAAATTAAGTTCAACTTTTGTAAATAGGAGGAAGAACTCTTATAGAGATGATTAATTCATAAAAGATCAAACGTACCAATGTTCCATGAATCAGATTTCCCCCTTTTTGTAATGAGAGGAAATAATAGTAAATGATTTTGAAAAAGAAAACTCAATTTTCAAATATCTAGAAATCCTGAAATTATAAGAAAGGAACTCAAGTTTCAAATATTGAGAAATCAAGATCAAATATTTATCACATAAGATTTCAAATAATCATTGCATCATCAAGTCATCAAACATAAAGTATCCACAATCATTTTATAATAGATAGTTCTAATTCTAATGATCTATCCTTTATTGTTTTGGCTAGATAGCTTCATAGGGTATTTTGGATCTTGGTTATAAGTCCTGAGCATCCACTATTATTTTTGCTCCTAGCTTATGATGGTAGATCTTCTACAAGGAGGAGTGATTTTTAAGTAACAACTTGACCTTGGGTGCCTCATAAATCGATCTACTCAATTTATCATGTTGCATTAAATCATTTGAGGTTCCTTTAGGAACCCAAAACAATTTATGTGGACTATATATCTTAAATGGACATTTATAAGCAACATACTTGGGTTTGCAACAAAAGTTGCATTTAGTGTGGGGTGATACATACAAGGTAAGGCCTTTAACAAAGGTGGCTGGATTTTGGTGAGAGCTACTCACAAATCCGATTCCGCCTCTTCTATGAACATGACCCTTAATGGCAAGGATCATGTTCAAGGACTTGCTACCAACTTCAAATTTTTTTAAAGTTTCTTTGAGTAGCAAGTTTTCTTTCTTAAGTACCTCTAAGGGTTCACACTTAGTGCATAGATGCAAAGAAGTATTTGTAAGAAATATTGAAGCGAACTTGTGTTTCTAAATCATTATAATAGAAACACAATAAAACTGATGCAGAAACGAAATAGCGTACCTCCAACCATTGTTGTCAAGAATTTCTGCAGTGGTTTCTTCTTGAACTTTGGTACTTCTTGGCTCAGAACTCTCGTCTTAGATGGTGTAGGAAACCCTTTTGCTTCAAGAGATGATTGAGCCCAGGGACCAAAATTCTCATATATATAGATGTTCTCCCATCAAGAACATTTATCATCACCAACTCATAACGTTCAAGAATTAATCCAAATTTATAACGTTTGGACCATAATTAAAAATCTTTAATGATATTAAATATTTAATTTAATAATAACGGTTTCATGTATAATGAATAAAAACTGAAATCATTTAAACCATAATAAATGAAGAAATTCATGATGATGAATTATGAATCTTAATGAGAACAATTATATTATTATTAAATATGATATTTAATAATAATGGTTACATTCTCTCACTTGGTCCATACGTTTAGCTTAATAATTTGAATTAATCTTTCTCGAACAACTTTCTTAAGAAATAAATACATGAATCATAGCGATAAGTCCTCTAAGAGCAAGTATTATCATCTATGTATCACGATGTATTTAGTTTCTTAATCTTAATGTGGTAATATTACTTAATGAATAAACCTTACGTTTATTCTTGGTCCAGTAACAATATATTTTCTCAAAATAATATACACATGAATGAGAAAATATCACAATATATAAGAGTTTCAATATCATTACAAAGTGGAACCAAGTACCATTTTCTCTACATGATCCTTGAATTTGAGAGGTGGCATGCCTTTAGTCAAAGGATCAGCAATCATCAATTCAGTGCTAATATGCTCAATGACCACTTTCTTTTCTTTTACACGTTCTCTTATAGCTAAATACTTAATATCGATGTGCTTACTTCGACTTCCACTTTTATTATTTTTAGCCATAAAGACAACAGCTGAATTGTCACAGAAAATTCTTAATGGCCTAGAAATAGAATCCATGATTCTAAGCCCATAAATGAAACTCTTAAGCCATACACCATGTGAAGTAGCCTCAAAATAGGAGACAAACTCAGCTTCCATGGTAGAAGTAGCAGTCAAGGTCTGCTTAGCACTTCTCCAAGAAATAGCTCCACCAACCATCATAAAAATATATCCTGATGTTGATTTACAAGAATCAACACAACTGACGAAGTCTGAATCTGAGTAACCAATCACATCCAGATTGTCTGTATGTCTATACATAAGCATGTAATCTTTGGTTCCTTGTAGATACCTCATCACTTTCTTTGTAGCTCTCCAGTGGTCCATACCTGGATTACTCTGATATCGACCTAGCATCCTCACAATAAATGCAATATCAAGTCTAGTACAGACTTGAGCATACATAAGGCTTCCTACGGTAGAAGCATATGGGATGTTTTTCATTAATTCCCTTTCAAAGTTATTCTTCGGGCATTGGTTCAAATTGAACCTATCACCTTTCACAATGGGAGCAACACTTGGTGAACAATCCTTCATCCGAAATCTTTCTAAAAGTTTATCAATATAGGTTTCTTGTGATAGACCTAAAATACCTCGAGGTCTATCTCTATGGATCTTAATGCCAATGACATAAGATGCTTCACCCATATCTTTCATATCAAAATTTTTAGAAAAGAATTGTTTCACCTCATGCAGCAAACCCTTATCGTTGGTTGCAAGCAAAATATCATCTACGTATAAAACAAGGAAACATATTTTACTCCCACTAATCTTCTGGTATATGCATTGATCCATGAGATTTTCAACAAATCCAAATGAAGAAATCACTTCATAGAATTTAAAATACCATTGGCGGGAGGCTTGTTTTAAACCATATATAGACTTCTTAAACTTACAAACCAAGTGTTCACCAACACTATAGGAGAAACCTTCAGGTTGTTTCATATAAACCTCTTCCTCTAGATCTCCATTAAGAAATGTCGTTTTCACATCCATTTGTTGCAACTCAAGGTCAAAACGAGCAACTAATGCCAAACTGATACGAAGAGAATCTTTCTTAGATATAGGAGAAAACATCTCCGTATAATCGATTCTCTCTTTAAAATCCCTTTACAACAAGTTTTGCCTTGTATCTCTCAATGTTGCCTAATGAATCTTTCTTAGTTTTAAAGACCCATTTGTAGCCAATAGCCTTTGCTTCATTAGGCAACTCTACAAGATCCCAGACTCCATTGCTCATCATGGAATTCATCTCTTCTTTCATAGTTTCATGCCACAAATTTGACTCTTTGCAACTCATGGCTTGTGAAAAGGTTTCAGGATCATTTTTGGCTCCAATATTATAGTCAGATTCTTGTAGATATACAACATAATCACTAGGAATTACTGTTCTTTTATTTCTAGTAGATCTTCTTAATGTTGTACCAATGTTTCCTTGAGGAACTTGTGGTTCAACTAGTTGTTCAGGAGCTTGTTGTAATTCCTGAACTGCTTGATCTTATTAGAATACTATCAACAACTTGTGGAATTTTAATGATTGGTTGTTCAATACTAGTTTGTACTTGAGGAGTGCTATGAACTATAACCAATCTATCAGTTGATGTGGAAGGTTGAGATTCAATATGATCATGTGCGGAAACTATGTTCCTGAAATGATTGCTCCCACTAATCACATCATCCTCAAGAAATTTAGCATTTCTTGATTCCACAATCCTAGTTGCGTGAGATGGACAATAGAACCTGTAACCTTTGGACTTTTTAGCATATGCAATGAAATATCCACTAATAGTCCTTGGGTCTAGTTTCTTCTCTTGTGGATTATATATCCTGACTTCAGACGGGCATCCCCAAACGTGCATATGTCACAAACTCGGTTTTCAACCTTTCTATAATTCAAATGGTGTCTTTTGGACAGCCTTGGTTGGAACTCGGTTTAATATATACATAGCCGTCTTTAGTGCTTCAGTCCACAAGAACTTAGGAAGATTGGAGTTGCTAAGCATACTCCGCACCATGTCTAATAATGTTCAGTTTCTTCTTTCTGCAACACCATTCTGGTCTGAAGAACCAGGCATAGTGCATTGGGCAACAATCCCATGTTCTTGAAGAAACTTAGCAAAAGGACCAGGTGCTTTTCCATTTTAAAGTTAAAATGCATGTTCCAATTGCCTCCACATGTGAGCCCATCTTATTTCCTGATAAGATGCTTTGCTCACTTCCCACTGGCTTCCTTAGGTTTTGCATACCCTGCAAAGAGTTTGCAATATGGATTATTGATCTAGAGTCAATCCACCAGGTGTTAATATTAACATTAACCATATTAGATTCATAACACACATATGAGATTGGTTTACCTTTCTTTTCAAGCCATTGTTGGAATTTCGTGCATTCGTCCTTAATGTGTCCCTTTCTTTTACAAAAGAAACACCTTGCTTCTTTCTTGATATCAGCTTGGGGTGGTATTTTACCTTTTCTCTGCTGATAAGCTTTCTGATTGGCTTGATGTTTGTCAGTTTTGTTCTTCCCGCGAATGGTTGCCACCAATGCACTCTCACCCAATTCCATCACCAGCCTCTCTTCTTCTTGAACACACATGGTCATTAATTCATTGATTGACCATTTGTCCTTATGTGTATTGTAAGAAATTTTAAAAGGTTCATATTGAGGTGGAAGGGTGTTCAGAATATAGTGCACCAGGAAGGATTCTGACATATTAACTTCGAGTTTCTTAAGTTGAGCCGCAATATCTCACATTTGCATTATGTGCTCACGCACACCCTTTATGTTGATGAGTCTAAGGGATGAGAATTTCATTATTAGGGTACTTGCTAGTGCCTTATCCGAAATGACGAATTGTTCATCAATAGCTTTTAGCAAGTCTCGGACATTTTCATGCTGATCAACAGAACCACGTATGCCAGCAGTTATCTTAGTTTTAATAAACATCACGCTGAGCCGATTGGATCATTCCCATCGCTCATATAACGCGATCTCATTAGGAGTGCTGGTATTAGTGACTATAGGTGGTTAGTTTTTCCTAATAGCATAATCAATATCCATCCACCCTAAATGGAGGAGAATCCTCTCCTTCCATATCTTATAATTATCACCATTAAGTTCGGAAATATCACATCGAATATCAGAGAAATTAACAGTTTGAGAAACTGCATAAAATCAAACATGCTTATGTCAAAATTTGAAGCTTAATAGACTAAATTACATGTTTTACCAATGTGAAACATGCCAAAAAATATGAATCTCATGACATAAAAATTGCCTGTGGGCTAAATTCTTAATTCAAATAGATTCAAATAGTCTTTATGATAAAACTATCAAACTATATTCCAATTCATAATCCCTGTGGGTAAATTATGAAAATAATTTGATATTTTATCCTAATTAATTATATTAAATATAATAAAAGATCCTGTGGGATAATAATTATTATATGAAATATAATCAGTCACAATATGATGTCTAATTACTTATGTGATCCTCATTTTAACTTTATATATAATTTTAATTAATTAAGGATGCTGTGGTAAATATTAATTAATTAAGATTATATGGATCACTAGACATTTTAAATATATAAAAATTGACTCATATGCATAATTTATATATCTAAATATGCATACGTAATATAAGCATTTTACCGACTAAAAATGTTGAAAGTGATATTTCCTCATGATTTTCAACAAAATATATCAAGAAGTTTCCAAGAAGAAACCAAAATCAAATCATTTTCATGGCATAAAAATGAAAACCTTTTCATATCAAGGCAGAGGTCAAAAGGCTCTGATACCAAATGTAAGAAATATTGATGTGAACTTGTATTTCTAAATCATTATAATAGAAATACAATAAAACTGATGCGGAAACAAAATAGCATACCTCCAGCCATTGTTGTCAAGAATTTCTGCAGTGATTTCTTCTTGAACTTTGGTACTTCTCGGCTCAGAACTCTCGCCTTGGTGTAGGAAACCCTTTTGCTTCAAGAGATGATTGAGCCTAGGGACCAAAATTCTCATATATATAGATGTTCTCCCATCAAGAACATTTATCATCACCAACTCATAACGTTCAAGAATTAATCCAAATTTGTAACGTTTGGACCATAATTAAAAAACTTTAATGATATTAAATATTTAATTTAATAATAACGGTTTCATGTATAATGAATAAAAACTGAAATCATTTAAACCATAATAAATGAAGAAATTCATGATGATGAATTATGAATCTTAATGAAAACAATTATATTATTATTAAATATGATATTTAATAATAACGGTTATAGGATTATCATGCTTAAGTTTTTCAAATTCAACATTTAAAATGACATGCACTTTTTTTAATGAATTATACTTTTTACTCAAAGTTCTACATTCATCAAACAATTCATGAAAAGCACTAAAAATCTCATCGAAAGATAAATTTGTATCTAATGAACTACTTGCCTCATCTCCGATAGCCATTAGTACATAATTGGCGATTTCTTTGTTTCTTTGTTCTTCTCCTTCGGAATCACTTGAATCATCCCACATTGCTTTAAGCGCCTTCTTCATCTTTGGTTGTTTCTTCTTTATTTGGGGATATTCGCTTTTGAAATGTCTTAGAGGGTTGTTAAAATTCATATTCAATAATATTCCATAAATCAAAGCTCAAAGATAGTAAGAAAACTCTCATTTATGTTTTTCAATATGTGTAGTCCGTCTCATTAAATATTAGAGGACGACTGATAGAGTAACCCTCTTGAAAGTCGTAAAAAGCCATCTCTCTTAGGTGTTAATCCAAATAGAGAGAAACTTGGTTTTGATACCAATTGTTATGACCGAAATCAGCACTAAGAGGGGGGGGGTGAATTAGTGCTTTCATAAAAATTATGTCGATTCAAAAATCTCATTCGATGAAACTTGTATCGAAAAATGTTAACTTGAAAACACGTTCGTAAGCATAGTGAGAGTAAAATATTAGTTTATAATATAAATAAAAAGCATAAAGTAAATACAAATCAGACTGGAATAATGGTAGATTAAGATAGTTGTATGATTCATGTGAAAATAATGAGAGTAGATTAAGATAGAAATCCTTATCTTAATTATTTATTTGTTTACAAAACCTGCATGTTATTTATTTCTGCTACATCTTCATCTTCTTAGAAATATGTCACATTCAAATCCCTTACGTGACATACTTGATGTCAACCGCCTCGCTGGTCCAAATTATACCAATTGGCTCCGTAACCTGAGAATCATTCTCATGGCGGAGAAAATCACGTGTTCTTGTTATAGTGATGCCTACACCATAGGAAGGGGCAAGCGAGGATGAGATCACTCACTACGTGAAATACATAGATAACTCTACTCTTGCTCAGTGTTACATGTTAGGGCTCTATGACTCCTGAGTTAGAGAGACAACATGAGCAGATGGATGTTAGATCCATTATCCTACATCTTTGAAAATTATTTGAGGAACAGGAAATGACTCAATGATATGAGATATCCAAGAGTCTCTTCCGTGCCAAGATGATTGGGGGACACCAATTCAGAATCATTTCCTAAAAATGATTGAGTGGATAGAGAAACTCACAAGTCTAGGAATGGTCCTAGAGGATAACCTGTGCGTGGATCTTTTGCTTCAGTCCCTACTAGATTCCTTTTCACAATTCATAATGAGAATTTTAATTATGAACAAGCTTGAGGCGATTCTCCTAAGCTCTTCAATATGTTGAGGGAGGCAGAGAGCACTATTAAGAAAGAGAAGCTAGTTCTCTATATTGGTGAGACTAAAAGAAAAGAAAAGTAGAAAAGTCCCTTATGAAGGGCAAAGGCAAGGGCAGACTGAGTAAAGCAAAGGTTGCTAAGAAAGACCAGGCAAAAGACAAAGGTTAGTGCTTCACTATGGCAAAGATGGGCATTGGAAGAGGAACTACAAAAAGTACCTTGCAAAGAGGGCGAAACAGAAGCTTGGAGAAGCTTCAAGTACATTCATGATTAGTCTCTAGTTATCAGATTTTTGTGATAGTGCATGGTATTGGATACCGGTAGTTACTTATCACATTTGTAATTTATTACAAATTAGAGGGTTTATTGCTTATGCTAGACACTACTCCACATATCATGAACGTAAGTGTGTCCAAGAGGAAATGAGATAAGGTGACTAGTGATACCTGTGGCATTGTCGGCTAGGTCATATCCATGAGGGAAGAATTCAAAAGTTACTAAAGGATAAATATTTAAATCTATTCAACTATGAGTCATATGTAACTTGCGAGTTTTGCCTTCATGGAAAGATGACAAACTCTCCATTTAGTGGAACTAGAGAGAGCCACTGAGTTGTTGAACTCATACATAGTGATGTATGTGGTCCTATGTCACTCATGTTATAATGGTTACTCCTACTTCATTACTTTTACTAATGATTTCTTAAGGTATGAACATGTATACTTGATGAAGTACAAATTTGAGTCCTTCGAGAAATTTAGAGAATATAGAATGAAGTAGAGAATCATACTATACTTGATGAAGTACAAATTTGAGTCCTTCGAGAAATTTAGAGAATATAAGAATGAAGTAGAGAATCAGACTGGAAAGAGTATCAAGACTCTTCGATGAGATCGAGGAGGTGAGTACTTGAGTACAGAGTTCACCCAGTTCCTCAAGGACCATAGGATTCTGTCCCAATGGACATCTCCTTATAGACCCCAATTCAATGGTATATCCGAAAGGAGGAATCGAACACTAATAGATATGGTGCGGTCCATGATGAGTTTCGTCGACCTCCCCGTCTCATTCTGGGGATACGCCCTAGAGACTGTAGCTTACCTTCTTAATAGAGTTCCAACTAACTTGGTAGTATCTACACCATATGAGATATGAAAAGGGAAGAAGCCCAATGTTAAGGTTATTAAGATTTGGGGCTGCCCTGCCCACGTTAAAAGACATAATCCCGATAAGTTGGAATCGAGGATGGAGTGATGCAAGTTCGTGGGATACCCCAAGGAAACTTATGGATATTATTTCTATCATCCCAAGGACCAAAAGGTCTTTGTAGCCAAGAGAGCGGTGTTCCTTCAAAAGGAACACATTCTAGGCAGAGACAATGGGAGCATGATAGAGTTGGGCGAGGTTGGAGAACCTAGCTCAAGCACCACTCCACAGCCCGAGTCTATTCAAGTACCTAGCACATAAGTTTCGACTTTACATAGGTCCGACAGAGTATCTCATCCTCCTAAGAGATAAGTGAGACATATTAGAGGAGAGGATGTCGAGGATATTGATTCGTAGACCTATGAGGAGGCTATATTTTGGCATTTTTATCACTTTATATTGCTTGTTGCATATATGCATATATATTGTGATATCCGTGGATTTGTGTAATGGGAATCGGATCATAATGAGATCATGATAATGAGATCGATTCGCCTTTAAACATAGACCCTAAATAATCCTGGTCATAGGTTACTCGAAAGGAACATCGAGATAACCGGATAGACTGGTATGCTATATACTCATCCATATGATGGAGGCAACTAGTCTCATAGCTGCTTATGTACAATATAGGTGCTCATTGGAGAATGAGTTCAATGATTGATCCGCTCACGGAATATTGGATAGTTGATGATGCCTTATTGTCAGATAGTGATTTTATGGTCCTAGTAGTGTATCCGGTCCTTAGACTTAAGATACCAAGGATGCCTTGTATGAGTACTTTACTCTTTGATATCAGACTTATAAGTTTGGAAGTTCCAAATCTAGTATAGCCGGTTATTGGGAGTGGCAGCCAACCTTACAAGGGCTACTGAGTGTTGATAGAGGATCATCTACTCTCGGTATCATGAGAGGAATATTCTGTGTATTATTGCTCAGAAAAATCCTTATCCAAGGTTACTTGGAATGAGAGAGAAAGAATTCTCCGGGAGAATCCGATTAGAGAGAGACTCGAGGAGAAATCGTATGGGCCTAACAGCACCATACCCACTATTTGGTCTTTGGGATATTAGATGGATGAGAGACTATAGGTATACCATAACTGAGGATAGATAGGTCCAAAGGATTGGATTTCCTTGTATCGTTTAGGGACTGCGACGTAGTGGCCTAGTACGTCCGCAGTCGATGAGTCAAGTGAATTATTATGGAGATAATAATTCACTGAGCCAGAAGGAGTTCTGATAGGTATGACTCATGGCCAGCTCGATATTGGGCCTAGAGGGTCACACACATATGGTAGGTGTTGCGACGAGTAGAGGTTCGGATATGAGATATCCGTTGGATCCACTATCTTATTGGATATCCAATAAGCCCCTAAATTATTGGATCCCATGGATAAGATCCAATAAGAGCTATTAAGATATTATTAGATAGAGACCCACTAGTCTAAGAGGTTTGGATAATTGGATGGAGATCTAGTATCCAATAGGGTAGGATCCATTAGGGTTAACTAGGAGCCTCTATAAATAGGAGGGAACTAAAGGCACATAGGCTAGGGCTTCTTAGTAGCCATCTCCTATTCTCCTCTCCCCTTCTCCTCCTCATATAGTAGGCTTGGAGATTTGATTTGAGGAGCATCGTTGCATCCCTGTTGTATGGATTACCGCTAGAGAGGAGAACGCTTGACCTCCTTCATCCACTCCTACTGATCTACAAGGATTTAGGAATATACGATCTCCCTAGGTAACATAATTGTCTCACATATGGTTTTTTGTATCATAGGTTTTTGCGCACCAATCTACACACGATGACAAACACGTATAGGAAAATTTGGTGTTTTTGTTTTATGTTCTTTCGCTGCGTATGTGATGCCGCCCTTAGATTTCCCAATATCTACAACATCATATCCTCGAGCTACTACTAGCACCACCTCCAGTTCTTAGGCTAATAACTGCTCTAATTTGAAGCTTGATCATAAAATCTGTATCAAAAATATAATTAACCAAATATTGAGTGCAAATATGGTTTATGAGTAAAGTGAATAATAATAAGCAATCACTAACAAAAGTCACAAGTAAGACAAGGAATGCAAATCAATTTATAGTAGTTCAATCTTTCTAACCTATGTCCACATTCAACTCCTCTTCTCTTAAGACTATTGGCTTTCACTACCAATCTTCTTTTCAACTAATGAAGATTAATTTCTATGTTATAGCTTTTCTCCTTTTTATAGGCCTAGGAGAAAACCTCTACACTCACTCTTTTATCAAAGATCTCTCACCTTATATAATTCAGTATCACAATTAAACTTATGAGAGAGGAAAAGACTCAAACACTACTTAAATAGAAAGTTACAACAATAAGCCTCTAAAGGCTTTAAAAATAGAGTCAAAAAATTTAAATTCCTAAAATTTTGAGGTACGGACAATATTACCATTCATATTGGGCAATACTACCACCACAACTTTTGATGACGTAATTTTGGATTTTGTTAGTACTACCATCGTCAAATTTAAAATTTTGGTAGTACTACTACTATCCTATGTGGTACTATCATTGCCATAAGTGGTACCATCGCCCAAAAGCCTAACAAGTACAAATAGTGCTTGTCGAATGACTCAAGCGGTACTATCGCCTGGGCTTGATTACCACTTATTGAATCTCATATTTTAATGATAAAACTAATTAATAAAGTTATGATCTAATGTGCATTTCAGTGATGCAGAACTAGCTTCAATCAAGGAAAGATAAATCGATTAAAGTAATTGACTCAAAGGTTGGGTCGGAATGGAATATGTTAAAAGATTGGATGTCAAGCCGGAGGACTAGTCGACATATCGGCAAAAGGCTTCGTGCCATGAGTTCAAGCATTAGGCCAAAAGGATAAAAAATTATGCTAAAGAGATCGGATATTGCGGAGGTTAACATGTCGATTTGGCAATACGCCGAAGGAGAGGACGATGCACCGAAGTTACAGATGAAGTGTCGAAGGGTTGGATGAAGCGCCGGATGAACCAATGACATATCGGATAACATATGATTCATGTTTGTAATCAATTATGTCTTGATTGAAGTAGTCTATGTTGTAATTGAGTTGGTTTTAAACGTAATTAGGCCAACTCAATTAGGAAACTATTGGGCTTGATTTGGGCACATTGAGAAGATCATTCAATGACCCAAAAGTTGGGTCAAGCAGTGGCACCGCCAAACCAAGCGGTGGAACCACCAAAGGCTTAGTCTTCGAGGCTATCAAATGGTGGTAGTACCCAAACATAGTCTCTCAGATTGTGTTAGGTAGTAGTACTGCCTATTGTCAATTTACAAGCGGTAGTACTACTAGTACCTTGAAAACCTGGGATGAGACCGTTTTGGCTTTAAATTTGAATCCATTTAGAGCCTATAAATACTCCACTCATCCTTGCCTGGTTTCAACGTGAACTGAGAACAAAAATTGGGGAAAATGCTATTGTAATCTTGTGATAATTCCCCTCCTCTAGCTCTAAGTGTTGATTTTAGTCTAAGAGAGGGGTGATTGGGTTGTAAAGGTTA
The DNA here is from genome assembly GCA_004837865.1 of Musa balbisiana. Classification (NCBI taxonomy): domain Eukaryota; kingdom Viridiplantae; phylum Streptophyta; class Magnoliopsida; order Zingiberales; family Musaceae; genus Musa; species Musa balbisiana. The sequence continues at coordinate 15,375,166 of CM017194.1, read as the reverse complement.
TATCTTAAAACCATAAAAAGGAGAAAAGAGTTGTAAAAGGGTAGTTGATCTTCACCTATTGAAAGAAAATTGATAGTGGAAGCCAGTGGCCTCGACGGAGAAGGAATCGAGAGTGGACGTAGGTTGGGACGACCGAACCACTATAAATTTGATTTACATTTGCTTTATGCTTTTCATTTATATTGCAAACTGATTTCTTACTCTCACTACGCTTATAAATGTGTTTTCAAGTTAACATCTTTCTAGTATGAGTTTCATCAAATGAGATTTTTGAATCGACGTAATTTTTGTGAAAGCACTAATTCACCCCCCCCCCCTCCCCCCTTTAGCTCTAAGTATTGATTTCAGTTTAAGAAAGGAGTGAGTGGGTTGTAAAGGTTATCTCCTAAACCCATGAAAAGGAAAAAATGGTTGTAAAAGGGTAGTTGATCTTTGCCTGTTGAAAGAAGATTGATAATGGAAACCGGTGGCCTCGACGGAGGACTCGGGAGTGGACATAAGTCGAGATGACCGAACCACTATAAATCTGATTTGTATTTACTTTATGCCTTTTATTTATATTACAAACTAATTTCTTACTCTCACTATGCTTACGAACATGTTTTCAAGTTAACATTTTTCGATACAAGTTTCATCGAATGAGATTTTTGAATCGACGTAATTTTTATGAAAGCACTAATTCACACCCCCCCTCCCTCTTAGTACTGATTTCGGTCATAACAATTGGTATCAAAACCAAGTTTCTCTCTGTTTGGATTAACACCCAAGAGAGATGGTTTTTTACGGCTTTCAAGAGGGTTACTCTATCGTTCGTCCTCTAATATTTAATGAGATGGACTACACGTATTGAAAAACATAAATGAGAGTTTTCTTACTGTCTTTGAGCTTTGATTTATGGAATATTATCGAATATGATTTTTAACAACCCTCTAAACCTATGAATGAATGGAATGATTTTGAAACTATACATGACATATGGAACACTCTTGAAATTACACATAAAGACAGAAGTAGAGTTAAAGAATCAAAAATTAATCTTTTGATACATAGTTTTGAATTATTTCGAATGAAACCAAACGAAACTATTGGAGACATATACACTCGTTTTACGAATGTCATTAATGGTTTGAAAGCAATTGGTAAAAGTTTTTTTTATTTTAAACTTATTAACAAAATATTAATATTCCTTCCAAAATGTTGGGATGTGAAAGTGTAACATCCCTCGTTTCTAAATTTTTGTATAAGTTTCTAATTATAAGGTAAGTATCCATTTTAAATTTTATAGAAGAGTCTAAATATAAATCTAAGAACCTATTTATAAAATATGGGGACCTGTTTAAAAAAATTTTGAGGACTTATTTGTAAACCCTAAGGACGTAATCGTAAATATAAATAATACACGGACTAAACTATAAAATACACAAAATAACAAATCCCACCACCTAAGCCTCTCTACCTTCATTCTTAAGGAACCTGAGAAGGCAACTTGTGTTAGAGAAAAGAGGAAGAGAGAAAGAAGAAGAAAAGAAAAAAAAGAAGATGAGAAATTTGGGGCTTTGGGTTTTTTTACTCAAATCTTTCCATTTGGGGTCAAAACTCTCAAAGGCAAGTGTTCTAACCCCATCCTATAAAAATATTAGTCTATGTTCTTATATTAATTCTGAATAATTTGAAAGATTTTAGCTTAGAACTTGATATTTCTCTTGTTAGATACAAAATCATGAATCTGAAATTTTTCGGTAAACTAAACTTTATATATTATTTCAGACATAACTTTTATAACCAAAATTAAATTTAAGAAAAACCTAATTCATTTGAAAATATACTCTTAGACCTTTCTTTTGACACTAATATTGAATGATTTGGACACCGAATACATACCCTAACTTCTGTTTCAATTAACCCTATAGATTCTACAAAACAGGGATCGTAATTTTTTATCTTCGGATATTAAACTACTTATAAGTCCCGATTGGAAACTCTGATTTATGCAAAACTTATTTTTTTGAAAACTAGTGTTAGGACCCTTTTTCTGAGCTTTTAAATAATGTTTATTGAGTCTGTTTAGTTCAGTTAGGTTTAGGTAGAGGTTTATTTAATATTTATTTATTATTATAGTCCAAGTCCTAGTGGACTCTGGGTGGAACTCTATAAATAGTGATGTAATCATTTCTCTTGAATCAAGAATTAAATCAATCAATCAAATGTTATTCCAGTCTGTGGAGAAACTTTAGGAGGTCGATCCCCTCGAAGCAATCAAGGAGGCTGATCCCCCTCAAAGCGGATCATTCCCTTTTCTCCTTTTCTCCCATTTTCTCTTCTTTTTTCAATGATAAAATTTTAGGGTTCTTATCAATTGGTATCAGAGCCTATGATAAGACTTTAGGGTCTTATCAATTGGTATCAGGGCAGCAATCCTTAGCATTCTCGTTGCAGTTCATCATTAAAAAAAATAGCAAAAAAGAAAGAAAGAAAGAAGAGAGAGAAGAAGAAAAGCCACAGCCACACACCCCTGCTTCCCCTACTTGCTCTCCGGCCAACGACCGACCCTTCCCCGCTTCTAGTCAGAGTCCACTGTGGTTGTCGCCTCCCACCCGAGCCACAACCACTGCTAGGAGACGACGCTGCCCAGCGTCCCATCCTGCCACTAGCCTCGCTCCCCTTCTCCACCGCCGTTGTAGGGCAATCCATTCTTCACCGCTGCCGCTGCTCCTTGGCCACCAACCACCTCCTCTCTAGCACCTCGCTGTGGTTCGGATAGGGCGACTCACCTCCTCACCACCGCCCCTGCTTCCCGGCAGCCCACACCCCTATTTCAGCCCATTGCACCCCTACATCCCTTCTTCCCCACTACCACTGCAAGGCAACTTCTTCCCCACCACCGCCGCTACTTCCCGGTCGCTCGATCACCGCCGCCCGCCTCCCAGCCGCAACCCTAACCGAGCGCCCCATCCCTCCCCCCCCCTTAGGTCACAACCGCAGCCGCCGATTGCCACAGCCTCTCGTTGTAGTGGTTGCATAAACAGAGCTTCCTCTGTTGCCGCAGCCCCCCTCGATCCCTGCCGCAACCCTCGCTGCCTCCTTCTCCACCACTGCCGCTGTGCTCCGGTAACGCACACACCGCAGCCCCCCGTCGATCCCTGGCATGACCCTCGCTGCCTCCTTCTCCACCGCCACCACTGCACTCCAACCAACGACCACCATTGATGCAGCCACCCTCCAACAACACACGCAGCAACTGCAGCAAGTTCTTGTGCGGCCGCTTCAACCTCGGCAACGCATGCACCGACTCCTCTTATCAACCTCGGCCGCTTCAATGGCACCGTCGTGTCCTCAATCACACGTGATCCCTCGACATCACCAGCGCCTCCTTCTATAGTGCGATAGAGACAAAGCAATGCTGCCTTCCATCCATGTCGTCGCAGCCACCGCAGCGGCAGTCGTCGGTCCTCTTGCTACTATGAACGCCAGTTGCCACCACCATCGTCGCTGCTACCCAGCCAGTGATGACGCTGCTCGCTGCCCAGCCGTTATCCTTGCAGCCTTCTCATGACAAAAATAGGGCAAATCACCGATTGCCCTTGTTCCCCACAGTGCCACCGTCAATTCCTATTCGCCACTACAACCTCAACCTCAGCCACTTCAACACCACCTCCCTCTTGTTTTGCCTTCACTGCCTTTGTCGCAGCTACCGGTTGCCATCATTGCAGCCTTAACCCGATTGTTCGGCGATCGCTCCCTTGAGTTACAACAATTGCAGTCGTCACCTTCCAGCCCCCGACGATCTCATCTCACGCAGCAACTAAAACATAGGGCAGCACTTTTACCTCCTCGCAGCGACCGCAGCACTGCCCTTGACATCCATTTCCTCGGCAGTTTTGTAGCCATAGTGCGGATGCCCTTGACCAGACATCAGAAACAAGAACTGGGGATTACCGATTTGTAGTCATACGTAATGGCTGCCAATAACTTAGTAAAAACACAAATGGAAGCATTGGAAACCAGAATTGAGAATTGGCTACAAGAAACCCTTAATGATTTCAAAAAGGACCTACTAGAGAGCCTTAATAAATTTCAACAAGGTGAGAGCTCAAGTTCTACGTTGCATAGATATGGAAATATAGGAAAAAGGCCCCAAGATTGTGATACAAACTACTCACACATGAAGGTGGATGGACAGCTTGCCAAAATTTGTCAGACTTATACAGTATTGGAATATCATAGTAGGTTTGAAAGATTATCAAATCAAGCTAGAGATTGGTCGGAACGACAACTTCTGGATACATTTATTGAAGGGCTTATTCCAGAGATCCGGTATGAAATTAAGACTCGTCAACCTCGTACTATGATAGCTACGATCTCATTTGCATATCTACGTGAGAAAAAATTAGCAAGGAAAGATCAACAAGGGGTTTATACTATGATGAAAAGTGGAGTATGGAGCACCAATGTAAACAAGGGCAACTTCTGATGATTGAACCAATTAGAGAGGAACCAAAAGCTAAGAATGTGGACTTCGATCATGAAGGTATAAATTCTAATAAAGATATTATAACTACCACACATATAGTGCATGTATTATCGGAAGCAAAAGAGTTGGACTCTGATCATGAAGGTGTGAAAACTGATAAAGATATTGAAGCCATCACACATATAGTGTATGCATTGACTGGCTACACTAACCCACAAACCATGAAAATCGGAGGAACTTTGAAGCATCAGCCTATCACTATTTTGATTGATATGGGTAGCACTAATAATTTTATGGATAGGAAAGTTGTAGCCCGATTAGCTCACCATATTGAAGGCTATGACAGATTCGAAGTAAAGATCGCTGATGGATGGATTTTAACTTATGATAGCAAATGTTCAAAGATAAAATTAGTTATACAGGACCAAGAGTTTCTTCCAACGATTACTACACTGAAAGATCGATCTGTTGCTTACACTATCAAAAAGTGGAGACTATACTTGATCAACTAGTTGTTATGTGTTGCAGATAGTCTATGATTGAAGTGTTGAAAGAGAAGCTCCCCAAGATTAATGCTGCTTAGCCTTGAGGACAAGGCTGATTTAAAGAGGAAGAAACTGTTAGGACCCTTTTTCTAAGCTTTTGAATAATATTTATTCAATCTATTTAGCTCAGTTGTTTATTGAGTTTGTTTAGTTCTGTTGGAGTAAGGTAGAGGTTTATTGAATATTTATTTATTATTAGAGTCCAAGTCCTGGTGGAACTCTATAAATAGTGATGTAATCGTTTCTCTTGAATCAAGAAATAAATCAATCAATCAAATGTTATTCCAGTCCATGGAGAAACTTTAGGAGGCTGATCCCCCTCGAAGCGAATCATTCCCTTTTCTCCTTTTCTCCCATTTTCTCTTCTTTTTTCAATGATAAATCCTTAGGGTTCTTATCAATTGGTATCAAAGCCTACAATAAGACTTTAGGGTCTTATCAACTAGACTCATAGATCTTTCTTTTGATACTTAGATTAAAAGATTTAGAGTCTAAATACCTGCTCAGTTATCTATTGAATCCGACCCTATGAATTCTACAAAATAGAGATTTTATTCTCTAACCTTTGGTTACCAAATTATTTATAACTCTCTTTTAAAAACTTCAATTCAATGAAAATTATTTTACCTGAAAGTAGATTGAAATATCTTTCTAATAATATATTTTTTGAGTAAATTGGAGCACAATTGATAGTATGAATTATTTGTTCAATGTGTCTCTCAAATTCTGCTAGAATCAAACTTTGGTTGATTTTGTCTATTCTTATTTTATTTCCTTTAAAAATTGATTTCATCTAGTATTCTTATAACAATTATGTTATATGTGTTTGCTTAGAATCCTTGCATGATCTTATCCTTAAATTGTTTATAATACTTGAAACCGATTATATAAAGTCTATATTGTATCGCATTATTTCGTATGGGCACATATATGTTTCGTTGTTCCGCATGTGCTTCCGATACATACCAAAATTCTTGTATACTCTCACCTTTATTTCCTTTTAAATTTGAATGCAATTATAAAAGATTATATTTACATTATATTGACTCATAATGGCACATGTATGTTTTATTATTCCGCATGTACTTTTGATATGTGATAATTTTATTGTTCATACTATCCTTTTGTACTTTGGTGTTTGTGGGATACTATGAACTTTTGCTAGAAATGGTAAAGAGAGTTATGCATAGAGCCCGCGATGCTCTGTTGGCCCCCTCTGACTTCACCTAGACATGAGTGGATGGAGCTCCCAAACGTGGGAGACTTATCTCTAGTGGTTATCCAGAAATGGATGAACCATATTCTATCTGTAATCCTACTACACCTTCTATATGTTTGATATGATATCTAAAGCTTTGGTTATATGTTTCTATATGTGCTTTGAATAAGAATGAAATGAATGCAATGTCAAATACTATGTTTAAGCTTTTATTTCATAATTGTTCTTTGATATGCTCCGAAATGGTTCATATGTCATTGATACACTCTGAAACATTTCATATGTCATTGATATACTCTGAAATGCTTCTTATGCCTCTGAAATATTCATACACTATTGATACACTTTAAAATATTTCATATACCATTGATATATTTTGAAATATTTCATTTGTCATTGATATGCTCCAAAAAACTTCATATGTCATTTATAAGCTCTAAAATGTTTCATTCGTTATTGATATGCTCCGGAACATTCTATACGCTATTAATATACTCTAATTACTCTTTATTTTATTTGTTATGAACCAAATATGTTTGATTAAAATGATATTTATGATTCTGTATCTAATGAGATAATTCTTGTATTCTACCTTGCATTTTGATACCTTATTTGTTTGAAAACTATCGTCTTTTTCCACAGATATGTTAGTCACTTGTTGAGGTTTATATGCTCACTCTGTTACTATATAAATTTTTCGGGATATCTTGTCGTTCGCTCAAATATTAAAATTAGGTTGAGATAGTGGAAAGCTAGAAGATCTTTGGTAGATCTTTATTAGTAGATATGTTTTTGTTGTATAAGTACACTTTGTATCTAATGAAATTTGACGGTAAATCTAAACTTATGGGTTTTGTAAAAGTTTAAAAGACTTCTCATGTTTAGGATTCTAGAATGTTAAGTTTAATTTGTATAATGATATGAACTTGTGGTAAATGTTAGTTTTGTGATTATATAGATTCCTACACTTATGGATTTATGTTGCAGTTACTGTTTTGGTGAGTTGGCTTTAGATTTGATGAATCATCGAGCGATGTGTTGTATAATTATAAACCACATAGGTTTTATAGATCGTTTGATGTTTGAATGTTTTTAGTATCCTCAAATGTTAGTTTGGATCTTGGATTGATTTATGATGAAATTTTAATATTATCGATTTGAGGGGCATAATAGTAGTGGTATCAGAGCATGATTTGAGGATGACTAAGATCTTTTTGTTGATATGCTAAAGGTGTAATATATCTTGAGGTTTTGTAACTTATGTAAAGTGGTTAATAAAAAAAAAATTCTCTTTTGATATTTTTTAGAAAGCAAGGATGACGAGGTCATTGGGTTCTCTTGTTGCATCTACTGTTGATCAGTTAAGTGGGATTATACAAACTCTTGAGACTATGACTCATGTGATGTAATAAGTCCAATAAGGAAGAAATGATGGAGCGAGGACATCAAACCAGACTGGGTTGGGAATTGAATAGTTTAAGAAGCTTAGTCCTCCCAGCTTTAGTGGTGAGCTTGATCCAATGGTAGCAAAATAGTGGATGATGCGAATAGAGAAAATATTTGATGTCTTAAACTGCCTTGATGATCAAAAGGTTTCTCTGGCCACCTTTATGTTGGAAGGAGAGGTTAAACACTGGTGGAGAACAATAAAGAGAATTTCTGAAGTCAAACATGAGCCAATTATTTGGAAGATATTCGTAAAAAAGTTCAATGATAAATATTTCTTTGATTGTATTAGAGAGTAAAAAGAATTGGAGTTCTTAAATCTTATCTAAGGAAATATGATGGTAGCAATATATAAATCTAAATTCATTGAGCTCTTCAGATTTGCCATGTATATGACTAATGATGAACCTAGAAAAGCAAAGAGGTTTGAAAGGAGACTAAAGCTAGCGATAAGAAGTCAAATATCCGCCTTAAAACTCCAAGTATATGTTGATATGGTAGAAAGAGCTTTGATAATTGAAAGAAACTTGGAGGAAATTTAGGAAATCAAAGGTAAAAACAATAAGGACAAATTTACTAGCAAAAGTAAAAGAGAAAATGAAAATGAAGCTAGTAATAAGAGGGTCAAGACATCTAGATTTGAAAAAGGGAAACCACTATAAAAGACTCAGTCATGTGCAAAATACGGATTAAATCATAAAACAAGTTAGGATTTTCATATGACTAGAGCTTGGTTTGCTTGCGGGAAGTTGGATCATCAAATAAAAGATTACCCTATGAAGAAGAAGAAAGAGCCACTGCCTTCTAGACCATCAGCCTATGCTAAAGTATATATTATCATTGAACAAGATTCTATTACGATCAAGAGTGGCACTTAGGGGGGGGGGGGGGTGAATTAGATTTGGTCTACATGTCACATACATACATATTTAATATATATCTACATCACATTCAAATATATATACATAGTTAGTAGGTGTATAAGCAATCACATATCACATAAGCAATCACACCAAATGATCATAGATTGCAGCCTAATGTGATCAGGCCCGAGCCAATGAGCCTAATCACTCACATCAAGATCTATGAATACAGTGGTGCATCTCTATGCCATGTGATTGTCCATCTCATCCTCGTCGGTTCTGTTGCCATCTCGATGCATCTCCATACATCACGATCGTCCGTCTTAACCTCGTGGGTCCCGCTATCGCTTCCACGCTCTCGTTGTACCTCCTCGTGTGATTATAACTTAATCATAGACACATAGGCCCGACAATAAATGAGAAAAATAGAGACTCGCATGTCTCAATAATAATAATAATAATCACATCACATGTACACACATCACACGGTCTATGATCATCCGTCCATATTATACATCACATGTACATATCATCATCGTATAAGACTACTAGATAATAATAATAATAATAATAATAATAATAATAATAATTAATTTTTTAATTAATTAATATTTTTTAAAATTCGGGATATATAGAGATTTTTTTGAATTATGAGGGGTATTTTAGTAATTTAGATAGAAAGGATAGCATTCAAAAATTTTAAAATTCTGAGGGGATAAATCTATCATTCTTCAAAAAAGTCGTAATCCCTTTTCTCCCTTGTTGTGTTGCAGCGACTATCGCTGGAGGTAGGTCATAGGCTGCCGACTTGCTGCTGTAGGTAGGTCATCAGCTTCATGTGCCTGCATGGAGATTGACAGCGGTACCATCTATGAGGGCAACAACAATTGTTGCTTTTTCTTGCTTTTGCGTCAATGATTTTGACGTCAAAAGATTTTCTAAAACATAGCACATGCAGTTCAAAACTAATCTTTCGCATGAACAACTTGGCTCTGATACTACTGTAGAAAAATCTATGGGCGACATCACATGCGCAGCAGAAGAGCATAAAATAAAAAACCCCGAAATTTCTCATAAAAATGTTCATCATTGTGCGAAGATTGGTGTGCAAAATCTGTGAAACTGAAAACCACGTGTGAGATAGTTATGTTACCTAGGGAGATCGTATATCCCTAAATCCCTACAGATCTATAGGAGAGGATGAGAGGATGAAGGAGGTCAAGCGTCCTCCTCTCTAGCGGTGATCCACATAGTAGGGCTATAATGATGCTCCTTAAATCGCTACTCCAAGCTCCACACCTGCTATCTAAGGAGGAGAAGGGGAGAGGAGAATAGGAGGTGGTAACCAAGAAACCTCAAGCCTATGAGCCTTTGGTTCCCTTCTATTTATAGAAGTCTCATATCTACTCAACCCTAATAGATCTTACCCTATTGGGTATTGGATCTTCATCCAACTATCCAAGCCTCTTAAATTTGGTTCTCTATCTAATAATCTCTCATTGGCTTTTATTATATCTCATCCATATGATCCAATAATTCAGGGACTTATTGGATATCCAATAAGATAGAGGCTCCGACAAATATCTCATATCTAAACCTCTACTCATCGCAATACCGACCATATGTATGTGACCCTCTAGGCCCAATATCGAGCTGACCGTGAGTCATACCTGTCAGAACTCCTTTTGGCTCAATGAATTATTATCTTCATAATAATTCACTCTACTTATCGATTACGGACATACTAGGCCACTACACTGCAACCCCGAGACGATACAAGGGAATCCAATCCATTGGACTTGTCTATCCTTAGTTACCGTGTATTTGTAGTACCTCATCCATCTAATACTCTAGAGACCATATACTAGGCATGGTATTGTCAAGCTCAAATAGTTTCTACTCGAATTTCTCTCTAATCGGATTCTCCCAAAGAACTCTTTCTCTCTCAATCTGAATGACCCTAGCTAGGGATTTGTTTGAGTGAGAACACATGGGACATTCCTATCATGACACCGAGAGTGGATGATTCTCTCTCGATACTTAATAAAGGTTGGCTATCACTCTCGATGACTGAATGTGCTAGATTTGAAACTTCCAAACCTATAAGCCTTTTATCAAAGAATGGAGTACTCATACAGGATATCCTTAGTGTCTTAAATATAAGCACTAGGCACACCACTAAGACAACGGAATCGTTGTTTGACAATGAGGTTGTCATGCCTCCTAAATTTAATCCTCATTCAAGAAGTGTGAACCTAACTCAAAATTGATAATATTATAATTTAATAAACAATCCAGAACCCAAATGCACATTTGAGGCCACTAAGAAAATACTCAAGTCAAAATTCACTTCTATAATCCATAATTCATAAAACCTATGCAGTTTATAATCATACCATCATATCACTTAATGATTCATAAAATCCAAAGCCAACTCAACTAAACTATAATCACATCATAAATCCATAAGCGTGGGAATCTACACAATTAGAAAACCAATATGTACCACATGTTTATATCATTACACAATTTAAACTTAATATTCCCAAAATCCCGATATAAGAGGTACTTTCCAAATATTTACAAGATACATCAATCTAGATTTGTCATTGATATTTCATTACACACAAAAGGAACTTATACAACATCAACCTATCAAGTACGAAAGATTTGCCTCAAAATCTTCTAGCTTTCCACTACCTCAACCCAATTTACACATTTTAGCGAGTAATAAGTTATCCTAAAAAATTTATATAGCAATGGGGTGATTATATAAAGCTCAGCAAATGACTAACATATCCATAGCAAAGAGGACAGTTTTCAAAGCAAATAAGGTATCAAAATACAAAGCAGAGATATAAGATAAAATAGAAGCATGTTTTGTTTGAATGCAGAATTACAATATCGTTTCATTCGAAGCATGTTTTGTTCATACAATCAAGAAAAGGTAATTGGAGCATATCATTGTCATATGGAGCATATCCATGGCATATGATATATTTTAAGACATAACGAAGACATATAAACATTTCGGAAACATATCAAAGAACAAAACATGAACAGAAGCTCAAATATCACATGACATTGCATTCATTTCATTCTTATCCAAAGTATGCATAGAAACATAGCCAAAGCTTTGGATATCATGTCAAATACATAGAAAGTGAAGTGGGATCCCAAACATAATCTCCCACGGGAGCGTCATCCAGCCACATCTGGATGAAGCCAAAGAGGGCCGGTAGAGTATCGCGGGCTTTAAGCATATATCCTTTATCATTTCTGGCAAAAGTCTAAATAATCTCACAAACACCAGAGTATAAAAGGAGCATTATGAAGAATAAAGTTGGCACACATCAGAAACATATGCGGAACAACGGAATGCATGTGCCTATACGAAATATTATAATACAAACATGAACTTTACATGATAGCTACAGGTATACAAATAATTGAGGGACAAAAATATACAAAAATTTAAAACAATAATATAAAGCTCAACTGAAGTAAGGATGTTGGCTGAAATTGATTTCTAAAGGGAAGAAACAAGAGGAGGCGAAGTCGACCAAAGCTCGATTTTGGCTGAAATTGAGAGGTAGATTTTATAAATTATTTGGATAACCAATCATCTTCCAATTTATACAAAATAGGTGTCATTCAAAAGATGTGTCAATCTATTTTTAGGTAAATCAAGCTTACAGGAATTATGGTTCACAACAAGGAGTTACAAATAATTTTGTAGTGAAAGGTCTGAAAACATCAACTCTATTTTACTGAATCCACAGGGTCGATGAAAACAGATGTTTCAGTTTACAATTTTATTCCAAAAATTTCAAATCAGGTAAGTACAGAAATAATTTTGAGTCTAGTTTCTAATAAATCATACTTTGCATAAATTTGAGTTCCAGCAGAAAGTTATAAACAGTTAAGCAACAAGAGGTCATAAATTACAGTCCCTATTTTGTAGAATCTATAGGGTAATTGAAACAGAAGTCTGAGTAGGCATTTAAACTCCAAATTAGTCAATCTAGGTATCAAAATAAAGGTTTTTGAGTCTACTTTCAAATGGATTAGACTTTGCCTAAATCAGAGTTTAGTACTAAAAGTTAGAGCCGAAACAATGCATAGAGGTTAGATTATCAAAAAATTACAGATTCATGGCTTTGTATCAAAACGAAAGAAATGTCTAGTTTTTAACTGAAATCTTTCATATTTTATAGAATTAAAATGGAAATAGAGATTAGGATTTATGTGGGATGGGGTTAGAATACTTGTCTTAGAAAAGTTTGATTCCCAAATGGGGGAAAATTGATGAAAAACCTCACCTCAAGCTCTTCTTCTTCTTCTTCTACTTCTTCTTCCCTTCTCTTCTCTTCTCAAACCAACGTTGGTTATAGCTCTTAAGTTTTTCTCTTTTAATTTCTCCTCTGATGCATTAGATTAGGCTAATACAAGGCTTGCAAGGTGGCAAGCATGCTCAAAAAGTTCCTATGTATCATCTATAGAACAAACATAGGTAGCAAGGTTAGCTAGTGACACATGTCCTCTTTTTTTTTAACTTAAATCTGAATCTTACATAAATCATATCAAATTTCTAATATTCACATTTAGGTCCCTGGCCATAAACTTTTAATATAAAATTATTTAATACAAAAGAATTATTAGGTAATCCTCATATTTACAAACATCTATAAAAAAAAAAATTTAAATGGGGGGACATTATAGAGGTATCATTAACCATCTAACATTCTATAAGCGGATCAATCAGTGAACTCATTATCCAATGAGCACCTATATTATAGCCCTAGTGTCTCTATATGAGAAGTTATGAGACCAGCTGCCTCCATCATATGGATGGATACATAATACACCAGTCTGTCCGGTTATCTCGATGTTCTTCTTAAGTAACCTATGACTAGGATTATTTAGGGTTTGTGTTTAAAGGTAAATCGGTCTCGTTATCGTGATCTCATTAAGTTCTGATTCCTATTGCACAGATATATATATATATATATGTAATAATAAAATATTAAAATATAATAAGCAAAAAGAATGTTTATCATGTCACACGTACCATCACTCACATTATTAGCTTGTAGGACACCTATGACTAGTAGACATCTCTTCCCACCATTGATAATTATCTTATTATTTAATTTAAATTATATATTATTATATTAATAGTTTATTATAAGTCACACGTAAGCATACTCTAATATCTATCAACTCAAACTTGATAGTAAATGCTTATATGTTACATTTTAAAAATGTAAGAATTATTTTAGCCACAAACATAATCATATGGGCTTAAGTGGTCCATAACCAAAACCACAAAGACTAAAATGAATCTTTTTTTACTTAAATTATATATATTATTTATATTAATAATTTATTATGAGTTAGCATAAGCAGATTCTAACATCCGTTAATTGAGACTTGATGGTAGAGATTTATATACTATATTTTTAAAAATATAAGATTATTTTAGATATGAGTAAATAAATGATTCATGATTAAAATCACAAGAATTAAAATAGATCTTAACCCATATATTTTAATGGTAATTAGGTGGAAGATGAATATAGTTTTCTTCTCTATTGAGGCTGTGGATGTATTAGACTTTTTGAAATAATATTTTTCAGAAATAATATTATTTATTTATCTCACATTTAACTGTGTTTGATCGACCAAAAGGATGGAAAAACTCTTATTTGAGTTATATTTTCATCTTTAATTATATCATTATACTTTCCACTTGTTTAGCCCGTAGTTGTGTTGGATTTGATTCTTTAGGCCACGTATCAAACGAAAGGCCACAGTGGATTACGGGACTTGATCCTCTACCATACTATGTTGATGAAAATCTCGTGCACCACCAAATATATTTTATAATTAATAAAAACTCAGCACATAGTTAGTATCTAATCGAATTATAAGTGATTAATTGATGCTCAACATCTATGACTAACTTGGGTCATGGGATAACACCGCGAGAGCACGTAGCACGTTCGATCAACAAAATAGTGGCACAGTGCCACTTAGATATGTCGAATAAATAAATCAAGTAAAAAGAGAACATCCCCCGATGCTCCCGTCTACGACCTATCATAGGTGAGCATAGCATTTTTAGGCACTCAGATATTCTGACTTCTAATTAAATTTATTTCTTGATTTAACTCTCCAATGGGTCTTATCTCGGATGTAATTTTTCGAGGTCCTTTGGTTTATGAAAAGCACACCATCAACCAGCCCAGACGTTTGTTTCTGTTCTCAGTCACGACACACCCGAAAAATGCATCAGACGGATCAACTTCATCACTTCTTCAAGCTGACAATCATTTTTCGATTATCTAGAACGGGAAGCAAGTCCAAATCTTTTCCATCCTTATTCACCGCGCTCAACTACTATAATTTTACAATATCTACTATTCCAGTGGAATAGAGAATCCGAGTCCTCCGCAAAGATGATTCGAATACAAGACGTACGTTCCAAGTAAGTTTGAGCAAAATTAAGTTTCACTGCACAAACTTATGACCGACCAATCAACCTCATCATGATCTACGTTTCCTCCTTGAAATTTGTGCTCCATGTGACTCCATCGCCTCTTTCATTCCATAAACGTGGAAAGTGGAAGCGCTGTGATCTGATACGAGACAACCAAGGTCGTCGACATGGAGTGGGATGGGGATGGACTCGGTACTGTAATCGCTTGCTTTGGTCACATAAGATAATTAGATAGGACACTTCCACCATAACAAAATATGCCTGTACTTGCTGTTTTCGATAGTCTATCCCTGCGGCTATCAGCCACAGTACGACTTGTCCCTGCAGTTGAAAATTGTCATAATAGGTGTTATCGGGATACTAAAACACAAAAAGGAAAAACACACACACTAGGGTTACTCCAATCGTAAGTAACGATTGACCTATTGCTGTAGTTACTAACCGAAGGTAAAGATTGAGCTATTGCTCCAGTTACATAACAATAGTAATAAATAGTTTTACCCTACGAAATAAACTACAGTAATAGACATTTTCCACCGTGAAATAAACTTGGGTATTAGGTAAAGCAGCTGCAATGTTAGATGATTTTACATTGTAGAGATACACCTAGTGATAAATCATGCCTGAAGAAAACATAGTATTTTCACAAGCATCGTGATGTCACGAGTCTATCACATTCCACCAACTATATAAATTGTAAAGAATATATAGTATCAAGCATTCAAGCATTTTCTTTTATAAAAATTAAAAATTAAAAATAAAAAAGACAAAGTTCTACCACTTTGTGACAACAAAATATCTTCAAATATTATGAAACTATTTCTTCATTCGATCCTCTCAATCCACAATACCTGCGTCAACTAAATAATGGTATCAGATGGCTTTAAACTCAAGATTCTGTATGTGATTGAACCTAATCTCTGATCAAGGAAGTGATGTGAGGCCGTCCCACACAAAGAAGCATCGAGCATGCACCAAAGAGGAAAGAATCCAAATGCCAGCCCAAAAGATTCTTGCTGGTAGATCCGTGCATGTAACAGATGGGGAATACTGAACGCAGACCAGGAACCCCACCAGTTCAGCAGCAATCCTGAGCTCCCTGTACCAGTCTCTCATACTTAGTTCTCAGGTGAGCAGGTAAGGCAGAAACCTCAGTTCTTGCGAGTCTCACTTACTTGCAACAGCAACCATTTTTTCTCTTTCTAGGTAGCTGAGCTCAAGTAGATTGGAGTTGTTTGAGCTCCATCAACAAATACCTTTGACATACTTGTTCGTTCTTACAGGAGATCTGTGACTATAGAAAGAGTTTACAGCTGATTCCTGTGTGGTCGAGATATTAGAACTGTTAGCTCTATCTTTTGATGAAGCAATCATCGATAGATACAGAATCTAAATAGCTCACCTAAAGAGCTGATGCTACTGCTGGTGTATCATGCGCGACTCTGACAATACGATGCAGATAGATAGAGAGATGAAGAAAGATTGCAACTGTTGCTAGCTCAAAAAGTTCTCATCAAGGTGGCAGACGTCGTGAGAGAGAGAGAGAGACGAAAAAAGAACAAACACGTTCTCGTCAGGGTGGCAGACGGCAAGAGAGAGAGAGGGAGGAACGTCATAACATAATCTACGATAGATCTTACACGTTCCTGGCATAGTTTCGCTGCCACCACACGTGTGTCGTCTGTCGAAGTCGGTGCAATGCGTGCCAATTATTAGGCAACACGGTCATTGCTGGGCCTCATACGAGTCAGATTTCGCAGAGGGCTCTTTTTGTATTCCTGTTATTAATAAAGCCACTTTTGGTGACACCGTCGCGCTTCATCTCGTCAGTCATATCCCAATCCCCTATCTCCTCTACAAGAACACTAATCAAAGGAAACAGCAATCTAACTCGCTGTCTTCCTAGAACACTAATCTTCATAGATCTGTCCTAGTCAACCAGAAACATGCCTCTTGGAGCATCACTAATCTTCATGTAGATCTGTCGTAGTCATCCAGAAACATGCTTCTTGGAGCATCAGAGCTCCATCGTGTGAGACTTTCACACGTACCACTTTTCACAGGTCTGCCCATATACAAACACTCTGATCACTTGGAAGCATGCCACTAAGAGTGGCTTTGTTCCATCCCTGTCACCAGCTGGGGAATCCATTAACACTGGCTTCCGGTGGTTTCCTCTCAGAGATCTAAGAAGCCAGAGTTAATTTCTCATGTGATCCTGTGAGAGGAATGCACAAGATGCCCAGATAGGATCACTCACTAATGAAAGCTGAGCTTGTCCTCCCCTGTGCTGGTGTTTGGTGGACCACGAACTCCCATGCTTTCTGATTGCTGCTGCGAATCAGATGTCGGAGCACTGTAGCAAAAGAGGAGCAAACAACGCTTTCACGCATCCCACAGCAGCTGCTGCGACGAATGGCTTTAGAATCGCCGGAGGATCTTTCTGTGTCAGACACACTGAAACGCCAACCCGCAACGGGCGCTTTCTTGTTGCTCCCGTGTCTCATTCTTCATCCGATAGACACTAATTTTGGGCCATTAAGCGTATGAATCTAAGTTCCACGCCATCTTACTTTCAGATTTAATTGGCTCAGATCTTGATTAGATTTGGGTACAGCATACATATAACTTGCTGTTTTCCAAAAGACCAGTTAGGTATATATATACATATATATATATATATATATATATATATATATATACACACAAATATATATATACATATATACATGAATATGTATATATATATATACATATATGTATACACACACATATATATATATATGTATATTTATATACATATATATGTATATTTATATATATATACATATACATACATACATATATGTATATATACATACATATATAGATATATATATACATACATATATGTATATATATACATATATATGTATACATACATACATATATATATATATATACATATATGTATGTATATATATGTATATATGTATACATACATATATATACATATGTATGTATACATATATACATATGTATACATACATATATATATATATGTATGTATGTATATGTATGTATATATATACATACATATACATATATACATATATACATATATATATATATACATACATATACATATATACATATATATATATATACATATATATATATATGCATATATAACACACACATTCAGTCAAGTGAGGACAAGTCAATCCATGTCCATGTGAGCCTCATCTCAAAGGCTGGTGAACTACAGTGTGGCCCTATAGGATGTCATTTTTATAGATAATTGACAGTTGTAAAAGCATTCCAGATTTGTATTCTTCATGTACCAGTTGAAAGATGGGAAGTAGTGGTAGCAATGTTTTCAGTATTAATTCACCGCAACAAATCCACCATTAGCATGCTTAGCCATGAACACACACCAGAAAGGGTTGGAACACATCACTCTTAGAAACATGAGCTGCATGTTCTAACCTGTAAATGATGAAGTGCATGACATGCATGAAGGCTCTTAACCCAACGAGCTTGGGAGCAAGGAAAAGAAGAAGAGGAGTGCTTGCATCGAGTACAATAATTGCGGGAATGTTGGATTCTGCATTAATATCAGATCCCTCTGGTAGCCAACGAAATCAATGAATCATTGTACGTGGTACAGAAAGGATTTCTACTCGAAGTTGTCCGATGGACATGTTTAGCTTCTATGCTTTTGTCCCCCGGTACGTACCCACCACACATGGGCGTGATGTCTCCTTCCTGAGTGTTGGCATTTGCATTTGGACACGAACAAGAAAGTTTAGGGTGTCTGTGTCTCCACTCTTTCTACCAAGAGAGGGAAATAAGAAGCCCAGTTCTTATCAGTAATCTCATCATATCTTGTCCTTCCTCCCATTCAATCACTACACAAACAAACGTAGAATCTTATCTTTTTCACTTGTACAACAGCTTTGTCTACACTGCTTCCCCTTGCCAACCCTTTCTGGTTTCTCCAAGAAGAACCACCTCCAAATGGCGTTCTTTTCTTGATTTACATCATAAGAGAAACCAATTGATGATAGTTATGCTTGACTCAGTTAATCCAGTTTCAGCTGATTCCATGTTCTACTTTACTTCCTTCTGTTCCATGACACTGAGGGTATGATACATGCAATGTATTGCGTTGTATAAGGAGGTATCTGCGTTTGACACAAATCAATCTGCATGTGACCAGTGTTATGGAGAAGTAGAGTGACAAGCACAGAACAAATAACAGACAAATTTAGATGAATAGCTTGTAAGTCTACATCCATCCATGCACTACAGTATGATAAGAATGTCAACTGCACTCAAACTAAAGAGAGAATGCTAATAAGAAAAGATTAAACTAATTAAGGACAAAGTAACTCAGGACCATCACAAACAACCATAAAAAGAATATATCTTCAATGATCTCCATATCAATCTCAGATATAACAATGAAAACTGGATAAGCCCTTCATCTATCTATACTATTTAGCCTAAAAGTCCTTACAACAAGGAAGCCAGAAAAGGAAATGTACATCAGCAATAATAGAAAATGTAGACTATCTTGACTGCCCCTCTCTTTTTTTGTCTATCTTTCGAGGATACATAAATCCAATGTTTCTATCAATTTTGAGTCCGGTTTTCTTATTTCTCACAAAAGATTCCATTTTATTCGACAAGCCCTAGCTTTGCAGGTAGGCAATCATGAAAGCTCATCGGACATGGAAGATCCCAAGGAAAAGGTCCTCCGATTGGAATGACTTATGCCAAAAGGTAGAGTAAATTAAAGGAGGTTGGCAAAAGTTTGGTCTTGCGAGTAACCATGATTTTGCTTAAAGGGAACTGCAAGCAGGATTTAAGCAGGTTGGCATGGAGAAATGATGCACTTTCACTGGATACTAAGAGGCATTTATTTCAGACAGGCGCACAAGGGAAGAACAGATAATATCTTCTTAGACACATGACAAATAGCTGGACTCTATTTTCTTTCATTTTTTCCTTTTCTAAGAAGAAAGATTGCTCAATCTATGTGATAATATGTAGTGGTGATCAAGCATGACCATCAATGAGAAAGTGATCCAATTAGCAGAGAGAGGACTCCGGTGAATGCTAATTAGCAGCATAAACTGAAGAAAGAGAGAGATATAACAGCAGCATACTGCAATGATACCCTGCATGAAATGTCGTAATAATTCAACCAAAAAGCGCAACAATCAATGCAGACCAATCTACATGGAGTACATGATCTCGCTACAGTTCAAAGACATAAAAGATCAAAGAAGCAAGGGAGAAAACCCAACGAGAAGGCAGGAAGGCACTTGTCGATTGTGTTCACAAATCCAAGGTTTCCCATGCAACGTGCGTACGTTATCCCTTTGCTGCCTCCCTCCTCCCGTAAGAATATAGAACAAGCTAGGGTTAGGGTTTCGAGCCAATATTAGATTTATATATATATATACGTATAGATGTATCTTATAACTTCCGTCCCTCGTCCTCATTTTTGATCGCTTCTCCAATAATCCCAGAATCCACTTCAAATGAAAGTAGCCTTTTAGTGCCAAGAAGACACAGAGAAGAGGTGCCTGCTGTGCCAACCCAAGAGAAAGGAATCCCTCACCAGTTGGAGCTGATACCCTTCTGAAGGATAATGCAAGCGGAGCAGCAGCCCCGCCTGCGACACGGCGAAGGTGCTGGGAGCGAGGCTCGAGAATCCGGCATCGCGCATTAGACTATCCCACCGCTCGTGCCGCTCCCTCCGCCCGTCGCCCTCCCCACTCACGATGCTTTCGATCTCCCGCCCCAGCCACACCTGCTCCACCGCCATTCTCTCCTCGCTTGTCGGAGGCAGCGTCGCCTCCAATGCCTCGAACACTGCCGTGTAGTATTCCAGGGCCTCCACGAACCTCTGCATGAAGCTCCGCGAGCTGTGTACTGTTTCTCTCTCTGCCACCGTGACCACCGATGGGTTCATCACTCGGATAGTTCGAAGAAATGCCTGCAGCTTCCGAGATCCGTCGTCATTGCCGTCCTCTCTCTGTAGCTTGTGCAAGAACAGTACACAGTTCACTACAAGAGTCTCGCTGGGATGGAATTGTAAACAAGATGGGGTGAAATTGTAACTGGTGTTAGTGGAGTGAACGGAAGGAGGGAGGAGAAGAGGGTGGAACTGGAATTCTAGGCCCAAAGAGTGGGCGAAATTTCGAAGCCGGTCACCGGTGCGTTGGAGGGTTTCGAGGCTGCTTCCGGTGCCAGAGATACGGATGAAGGGAGGATCACCAGGGTCAGAGCGGTCGGCGATGGCCTGGAGGAGGGGCGGCCACTGCAGGCCGTAGTAGGTGTCGAAGTCGAGGATGTGGATGTGGCGGTGGCCATCCACAGCCTCGAGGATGGCCTGGTTTGCGGTGAGGTGCGAGAAGCGGAGGAATGGGGTCATCTGATTGAACAACAAGTAGGATGATTGGAGGGACCCCAAGGAGGCGGCGGAGGGAGAAACCCTGCCAATGCGTACAGAGAGGGCACGGCAGAACTGGCGGATGAGGCGGTCGATGGAGTCGCCATAGGGGGCTGCTGCTGCGGTGAGGATGGAGATCGCACGTTCAGCAGCGGGGAGGTCGCCGCAGTGGACGAGCTCGGCACAGCTGATCAGTAATTGCCGTGCATTGACAGTCGAGGAGATGAGGCCAGATTGAGGATTCGGATGGTGAGGATCGGGATGAAGGTGGGTATCTTGAGCTCCTCCTCCATCGGTCTTGAGTGAGCTAAGCATGTCTCAGAAGTGGACGTGGGATGAAGGTGGAGAACAACGGGAAAGGGAGAGTTTTGGGGCTTGCATCCCTAAGTCTTCACTGAACATGTCGAGATGTAGTAGCTCCCTTCACAGGACATCCACTGTTGTGGGGAGTGATAGTTGTAGAAGTAGTTCTAGTTGTTGCAGTAGCAGAGCTTGGCAACTTCTATCCAGATCCACACTTCTCCGTGTCCCCTCTCTCTCTCTATCTCTCTAGTAATTTGCCTAGGGTGGAGAATTCTAACATTGTTGGGATGCAATAGATTAGGACACATGGTATCTGCAAGGAGATGAGCTAAAAGAATGACCCATATCCGAAAGGGAGACATCAAGAGTATCAATCTTCTGTAACAGTCTGGAGATTTTCTGTGTCTCCTAATCCTTTCTTTTCTTCTTTTATTGTGTCTCTTTTACTGAGGCTGCACACCCTCTCCCAGCTCCAATCCTCTTTCGGTTCTATTACCCAATTGTGGGGTCTTCATTGATGGCTTTCTTGTAGATCACTCCTACTATCCCCAGCAAGCAAGACCTTAGAACAAGCGATCATTCACAGATCCAATAGCAACAACAAAGAAAAAGAAGCAGATCCACATAGTCCATCCACCCTCTATCATTGCTTACTCTCTCATTGAACTCTGAAACTAAGTAGCAAACAAATGGAATATTAGAGGACCATGGAAAAGCACATGTGCCATACGGATGGAATGCTTTCCAGGCCCACAGCCTCCGATCACCATTGATATGGCGCTTTATATCAAACAACCAAGATGTTCTCTTCTTCCTTCGTTTCCCCCTCCTCTCAGTAGAAGATGGTAAACAAGGAGGTTTGTCTTGGCAACATCAGAGGAGATGTAGGCCAATTCTTCGTGCCACAAAAGCTCAAATCATGTGGAGATTAAAGAGAGAGGAAAAAGTAGTAGCAGTAGCTAGTGAGAACAAGCAGCAACAGGACAATCTATAACACAATGGATGAAAGAAAAACACAGATCAGGGAGAAGATAACTAAACAGACAAACAAAAAGCTGCTCTTCTGTTTGTCAAGTTTCTAATTATCATCTGAAGCCCACTCCAACTATCTCCTCCTATAAATTCTTTGATGAAGAATGAATCATATGTTAGAACCATTGCAGATTCTAAGCTTGGGGTTGATCTCTTTAGGGGATCGGCCTCCAGAAACTCTATAGGGGTTTCTTCCTCCAAGTTGCTGCTCAAAGGGTGCAGAAAAGATTCATCTATTGCATATCAAAAGAGGATGAATACATGACTATTTATAGGGTTTCTAAACCCTAACTCCTAATAGGACTCTTACTCAAGACTCCTACTCAATTAAGACTTCTACTCAAGACTCCTAATATAACTCCTACTCAAGACTTCTATTCCTATATAACTCATAATTCTTCTTTAAGAAATAACCTCCAAACCCTAGCCGGCCTCTTCACCTCTTTAATAAGGGTCGGCTTATGTAGGTTTTACATAAATGCCCCTATCAATTAAGACTCTCTTAGTTAGAGTCCTAACAGACCTACCCTCTTCAAATCAGCATTGTCCTCGAGGTTGACGATTCATGAATTTTGGGAATTTGATCTTCAAGTCATCATAGTTCTCCCAAGTGGCATCTTCTATTGGTAGGTTCACCCACTGTATTAGTACTTCAGTAGTGGGTCGTTGTCGTCGAGTCACGATCCGTTGATCAATAATGACACTTGGCTGGGTCTGGAGTTCTCTTTGAGTAGTCATATTTGATGGGTTGCTTTGGGCTGTCTCCAAGCACCTATTTATAACTTTTGTCTGGCTGTCGATTTGTGGGTGATATACTATACTCATTTTCAATTTAGTACCCTACATATGGAATAACTTTATCAAAAATCTACTCGGGAAGATGCAAGTAGAATTTGTCCTAAGCACAATGCGTCCTTTATAGTGTAATTCTTTCAAGTCCCAATTGTAATGAGCCACGGAGTTTGATGCTTCTTCCAATTTTTTTATGATCTTACTGGTCTCTGGATCATCCTACCATTCCATCTTAATATCCTCAAGGAAGTCACTGGTTGGAAGCGAAACGGTCGAAAGTTCAGCTTGCTCGGCTAGTTGCGAAAGCGCATCTGCAACAACATTCTCTTTCCCCTTTTTGTAAGTTATTTCATAATCAAATCTAAGAAGTTTTGTTACCCATTTTTGCTGCTCAAGGGATGATATCTTTTGCTCCAAAAAGTAATTGAGGCTTTTATAGTTGGTTTTAATTTGAAATCGTCGACCAATTAAGTAGGGTCTCCACCTCGTTGCTGCGTGCACAATGGCAAGCATCTCATTATCATATGTTGACATGTTTTGATGGGAGGGAGATAATATCTTGCTAGTGTATGCGAGTGGTCGACCATCTTGCATGAGAATGGCTCCAATTCCGACTCCAGATGCGTCGGCCTCAATAATGAAAGGTCGGCTGAAATCTGGTAGTGCTAGCACCGATGGCGTCGTCATGGCTGCCTTAAGTTTGTTGAAGACAGTGAAGGCTTTGTCCAACCATTGGAAGACATCTTTTTTTAGTAAGGAAGTAAGTGGTGCACTGATCTTTCTATAGTTTTTCACGAACTTGCGATAGTAGCCTGTTAAACCTAGAAAGCTATGTAGCAATTTTATGTTCCTCGAGGTCGGCTAGTTCTGCATTGCTTTTATTTTGGAGGGATCCACTGTCACATCTTCCTCTGATATGATATGCCTAAGATATTCTACCTTCTGGCAAAAATTCATAGTGGCCGTTGTGTGTTCGAAAGGCGGTTTTCGGTATGTCTTCTTTGCACACTCATATTTGATGATACCCGGATCGAAGGTCCAGCTTTGTGAAGATTTGTGCTCCCTTTCATCTAGCATTTCATCTGCTATTGGAATAGGGTATTTGTCCTTGACAGTTATGCCGTTGAGGGTTCGGTAATCAATGCACATTCGCCATGTTTCGTCCTTCTTTCGTACGAAGAGCACCGGTGAAAAGTAAGGGCTGCAACTTAGCCGAATAACTCCTATTTTGGGCATCTATTTTACAATCCTTTCTATTTCATCCTTCTACAGATATAAATGTTGATATAGGCAAGTATCATGCCGATGGGCAGGAGGTAGGTTGCGTGGTTCGTCAAATATATCTGAAAATTCAGCAAGCAAAGAAAGTAGGTTTGGATCTTCAAATTCTATTGGCTCTCCCTTAGTTTGCTGCTCAAGTTGTACCAAAAAGCCACTGCATGCTTTATGCAAAACCTTCTCCATTTGTTGTGTGCAAATCATCATTACGTCGCCCCCACGTTTCCCATGTAGAATCACCTATTTCCCTTTAATGTAAAATCTCAAAATTAGTTTCATAAAATTTCAGGAAACATTATCTAATGTTGTCAACCATTCAATTTTGAGCATAGCCTCATGATCATCAAGAGAAAGGAGGAAGAAATATGCAATTATCTCTTGTTCCTGCAGTAATAGTTTCCCCCGCGGGCGCCTACGATCACACTTTAAAATCCGTCCGTCGAGGAACTTGACGTCAAACCTGCTGTAATACTTGATAGGTAAGGCCATCCGGACAGCAACTTTACTATCTAGAAAGTTATTAGTGATGCCCGTGTCGATGAGAACAGTGATCGATTGTTGTTTGAGAAGGCCTTCAACTTTCATCGTTTGCGGGTTTGAGTAGCCAGCTAGTGCATGCACCATAACTTCAGTCGGTTATGGCTCTTCTTCTGCATCTTCTTCTTTATTATCAAGGCTCTCTTCTTGATGTTCAATGACCTCTTCTTCTACTGGTTTAATCATAAGAAGTCTCCCTTTTCTACAGTGATGCTCGCGGCTCCACGGCTCGTCGCGGTGCCAACATAACTCCTCCGTAGATCGCTCCTGAAGCTCTTCTTTTGTCATCATTTTTGGTGCAGGGACTCGGTTGATAGTAGGGGGGGCTAAGGGCTTCTGCATTGCAGGTTGAGAAGCAATCCTAGTCCTCCGAGCTTCATGGTTCAATTGCTCATCTTGATGTCATGCGAAAGAGATGGCTGCCATAAGCGTGTACGGTTGTCATGCTTTAACTTCTCCCCTGATCTCCGGCTTCAGACCCTCAATGAAGGTCCCCAATAGTTGTTTTTGAGACCAATCACAAGTTTGATTAGATAACCTTTCAAACCTGGTTTAGTACTCCTGAACGGTAGAGGCTTGTTGGATCTTTGCTAGTTGTTCGTCAATATTCTCGTAATCGATTGGTTCGAAGCAGATCAATAGTCCTTCTTTGAATTGTTTCCATAAGAGAACTCCATGAGTATATTTAAACCAGTCAAACCACTGTATGACATCCCCTTCAAGATATATAGCTATAATTTCCACCATAGATGCATCCGTAGTTTTATGATACCAAAAATATCGCTTCGCGCGCGAGATCCAACCAATCGGGTCTCCTTCTTCCCATCTAGGAAAATCCACCCTCATGCGTGGATAGTTGGGGTCGGTCATAAAGCCTCCCCTCTCTTGGAAGTCATCTCTTCAGGCTTGGTGCGATTGGTTAGAGCTCTCTCCTTGATGTGATTTCTTCATGCTTGGTGGTTGGCCCAAACTGAGTTCGGTAAAGAGAATTCGAATCTTATTCTCCATTCACGCCTCCAAGGCTACGAATTTAGCATTGATTACCTCCTTAGATGCCATAGTATATGCCTCTAAATCTGTGATGTTAAGATCTCTCTTTTATTGTCAGGTTAAAGGCAAGTATAGGTTGAGAGAAGTGATGGTCGAAAGGGTTGGTGGATTGGTGGATGTAGGCTGCGGTTTAGGCTTGTTTTGAGGCTGTTTTGGGTGCAGTTTGAGGGTGTGGTTTGGTGGAGTTTTAGGGCTATGGATGAAAGTTTTAGATCTATGGTAGATGGCAGCAAAGGTTTGATAGAAATCAGTGGAAGTTTGCTGCAGAATTGTGTTGTCTTGTAAGAGCAGAATTGTCGTCGAAGAAATAGCAGTTTCTCGATGAAATTTTCATCAAAAACTTGAGAGATTTGAGGAGGGAATTGACAGCAAAATCTCAGTTTATATGACAGTAAAGATGTCCAACTTAATCAAGAAAATTTCGGCAGTAGAATAGCAAGGAAATTGGTGCAAGTTGCGATAGCAGAATTCTCGTCGAAAAATTTCAGCGGTTTGCGACAAAAATTTGCAACAACACAAAATCGTTTTTAGAGATGAATTCCTCAATTGATCAATCTTAGATGGAAGCCAAGATGATTTATGAAGTGTATAAGAAATTTTGTTCAAAAAAGATTGCAAATAGATCATTTAAGGCAATAATATGCGATTGGAATTTTCTGCAGTACAGATTTTCAATTGTAGCAGATTAGATGTAAAAGATCAGTGGTTTATATTGAGAATTTTTCGATGAAATAAAAGGAAAATCTACTATTAGAAGTATCAAAGCTATCATAAAAATTTCATAGAGATTTGGACAGAAAAAACATAGTAGCAAGATCAAACAATTTGTGCTATGCGGTTTGAATTTTACAGTGCAGATTTTCAAGTATAGCAGATTAGACGTAAAAGATCAATCATTTATATTGAGAATTTTTTGACAAATCCAAAGGGAAATCTGTTGTTAGGAAGTTTCAAAGTTGTCATAAAAATTTCGTAGAGATTTGGATAGAAAAAATATAATAGCAAGATCAAACAGACTGTGCTATGCGGTTGGAATTCTGCAATGTATCTTTCATCGTAGAGATGAAAACTTTGCGACGAAAAGTTTATGCAGCAATATAGGAACAATTTTTTTTTTTGGATTTTTGAATAAGAATAACTAAATTGCAGCAGCAGTAAGGTACGAAACCAGAACCTGCTGCAATTCACGGGGAGATCAAAGAATGATCCGCGGTGGTGGAGATGACGATGGGATTTGGCGACGATCTTTTAAGCAATTGTGGGAATTGCTTTGGGCGGTTGTGGAGAGATGATTGATGGCTGCAGAAGGGCAGCGAGATGCTAAGAACGCTGCTTTGATACCAAGTATTAGAACCCTTGCAGATTCTAAGCTTGGGGTTGATCTCTTTAGGAGATCGGCCTCCTGGAACTCTATAGGGGTTCTTTCCTCCAAGTTGCTGCTCAAAGGCTGCAGAAAAGATTCATCTATTGCCTATCAAAAAAGGATGAATACATGACTATTTATAGGGTTTCTAAACCCTAACTCCTAATAGGACTCCTACTCAAGACTCTTACTCAATTAAGACTTCTACTTAAGACTCCTAATAGGACTCCTACTCAAGACTCCTATTCCTTTACAACTCCTAATTCTTCTTTAAGAAATAACCTCCAAACCCTAGCCGACCTCTTTAATAAGAGTCTGCTTAGGTTGGTTTTACATGAATGCCCCTATCAATTAGGACTCTCCTAGCTACAGTCCTAATATCATACTAATTAGAATTAAAATCAATTTAATAGATTCTCTCGAGACTACTTTTTTATCCTCTTTTTACATATAAATATTTTCTAACATTAAAACATTAATAAATCTTAATTATTGGAAAGGTTCACTGCACGTCAGAACTGGTAGGTAATCAAATAGAGGATGTTTAAGGCTCAGGAAAAGAAGAAAAAGAAGGAGAAAAAGTAGCACAAATGCACACAACAAAAAGGGAAAAATGTTAATACAAGAGGTGACTCGTTGAGATGGACGATAATACAAAACGTTGCTACTATCCTTGGCACAATATGCATTCTTGAAATGGACAATGATGCACTCCTTCCTCCGATACAAAGTGGTATGAGAAATGTTTCGCTTTATTCTTGTGTCGACACCAAATCATATTACTAGAAAATAAACAAAATAATAATAATAATAATAATAATAATCTAACTAAATGCACTATGCTAGTAAAAAAATCAAATATTTTTTAATATAAAAATAATCTCTCCAAAAAGCAAGTAGTTAGAGGAGGACGATCTATACAAGGATTATACATCTATACAAATATTTTTCTCTTAAATTCATTTTTGAAAAATTTAATTTGAACATTAAAAAATAATTCTTGATGCTAGTCTTTATACAACAAAGATATCTTGGCCTTAGGGACTAAACGAAATAGGATGTAGAAGTCCCCCCCCCCCTCCCTCCAAAAAAAAAGGGAATAGTAGATCTTCGCAGCCTAAGAAAATTCTCTTATCCATTGGCCATAGGCCCCATCACCGAGCCTAAATGGTTCTTAATTTTCTCTCTTGAGCTACGAAAGAAAAAGATTATTATGCTTAGGATGCTTTGGATCGAGTTGATTGGTTTGTGGGTTGTGCGGGCTAGCAAATAAAGGGAGTATGAGCTAAAACACACTACCTTATGATCAACTCAAATCTTTCTTTCGTAGGTTCCCCGATCAAAGATAAGATTGTCATGCCACCATCACCGTGCGTGTATCGTCTCAGACTTTTGCATTATTCGTGACATCAATAGATTGCTCCAACTTGACGGATTATACAGAGATCTTCCAAATATGACGGTGTGATCTTCTTATTAATCCAATATTTTACTTTACATATTTGAAGATTAATAATTAATTTGTATATTTCAAAATAAAAAATATTAGCCAATTAACTAAATATTTTAAAATCAATCGTACACTTTCAATGCAATACACAAAGCATCATAAATAATATAATATAACTATAATAATCAAATATTTTTTTGATCATTTTATACGAACACGATGTCAAAATAGATATCTAAAAAGAACCAATAATTCATTCAATACTTGAAAATCATATAATTTTATTAGTTAAAAGCATATATGTTTTAGTCTTGAAACCAAGCCAAATAAAGTCATCAAATACTTACCTTAATCTTAGACTCATGTATTATATAATTGATACAATGATCAAAATCTTTCCTCTCTTTCTAAATCATTCAAATTAATATAAATGAATAAATAAAAATAAAATCCTCCAATCATATATAATCCTTAATTTATCTATTTCTTCTTTCCATTCCCAACACTAAGCATTCATTATTATTAATATATATTTTTTTGACCAATAATCATACCTATTTTTTGGTTAGGAGAAAAAGATAGGAATTCAAAATTGTACATAACTCTTTTGGTTAAAAAACGAGACCTTTTAGATTACATTTTCTTATTTTACTCTCTTTTTTCTCTTATTTCTTTTCTCTAATTCATTCTCTCTTCTCTCACGCATCAATGCAATTCTCTTCTTTTCTCCTCTTTATTTCATTTATTTTCCTAGCTTTGAAGCCTACATCATGGTTTACTGTTGTTGAATCTCGTATTTTGATGATGAAACCAATTGATAAGTATTTATGATTTGATTTACATTTTGAGTGATGCAGAATGCTTCGATTAGGTTGAGACAATTAAAGTAGGAAAAATCATGTTGGGTCAATGAACATGTCAAAAGATTGGACGTCGAGCCGGAGGATCAATCGACGTATCGATAGAAGGCTTCGGGCCATGAGTTTGGGCATCGGGCCAAGAAGAGCAGATATTATGCCAAGGATATTGGAGTTGCGGAGTTAACTAGCCGATTGGGCAATAGGCCGTAAGAGAGGACAATGTGCCGAAGAATCAGACGAAGCGTCGATGGACCAATGACATACCGGACAACATGATTCATGCTTAGTATTAATTGTCTAGATCGAAGTGTGTTTTTTACATGTGCAGGATTAACTACGATAGCAAAGCATAAAGCAAAATGAAGTCCCGGAGTCAAGAACACGATTTCATTGGGAGTTCGAGAGTTCGTCGGAAGTGAACCAACCAAGAAGCCTTAGAGCTTGCCAAAGAAGCTCGTCGGAACTCGCCAAGAAGATTCTCGTGAAGTCCAAGAGCTTGCCGGGAGTCTGTTAGAATATTACCGAGAGATCGTCGGAAGTTCACCGGAAGATTGCTGGTGCCAGGCGGTGGTACTGCCCAGCACAAGCGGTGGTACCGCTCATTCCTAGAAAACCCGAGGTGAGAAATTTTTAGGCTCCAAGTTTGAATCAACTTCAGACCTATAAATACCTCTCTCATCCCTAGTTAACACACACAAGCACAAAGAAATTAAAAGTGGGAAAACGCTGTTGTAATCACTTAAGAGATCCCCTCCTCTACACTAAAGATTAGAATTCTATTTAAGTAAGGAGTGAGTGCTTATAAGAGTTATCTCTTAAACCCATGTAAAGGAGAAGAGGGGTGTAAAAGGGTAGTTGGTCTTCGCCCATTGAAGGAAAACCGATAGTGGATGCCGGTGGCCTCGATGGAAGATGAATCAGAGGAGTGGACGTAAGTCGATAATGACCAAACCACTATAATCTGGTTTGCTTTTCAATTATATAATCTATATTATTGCAAACCTCCTTCAGCTTTTCTTTACATTTTGCA
Organism: Musa balbisiana; assembly: GCA_004837865.1. Lineage (NCBI taxonomy): Eukaryota > Viridiplantae > Streptophyta > Magnoliopsida > Zingiberales > Musaceae > Musa > Musa balbisiana. Next base: position 15,343,980 of record CM017194.1, on the reverse strand, counting down.
TAAAAGTTTTTGAGTTCAAGTTATTACATTTATGAAAGGTTTTTTATTAGAAACAGATTTAATCGAAATGAAAGGTTTTAAACTGATGTAGTTTTACTGCTGCACTAATTCACCCCCCCTCTTAGTGTCGATTGCTTTTCTAACAATTGGTATCATACTTAGTGATTTCTCATTTGGTTTAACACATAAGAGAAATGCTCTTTTCGGCTTTCAAGAGGGACTTTCTCTCATTCGTCCTCCCTTGTTTAATGAGATGGACTACACATATTGAAAAACTCGAATGAGAGTTTTCTTGCTTTCTTTGGATTTAAATTTATGGAATATTATTGAAAACGACATTCAAAGGTCTTCTATTCCAATGAATAATTAGAATAATTTGGAGAAGAAGACTTTTTCTTTAAATGCTAAAGCTATAAATGCTCTATTTTATGCCTTAGATAAAAATGAATTTAATCAGGTTTCTACTTGCGAAACAGCCTTCGATATTTGGCACATTCTTGAAATCATATATGAAGGCACTAGCAAAGTTAAAGATTCAAAAATCAATTTTTTGATGTATGATTTTGAATTTTTTCATATGAAACCAAGCGAAACCATTGGAGACATGTACACCCGTTTTACGGATATCGTCAATAGTTTAAAAACTCTTGGTAAATGTTTTTCGAATTTTGAACTTGTAAACAAAATTTTACATTCTCTTAATCAAAGTTGGGATCCGAAAGTAACTGTAATACAAGAGACAAAAGATCTTAATAATTTTTCAATTAAAGAACTTATAGGGTCTTTGATGACCTATGAAATGACGTGAAATGCATGTGAAGAACTCAAGAATAACCTTCCAAATAATAGGAAGGATTTAGGACTTAGAACAATTGAAGACTACTCAAGCATAAACTCAAGTGATGGTGAACTTGAACTCCTCATGAAATTTAAAAAGTTCATTAAACAACAATCAAAAATTAAAAACAAACTTAAAAAGAACATAAATTGGGATGAAACGAGCTCATCCGAAGACAAAGAACAAGCCAACAAAGGCGAGGTGGTAAACTACGCCTTAACGGCTTTCATCAACAAGGTAAACAACTTAAGCAAAACTCTTTTAATTTATTTCGAAATTACATGATACTTTTCATGAGTTATTTTTAATTTAGTTTAGAATAATTAATTTTCTTAAAAATTACATGTTTTATAAATAAAAATGTAAAAAATTAGGAATCATGCTTATCTAGTAATTTTGAAAATAATTATGAAAATTTCATGTGTTATGATAAAGGAACAAAATGTTAGACTTAAATCATGCTAGATGTTTTAATGATAATGTGTATATTAATGATTTTTATATTACATTTGATTGAAAACACTTTTAAAAACAATGCTTGATGTCGAAAATGTAATGATGATTTGAAAGCATGTTTAACAAGTTTATATTTCAAACTTATGCATGATAGTTTTTGCAATCTTTTGAAAGTACCTTTTTGGTATTAATGAATGATGCATAGATTTGGCATCAAGGAAAAGATAAAAGGCATACTTGTATGAAACCAACAACTTAAAATGAAACATCTCTATTTTATTGATTTTGATGAATCTATGTGTATCATTTTTATGAATCTCTTAAAAATGACTTTGTTGATTTAACAAGTTGAATGATTTGAAGATAAATGATGATTTTTCTCTTGATTATAACTTGTGATTTTTTTTATAAATCATCATATTGACTTCTCGATATTTAATACATGAGATTTCTCTATGAATCTAGATTTTTTTTTAATCATTCTCCTATGATTCTACTTAGTATTTTCTTAAGAGGAGATTTTCTAAATGAATCATGATTTTTCTTGTGAGTTCTTGGATTTATTACTTGAAATTTTTAATCAAGATCTTTTCTTCGTACTCTTGCATTATTTTTTGGTATTTTATTTAAATAGGAGATTTACTATATGAATCGTATCTTTTGGTATTTATATGGTCTTATTTTTTATGACATGATTTCTGTGTATTTATGACTTATATGCCTTGAAATGATTAAAATATTTTATACCATTATGTTCTTCCTTTCTTCTTTCTATAAAATGGGGAGAAGTTTTGATAATACATGGTAGGATGTAATTTGACAAAATTGATACCATTATGATTTGAAATGCTATAATTTGTTACCAAAATGATGTATCATGAATGCTTGAATATCATGTATGATATGCCCATGATGATTAATTTATTTGTATAATGCATGAAGGATACAAATGTAAAATTTTAAAATTGTGCATGTTTTAATTTGAAACTAGAATGATGCACAAACATGTTGAAAAATAATTAATACTTTACCTTTGTCATAATATGAAAATTGATATAAAGGGTCTTCCCTTATTTTTAGCAATGACAAAGGGGGAGATAAATGATGCTAGCTCGCACAATTCAAGAAGAAACAAAAAATTACACTTCTCAAAAAAGAAGAAAGAACTTGCTTCTTGAACGTCTTAAATTGTTAGCTTCCATGTTGTAAAATGATGTAAATTTTGTTAGCTTGTGTTTTTGCAAAGGGAGCAAAAATAATCACACTTCTCAAAAGAGAAGAAATTGCTATCTTGAACATCACTAAGGATTGCTAGCTTGCATTCTCAAGAAGAGGCAAAAAAATGATATCTTACACATCGCAAAGAAAAGCAAATTTGTAAACTTGCATAACTCAAAATTATTGCTAGCTTGTATGTTGCAAAACTTACTATCTTTTTCAAAAACTTGCTAGCTTGAACATTGCAAAACAAAGATGCTAAACTTGCACATCTAGCAAAATTTACAAACTTGCAAAACTTAAAATTTTTGCTAGCTTGCATGATGTAGAACTTGTTATCTTGCATTTGTTTTTGAAAATTTGCTAGCTTGCATGCTCTTAAATGATATGAATTTGCTAGCTTACATGATGATTAAACTTGAGATTTATTATGCAACGATTTGAACTTACATCTCAAACACTTAAAAGTTACACTTCTCCTTTTTGTTGATGACAAAGGGGGAGAAGTATGATCATGTTATGCATGATGACGTGTTGCAAATATTCATGATAAAATTTACAATGACTTGAATTCAAGGCTCTATCAATATGGCATATTGATAGGGGGAGTTTGATTAAACTCCGGGAGTTAAGATTAACTTCGTCATTAATTAGTTGTCATCATAAAAAAGGGGAAGATTATTAAATCCCATATTTTAATGATGAAACCAATTGATAAGTATTTATGATTTGATTTACATTTTGAGTGATGCAGGATGCTTCGATCAGGTTGAGACAATTAAAGCAGGAAGAATTATGTTGGGCCAGTGGAATATGTTAGAAGATTGGACGTTGAGCCAGAGGATCGATCGACATATCAATAGAAGGCTTAAGGCCATGAGTTCGGGCATTGGGCTAAGAAGACGGATATTGAGCCAAGGATATCGGAGTTGCGGAGTCAACTGGCCGATTAGGCAATAAGCCGCAAGAGAGGACGATGCACCGAAGAATCGAACAAAGCGTCGATGGACCAATGATATGCTAGACAACATGATTCAAGCTTAGTATTAATTTTTTAGATCGAAGTGTGTTTTTACATGTGCAGGATTAACTACGATAGCAAGGCATAAAGCAAAATGAAGACCCGAAGTCAAGAACGCGATTTCGTTAGGAGTTCGAGAGTTCGTCGGAAGTCCAGATGTTTGTCAGAAGTGAACCAACCGAGAAGTCCTAGAGCTTGCCAAAGAAGATCGGTGTGAAGTCCAAGAGCTTGCTAGGAGTCTGTTGGAACATTGTCGAGAGATCGCTAGAAGAAAACTTGACTCATAGGACTTGTTTAGCTTAGTAAATATCTTATATTTTATAGTTAGCACATAATTGGGATTGGATTTGGGCCAACCCAATTAGGGGCCAGTTAGGCCCATGTAAGGATTTGTTGGGCTTAATAAAAGGCCCAAATAGTGACCCAAGAGGTGACACCGTCGTGGCATAGTCTCCAAGACTATGTCAGGCGATAGTACCACCAAGACACAACCTTCGAGAGGTTGTAGGCAGTGGTACCGCCTAGTGGCAAGGTGCCAGGTGGTGGTACCGCTAGACGGGGCAGTGGTACCGCATTTACCGCTCATACCTAGGAAACCCGGGATAGGAAATTCACTGACACTGGTGGTGGTACCACCTAGCACAAGCGGTTGTACCGCTCATACCTAGGAAACCCGGGATAGGAAATTCACTGACACTGGTGGTGGTACCACCTAGCACAAGCGGTTGTACCGCTCATACCTAGGAAACCCGGGATAGGAAATTCACTGACACTGGTGGTGGTACCACCTAGCACAAGCGGTTGTACCGCTCATACCTAGGAAACCCGGGATAGGAAATTCACTGACACTGGTGGTGGTACCACCTAGCACAAGCGGTTGTACCGCTCATACCTAGGAAACCCGGGATAGGAAATTCACTGACACTGGTGGTGGTACCACCTAGCACAAGCGGTTGTACCGCTCATACCTAGGAAACCCGGGATAGGAAATTCACTGACACTGGTGGTGGTACCACCTAGCACAAGCGGTTGTACCGCTCATACCTAGGAAACCCGGGATAGGAAATTCACTGACAGGTTGTACCGCTCATACCTAGGAAACCCGGGATAGGAAATTCACTGACACTGGTGGTGGTACCACCTAGCACAAGCAGTGGTATCGCTCGTACCCAGGAAACTCGGGATGGAAAATTTTTAAGTTCCAAGTTTAAATCAACTTAAGGCCTATAAATACCCATCTCATCCCTGGTTAACACACACATGCACAGAGAAATTAAAAGTGGGAAAACGCTATTGCAATCACTTGAGAGATCCCCTCCTCTACTCCAAAGATTAGAATTCTGTTTAAGTGAGGAGTGAGTACTTGTAAGGGTTGTCTCCTAAACCCGTGAAAAGGAGAAGACGGGTGTAAAGGGTAGTTAGTCTAAACCGATGGCCTCGATAGAAGAGGAATTGGAGGAGTAGATGTAGGTCAACGACGATCAAACCATTATAAATCTGGTTTGCTTTTCAATTGTGCAATTTATATTACTACAAACCTCCGCAAGCTTCTCTTTACATTTTGCACGAAAGTTTTTGAGTTCAAATTATTACATTTATGAAACGGTTTTTCGTTAGAAACGGATTTAATCAAAATGAAAGGTTTTAAACTAACGTAGTTTTATCGTTGCACTAATTCACCCCCCCCCCTCCCCCCCCTCTTAGTGCCGATTGCTTTCCTAACAATTGGTATCAGAGCCTTGTGATTTTTCATTTGGAACACCCAAGAAAAATAACTCTTTTCGGCTTTTAAGAGGGACTTTCTCTCATTCGTCCTTCCTTGTTTAATGGGACGGACTACACATATTGAAAAACTCGAATGAGAGTTTTCTTACTTTCTTTAGATTTAAATTTATGAAATATTATTGAAAACGGCTTTCAAAGGTTTTCTCTTCCAATGAACAATTGGAATGATTTGGAGAAGAAGACTTTTTCTTTAAACGCTAGTGCTATAAATGCTCTAATTTGTGCCTTAAACAAAAATAAATTTAATCGGGTTTCTACTTACGAAACGATTTTTGATATTTGGCACATTTTTGAAATCACACATGAAGGCACTAGCAAAGTTAAAGATTTGAAAATCAACTTTTTGATGCATAATTTTAAATTTTTTCATATAAAACCAAGTGAAACCATTGGAGACATGTACATCTATTTTGCGGATGTCATCAATGGTTTAAAAGCTCTTGGTAAAAGTTTTTCAGATTTTGAACTTATAAACAAAATTTTATATTATCTTAATAAGAGTTGGGATCCGAAAGTAACCGTAATACAAGAGGCAAAAGATCTTAATAATTTTTCAATTGAAGAATTTATAGGGTCTTTGATAACCTATGAAATGATGTACAATGCATGTAAAGAACTTAAAAACAATCTTTCAAAAAAACAGGAAGGATTTGGGACTTAGAACAATTAAAGACCACTCGAGCATAAGCTCAAGTGATTGTGAACTTGAACCCCTCATAAAACTTAAAAAGTTCATTAAACAATAATCAAAAATTAAAAATAAACTTAAAAAGAATATAAATTGGGACGAAACGAGCTAATCTGAAGACGAAGAACAAACCAACAAAGACGATGTAGCAAACTACACCTTAATGGCTTTCATCAATAAGGTAAACAACTCAAGCAAAACTCCTTTAATTTATTTCAAAATTACATGATGCTTTTCATGAGTTATTTTTAATTTAGTTTAGAATAATTATTTTTCTTGAAAATTACATGTTTAATAAATGAAAATGTAAAAAATTAGGAATCATGCTTATCTAGTAATTTTGAAAATAATCATAAAAATTACATGTGTTATGATAAAGGAACAAAATATTAGACTTAAATCATGCTAGATGTTTTAATGATAATGTGTATCTTAATGATTTTCATATTACTTTTGATTGAAAACACTTTACGAAACCATGCTTGATGTCTTAATGAAAATGTAATGATGATTTGAAAGCATGCTTAGCGAGTTTATATTTCAAACTTATGCATGATAGTTTTTGTGATCTTTTGAAAGTTCCTTTTCGGTGTTAATGAATGATGCATGGATTTGACATAAAGGAAAAGATAAAGGCATACTTGTATGAACCCAACAACTTAAAATGAAACATCTCTATCTTGTTGATTTTGATGAATCTATGTGTATCATTTTTATGAATCTCTTAAGAATGATTTTGTTGATTTAACAAGTTGAATGATTTGAAGATAAATGATGATTTTTCTCTTGATTATAACTTATGATTTTTTTTATAAATCATTGTAGTGACTTCTTGATATTTAATACATGAGATTTCTCCATGAATCTAGATTTTTTTTAAATCATTCCCCTATGATTCTACTTGGTATTTTCTTAAGAGGAGATTTTCTAAATGAATCATGATTTTTCTTGTGAGTTCTTGGATTTATTACTTGAGATTTTTTAATCAAGATCTTTTCTTTGTACTCCTACATTATTTTTTGGTATTTTATTTAAATAGGAGATTTACTATATGAATCATGTCTTTTGGTATTTATATGGTCTTATCTTTCATGACATGATTTCTTTGTATTTATGGCTTGTATGCCTTGAAATGATTGAAATATTTTATACAATTATATTCTTCCTTTCTTCTTTCTATAAAATGGGGAGAAGTTTTGATCATGGTAGGATGTAATTTGACAAAATTGATACTATCATAATTTGAAATGCTATGATTTGTTACCAAAATGATGTATCATGAATGCTTGAATATCATGTATGATATGCCCATAGTGATTAATTTATTTGTATAATGCATGAAGTAAGGATACAAATGTAAGTTTTAAAATTATGCATGTTTTAATTTAAAACTAGGATGATGCACAAACATATTGAACAAGGATTAATACTTTACCTTTGTCATAATATGAAAATTGATATAAAGGGTCTTCTCTTCTTTTTGACAATGACAAGGGAGAGATAAAAGATGGTAGCTCGCACAATTCCAGAAGAAAGCAAAAATTACATTTCTCAAAAGAGAAGAAAGAACTTGCTTCTTGAACATCTCAAATCGTTAGCTTCCATGTTGTAAAATGATGTAACATTTTGTTAGCTTGCGTTTTACAAAGGGAGCAAAAATAATGGCACTTCTCAAAAGAGAAGAAATTGCTATCTTTGAACATCACCGAGGAGGAGATTGCTAGCTTACAATCTCAAGAAGTTGCAAAATATGCTATCTTGCACATCGCACAGAAAAGCAAATTTGCAACTTGCATAACTCAAAATTATTGCTAGCTTGTATGTTGCAAAACTTGCTTTCTTTTTTAAAAAATTGCTAACTTGAACATTGCAAAACAAATATGCTAAACTTGCACATCTAGCAAAATTTACAAACTTGCAAAACTCAAAATTTTTGCTAGCTTGTATGACGTAGAACTTGCTATCTTGCATTTGTTTTTGAAAACTTGCTAGCTTGCATGCTCTTAAATGATATGAATTTGCTAGCTTGCATGATGATTATGTTAGGATCAAGAGTGGCACTAAGAGGGGGGTGAATTAGTGCAGCGGAAAACTTCTACGATTTCAGAAAATATTTCGTATGTTTGAAGGAAATCGATTTAGAAAGATTGTAACTTTAAGACTTAAGAGAGCGTAAGTGTAGTGAAAGCAAGATGAGGAGAATAAGCGCTTTGCTATGGAATGATTTGCAGTAAAAGAAAATTGCTCAAAATGAAATGCAAACTAGATTTAGAATGGTTCGGTCAACGTGACCTACATCCACTTTCGGATACCTCCTCCGACGAGGTCTCCGGCATCCACTAAAGGCTATCATTCAATAGGCGAAGGCCAACCACCTTTTATAGCTTTTCTCTTTTTGTCGGGTTTAGGAGACAACCCTTACAAGTCTCACTCCTCTTTTTGGATGGTTACAATGCTAAGAGATGAAGGAGGAGAACTCTAACTTTTATAACACTTTAAGGCTCAATAACTCAAGATTATGCCAATAGGTTTCGTGCACTTTCATACAGGAAAGGGTGGGGTTTTTATAGGCCCCAATGGCTTCAAAAATAGTGTCAAAAAGTGTCTAATCCCGAATTTTTGGGGTCCTAATGGTACCATCGCTTGACAGAGCTCGAAGACTGAGCTCTTGCGGTACCACCACTTGATAGGGGTGGTACCACCATTGGTAATAATAACTGCCAACGGTACTACCGCCCATAATTCCTAGGAGGGCATTGCTTTCCAAGCGGTGCCACCGTCGGCCCTGGTAGTGCCACCACCGGCCAACTTTTCAAGGTCCTGGTTGGGCCTTGAATCCGACCCAAACTGACCCAACTTAGGGCCCAGTTGACCCCTAATTAAGTTAGTGGGATTAACTCCCAATCTTAATTTATACTCTAACTATGATATTTAAGACATGATTACTGCACTTCTTGTTCTGGAGCGTCAATTGTTTTTTCGGCAAGCTTTCGACGTATTTTCGGCAATCATCCAACGAACTCTCGGCAATGCTCCGGCAAACTCCCGGCAAGCTCCTGGACTTTGCGACGATCTTCTTGGTGAGTTCCGATGAGCTTCTATGGCAAGCTTTTGGACTTCTCGGTTGGTTCCTGTAGAACTTCCGACGAACGTCCGGACTTCCGTCAAACTCTCGAACTCCCAACTTGATCTCGATCTTGACTCCGATACAACACCTGCTTTATGTCTTACTGCCATCGTAATTAATCCTGCACACTTTTCTCAGCAAAGGATTAGATTAAATATTTTACCAATTGATTTCATCATCAAAATCTGAGATTCAACATATTAAACTTGAGATTTATTATGCAACGATTTGAACTTGCATCTCAAACACTTAAAAGTTACACTTCTCCTTTTTGTTGATGATAAAGGGGGGAGAAGTATGATCATGTTATGCATGATGACATGTTACAAATATTCATGATAAAATTTGTAATAACTTGAATTCATCATGAATTATCCATATAGCATATTGATTAGGGGAGTTTATTTAAACTTCGAGAGTTAAGATTAATTCCGTCATCAATTGTTTGTCATCAACAAAAATGAGGAGATTGTTAAATCTTATATTTTGATGATGAAACCAATTGATAAGTGTTTATGATTTGATTTGCATTTTGAGTGACGTAGGATACTTCGATCAGGTTGAGACAATTAAAACAGGAAGAATTATGTTAGGCCAGAGGAACATATCAAAAGATTGGACATCGAGTCGGAGGATCGATCGATGTATCGACAAAAGGCTTCAGGCCATGAGTTCGGGCATCAGGCCAAGAAGAGTGGATATTGCGCCAAGGATATCGGAGTTGCGGAGTCAATTGGCCAATTAGGCACTAGGTCGCAAGAGAGGACGATACGCCGAAGAATCGAACGAAGCATCGATGGACCAATGACATGCCGGACAACATGATTCATGCTTAGTATTAATTGTTAGGATCAAGAGCACTAAGAGGGGGGGGGCTGAATTAGTGCAGCGGAAAACTTTCGACGATTTAAAACTGCGCTCGTACGATAAAAATGATTTCAGTATGAAAGTCGATTTGAAAATTTCTTTAACTTAAGATCAAGCAAAGTGTAGTTAAAGTAAAGCTATGGAGGTAGTTGCAGTTAAGATAGAGAACAAAATGTAAATGCAAACCGAGATTTAGAGTGGTTCGGTCAATCTTGACCTACATCCACTTTTGGCTTCCTCCTCCGATGAGGTCACCGACGTCCACTATAGGCCTTCCTTCAATAGGCGAAGGCCAACCACCCTTTTACGGGCTTAGGAGACAACCCTTATAGATTTTTCACTCCTCTCTTGAATGATCAAAACTTGGAAGAAAAGAGGGAGAAGAACTTTTGACCTTTTACAACACTTTTAAGCTCTCAAAATCTCAAAATAAATGCTAAGTTTCGGTGCCCTTTCATGCATGAAAGGGTGGGGTTTATATAGGCCCCAAGAGGATTCAAATTTGAGCTCCAAATTTGAGTTCTTTTGGGTTTCCCAATGCTGGCGGTGCCACCATCGGTCAGTGTCAGATACTGACAGTGTATTGGCGGTGCCACCGCTAGAACTCTCGGGTTCTGGGCGGTGCCACCGCCTAGACCATTTCAGCTTACTGGTTGGGCTCCAAACTTGGCCCAAACCAGTCCGAACTCAGGCCCAATTAGCCCCTAATCGGGTTATAGGATTAACCCTTAATCCTAACCCCAATTACATACAAACTACGAAATTAAGACATAATCCTAAGCAGGTTTTTAACTACCAACGTCGAGTTCCCTTCCAGTGAGCTTCCGACGAACTCTCGGCGATGCTCCGACGGACTTCCGGCAAACTCCTGGACTTGCGATGATCCACTTGGTGAGTTCCGACGAGCTTCTTTGGCAAGCTCCTAGAATTTTCAGATTTGTTCCCACAAAACCTCCAACAACCGTCCAGACTTCCGTTGAACTCTCGAACCCCCAACGTGATCATAGTCTTGACTCCAGCGCAACTCCTGCTGCATGTCTTACTTTCATCGTAATTAATCCTGCACACTTATCTCAATATATGGATTAGATAACAAATGACAATTGACTTCATCATCAAAATATGAGATTCAACATTAATTGTCTAGATTGAAGTATGTTTTTTACATGTGCAGGATTAACTAGGATAGCAAGGCATAAAGCAAAATGAAGTCCTAGAGTTAAGAACGCGATTTCGTTGGAGTTCGAGAGTTGTCGGAAGTGAACCAATCGAGAAGTCCTGGAGCTTGCCAAAGAAGCTTATTGGAACTCGCCAAGAAGATCGTCGTGAAGTTTAAGAGCTTACCAGGAGTCCATTAGAATATTGCCGAGAGATCATCGGAAGTTCGTCGAAAGATTGCCGAAAGCTCGCCGGAAGAAAAACTTAACTCATAGGACTTGTTTAGCTTAGTAAATATCTTAGATTTCGTAGTTAGCACATAATTGGGATTGGATTTGGGCCAACCCAATTAGGGGCCAATTGGGCCCATGTAAGGACTGTGTTGGGCCCAAAATAAAAGGCCCAAACAGTGACATAAGAGGTGACACCGTCGTGGCATAGTCTTCGAGACTGTGTTAGGCGGTGGTACGTCCATACCCAAGAAACTTGGGATGAAAAATTTTTAGGCTCCAAGTTTGAATCAACTTAGGGCCTATAAATACCCCTCTCATCCCTAGTTAACATACACAAGCACAGAGAGATTAAAAGTGAGAAAATGCTATTGTAATCATTTGAGAGATCCCTCTTATACTCTAAAGATTAGAATTATGTTAAGTGATGAGTGAGTGCTTGTAAGGGTTATCTCCTACACCTGTGAAAAGGAGAAGAGGGGTATAAAAAGGTAATTGGTTTTCACCCATTGAAGGAAGACTGATAGTGGATGACGATAACCTCAACGGAAGAGGAATCGGAGGAGTGGATGTAGGTTGACGATGATCGAACTACTATAAATAGTTGCTTTCAATTGTGCAATTTATATTATTGCAAACCTCCTCAAGCTTCTCTTTACATTTTGCACGGAAGTTTTTGAGTTCAAGTTATTATCTTTATGAAACGGTTTTTTTTGTCAAAAACGGATTTAATCAAAACGAAAGGTTTTAAACCGACGTAGTTTTACCGTTGTACTAATTCACCCCCCTCTCTTAGTGTCGATTGCTTTCCTAACAACTACGGCAATCCAGTTCATAATTATTTTTTTAATATTTTTTTAATCCTCCCTGGTATAATATCATCAATATAAAAAATAAAATCAAGAGTGACCCAGATGTTTAACAATTTGATAATGAATGAAAATATTATAAAAAAATCCTTACGTAAAATCGATCTTTCTGCTATGATCTTTATCCTTTTTGTCAATTGAAATTTTTTTTTAATCCAAAAATCATCACAAGAGAGTTTTTTCCTCGTTTGAGAAAAGAATGATTAGTTTCGAGAAACTATAGATGTTATGTACTAAATTGTCCTAATACTTTATATTTTTTAAAAAAATATTTCTGATTATAATTCTGTAGGAATTGACAGTTCCAGTTTTCTAATATCAAGAACCGAAATGGAATCTAACCAATAAGAGCAACCGATGGTTCCATTCAAATCATTAATTTTTTTTATTATTTTTAATTTAAAATATAAAAAAATTTATAATTTTTATTATTCTAAATAATTAAAATTTTTAAAATCATAGAAACAACGGTTTGATTCTGAAACCATTGGTTTTGGTTCAATTAATCGGTGTTGGTTCTGATTCGGTTTGAAATTAATAAGTCGTTGAATCTATTCAATTTTGATTTTGACCCGATTGGAATCAAAATCGTTATCGGAGTTACTCTTATATACTGATAATTATACTTAAATTCTAAATAAATTTCATGGATATTACAAATGGCGATGGCGTCTTCTCACGCTTTTTTCTTCATAATATATCGATTACTTGAGATAAATGAAATTGACTTGGAAGTTCTCGTGGACAGACTTGTGGCGTATCCTTCATAATATATCCTCGTCGATCGATGTAAACTTGCATGTAAAATGTTGGAAGCTTGGAAATGCAATTCCATCCTGAACAGGATGTTCCTGTATTAAGTCAGAATCGTAGAAAGCAGTAAATTCACTGTGATGGATGGATGCCATCACATCCTGAGGACCGCCTTTCGTGAAAGGGATATATAACTTTGCATTGGAAATCTCAAAGAGCAAACATATATTAGCACTAATATAAACAGAATCCCTTATTTAAGAAATATTACAAGGCAGGCTTTCCAAAATCTGTTGTGCTTGACGGATCTTATAAGCCATATGTTCATCGAAAGATTCAGCGCAGCAGAAGAGATGATGATACCATGACATGGGGTAGGGAGATGATGGATGATACCATGACATGGGGGTAGGGAGATGATGATACACGTAGCCAGAAAGTAGAACCAACGCTCGTGGAAGAAGAGATGAGAGAGATTACGATCACAGAACGCTTTTGTTGCAACAAATCCACAATGCACCCTCTCTCTCTCTCTCCCTGCTTAGAAGAAAGGAAGAGACGAATACTCGCCAGTAAACATACTGTATGTACATCAGAGGGATAAGAAAGAACTTCCACAAACATTGTTTTAGTAGGAAACCGATAATATCTCACGAGCTTGCAATGACCGAGGTGATCAGAACCCACTGACGGCCTCTTTCCTAGTGCTAAAAGAACGCAACAAGATATGAAGACTTGCGGTCAGATTACCGACTTCCACGTCGGGGTTTACACTTGGAGTACTTGCGGAAAAACAAAAAACCAAGAAAACTTTGGCACCACAATGGCGCAATTCCTCAATCGTTATTCTTACGATGGTGAGCAGATTCTCTTCTCTCCACAGCCCATATAGCTAAAACTTGGGCCTTCTCTCTCTATACCTGCAGCCCATAATGGAATGTCAAATGTGTTTATCCTTCCCAAATAAAATAATTGTTAATAATAACACAAGATAAGTACTAGTAATAATAATAGTACTATCAAAACCATGTGCTACCTACCATATATGTGTATATATATATATATATATATATATATATATATATATATATATATATATATATATATATAGAGAGAGAGAGAGAGAGAGAGAGAGAGAGAGACCACTCTGTCTTCTCTTTGTTTAAATTGGTGCATCGACCTGTACATGTGAAATGTGCTTCCCACACATCAGACAAAGCATTGGATCACCTCTGGATGTCTAACCAAATATAATATCTTCACGTCTTGTTGTCCAAATTATATTCATCTAATTTCTCAACCTACAGTGGGTTTCTTGAGGACTTCAACCTCCAATTTCTGATTCCAAGTTCCTCAATTCTTTGGTTTATCACATCAACTTCATTCCCTAGTGCTTGCTGCAGCAACCTTTCGATGCATGATTCTTCTTATGTTTGATAAATCTCATACACATTCGTACTAGACTTTTATGTATTTAATGAATCCCTCCTTTGGCACAGTTTCTTCATAGTCAATGCAGCAAGTCTTTGTTTTTACATATAAAACTTGGTAGGTGATTAATATTAGCCATCATGATATCCTCAAACTGCACATCTATTATAGAAAGCTTGCTCATCAATCATCTCTCGCAGACACACACTCAAACCCTCCTCAAGATTAGAATCACAAGCACAAGCGGTCGCTATTGAAACAAGTCGATGATAAGATGGACCACAACTTGCAGTTTCTTTCTCTTCCCATATCTGGGCTGTAGTAAACGGCAGTTGCTGACTAAGAATCAATAGCGTGTAACACAATTAATATCTAGCCGACAGTGGGTATAATATTGAAGGAGAACCATAATGCTGTGAGGACTTAAGCTAAGTTTGACTAAGCTAGGCAAAGATGTTCAGCAAGCTGTTTCGTATGGTTGGTTGGTCATAATGGGGATGGTATCAAATGCAGAAAGTTCCTAAGGGAGATGTATCATACAGGTCTCAAGAACAATGTTCTTTTCCATTTCCTTTTTCTTTCCTCTCTAACCTTAAACTTGTCTTGCAGTAGGATGAGGTCCAATCCAGTCAGATGACAACAAATCATTCCCACGTTAAACTATGGGGTTCGTGCTCATATCTGTGTGGCCTAAAGCGAAGTAACAGGTAACACGGTTTAGGCGAAAGACCGCGGATATCACTTCTCTTGGTCTTGTTATCGTCTTGGCGCATGAGGAAGAATCTGAAAGGCGCGCATACCTTATCTTAAACATTTGGTGTAGGGGAAAGGATAGTACCAATACAATAGGCCGGGCGTTATCCCGTCACTGTCGAGCCAGCTATAGCTTGCTTGTTTGATGTATCCAAGGCGTGAAAGCTTCCACGACTGGGAGCAGTTGTAGGCCCCTACGTTGGCCAAAGCTTCCTCAATTCTTTCCATCGGACAAGGCGCCGTACTCTTGCACAAGATGCTATATATCCAGCAGCAAGGAGGCGTCGCCTCTCTCTCTCTCTCTCTCTCTCTCTCTCTCTCTCTCTCCCTTCCGGATGGCTTCCGTTCCCTGTGTCATTTGCTATCTCGCCTTCCTTATTGCATGTCTTGGAATATGCTGGCAAGTTCATGGAGGAGGAATAACCCATCAACATGTCACAATCCGTTCTTTGCTGCCGAGCGATGCTTGTTCATCGCACAAAGGTGTGCCTGCTGACTTTCATGTTCATGTTCCGCGCATCCCTACTGGTTGTGTTGATCTTTTTCTACCAAGTCAAGTAATTAAAAATCTGCAAGCAACGTCCAACTCAAACTTAGAGCAGGTTTCCTTGCTGTGATTGTTTGCTCGGAACAAACTGAGTTCTTTCTTTATGCAGTCAATTAGGGATATGCAGTCCGTATCCCTATTCCCAATTGCATGTAGATAGAGATCAAAGGACGGTGAAGAAACAATAAAGTACTAAAACAGTTCCGAATACGAAAAGAGACAAGCAGTCGGCATTGGATCCATACACTAAACTCACTACCAGTAAACCTTTTGGGATGGCCCCCATAACATAACATAACATGCCATGCAGAAACAACAATGCTTACGTAGGTCTCGTAAGCAAAAGCCAAGATTCTTCCTCAAATGATTGAGGAAACTTCCTACCATTATATTTCTTTCTCTGCTCTTACTTTCTGGGGATTCCCTGGACGGCAGATTCACAACTAGTAACACCTACTGGTCAAAACTCAGAAACAACGAATCTTACGTAGGTTTCGCAAACAAAAATCCGAGACTCTTCCACGATAATTTTGACCAAGTTCAGAACCAACATCCGCATCATCTTTTTGTTATGCTTGCATCTACTTGTTCTTCCTTCAAATGTATATACACGTCATATATAGATGGAGTAAGCCACAACGAAACAAGCCTGACGGTCGTCCACCGGCACGGCCCGTGCTCACCGTTCGACCTCCATCATCAGCTCTCTCACAAGCAGATCCTCGACCACGATCAATCCCGAGTCGACAGCCTCCACGGCCGAGTCTCGACAGCCCCGAAGCAGGACCAACAGCTGGATGCACTGGCAGCGTCGTCCATCCCCGCCCACAGCGGCATTTCCCTCGGCACCGGAAACTACGTGGTCATCGTCGGCTTTGGCACCCCGAAGAGGGACCAGACCGTCATCTTCGACACCGGGAGCGACGTCACGTGGATCCAGTGCCAGCCCTGCGTCGTCACCTGTTACCAGCAACAAGGCCCAATCTTCGACCCGTCCCAGTCCTCCACGTACCTCAACATCTCCTGCAGCTCCGCCTACTGCACCGACCTCGGCGCCTCCGGTTGCAGCTCGTCCACTTGCGTTTACGGGGTCCAGTACGGGGATAACTCCTACACGGTGGGGTTCTACGCGGAAGACACGCTCTGGCTGACGCCCTACGACGTCATCCCCAACTTCCGATTTGGGTGCGGCGAGCGGAACGACGGCCTCTTCGGTAAGGCCGCCGGCCTGATCGGTCTCGGCCGCGACAAGCCGTCCTTTGTCTCTCAGACGTATCAAAGGTACGGTGGAGTCTTTACCTACTGCTTGCCACCGACCTCGAGCTCGACAGGCTACTTGAAATTCGGTGGTGGTTACCCCTACTCCGATCTCCGGTTCACCCCGATGCTGTCGGGCTCAAGCTCGCCGACGTTCTACTACCTTACTCTAACGGCTATAAGCGTTGGCGGTCAGCAACTGTTGGTACCACCCACCGTGTTCTCCGTCGCCGGGACCATCATCGACTCCGGTACGGTGATCACAAGGCTACCGCCCACGGCATACTCTGCCCTCCGGTCGGCTTTCCGGCAGGAGATGACAGAATACAAGTCGGCGCCGGCGCTGTCGATTCTGGACACATGTTACGACCTCAGCGGACTCGACAAAGTGACGGTCCCAGGGGTGGCGTTGCACTTGGGTGGCGGAGCTACTATCGATTTGGACATCACGGGAATACTGTACATTGCGAGCTTGTCGCAAGCTTGCCTTGCCTTCGCTGCAAATAAAGCTGACACCGATCTGGGCATAATAGGGAATGTGCAACAGAGGGGGTTGGACGTGGTTTATGATGTCTCAAAGCATGTCATTGGGTTTGGCCCCGGCGGCTGTTAGATACATACATGTATGACAGGTGGCATGAAAGAATGAATTTGTATTTGGATTGGTTAGGGAAAGATGTCCTTTTGGAAAGCTTCAGTCATGGTAATGAGTTTTTTACTTCTTTATCATCAGGTCATTAATGCATATCACACAAATCACAAGAAATAAAAATACCATGTTACAAAACATATCACTAATGTGCAAACAAATACCAAAAAAAATGAATCTTTGGATTTATTTAGCTATACTTGTTTCAAGATCATAGGTGGGCAATGACGTGGGAATACCTAATTTTTTACGATGTAGATTTTGTCGGTGTTATGGTATTCTCTACATCCCATCCCACGATATTATATCATAGCCTTTAACTCAGCTTACTCAAATATAACGAGTATATTCCTTAGACAAAGTTAAAATTATTTTAAGATATTTTTCTTCATAACCAAGAAATGTATTAAAGGGGTTCGTTACTAGTTGTAAGACACTTAATTTCGTAATTCCCATGAAGGGTTGTTTCATGCACTAATACTTATTTTAGTATTTTAGAGTTAGAAAAGAATTTTAGAAACTAATGATATTGACAAAAGCTCTCTTGGAGTTCTCTCTCAAACTCTGTATCTCTTGAATGCTTGAATGAGTGGTGAGCATTTTGTTTTCAATTCTGTATCCTTATTTATTATCCTTGAGGTGGTGAATTTTTTGTATCCCTTTGTGATTTTAAACTTGATGATGAGCTATTTTTTTAATTTTATTAAAGTTTTATCATGAGTTCATTCCTTTTCTATCTAAAAAAGTTATTCTAGCAAATATAACTATACTATCGGCTTTCTTTCAAAATCTATTCCACATTACTCCGATATCATTATGGTATTAGAGCTAAAGTTTAGATATCATGTCTAAGCAGAATGAAAAAGATATAATTGGTGGAGGTAATTGGTGAAGGTAGTGGCCATGAAGATGATGTTGAGTCCTTGAGGCTGCAACTACTACTACATAGTCTACAAGAAAAAAATAAAATCATTGAAAAACTTGGAAGTAGAAACAACCAACATGAAGATGATGCCAAAAAGTATGTTTCTGATGATGATATTGTTGGGAAATCTAGGGGCAACATCACATGCGTAGCAGAAGAACAGAAAAACAAAAATCTTAAATTTTTCGAAAGGTGTTTATCATCGTGCAAAGATTGATGCGCAAAATCCGCGATAGAAAATCATGTGTGAGATAGTTGTGTTACATAGGGAGATTGTATATCCCTGAATCCCTGTAGATCTGTAAGAGTAGATGAAGGAGGTCAAGCATCCTCTTCTCTAGCGGTGATCACACAATAGAGCTACAACAACGCTCCTCAAATCTCCAAGCCTGCTATCGAGGAAAAGAAGGGGAGAGGAGAATATGTGGTAACTAAGAAGCCCCAGCCTATGGGTCTTTAGTTCCCTCCTATTTATAGAGGCCTCTAGTTAACACTAATAGATCCTGCTCTATTGGGTACTATATCTCCATCCATTTACCCAAGCCTCTTAAATTAGTGGGTCTCTACATAATAATCTTTTATTAGTTCTTATTGTATCTCATCCATGGGATCCAATAATTCAACAGTATATTGGATATCCAATAAAATAGGAGCTCCAGTGGATATCTTATATTTGAACATCTACTCGTTGCAACACATACCATATGTGTGTAATCCTCTAGTCCTAATATCGAGCTGGCCATGAGTCATACGTGTCAAAACTCCTTCTGGCTCAGTGAATTATTATCTCCATAATAATTCACTCAACTCATCGACTACGGACGTACTACGCCACTACGCCGTAATCCCCAAACTGTTAGGATCGAGAGTCAAAGGTCAGCACTAAGAGGGGGGGGGGGGTGAATTAGTGCAGCAGATAAAATCACGTCGTTTTCGGAAAAACCTTCGTACATTGAAAATCGATTCTAGAAATATGCTTAGATTGAAAGCGTATGGAAAAATATTGAAGGCAGTAAGCTATTGAAGGCAGTAAGGTAATAGCAATAAGTAAATGCAAACCAGAGTTTTAGAGTGGTTCGGTCAAACGTGACCTACATCCACTTTCGGCTTCCTTCTCCAACGAGGTCACCGATGTCCACTAGAGGACTTCCTTCAATAGGTGAAGGCCAACCACCCTTTTACAGTTTCACTTCTTTTGACGGCTTAGGAGACAACCCTTATAGATTTTTCACTCCTCTTTTGAATGATCAAAACTCGGAAGAGAAGAGGGAGAAGAACTTTTGACCTTTTACAACACTTTTAAGCTCTCAAAATCTCAGAATAAATGCTAAGTTTCAGTGCCCTTTCATGCATGAAAGGGTGGGGTTTATATAGGCCCCAAACTGGTTTAAATTTGAAGCTCAAAAGTGTCATCTCCCGTAATTTCGGGGTCCTGGCGGTACTACCGCCTGACAGAGCTCGGAGACCAAGCTCGAGCGGTACCACTGCCTGACAGGGGCGGTACCACTGCCCAGCCTCACTCGGAGACTCGGCTCCTGGGCGGTGCCACCGCCGGCCAGGAAATCTGGGTCCGAATGGGCTGATCCATTCGGCCCAATTTGGGTCTGTCAAGGGCCCAATTGCCCCAAGATTAAGTTCATGGGATCACCTCCTATTTTTAACTTAATTATTATGCTAACTATGATATTTTCAAGACATTTACTGCAACTTGCTCCGGTGCGTCAATCGCTTCTTCCGGCGAGCTTCCGGCGAACTTCCGGCGAACATCCGATGAACCCTCGACGATGCTTCGACGGACTTCCGGCAAACTCCTAGACTTGCGATGATCCACTTGGCGAGTTCCGATGAGCTTCTTTGGCAAGCTCCTGGACTTCTCGGATTTGTTCCCACAAAACCTTCAATGACCGTCCAGACTTCCATCGAACTCTCGAACCCCCAACGTGATCATAGTCTTGACTCCGGCACAACTCCTGCTGCATGTCTTACTTCCATCGTAGTTAATCCTGCACACTTATCTCAACATATGAATTAGATAACAAATGACAATTGACTTCATCATCAAAATATGAGATTCAACAATCTCCCCCTTTATGATGATGACAATCAATTGATAACGGAGTTAACCTTAACTCCCCCTATCTATATGTCATACTCGAGATAAGTCATTCTTGAATTTCAAAGCCTTTGAATTCAAGAGACATATTGATAAGTTAAGATCATTTAACCTTATCAATACTCCCATCATGATTCCTATCATGATGTATCTTTCTAAAAATGATGTCAAGGCTTGACATCCATTTTTAAGTCTTACATTTCAAGTGTGAATGATAGTAATGGTAGTACTTCATTATATGGTAAGATATCAAAATGTAAAATTGCGATGTATGCTTTTGATATCATAACGCAAGCATTTCAAGTGTTTAGCAATTATAGCATTTCATCACATGGCAAGATATCAACATGTAAAATTGTGATGCAAGTTCTTGATATCTTAACATAATTCAAATTCAAATATGATACTCATAACATCAATTATCAATTCATATATTTCTCCACTTTTGTCATCAACAAAAAAGAGAACGATATAAGTAAATTTTAAACATAAGTGCGGTAATGATTTATGTCATAATTAGGTTCATGTCATTTTTCAACAATGATTATACAAATATCTTCAAGGAAAACATGACATAGAGATTATTTCTTCCTTTTTATTTGGTATTATCTTTTTGCATGAAGGAGGAAAGCCATTTGTGAGATTACTCGAGTGAAGTTAAAATTAATAAGAGATTTAAATCACGTTTCATTTTTACAAGGATCAAGATATGTATGTGAATCAAATCCTTGCTAAAAAAAATCTTCTCTTTCCAAGAAGGAATTTATAAGAAAGAATCATTTTATCAAATCCATTTCTCGAAAATATTTTTCACACGATAAGTCTATGAGAGATGCATTTGCTAATTGATTCTATATATCAAAAATCAATGATATGAATTAAAATTTATATGACATGCTTATGAAAGCTGCATTAAGTTCGGAAGAGAATAATATATCGTTAGGATCAAGAAAATCCGAAAATGAAATTTAACACTTTCATGCATTCGGACAAGGTTTTGCTATAGATTTTCAAACACAATCATGAAGATAAAACATGCTTATTATTATAAAAATTTTGTATTCAAAACACATAATTTTTAACATGTTATTAAGGCATGTAATCGTGTAAAATCATCATAACAATTAAGTGATTTGATCATTGAATCAAGAACATCCGAAAAATAATTTTAATAAGTTCATGCATTCTGACACATTAACAGACCTAATTCTCTTCTAATGAAATCAAATTGTTCTTCACTTAAAGGCTTTGTAAAAATACCAACTAGTTGATGTTTAGTATCAATGAACTCTATAACTACATCATGATTAGTGACATGATCTCGTATAAAGTGATGTCTAATATCAATATGTTTTGTTCTTGAGTGTTGAATGAGATTCTTTGTTAAACATATAACACTTGTGTTATCACATTTAATGAGAATATTTTTAAGATGAACTTTATAATCTTCTAAGGTATTTTTCATCCACACAACTTGTGCATAGCATACACTAGCTACAATATACTCAGTTTCGGTTATTGATAGTGCAATTGAGTTTTATTTCTTAGATGACCAGGAAACAAGAGCATGTCCCAAAAATTGACATGTTCTTGATGTGCTTTTTCTATCTAGTCTACACCCAGCAAAATCCGCATCAGCATAAGCAATTAACTCAAACTTTTTGATTTTTGGATACCATAATCCTAGATTTGTGGTACCTTTAAGATATCTAAGTATTCTTTTAACCGCTTTGAGATAAGATATCTTAGGGTTCGATTGAAACTGAGCACAAAATTCTATACTGAACATGATATCTGGTCTAGTTGTAGTGAGGTAAAGTAAACTTCCTATCAGACCCCTATAAGTTTTTTGATCGAAGCTTTCTCCACTTTCATCAACTTCTAACTTAGTGGAGATGCTCATAGGAGTGTTAATAGCTTTTGAGCTTTCCATATTAAATCTTTTTAGCAAATCTAAAGCATATTTAGTTTTACTAATAAAGATGTCATTTCTTAGTTGCTTAATTTGTAAGCCTAAGAAAAAGGTTAATTCTCCCATCAAACTCATTTCAAATTAAAGACTCATGGTTTTAGCAAAAGATTAACAAAGGGATTCGTTTGTAGAATAAAAAATAATATCATTAACATAAATCTAAACAATGAGAAAATTATTTTCAAAATTCTTAATAAACAATGTAGTATCGACCTTACTTTTTGTGAAATTAATATTAATAAGAAAAGAACTAAGTCTCTTATACCAAGCTCTTAGGGCTTGTTTTAAACCATAGAGAGCTTTAGTTAATTTAAACATATGATTAGGGAGGCTATTATTTTCAAATCCGGGAGGTTGTTCAACATAAACTTCTTCGAAAATAAAACAATTAAGAAAAGCGCTTTTAACATCCATTTGAAATAACTTAAAATTATATTACTAGCATAGGTAAGGAGCATCCTTATGGCTTCTAATATAGCCACAGGAGCGAAGGTTTCTTCGTGATCGATACATTCTTCTTCGTTGAAACCTTTGGCTACTAATCTAGCCTTGTTTCTAACCACGATACCATATTTATCTTGCTTATTTCTAAAGACCCATTTAGTACCAATAACTAAATGATCATTTGGCCTAAGAACAAGCTTCCACACCTTATTTCTCTTAAATTGATTTAACTCATCTTGCATTGCGATAATCCATAAATAATCTTTCATGGCTTCGTCAATACATTTAGGTTTAATTTGGAAGAGAAAAGTGGCGTTGGTACAAAAATTTTTAAGAGAAGAACGTATTTGAACCCCCTTAGATGTGTCTCCTAGGATTAGCTCCTTAGGATGAGCATCTACATACTTCCAATCCTTGGGTAAGGATGTTTCGGAAGTGGATGCATTCAAGTTGCTAATTGGAGAAGGGGTTTCATTTAAATTCAAAGAATCAAAATCAATATCATCATCAAAATCATTTTTCTTGATTTCGGAAATCTCATTGAAAATAACATGAATGGATTCTTCTATAATTAAAGTTCTTTTATTGAAGATACGAAAAGCTTTAGAAATCGAAGAATAACCAAGGAAAATTCCTTCATCGGATTTAGCATCAAATTTTCCTAAGGCATCTTTTTCATTCATGACAAAACACTTGCACCCAAAAACTTTAAAATATGAAACATTGGGTTTTTTGTTGTTCCACAACTCATAGGGAGTTTTGGTAAGGGTTTTACTAGAACTCTATTCAAAATATAACATGTAGTATTTACGGCTTCGGCCCAAAAATATTTGGGTAGGCTATGTTCATTCAATATGGTTCTCGTCATTTCTTGTAAATTTCTATTTTTTCTTTCTACTACTCCATTTTGTTGAGGATTTCTTGGAGTAGAGAAGTTGTGATTATATCCATTAAATTCATAAAATTCTTGGAAATCATGGTTTTAAAATTCACCACCATGATCACTTCTAATTGACGAAATCATAGAACCCTTTTCATTTTGGACAAGTTTGCAAAACTTGGTAAAATATCTAAAGCATTTATTTTTGTGTTTTAAGAAATAAGTCCATGTGTATCTACTATAGTCATCTATAATAACGAAGGCGTATTTACTACCTCCTAGTCTTGATGTAGAAATAGGTCCAAACAAGTCCAAATGGATCAATTGTAAGGGCCTAGAGGTGCTTATTTGATTCTTAGATTTGAAACTACCCTTAATTTATTTTCCTACTTGACAAGCATCACACACATTATCTTTGATGAACTTGATATGAGGAATTCCTCTTACAAGTTCTTTGGATGATATTTAAGTGATTAGTTTCATGCTATCATGACCTAATCTCTTATGCCAAAGCCAAGTATCCTCATTCAAAATCGAGAAACACATTTCATTGCAAAGATCATTGATGTCAATAGTGTATACGTTATTTTGTTTTAATGCAATCATATATGTATTTTTGTATGGTTTTTCAATGATGCAAGCATTAGATTCAAATTTGGCAATATATCCTTTATCACATGATTGAATAATGCTCAAGAGGTTATGTTTTAAACCATCAACTAACAAAACATCTTCAATAAAGAAGTTGGATTTGTTACCTATAGTTCATTTGCCAATGATTTTACCCTTGTTGTTGTCTCCGAAGGTGACATAGCTTTCGTCTATGCTAGTGAGCTTAGAGAATTGAGATGGAACTCCGGTCATATGCCTTGAGCATCCACTATCAAGGTACCATCTCTTGCTCCTAGCTTGTGATGGTGTATGTTTCTACAAGAAAGGATGATTTTTAGGTACCCATTTACTTTTGGGTGCCTCAAAAACTGATCTATATTGTTTATCGTGTTGCATAGAATTTATCGTGGTTCCTTTAGGAACCCAAATCAGTTTGATCATACTAATTTTCTTGAATGGACAATGATAAGTTTTATGTCCATGTTTGCAAAAAAAGTTGCATTTGCTTTGGTGCCAAACATATAAGATAGAGCCTTTTATGAAGGTGGTTTGATTTTGGTGAGGACTTATCATTAATCCGATTCCACTTCTTTTAGGAACATGACCCTTATTTGTAAGGATCATATTCAAAGACTTGCTACCAATCTCGAATTTCTTCAAGGTGTCCTTAAGTAGAAAGTTCTCCTTTTGGAGAGTTTCTAGATCATGACATTTTTTACATGGAGCCAGACTATCATGATATTCGGTTTTTAATTTATCGAAATTACAAGTAAGATTATCATGCTCCTTTTTTAGCAATTTGTATTTTCTACTAATAGTTTTGCATTCATCAAATAAGTCATGGAAGACATTTAATAATTCGTCAAATGATAAATCTACATCAATTAAATTCGTTACCTCATCTCCGATAGCCATTAGGGCGTAATGAGCAACTTGCTCGGTGTTGGACTCCTCTTCTTCGAACGCGCTTGAGTCATCCCACGTTGCTTTGAGCGCCTTCTTCTTTGGTGTTCTCTTCTTGGCTTGGGGACAATCACTTTTGTAGTATCACGGCTTCTTGCATTCGTAGCAAATAACTTGGTCCTTTTTGGGTTCAAATTTATTTTTTGTGTCATTTTTAAACTTGTTTCTTTTAATAATTTTTTTTTGAATTTCCTTGTTAGAAATGCCAAGTCATCGTCACAATCTTCATCACTTGAATTTTCTCTCAAGTGGTCTTCGAAAGTTCTAAGTGTCATATCCTTCCTGTTCTTTGGAAGGATGTCTTCTTGCTCTTCATGAGCTTTGCAAGTCATTTCGTAGGTCATTAATGACCCGATTAATTCTTCAAGAGGGAAGTTGTTTAAATCTTTAGCCTCTTGAATAGCAGTGACTTTAGGGTTCCAACTCTTAGGAAGGGATTAGAATCTTTTTTACGAGCTCAAAATCCGAAAAACTTTTGCCGAGTCCTTTTAGACCATTGACGACATCCGTGAAACGGGTGTATATGTCGCTAATAGTCTCGCTCGGTTTCATTCGGAAAAGTTCAAAAGAATATATCAAAAGATTGATTTTTGACTCTTTCACTCTACTTGTGTCTTCGTGAGTCACTTCGAGTGTATGCCAAATATCAAATGCGATTTCACAAACCAAAACACGATTGAACTCGTTTTTATCAAGCGCACAAAATAAGGCATTCATAGCCTTTTGCATTAAGAGTGAAAGTCTTCTTCTCCAATTCATTCCAATCGATCATTGGAAGATAAGACTTCAAAAATCCATTTTCGACAAGATTCCAAAGTTCAAAATCCATTGAAATAAGGAAGATCCTCATTCGGGTCTTCCAATAGGTGTAGTCCGTCCCATTGAACATGGGTGGACGTGTAATAGAGTGGCCCTCTCGATTTCCGGCGTATGCCATCTCTCTTGGGTTTTAATCCGATTGAGAGTTAACCTCGCTCTGATACCAATTGTTAGGATCGAGAGTCAAAGGTCGGCACTAAGAGGGGGGGGGGGGTGAATTAGTGCAGCGGAAAAAATCACGTCGTTTTCGGAAAAACCTTCATACGTTGAAAACCGATTCCGGAAATATGCTTAGATTGAAAGCGTATGGAAAAGTATTGAAGGCAGTAAGTTATTGAAGGGGTTTGTAGTAAGGTAATAGCAATAAGTAAATACAAACTAGAGTTTTAGAGTGGTTCGGTCAAACGTGACCTACATCCACTTTCGGCTTCCTACTCCGACGAGGTCACCGATGTCCACTAGAGGCTTTCCTTCAATAGGCGAAGGCCAACCACCCTCTTACAGTTTCACTCATTTTGACGGGCTTAGGAGACAACCCTTACAGATTCTTCACTCTTCTCTTGAATGATCAAAACTTGGAAGAAAAGAGGGAGAAGAACTTTTGGCCTTTTACAACACTTTTAAGCTCTCAAAATCTCAGAATAAATGCTAAGTTTCGGTACCCTTTCATGCATGAAAGGGTGGGGTTTATATAGGCCCAAAACTAGTTTGAATTTGGAGCTCAAAAGTGTCATCTCCCGGAATTCCAGGGTCCTAGTGGTACTACCGCCATAACTGGGCGGTACTACCGCTTGACAGAGCTCGGGCGGTACCACCGCCCAGCCTCACTCGGAGACTTAGCTCCTGGGCTGTGCCACCGTCGGCCAGGAAATCTGGGTTCGAATGGGCTGATCCATTCGGTCCAATTTGGGTCTGTCAAGGGGCCCAATTGCCCCAAGATTAAGTTAATAGGATCACCTCCCATTTCTAACTTAATCATTATGCTAACTACAATATTTTCAAGACATTTATTGTAACTTGCTCTGGTGCGTCAATCGCTTCTTCCGGTGAGCTTCCGGCGAACTTCCAGTGAACATTCGATGAACCCTCGGCGATGCTCCGGCGGACTTCCGGCAAACTCCTGGACTTGCGATGATCCACTTGGCGAGTTCCGATGAGCTTCTTTGGCAAGCTCCTGGACTTCTTGGATTTGTTCCCGTAGAACCTCCGATGACCGTCCGGACTTCTGTCGAACTCTCGAACCCCCAACATGATCATAGTCTTGACTCCAGTGCAACTCCTGCTACATGTCTTACTTCCATCGTAGTTAATCTTGCACACTTATCTTAACATATAGATTAGATAACAAATGACAATTGACTTCATCTTCAAATTCCGAGAGTCAACACAAACGATATAGGGGAATCCAATCCTTTGGACATATCTGTCATCAGTTATCATGTACTTATAGTCCCTCGTCCATATAATATCCAAGAGACCATATAACGGGCATAGTGTTGTCAGGCCCATATGGTTTCTTCTCGAGTCTCGCTCTAATCGGATTATCCCGGAAAACTCTTTCTTTTTCAATTTGAATGATCTTGGCCAAGGATTTGTTTGAGCAAGAACACACGGGATATTCCTCTTATGACACTGAGAATGGATGAACTTCTATTGATACTCAATAACCCTCGTAAGGTTAATTATCACTCACAATAACTAGTTGTACTAGATTTAAAACTTTCAAACCTATAAGTCCGGTATCAAAAAGTAGAGTACTCATATAGGATATCCTTTGTGTCTTAAGTCTAATGATCAAATACACTACTGAGATTACGGAATCGCTGTCTGACAATAAGGCATCATCAACCATCCAGTATTTTGTCAGCGGATTAATCAGTGAACTAATTCTCCAATGAGCACCTGTACTGTATCCTTAGTGTTCCCACATAAATAGTTATGAGATCAACTACCTCCATCATATGGACGGGTATATAGCACAACAATCTATCCGGTTATCTCGATGTCCCTTTCGAGTAACCTATGACCAGGATTATTTAGGGTCTGTGTTTAAAGGTGAATCGATATTATTATCATGATCTTATCACGATTCGATTCCCATTGCATGGATCCATTGACATCACAATACATATGCATATATGCAACAAACAATATAAAGTGATAAAATACCAAAATATAATAAGCAAAAAGAATGTGTATCATGTCACAAGTGTCATCACTCACGTGATTGGCTTGTAGGGTACTTATGACTAGCAATCTCCCACTTGACCTAAAGCCAATCACTTATGTGTCTGATCCCTATCAGACTCTTGTGACGCTCAAAGACAATTTGAGATAACGTCTTTATCAATGGATCTGCGATGTTATCTTCGGATAGAACTCTTTCCATTACTACATCTTCTCCGGCCACGATATCTCTAATAAGCTAGAACCTTCTAAGAACACTTCTGATGAGACCTAGGTTCCCTTATTTGAGCAATCGCCCCGTAGTTGTCGCAATATAAGGGAATCAACTCCTCGCTTTCTAGTACGAATCCCAAAATCTATGATGAACTTCTTCATCTAGACTCCCTCCTTTGCTGCCTCTACTACAACAATGTACTTCGCCTTTATGGTCGAGTCAACAGTAGTGTCTTGTTTGGAACTCTTCCAATACACTACTCCATTCAGGGTGAACACATACCCAGAATTAAACTTGCTATTATCGACATCAGACTCGAAACTCAAGTCCATGTAGCCTTCAACCCTAAGGCTACTACCTCCATATACCAGTAAAAGATCTTTAGTCATTTTCAAGTACTTAAGGATACACTTTACTGCTTTCCAGTGCTCTAAGCCTGGATCCGCTAGATACTTGCTCGTGACACTCAGAGCATGTGTTATATCAGGCATAGTATATAGCATGACATACATGATAGACCCTATCGTTGAGGCATAGGATATCCTATTCATGTTCACCCTTTCTTCAGGAGTCTTTGGGGATAAACTCCTAGAAAGCGATATCCCATGTCTCATTGGTATAAAACCTCTCTTAAAATTTTTCATGCCAAACCTTTTGATAATGGTATCTATGTACCTAAATTGGGACAACCCAAGCATCCTCTTAGATCTAACTCTATAGATCTGAATCCCCAAGATATAGGATGCTTCCCCTAAGTCTTTCATGGAGAAGTGTCTAGATAACCAAATTTTTACTATTGATAGCATTCCTACATTATTCCCAATGATCATGACGTCATCCACATATAACACCAAGAAGGTTATAGCGCTCCCACTTACCTTCTTGTACACACAAGGCTCATCTTCGTTCTTAACGAAGTTATTAGATTTGATCGCCTCATCAAATCTTATGTTCCAACTTCAAGAAGCTTACCTTAGTCTATAGATGGACCTAAGCAACTTGCACACTTTATCTAGACAATCCTTGGACATGAATCCCTCAAGTTGTATCATATATACCTCCTTCTCAAGGTTGCCATTGAGGAACGCGATTTTCATATCCATCTACCAGATCTCATAATCATAGTATGCTGCAGTAGCCAATAGAATTCAGATAGATTTTAGCATGGCTACAAGTGAGAAGGTTTCGTCATAGTCAACACATTGCCTTTGACGATACCCCTTAGCCACTAGCTTTGCTTTATAGGTCTCTATCTTTCCATCTACTCCGATCTTCTTCTTGAAGATCCACTTACAACTAATGGGTATAATATCCTCAGGTGCATCAACTAGGTTCCAAACCTTGTTAGAGTACATGGAATCCATCTTAGAATTTATGGTTTCTTACCACTTCTCGGAGTCTATACTCGTAATAGCCTCCTCGTAGGTCTGAGGATTAATATCCTCAACATCCTCTCCTCTAATATATCCCACATATCTCTCAGGAGGATGAGATACTCTACCAGATTTATGTAAAGTTGAAACTTGTGTGCTAGGTACTTGAACAAACTCAGGCTGTGGAATGGTGCTTGAGCTAGGTTCTCCAACCTCGCTCAACTCTATCATGCTCTCATTGTCTACGCCAAGAATGTGTTCCTTCTCAAGAAACATTGCTATCTTGGCTACAAAGACCTTTTGGTCCTCGGGATGATAGAAATAATATCCACAAGGTTCCTTGGGATATCCCATGAACTTGCACCGCTCCATCCTCGATTCCAACATATCGGGGTTTTGCCTTTTGATGTGGGCAGGGCAGCCCCAAATCTTAACAACCTTAAGATCGGGCTTTTTCCCTTTTCATATCTCATATGGAGTAGACACCACCGACTTAGTTGGAATTCTGTTCAAAAGGTAAGTTGCGATCTCTAGGGCGTATCCCAAGAATGAGACGGGGAGGCCGACGAAACTTATCATGGACCGCATCATGTCTAACAGTATGCGATTCCTCCTTTCGGATACACTATTGAGATGAGGTGTATAAGGAGGTGTCCACTAGGATAGAATCCTATGATCCTTGAGGAACTGGGTGAACTCTGTACTCAAGTACTCACCTCCTCGATCTGATCAAAGAGTCTTGATACTTTTTCCAGTCTGAGTCTCTACTTCATTCTTATACTCCTTGAATTTCTCGAAGGCCTCAGACTTGTACTTCATCAAGTACATATGCCTATACCTTAAGAAATCATCAGTAAAAGTAATGAAGAGAAACCACTTAAGGCATGAGTTGATCTGGGACCACATACATCACTATGTATGAGTTCCAGCAACTTAGTGGCTCTCTCTCAATTTCTACAAAATGGAGAGTTGGTCATCTTTCTATAAAGACAAGGCTCGCAAGTTGCATATGACACATAGTCGAATGAATCTAGATATCTATCCTTTAGCAACTTTTGAATCCTTCCCTCATGGATGTGACGTAGCATATAATGTCATAAGTATGCACTATTCACCTCATCTCATTTCCTCTTAGACGCACTTACATTTATGATATATGGAGCAGTGTCTAACATAAACCATTATGCAAAGATCCTTACGCCAATCTCTTAAGCATTGCTAGAATTTGCAACAAATTACAGATGTGATAAACATTATCAATATCCAATACCATATACTATCACAAAAATCTAACAACTAGAGACTAAGCATGAATGTACCTGAAGCTTCTCCAAGCTTCTGTTTTGCCCTCTCTGCAAGGTACTTTTACAGTTCCTCTTCTAGTGCCTATCTTTGCTATAGTGGAAGCACTGGCCTTCGTCCTTTACTGAGTCTTTATTTGCAACCTTTGCTTTACCCGTTCTGCCCTTGCCTTTCTTAAGAGACTTTTGTACTTTCCTTTTCTTTCTGGTATCACCAATATAGAGAACTAGCTTCTCTATCTTGATAGTGCTCTCTGCCTCCCTCAACATATTGAGAAGTTTAGGGAGAGTCACCTCAAGCTTGTTTATATTAAAATTCATTATGAACTGAGAAAAGGAAACTGGTAGAGATTGAAGTACAAGGTCTACACACAGGTCATCCTCTAGGACCATTCCTAGACTTGTGAGTTTCTCGATCCACTCAATGATCTTCAGGACATGGTTCTGAACCGATGTCCCCTTAGTCATTCTAGCACGGAAGAAACTCTTGGATATCTCATATCGTTGAGTCCTTCCCTATTCCTCAAACAATTTTTAAAGATGTAAGATAATGAATCTAGCATCCATTTTTTCATATTGTCTTTGTAACTTAGGAGTTATGGAGCCCAATATGTAATGCTGAGCAAGAGTGAAGTCATCTATGTACTTCACGTAGCGAGCGATCTCATCCTCGCTTGCCCCTTTCTCGGGTGTAGACATTAATCACTGTATCAAGGACATATGTGATTTTCTTCGTCGTGAGAACGATTCTCAAGTTATGGAGTCAATTGGTGTTTGGATCAGTGAAGTGGTTGACATCAATAATGTCACGTAAGAGATTTAAATGTGACATACTTATGAAAATAAAGATATAACATAAATAAATAATATGCAGATTTTAACAAAAAAAGAAAAACAATTAAGATAAGGACTTCTATCTTAATCTACTCCCACTATTTTCTCGCGAATCACACAACTCCCTCTGGTATGTGAATCAAAGACCCCCAGTAGATCTCTAGTGGGGATCGAGATCTAATCGACATCTTAACGTAACATCGAGTGACTCGACCAATTATGCTAAGCCCGTAAAGGTAGGCAATTCTTGCCAATCACAACTCGTGATTCCCGTCATATTCGGCCTCCGAACCACCATGGCCTAGAATGACTCAACCAACCATGGTGTTCAGTTACACACACACACACACACACACACACACACACACACACACACACACACACACACACACACACACACACACACACACACACACACACACACACACACACACACACACACACACACACACACACACACACACACACACACACACACACACACACACACACACACACACACACACACACACACACACACACACACACACACACACACACACACACACACACACACACACACACACACACACACACACACACACACACACACACACACACACACACACACACACACACACACACACACACACACACACACACACACACACACACACACACACACACACACACACACACACACACACACACACACACACACACACACACACACACACACACACACACACACACACACACACACACACACACACACACACACACACACACACACACACACACACACACACACACACACACACACACACACACACACACACACACACACACACACACACACACACACACACACACACACACACACACACACACACACACACACACACACACACACACA